>OY728129.1:1141659703-1142931370 GCA_963277665.1 Viscum album
ATCATTTCACCAAATTGGGATAGGGAATTTGAGCTATTGCGTGAAACTAGTGACTTCGTTGTTAGTGATATATTGGGATAGTGAGTCCAACAAATATGCTTTCCAATTTTCTATGTTAGTCAAACACTAAATAAAACTCATGTAAATTATAAAACTACTAAAAAAGAGCTTCTGGAAGAAGTTTATGTGTTTAAAATGTTTTTCTCATACCTCATCATATCCAAAGTAGTAGTCTACATTGATTATGTATTACATAAATATCTACTGAGTAAGAATGATTCCAAACCACAACTGATATTATGTATCCTAATTCTCCAATAGTTTTATATCATCATAAGAGATACTAAAGGGGCTGATAGAATTATTTTTTATCATTTATCTAGACTTCCACTTCCCATCATTAAGGACTATGATAATCTTGACATCGAGGATGACATCCCTAATGGTTCATATTCCTAATAACTACCCAATACCCTAAATAATTATCTGATATTAAAAATTATCTCACCATGGCGTCACTCTACCCAGACCTAACCTATTGGTAGAGGAAAATATTTTTAGTCCAAGCTTCACAGTACTACTGGGATGAGACGCTGTTTTTAAATTGTTTTGTTGATGGCTTGTTAGATTATTAAATCCTAGATAAATAAATAAAAAGTGTACTCAACATATTTCATACATAAAAACTAGATGGCATCATTAACCTGAATGTACTATGGAAAAAATACTTCAAATTCGTTTATTCTATATCGTGCTTCATAAATATTCAGGGAACATTTTCCAAATCTATGATCAGTACCAACGAGAAACCACCATAGGTAAAATAAATGAAATTCCTCAAAAATCCATCCTATAAGTCAAAATCATAAATGTATGGGGGATTGTTTAATGGGACCATTTCATGATTCTTATGGGAAGTGTTATATCCTAGTCATCATTGAAAATGTCTCAAAATGTGTATAATCTAAGGCAACTAATCATGACACAAAAAAATGGTTATGAATTTTCTAATGAAAAATATCTTCTCAAGATTTGGATTCCATCTATTACTCATTAGTGGTTAGGTAATTAATTTTGGAAATAATGTTTTCATGGAATTACTTGAGAAATATGGAATTATTTATAACACTAGAACTCCCTACCACCTACAAACAAGAGGATAAGTCAAATTGTCAAATAAGTAAATTAAAAAAATCATAGAGACGACAGTCAAAACATGTAGAAAGGACTAGAGTATCAAACTAGATGAAACACTTGGGAATATTACATGGCATACAGGATTCATATTGACACTAATCCCTTACTAATTGTGTACAGAAATCCATGCCATCTACTAGTGGATTTAGAACATCATTCTTTATGATAAATAAAAAAACTAAACATGAATGCTCCAAAATTATAGGATGTCAGAATGATATAGACATATGAGAAGGATGAAATTAGGATGGAATCCTATTAAAATTACAATAGTTACAATGAAAATAAAAAAAATGTCATGACCAAAGATTTGTGTCGTGAATCTTCACACTAAGTAATAAAGTTCTATTATTCAATTCTCCCATTAAATTATTCCCCTAGAAAGATGAAATCACAATGGTTATATCATTACCAAATCATTAAGGTTTTCCCATATGATGAATTTCAAATTCAAAAAGTCATAGAAACACCATTCCTCTTTAATGGTAAAAGGTTAAAGATTTTCCAAGAGCAACTCCATGAGGGGGCATCATTATATTCAAATTAACCTGAACTATAAATATTCTATCTCTTGATGTTAAACAAAGAGTTGACTAGGAATTAATCCATGGTAGGTATAGTGGGATAGAATAGGTTTCTGGGAGTTTAGGAAAGGCTTAGGCCATTCTAGTAGTAAAGGATATAGTTGGTGTACCAAAAGAGGATAAAACAAGCAATTATATGTCGTGTTCTCATTACACAATGTATAATTGTCATGGCCCTAAAAAATTGGTATTTACACATTATGTATCTAATACACGATGTGTAACTTTTGAGTTTATTTAAAATTCCATGAACCCTAGGTTCACCACCCCCGCCCCCCCCTCCATCTCCACATGTTCATGACCCCTCCTCTCCCAATCACATCTTCTCCTCCCCTCGACATCACGCACCACCTCCTCCTCCCCTCATTTTTCAGCCTCATCGAATCTCCATACCCTAAAAATTCTTATCCATATGACATGGTCTTCACTAAAACAACCAAAAACGCTCCTAAAAAATGTACACCCAAGCATGATGAGATGCCTCTACAACCCAAGAGTCATATGGTTACTACTCAACCTCCTGTAGATCCTTCCACCTCTTCTTATGCATTCGCCACTATCTTAGATTCAGCCTTTGTGGGCTTGATGTCAACCTCTAGTGGGTCTTAGGGAATTGACCACCCAAACCTTCATCCCTAACTTCACTTCTTGGTACTTGAGCACCAAGTTTGGTTATTACGCATCCTATTGAATCTTGTTAGGACCAACAAGATCCTGGATTTCACAATGCTCAAGAGGATCCAGATTCACTTGGAGGTTCTTGACCTCATTGGTTGGATACACCTCTTCACAATTACCCTGGTGTGTGAGGAGACCTTTGGGGAGCTCTTCATCATGTTACTAGCTACCTTTAAGCTGTCCATCAACTCTGTAACCTTTAGACTATGAGCTGGGATGTGGAAACACACCCTTGGTGACTATGGTGTCGCCCTTAGCGTTTACTCCACCGAATTCATCACCTAACTATTTTTCCTAGTCTTAAAACTCAAGACAATCAACACATAATTGGAGTAGCATTGGGAATTGATCACTTGGGATCCGCACAATGTTTATGATCCTTGCATGATAAAGAGAACCCTGATTCAATGTGTTTCCCTTAGGAAACTTCATTGGGACATATCTCATCCCTAGATGTCCGTAAGTGATACTCACAAGAGTGTTAGCCAAATTGAGGTGGTCATATTTCATCATAAATGGGTGGCATATCTATCAACATGTCTAGGAAGTTCATCATTTTCTACCTAGAATATTGTAGGAGGACTCGAAGTACTCTATGGGGGATCATTCATTATACATCTGTCTAGGAACATTTGGCTCTTCAACACTACATGGCCTCATAAATCCCATGTCCAGATTGAGTGTATCAACCTCCTAATTCTCTATAAGATAGGGATACTGGAAAAGATATGGAGTATCTACTTGTGGGCGTTGAGATATGTTGAGGATGTTGACGATGCAGTTTCCCAGCATTCAGCCAACCCAGACTCACCTTTCTATGTACTTGTATCCACAATTGCTACCCCTTCAACCACCTCCACCACCATAGCATTTTACCTTATTACAAATACCATACCACCAGCCTCCACTGCCATTATCCCTGTTACCTATGCACCAACACCACCCATTACCACTGATATCTAACATATTCTCCAATCGCTACTGGAGAATAAATTCTAGATCTACCTATGCCTCAACATTCCCTTTATCCTGCTACCATTTTACCACCCATCCCCCACCCCCAAGAAGTACACTATCCCACCCACCACCACCAGTTATTCCTTCATCCACTACCCCCCCCCCCCACCCATATTGTTTCTCTAGTAGACCTTCCCCATGAGCTGATACACCATACAGAGAATTACTAGTTTTTAGCATATTAGGACTGAGAGGGAAAGGGCCATTCCATTCCCTCTTCAACCAAAGTTCTTCTGATCGATCCAGCTACCAAACATGTAATATCGGTACATATTGGAACCTTATTGCCTATATCCTCAACCGATACTTCTTCCAACACCGTGAAATTAATTATGGAAGTCAATAATCCATCCCATGCCACCATCGATGAAATCTATTTGGCAGAGCTTCTTCAAACCCCCACTATTCCGGAGGGGACGACTAATGTAGAGACCCGTAAGCACACCCCAACTGATTAATTTTTCCTTATACCCTCCCCTGATATAGTTTTTCTATGGTTTTCTTTTGGTAGTACATGTATTAAATTTTTCACAAATGTATCATTCCTCATATATATATATATATATATATATATATATGGGATTCAAATTCTTTTCCTATACTTCATATTCCCTTATTTCCGTTCTTACTGGTGCATTAATTTAGTCATGTATAGATCTTTTTGATCCATTGTGGTCATTAACACTTCTTTTATACCATCATCTATCCTCCCACATATGAGGGTTCAACATTTGGATAACATCCAGAGACAGCTTGAGTTGCTTCAACTCCATATCAATCCCCAGTAGTAGATTCCTCCATATTGAGCATAGTGTCTATTCCTGCCACCTAGCATTCATGGTTAATTCCTTCATAAGGTTATTAATCCCAGAGGCACCCCCATGAGCTTCATGACACTTCTACTAGTTACTACCAGAGGCATAGAACTTCAAAGACGTGAATGTCATTGACTAGTTCTTTTTTCTATTCATCTAGCTGATGATGAAATTGTTATCACATTATAGGAGGAAACCCTGTTTATTTGTTTTCCCTATTATTTTTGTTTGATAAGGATATATATTTTCCTTTTAAAAAAATTATCTTCGGTCATCCAAAAATTCTATGCAATTCACTCTTGCGACTATATGATCGATGTTTTCCTCACTATCAAACTATGTGAACCTACCTATTTTTCTACTCACATATTGATTTATCCTTTTAAAAGAATGGTTTTCCTACTGTAGGTATTTTTTTCTAACAATTTTTTTAGGTAGCACAATTTTAAATCAACATCCAAAAAGTTTCCCCATTGTCACATTAACTACAAAGAGTTCTCAATTCCCAAATTTTAAAATCTCAATTACCATTTCATTTTCATCTAGGATATATTTGATATCTCTCCTATTAATATTTTCAGAACATTGCAGACACTATCTCATTTTATATGTGGGAAAGTCTTTTATGAGTTTTATTTTCAATAAACAGGGATTATTTATTGTTTTAATTTATCTAGGATACATTTTTCATTAAAATAATTCTTTAAATTTGGAATATAATTACACCCATTTCAATAAAAGAAAAGGCTAATTTAGATATTTTTGAAATACAATTTTTATTCCTATTTATTTTTTTCGTATGATTACTGAGTTGAGTAATTTAATTCAATATTCAATATTCTTGAAATTTCTTCTAATTTATTTTTTACTATATTTTATAACATATGTGATTGCTACTTATTTTTATATACTCTCCTTCCCAAGATTATTATAGACTTACATGATCTTATTCTTTTCTGAGAATATTTCCTGAGAGATACATGGGACATGTAAGCTTATCCGAACTTACATGGAGATATTATTGAGTATATGACTAATCATAAATACTTTTAAAATAATTAAAGAAATATTTTTGGGATAATTTTTCCTAATACCCACCTATATATTTTTCATTGTGTAGCCCACGTTATCCAGGAATAACCTTTTTAGGATATACCCATTTCAATCTTATTTTCCCTTCCAACCCTACTCTTGGAACAATGCATGACTATCCTTGGAAAAATGTGGGGTAATTTTTACTAATAATGGACTTGGGATGTTGATACTGAGGAGAAATATTGTGACACATTCACTAGATTCATCTGATGTGGTTCATGATTACTTTCAGAATTTTTTATGGGTACACTCTTCCTTTGAAAAAATAAATATAAAAAAATGTGTGGAAATTGGGTTGTTTATTAGGAAGGTCAAAAATAATCATTATCAAAATTATGAATCCTGTGATGGATCATATGTGGTTAGGTGATGGATATGAGACCTTTCATAGAAATGATTTTTAAAAAATAAAAATAAATAAAAATAAAGGAACATGGTATATTATTGATATTAACATGACACATTCATGGACCAACATTGAGTTGTTTGGAGCATGGACACATTTTTTCAAATAGCAGTTACTTAACTGAAATATTCATGATTTTCATGAATTATATATTAGATATTACCCTCCTATTTGAGATTTATTTTTATCAATTTTCCACGTACCATCATCCTTAGAAACATTTGAACCTTATTTATAAATACCTCATGATTTATTTTGTATTTTTCCTTAAAAAGTAGAGATGATATAACAAATTAAATCTTATGGTTAGGATAATATTTTCAAGGTAAGAGCATAACTCTAGTTTTATTTTACCTTGAGTTATGATAGAAATTTTTTTGTGATATAAATTGAAAAATGATTAGAGTTTCTAAGGTAATGTTATGAAACTGTAATTGAAACAAGAAATAATCTGTATAAACAACAGAACTATGAGGTATGATAAATTTTCTCTACAAGATTTATTCTAGAGGACATATGTTTTCAGCTACACTTAGTTTTTTCCTAGTTATAATGAATGTTTCTTGATTTATGTTTTTTTTCATTTGTAATCCTTATTGAAATGATTTTTACTTGAGGGAAATAAATTATTCAAGTGTGGGGGGATTTGATCATATTTATTCATATAAACATTTTGGAAACATTTATTTAAGTTTTATTCACGTTTTATTCAATAATTCACTTGGTTTTGGTTTGTTTTTGTATGAATCATCGATTTTGGACTCAAAAGAAGAAATGTGAAAATTGGAAGAAAAAAATCTAGTTTTACACATCATAAAGGAGTTTATAATGATTATTCCTAATTAATAGAATCCCTATAGACCAAAGGTCATCCCATGAGAAATTAAATGATATGAACCATTTACACAACATTTATATACATTAAATTCCATAATATTTTCAAAATCAAATTCCCGATGAAATTACACAATGTGTATAAATTACAATATGTGAATCACATACATGACATGTAGAAATTACATGACATAAAAAATATGGAGATCACATACAATCAAAGATACAACCCGAGGATCCTACAAGATTCCTGATTTCCAGATGCGAGTTTCAATCTAATGTACACCATGTGTAAATATTTCATGTCATGTAAAATTTTAGATAAAAGTCACTTCACAAAAATACATGACATGAATGCATTATATGTCGTGGAACTTTAATTCTTATAAATATTTTTAGGAAGTCCAACACGGATAGATATATGGACCTAATTTTTATCTTATTTATTGTTTTTTTCTATATTCATTATTGACTCAGTGATAATGCATTCCTTTACTCATTTTATCAACACTATTTTATTTTTTCTATTAAATATTTATTCTTTGGTCATTTTGTTTCTGCCTTCTATTTTGGTACTTATTTCAATACCAATCACTATCTGAATTAAATGCTTGTGCTATTTATTCATTGTTTCTTCAATCAAGGTAAGTTTTTTTATTGATTCTTAGTTGTTTTCATTGTAAATATTTTAATTCGAAATTACTATATAAATATACTGAGCATGCTTATTTTTCATTTTTCATGATCAACACTATCATGCACGGTTAATCTGCTTTGGGTTAGGGGTTAAGAGTAGGGGGGTTTTCAAGCCTAATGAGTCTATAATTGAATCTTATCAATACTATGTATAGTATTTAAGTCAAAAACAACTATTTATCATATTCTGTTGTACATCCATGACCATGGCAGGAGAAATTGAATAAACCTAGTGTAATTGGTTTTGAGCAGGCTATAACCATTAGCATGTGATGCTTTTTACCATAGAAGTTAAGAATAATGCATATTGGTTCGTAATTAAACCTGGACCAAGGTATAGTTTCAGTGTAGATAGATATAAATGGCTTGACCATAACTGATTAGTGACCCTTGCACCAATTTTTATCCTAATCCACAGTACTATCGCAAGCTAGATTTAGGATTATCTTTTTCCTAATGCCCTGAAATTAAATGTGATCCCTTCTTTATTATCTGAACTAAATCCAAAAAACCAAGTTCTATTATAATCAAATATGAATATTTATCATAAAAAGTACTACCTTAGATTTTGAATCAATATATTTTGTTCCTGCCAACATTATTTTTGGGTTCAACAATGCACTTCCACTTTACTATATCTTTATAGTCGAGTGTAGTTTGGGAATAATAAATTTATAATATGACCACACCCTAAAGATTCAATGATTCCTTCTAGGTGTTTTAACAATATCAAATATTACCTATAAAATGGAATGTATTGAATTGGAAACATTGTAGGAGTAACTTCGAGAGAATCTGTAAAATGGTTTTATATTCCCAAGTGCTTCACCATGGGGTGAACTAGTTCTTTTTTTCAATAATTACAATGGATTAGTGCACATTTTTATTGATTACCAAGATCATAAAAAATCATGATCACAAACAAGTATACACTACCCCATATTGATGTTTTTTGTGATGAAATTTTTATATCTCAACACATAGTAAATATCAACCTTTTATTTTGATATAAAGAATTAAGGATGAAATGGGAGGATATACCAAAGATAGGCTTTTTTACAAAATATAAACACTGTGAATTTATTGTGACACCATTCATAACTACAAATTTCCCCACCATCTTCATGGGTCTGATGAGTTTATTTTTTAGATACAACCTTAATCAATTTGTGGTAGTTTTTTCAGATGAAATCATCATATATTCAATGTGGAAGGAAGATCGTGAATATTAATTGAAATTTTTATGAATAAATTCAAGGGAGAAACCATATACCAAATTTTTCATGAGTGGATTCTAGATATAGAAAGTATCATTATTTGGTAATGTAATTATAATTTAGTGTATATATGGAGATCATTCAAAGAATAAATTAATTTAATAATGAACATAAACAACCTCTGTAACATAAATCAATACTTTTCATGGATTTTATAGATCCTATAGATGATTTGTGAAAAAATTATCAAAACTATCAAATCTAAAAACCATGTTAATTTGGAAGGGAATCATGTTCCTATGGAAATATGAATGTGAATAGAATTTTGAGGATATTAGGAGAAGGTTGTTCACTACACCTATAATAAAAATAACCTATAGTAGAAAAGGGTCTGTAACATATAATATTACATCATAGATGGGATTGGAATCTTTCATCATGCAGAATGACATTATGGTAGTAATTCCTAGCATCAATTAAGGGTTTATGAGAAAAATTACCTAATACGTGATTTGGAGATAATAGTGGTCATATTTTATTTAAATATATGGAGTCACTATCTTTAGACTGAAAGTGTTACTGTTGAAATTCTAAAATATATTATATGAAATTTTATATGTAATTCATGATGATATCCTCACTTACACAAAAAATTTCAAGTTTGATTATAATTGCATCATTATTCTTGAATAATGAGAAAATTGTATTTCCATGTTCCACAAAAAATTTCATGCACTAGGGGATGCGAATTTCTTAGAAACATTTTCTAATACAATGGAATTGTGGTGAGAACCTCTCCATGAGAGTAGGCTATGGATTTCGAATGAGTGGTGGGGTTCTATATGTTATGAACCAAAACATAATCGACTCTACCCAAAAATCTTGTGGTGTGACTCTCCATTTATCATGGGGATTCATCATGGCAGTGAAGGGACCGGCCTAGAGGGTTGGGACCACATCATGGAAGTCATCTGAATTAGTGGTGTGGGGGCACAGTGATGACTATGTTTAATGCATACATTTTAGTGTGTTTTAATATATTTATTTCTATATTAAATTGATTTTTCTTTCAAATGTTTTCAAATTTTTTGTCTTTTTTAATTTTGGCAGGAACAATAGATATTTGATAAAGGATTGAAAAGAGATGAAATTATGATCTTAAAGACACTTTGTGCCACGAGCAAAGAAAAGCAGCACGACACTGGATTTTGGATGATATAGCGGAGCTTAAGAACTATAGAAGGATATTTTCACTTAATGTATTTCAATTACACATCTTGAAGTCACTAGGAGGAGTAGGTTTCATCAGGACAATTCTTGAAGTCAATACACACAGTGAATCAGTTACACATTGTGTCCCCAAATACACATCGTGAAATTTCAGGAAAGAGAGGATACTAAAAATCCACTTCTTACATTGATTACACATCACATAAAAATTACACATCATAAAACCATTAGTAATAGAAAAAATAGATAAAATTTGTGAGGGGTTTTATGGGATGGATAATAAAACCACCCCATCGTCTTCCACTTTCAGACGATCTGTAAATGAGGGAGTGATACACCCGGATGCCTCCCACAGACCAAGCACACCACTATAGATCCCTACTTCACCACTATTCTATAGTACATAATTATTCTTTTCTGCACACTTTCATGGATAGAATGAGGGTGTTATATATTTTTATTTAAACGTGTGTGATAAACATGGATTAATTGTATGATGGATTTTATTTTTTATTGCAATTAATGTTGGGATTTTATATTTATTCATCATTCCTATCCCTTTATTAATTCTTCTTGAATGACCATTGTGAGTAGGGTTAGAGAACGGGTTTAATTTATTTATTTCCTTGAGCAAGATTTTTGCATGAGTTGATTGAATACCTTCATTTATTATGAGGTCTATGTTTTATACTTCCATCATAACCATTGGGTTTGTCTCTTGACTATGTTTAAATTAGTTTTGGGTCTACCCATACTTTGTAATGTGAAGTACCTGGCCATGAGATAAGGAGAGTTTGGGATGGATAGAATTTACCATGACTATTGCACTCTCTAGAACCTAATTCTGATGACTTCATGATTATTGATTAGTTATTTCATACCTTGAAATCCCATGAACCTAGATTCATTTCTACCCATCACCCTTTTTATATTTTATCATCCCGTGTTCTTCAACAATCACATGATGAATAGTTTAGATTCAATTACTAAAAATTCAAAATAGTTTAAGTTAAATTAATATTTTCTCCAACCTTGTCTCTGTTGGTTGGACCTCAGACTTGAAATTCCTATACTACCTTGTAATTTAGTTCTTTACATAATTTATATTATAAATTTTTAAATTTGATAAACCTATGGGAATTAATTATACCCATGAGGCTATCACACGACCCCACTATATGGAGTAGGGGGTTTCCTATGTGTTTCTACCTAGTTGTCCAGCGTGCACCTAGATTTCATACCAAAAGGATTGTGCAGGCCCACCTGTGTGGGAAAAAAAAATTACCACCCCTATGTGAGATACCTTAACTGGGTACCTATATGGGGTAATATGTAGACAACCTCATTCTACCAAGGTCTTGTGTTTTCCTATAAATAGAAATCTAGTTATCTTAATCTGTGGGATTAGAAAATATAAAAATACTCAAAGATATGTTCTCACAACCCCTTCACACAATCCCTAAAATACCCTTCAGGTAGCTCTAAAAAACATGAACTAATTGTGAATTATGAGGGATAGTGGCAGAGAATTCCCTATAAAATATAAAACACAAGACACCTACATGAGGACCCCCTCCCTTCTAGTTCACATCTACTAGCGCAAATTCCCCCCCCCCCCCCCCAAACTAGGACCTATGTGAGACCCTTCCAGGGAAACCTGAGTAAACCATTAGTGCATAGATAAAGGCCTATCCCAAGTGTTGTTTCCCAGGTTTTTCATCACCTGAGGCATCTCTATCTCACATAGGACTACACTACAGGAAGAACTTCTAGTTCCTCCCAAGTCACCCTACACAAATAACATTTTCCTCTCCAATCCTTGACATATGGGAGAATCCTTATAATTTCTATTTAAAGCCACCAATGGAAGGGTGAATCTTCCTTTGGATCCCTCATTTTAGGGGTACTAAATTGAATCCTCCTCTAAATCATCCAGACATGCATGACCAGAGTGAGACACACACTTATGTGTCTCCCCTTCGGTTACGCACTCCATTGGTCAGAGGTGACTTGTACTTGTCCTGTTAGATGAGTAATGTCCTCATGGATCATCTAGTTATAAATCCCATCTATCATGGGGTACCCAACCATTAATGAGATTATAGGGAATTCCCAGTCTCAAACATGAGGATTATGGTCAAGTCCTTGAAACGTTGTCACTGAAAATTAGGAACTCTGGTTCCATATGGAGAGGTAGAGGATTCTGATTTATTTTCCCTTTAAGGGTTATTGGATTATCATCCTCTATTATCTATAAATATAAGTAGTTAATCCTTATTTATGTAATCCCCTTGACTCTTTTTATTTTCTATATCCATATGGGTAGTCTGATGTGACTATCCTGGATATGAAACCGGAGAGGTGACTGGCGCATCAAATCACTTTCTCCTTCTCTCATCACCCCACCCTCATCCACCAGTAAATGAGGGACTGTGAGGTTTTATAAATATTATAATTAGTTTTGTTTATTTAATTTTATCATGGATCTTGTGGGATTAGATTTTATCTATGAACATGACTTCTTCATTATCAGATTCATGTGTCAATAGAGAATCTTTTTCCAGATCTTCCCCCCGCCTTCCTTCAGAAGGCATGCTTAGGTGTGGGTCCTTAAATCCATGTATATCTAACCACCAAAACATCCTTCTATATGGTATAATCCCTAAAACCAATCCTTGATCTTCAAAGGGTCCATGTTCGAAATGAATCAAATCAAAGGGAATCCCCCTCAGTGAAATCCCCAACTAAACATCCAAATTTCCATGAGTCAAGACATTCCTCATGGCCCCACTCCACGTGTCCTCCTATTCAGTATAAATCCCAAATTTATCCTCTCCAAGGTCCACATTACCTATGGTAAAATAATTTATAATTCCTCCATGGAATAGGGTATTAAACTTAACTGAACTATGTGGGATTTGATTCCTATCCAAATTGGATATATAGGAAGCCTCCATGAGATCAAAAACAAACACCAAAAAATCCACCCTAATTCACTCTCGGCCAAATTCCCATTATTTTCATGTCTAACCTAGGATTCCACATTCCTTTTAGGTCCCCTGGGATACTTTGTTTTGATTCCCACACCAAAACATTACTAGGAACCTTCCACCTACATTTCTTTACTACATTACATTAAACTACATGGTTTTGTCCTTGTCATATTACTTTAAAAGGTATGATCTATCCCATTAAGTGGAATAGAACTATGTGGGTTCTGGTTACTTTCACAAGTATATGTATGAATCCCATCTAATGTGCCCAATATTTTCATAAAAAAAATCACATCTCCATGGATGATGATAAACTCCAAAGAGCCCCACTATGTGGCTTAAAACCAACATCGTAATAATAATTAACCAAATGATATCTTAACAATACGAAGAATTGAATCATCGATAGTGAATCTAGAATAAATAAATATATCTCCATATATTAATAACCTATAATACATACATATGATTCTAAATTCATGCATTCTAATAATTGATTGTTAATTCAAGGGTGACACATGTTATACTTGGAAATCAATAAAGGATTCTCAAACATGTCTTAAAATTTTAAGAGAGTCCCTAAGTAGGCAATAATTCGCCCCAAAAGGGTTTGATAGTCCCGAAATCTCATCCTCTCAAACAATATGAGTAACTAAGTTCCATTAGAACCATTTCCCAATGACCACCTACATTTCTAAAGTACATTCGTAAAACATCTAAAATAAGGTAACTATTGGGTGTTTTGGGTTCCATTAACAAAACGCATTAGAGGTCATTTGAAAATAGTGAACTTTGAGTGAATAATTATGTGACCTTTAAAACCTTCACAATAATAACATTCAACAAAAAACCACCAAAATTTTGATTCTTTCATGTGAAAAAATGGTGAACTTGATGTGAATCCTTAATTATGATGATGGTGTAACCCACACATCATTCTTCTTTCTCTCTCAAAATGAAAGGGATTCAAACAAGACAATTAATTCTTCATGTATTTTTTTATATTATTCTATTATGGTGTTTTATTTTTTGTGTTTTCCACCTATATTTTAGACATCTCTGACAATAACTCCCTTTGATCAAAATGTTGGCATACCAGTTCTCATAGATGTGTGCATCAGCCACCTCACAAGTTGAGTCCTCAAATAAATAGAGGATATAATAACCCAAACAACCTCTTCAACATCAGGTATCAAATGTGATGGTTTATAATTATAACAAAAATGGTTTCATATGGACCCTAGAGGCTTCTTGAAAATCCCTCTAGGAAATGAATCTCCAATAATCATCCACTCAGTGATGGTTTTTGGTCCGGAAGTAGACGACACCAATTTCCATTTCAAAATATTTCAAGAGCCTATCCACAAAATGTAGAAATTATCCCCTCCCTTATATTAAGAAGAAATATCAAGAAGCCACAAATATCCTAACCCATAATAAATAGGTGTCATCTAAAAGGGATCCTATAAATAGTTAGCACTGCCAACATTGTACGGCAGTGAACCCTCAGCATGATGATGGTGCCACCCTCAAAAGTTTTTCCTAGGTCATCCAGACCTAGGCATAGAAGACAGCCTACTGAGAGTAGATAATAGTCAATAGGGAATAGAGAAACACATATAAACCCTCCATATAATCTCACCAAAAAAATATGTTTTCAAATAATGGGAAGGCACAAAAACATACCCACACCAAAAAAATACTTCTAGGAAAATGTGGCCGCAAACCGTGGGTAGGAACAAACACCTGCCCACACCAAACAAGCCTACCATTATCCTTTTCTAGTAGTATTCTAATACATCCATCAAATTCAATTACAACCAATTAGAAGGATAAAAAATGCTCCCATAATAATCAAGTTCACCATTAAAATTTTCATCACACAATTAGAAGGTGCACACACTTATCCACATCCATCATGCCTTCCAGTAGCCTCATCTTGCAGCATCTGGAGAAAGAATTCAGAAAGTCCTATAAAAAATTGGGGTAGACCCAAATCTATGCTCTCTCACATGAGTACTATCAGTATCCACATGGTAGAGAGTCAATGATAGAAGTAGACACAAACCCCTTCTTTAGCCACTGAATGAGAATAAATCCTCATTTTAGCTACTTATGTTACCAAGAAAATCCAGAAAATGGTGAAGGGGAAGATGAAAATTCCTTCACACTTCTTTCAAACCTTCCATAACATAATAATAGTAGCAATAGTGGAATATGGTAAGATACAAAACTTCATCCCCACAACTGGTGTGACTCATCAACATGTCAATCTAGTATAGAAACACACATATTCTCTAATTCAGGAGGGTCCCAAACAAAATTCTCCCATGATATATGGACAACCGGATAGTGTCCATACCCTTATTCTAACGGAGGTAATATTTTTATTCCAATTGTCACATTGAGGTTGGCACAAACCCCTACATAAATTCAAGAAACCTGTCAGAAAATTCTAGCAGCAATACGGTAACTAACCAAACAATCTTCCATATATGAAATATACATTCCCCAATAGGGTACCTCAGTCACTAAAAATAATCCATCTAAAAATAAACCTCACCAGAGATAATTATAAATTGAAGATATTGTCTACGATCATGCTCTTCTTAATACTGTAATTCATGAAGACATCATATGCATGTTTTTACCAGCTCAGGATCCTACTCTATCATTAACGAATTATGGGAATAGTAGCAGCAGTTCTAGATGTCCTCTCCAGACACCTCACTGTGAAGGTTATCTTTATTTTCAAAATATGATCAATCTAGAGAGCCCATCTCTTGATAAGAGCCATGGTATCCCTTCACATATCAATAATATCAAACAATAATAAATCCTTCCCCTTTATATCATACACCCTAAAGATCCTCCCCATGGTTTATGATCTAGGAACTCTCCTCACTAACAAACATCAATCCATGATGGTAGTCCTCCACATAACATCTTTTCACTTCATCAAGAAGTTCTTCCCCTTAGCAATTTAATGATGAGAAATCCCTCCTATCATCTGAAACAAGGGAAAATGATGTTAGTAATTTCTAATTCCTTATTATTGAGAAGAGAAATCCTTTCTCATCCAGAAGATAGCCCAAGGAGATAGTCGTTATTCGAACCATCCATGTATTTCATGCCTTACAATGTGATAGAGGAAGTCTGTAAAATCTTGTTACTTATAATAAATCATCATGGAAATAACCACTTTATTCTTACCAGGTTGAAGAACCTATGTAAAAAATAAAAATATGACATGTTAAATATAAGAAGATAGTTATCTAAAGATGACATACCAATCATGTTTTTTCCTTTATGAACTCCCCAGTATAGTATAACAGAGATGTTGTTAGAATATTGTGTGCATGAAATCCACCTAAATATATGGAACACTCATCATCAACTGATAGAAAATGTATTACTTGTTATGAATATCCAAGACATGTTGAGGTAATATAAGGGATACATTAACAAATTGAATTGGTTGATATTCTGGATGCACAGCATCCAAAATTGGGGAAAAAGCAATGGGCCCTTCAACACACATATCATAGCGCATTAAAATAACGGAATCAACAAATCATAGATGCCCCATCTAGTGTTTATATTAGAGGATGGGGTGAACATGGATTATTTCATTTCACCACACTACACAATCTAAAAAATTTAATGAAATTGAAATCATGAAATTTCATAGCCTTGGGACAGTTATAATAGACAGACCATGTTCTAAATGGATGTTATGCTATTTAAAATCCTTCCATGAATGACTCTTATAAATTCCAGTTAAAAAGGATCAATCCATCAAAATACTATTTCACCAACTGTCTGAGAATATCGACCAATCCATTTGGTTTATGGAATTCAATGATCAAATAATGAAAAAAAAATTAATAGTGAAAATGTATTCAAAGGAAGGAAGCTCATGTGTAGGTCATCCCATGAATCCATCCCATGTTTGAAAACAAATCCTTAAAAACAAAAGGGAAGTCGTGTAATTAGAATCCATGGTATTGTAGGACAAACACTATCCCATAGGGTTGGGGAATTTTTAACAAAACCTTAGTGTTTAGTAAATTAGAACAGAAGGATTTTTGAAATGGACTGAGAACAACCCTAGTCAGTAGGGATGGGGGATTTTTACCTCAATCTCCTCCTCCTCAGTTGAAGTCGTTATTCTCTCAACTTGTGGGGATACCATAGAATGAATCACCATAATTTTTCCCATATCATGACTCAATTTCTTAAATAGGAACACAAAAAACAAATTCCACTAATTCACTTTGGATTATTATCTACCAAACGGTTCTAATAGAACAAGTGGAGGAGAGGAAAAGGCCTCTTAGAGGTTATAAACAAAGACAGTCTCGTAAAGTGACTAATCAATTGCCTACAATGATTTATGAATTAGTGAATGTTATTAATTCTACCCATTTATACCCTACATAACATGAATCCATTATATAGGAGTATAAGGGGAAAGTTTTGATTAATAATACAGTCCACACCAAAATTATTGAAGGAGGATTGTGTAACAAAAACTAGAGGCCTTATCTGAATTTGGGAATTCACTCAGTCGCACAATTATTACCTCCTTAGAGAGTATCCACCAAAGACAAGGGTAAATGTAAGGTTACACATCACCCACGGCTCGAAGAGGTTGAACCCCTCACACTCAAGGAAATATTTTCTCAATAAGAGGAAGATATGAAAGGGTTGAGAAGAATCAATGCATAACCACTTTAAGGAAAAATTCCTATCAGAGGTGTTATATAAACATATCCAAAACATGCACTCCCAACCGGTGTAACTCAACGAAGGGGGATCACCCTAGTAATAGAAATGGAGCCAAAAAAATATTCTTAATATGTAGGATAAATGTCCAGTATATGTAGACCCCATGGGAATGAGATATCAGTAGTTAAGTAACTTTTTTACACAACTAGGGTTGGCTCAAACACATCATCATGGACCATCCCCTATAGGTTACCCGCCATGAGTACTAGTAGATTCACCACGGATGGATTTACCTATTGATTCCCTTGATCAATATCTTATTCATCTAAACATCCCTCATGTTATCCTCAATACTATTGATTTGCTGGTAGCTCATTTGGAATCTATGGAAGAATGACATGCAGCAGTACAGCTAGAAAAGAGACCTTACCATTAATGGATGGATCTAACCCCTCCCCTGCTAAATTTTGGGAACCCTGAATTCCCATTTTTATGGATCAATAGATCTAAAGAATCATCTAATTCATTTTGTGTCATGATGTAATCCCATGATGGGTAATCCTATACAATAAGAAGAAATGAAACTTAGATTCTTCATGTAAACACGGCAAGGTCCAACCTTCTAATGGTACACTAATTTGGTAGGTCGGTCAACCATGGTGTAGAAATATATCCATTAATGGTTTCTATACAAATTTAGATCAATTATATATACGACAACAATAATTAACCTCTCAAAAAACAAACAATAGGATAAAGAAAGGTTCTACGATGTCATCACTCGATGGAAAGCAGTGACCTAATCCTTAAACCTACATCTTCGATAAAAATATTTATTGTTTATCTATATATATAACCAAAACGATGAGTTATGTACACCACTCATCCCTATGAAATAGACAAGATGGTTTTGGGATCTCACTGTTGTAGCTCATAAAATAGATGATTTCATCTTACACACTGAGGCCTTGTCCTGATTAATTCAAGAATCTCAAGGGAAGATAATAGGGAAACCATCGGCTATCGATGTTACTCTTTTGAAAGTTCATGCCACATATTCATCACCAAAACCTACGCCATATCATGTAACGGCTCCCAAGTGTTATAAAAAAATTTACTCCTCATTATTATGAGAAAATGGATTATGTGAAAAATCAGTTTTAGTATCTAAAGAACAAGGTTTATTCATTCTGAGAAAACCAAGTCTTTGTCTACTTCATTATGGTTTAGAGAAAAACTTGATCAGGTTCTCAAATCCCAAGAGGCCGATCAGGATAGCCTCAAAGATCTCCCAAACTATTTCCCCTTCCACCAAACATTGCGGAACACTATTCAAAAATTATTATTTTTAAATACATCCTTCAAAAAATGGTGGATTCATGAAAATTAAAGTTGGGCAAGCCACCATCATTGGTAGCATGTGTTTTTATTTCCAAACCAAAGGGAGAGGGTGAATGGAAGGAATCTAATAACAACGTATACAAAATTTTAGGGATTATATGGTAAAAAAGTTGATCAAATGGACTTATCATATCCTCATATCATTTTTGAAACCACCAACTATGCCCCTAGACGATTATGTTATGACACAGCCGACTCCATGGGAACCAAAGACCACCAATAGATAGTATTCCAAGAAACCACAAGGCCAAAAGATCGGGAGAAAAACAAAGGAAGATGAACGTGTACCAAAGTAGAAGATGTCTTTGAATCTATCAAACAACATTCCTTTATTCCCAAAAACATGGTCTCCACCCCACCAAACGGTACAATAATATTTGATCTGTGATGTGAAACCCTCGTCAAATGAGGAGTTGATCTTTAGTTCCATTAATTTTATTCACTTAATAGATCCCTTCTTAGATTATGTATGTCACTATAAACCAGAATTATTTATACCCAATTAGGTAATTAGGGGAAGAGGCCACAGGGTTTGAGGAGACAAGGTAAGATGTGGTCATAGAAGAAGTCAATACTCCAACCATATCCTGGCTCGAGCCGTTTATGTCGCTGAAACTTGTGGGAGATCCCTCCAATGAGCTAAGAGAGAGAAATAAAGTTCCCTAATTTATTCTTGGCTTTTATCTATCCAAATAATTCTAGAATATTGACTATAGGAGATTACCTCATCAAATCAGCCTCAGCACACAGACAGACCTAGTCAGACTAACCTACCAAGGACCGAATCACCTCTAAATCTTGTTCCAATGGTTGATCTACCTACACCCAGTACTTCGGTTCCTAAAGTCCAATAAAAGACCATCCCCATGGTGATATGTACATACCTTTAGATCATAAGTACAAAATTTTAATGAAATTCAATCTGATATTAGAAAAGTTTTCAATCTTGGATACTATGATTCTATCAAGAGACTTCCGAGAAGCACTCATAGAGTCTTTATTAATCCTACAGAAATTTGATGTAAGAGTTACTACTGCTAGAGTATATTATGAGGAGATAGATTTGTAAAAATACCACATAATCATCTATTTTATAGAGAAATAAAAATATTTTGTTTTACTAGTACATATAAAACATTTATATATATATGGAAGGATAAATGAAATTGTTATCCAATAAGAGTTCATTGAAAAATGGCTCAGGATTCAACCTCATTCTAGTCCAAACACTTCATTGAATAGGTCATAACAAGGCCAACTTCTCTCATTCAAATCTGAATCTACGTGGTTATAAAAAGATCAAGAAAAATCCTTTGTAGAATAAGGATCAAGGCCTAATTTTGGGACCTTGTATCTGACTCATTACTTTTGGTTTTTGGAAATACATGGCTTCCAATGTTGTTTTGGGAAGATTTTGGTCGCAACAACATGTTGTAATACCATCATCATATCACCAATGCCTCAAATATTTTATTAATCGGAAAATGGGGAAATTTTATAGTGAAAAATCCCGATTTGAATCCTGTAACACTCAGTACATTGATGTAGGTGTCAACTAGAGGAAAGGGAATAAACACATGACCAATGGTGTTTCTCGAGTCACGGCCCTAAATGGTCTTGAAATGACCACAGCAGTAACATCACGGATCCAGGTTCCACCCAAAAGTGCCCCTAACCGGGTTGGTTACATAACCTCAAGTTCATTTCCCCAAACTCCATAGGCTACCAACTAGAAGAGAGGGTCAAGGTATGATATTGGGGAGACTATGACCACATTGGAAGAGCATACACAGTAGAAATAAAATAGTAAACAATAGAAGAAGTAGTAATACCATACAACAGAAGTAAAATGCAGAATACTGATATTAATAAACAACTGGATAATACATAAATGATGCTTGTCACATGTGTCTAGGAAAGCATGAAAATAAGTCATAGTGTTGGAAATACAATACTAAAACCAAAGTACAACAACACAAGTAAAATCCAATAACATCTCAAGCCTCAGCTTGGTCTCATACTCTCCATCTCCAATAGCAATCAAGTACCTGATGAGGAAGGGTGCTTTCCCTTATCTCTACACGCAACCATGTAATCTGTTTGGGTCCAAAAGCATGACCAAATAGGGTGTGATATGAATCCAAGTAGGAAACCATCAAACAATTTGTGCCTAACTGTCAGTTAATATATATATAGTAGTAGTAAATATGCAGGAATAAAGCAATAAACTAGGAAGTACTCAAAATGAAACAATCCTATAGTTACTAATTACATTCATTTTAATTTTTTGTTCAATTTATGGAATGATATAAACCTTTGGATCTAGCCTACGATCTGTAAAACATATGTCTCAAAAGACCATCTAACAATCAAGTAAGATGGAGTTCGAGCTTTTGCTTTGTCTTGGAAGAATCATCACAATCATTCCATTATTCAATAACAACCCTTTGGGAAAGTTCTCATAGTCTAATCCCCCTGTTCTAATGTAACAAAAATTTATTTAATAATGACACTCTAGGTAGCTCTCATGGTCTAACCCATTTGGTCAAACATAACACTAAACATTTACAAACAACCTCATGGGAAACTTGCATAGTCAATACCCCTTGGTCAACATAGCATCAATAAATTATAAATAATCACCTGGGAAGCTCTCATAGTATAAACCCTCAGGTCGATGAATACCTATCATCTCTCACATTCAATACCCTTGGGTCAATATAACAGTAAAAAATTACATAAATGAACCTACCTCAGGAAGCTCTCATAGTCAAATTCCCCTTGGTTAAACTTCCACAATGCATATCAAATGCATCTAATATAATCAGTAACTCCATCATAACAAAGCAGGGCATGGAAACCAAGGAAAAACTAACATTAATCCAAGACCAAACGGACATAAACAATCAAACAAAGTAAACTCACCCATTGGGTGTCCCATAAAAAAGGTTTTCAACCTTATGAATAAGAAAAAACCGTTTATTAAACAATGAAACCAAATCAGGTAATAAACAAGGTTAAATTCCAAATCAAGCAATACCCCAAACATGGGTTTAAAGAACTTATATCATATATAATCCAAATCAGAACAATAAAAGGTAAAATCTACCTACCTCGATGTCTCATGATCAATACCCTTGAACATCATCCCCTGAATCGACCTAGATCAGCATAGATCTGCAAAAAGGTGAAAAATGATCAACCTTGAATAACTCACAAGAGAAGAATAATCATGAAGAACGGCTACAGGTGAATTGAGAACTTGCCGAAGGAATTCCAATTCAACTTATGGCATCGCAGTCGGAGGTTGAACAGAGGATCGGGAGGGGTTTAGTGTTTGTCTTCCCTTCTGTCACACTCCTGTACGAACTACTTCTAGAAGAAGTTGTTTTCAAAGATAAGACTCGACTCTGGTCGGATTTATCAAATAAAAAAGAAAACTACACAACGTGTTCATTAAAGGTATATACCGTGTAATATCCATAACCATCACCCACCTTAATCATTCTGGCAGGTCACCTACATAGCCATGTACTATGCCATTATACGGCTAGTACGCGGCAGTATGCGGTACCTGGGTATATAGCATGTACTTATTAGTAGACATTGTGTACTTAAAAAAATTTCTATTTCTTCCTTTTTACCCAAAAACAACCTAAAATCCAGATCCATACTTGAAAATAAGATCTAAGTTCTTACAAACTTCCCCCATTTTAGAAATTATTCCCTATATTTCCTTTCCAAGGGTGGTGAAGGAGAAAATATGAACAACTTCAGCCACTATGATCATATGTCGGCCTCACTCTCCTAAGTCTCGTCATGCACTCCCTTGTGCTACCATAGCACCCATACCAAAGGAATAGTTTAGCCATGGAGAACCTTTGTGATGTGATCCACAATGCGAATAGAGTGCTCCTTGAAGGATGCATACACATCTGTCTCAACCTCTTCGGGTTGAAAAACATGAGATGGGTCTAAAAAGACATGTTGTAGGTGAGAAACTTGAACGACGTCATGCATACCTGGGTACATATGAGGTAACTGCAACTAAGTGGAAAATGGCCCGAATCTCTCCAAAACCTCAAACGGTCTGATGTATCTCAGTGAGAGCTTCCCATATCTCCTACTCCTTTTGTGTCCCAACCTTGGTGTGACACGTAAGAAAACCTATTCTCTGACCTCAAACTCTAGAGGTTGTCTTCATCGATCAGCATAAGATTTATGGTAAGATTGTGCAATATCCATCCTCTTTTGAATTTACTCCACATGCTCAGTGGTCTCCTGGACAAGATGATGGCCTAGCATAGCTGCCTCTCTGGACTCCATCCAACATAGGGGTGATCGGACTATCCTACCATACAAAGCCTCATAAGGTTCCATCTGAATCATTTCCTGAAAACTATTATTGTTAGAAAAAATCCACCAAGGGTATGTTTCTCTCCCAAGATCCCCCGAAATTTAGGAGGCATGCTCGAAGCATGTCCTCCAAAATAGGAATCGTGCGCTTGGACTGGCGATCTATCTGGGGATGGTAATTTGTACTTAAAAGTACCTATGTACCTGAATCCCCTTAAATTACCTTCTAGACACGAGAAGTAAACTAGGAATACCTGTCTGAAATGATGGTGTGTGGAACCCCAAGTAAATGTACAATCTCTTGGATGTATAACTTTCCAAGATCATGAACATTGAAGGTTTCCTTGATTGGTAGGAAATGTGCATCCTTCGTGAGGATGTCAAAAACAACCCATACAACATCATTTCCTCGGGTCAACCTTGGTAAAACCATCATGAAATCCAACGCGACATCATTCCACTCCCACTTAGGAATGGTTAACTCTTGTAATAGCCATGTCGGTTACAGATGCTTTGCATTCACCTGCTGATAGGTAGAAATCTCATAAAAAACCATCTACATCTCTCTTTATGTCTGACCACTAATACTGACGATGTAGATCTCGATACATCTTGGTGACACCAAGATGAACTAACCATACGGAGGAATGAAAATCTCACAGCATCTCCTCACGCATTTCTTATGACACCCATACGTTCCCATGAAAATGAAAAACCCTGTCCTCACCTATGGTCCACCCAGGAGTAGGGTTCTCCTCTGACACACTCTATTGTAGGACAAGGACTTCAGAATCTGAAAGCATCCTCATTTTCACTCGATCCAGTAGAGAGGTAAAAACTATTGTAGAAAGAAATGTATGCTTGCGTCTGTTGTTCACCTCCAAATTCATCTCAGAGAACAGATCCATAAGTTTCCACTCACTACTGGCCTCCAGAACTGCATGTATCTGAGTCCTCCTGCTCAACGCATCAGCCACTACATTTTCTTTCCCAGGTTTGTAATCAAGCACAATTTCAAAGACTAAAGGTACCCAACCTATCTTCACTATCTCAAATTCAGATCATGCAGAGTAAAGATATACTTGATGCTTTTGTGGTTAGTGTATACCACAAAATGCTCTCCCAAAATATAATTTCTCCAAAATCATAAAGCATGCACAACTATTTCTAAATCGAGATCTTGTGTTGGGTAGTTCCTCTCATGTGGCCTCAACTACTGAGACCCATATGCAATGACCCCTTCCCCTGCATAAGCACTTCTCCCATCCCGATACCTCATGAATTATAGTAAGCAATATAACTCTTTCTTAGCTCTCATAAAATTAGTATCAGTACTGAAGTCAGTCTTTCTTTCATATTTTAAAAGTGTGAATCATAGGAATCTATCCACATGTAATTCACACACTTCATAATCAGTCATGTCAGTAGTGCTTCTAAGAATGAAAAGTCCAAAATAATGTTTCTTTAGTAACCATCCAACACCATAAAACTTTTTACATCAAATACGTTCTTCGGCTGCTCCCAGAAAACTAGTGCTCTCAATTTCTTTGGGTCTATTGATACTCTTGTCTCTGAGATAACATGACCCATGAAGTGAATATGGTCCAACTAAAAGTGGAACTTTGAGATATTAGGATATAACTGATTCTATCTCAGTGTACTCAAGATGATCTCAAGATGGATGGAATGATCATTTCAAGTGTGAGAGTACACCAAGATATCATACACAAAGAATACCTCGAAAAATACATGTAAGGATGGAATGCTCGGTTCATCAGTGGAATGAAAACTACCGACATGTTCAGGAGACCGAATGGCATAACCAAATACTCATATAGACCATACCTTCTCTGAAAGGCTGTTAGAGGTTTATCATATGGTTTAATGTGAAACTGATGATAACTAGATCTCAATTCAGTCTTCGAGAACACCCTATATCCTTGAAGCTGATCAAATAGATCATCAATACTCATAAAAGGATATTAGTTCTTGACCATAAACTGGTTCAGCTTCTGATAATCCACAAAAATTATGAGGATATTGTCTGCCTTCTTCACAAAAAGGACAGGCGAACCCCAAAGGAAAGTATTATGTTAGATGAAGACCTTTTCCTGCAACTCCTCCAACTTCATCTTAAGCTCATGTAACTCTATTGTATCCATACTATATAGAGGAATAGACACTGGTTCCGCTCCTGGAGAAATCTAAAAATAGAAATATAATCGTCTCTCTTTGGGGGTAAACCTGAAAAGTCTTCTAGACATATATCTCTGAAACATTACACCATTGGAGGAAATTCCATCTATGAGGTCCCCTGGTCAAACATATATAAACAAGAAATCTATGCTATAATACCTTCTAACCCATGATTTTTGGGTCCTACTCTGCTCTCCTGGACATCCAATTCACCCTTGTGTAGAAAAGACCCACCCTCTGGTGACGTGAAACTCACCCTATGGCGATAGAAGTTAACAAGACCCGAAAGGATACCAACCAGTTTATTCCAAGAATTAAATAGAAACATATCATCTCTAAGACATAGAGGTCCCATAAGAAGTTATGCCCATAAACCTCAAGAGGGAACTCCATACACTGATGTACACTAGCCATCCTAATTCCCAACGGAGTGTCTAGCATCATAACATCAGCATAAGTAGTGATGCAGAGACCAAGGTTCTCTACAACTGCAACAGATATAAAAATATGGTAAGTCCCTATATCAAAAATATTAGAAGCTAAAACTAAGACCACTAGAATCGTACCTCTAATTGTAAAGGTTTTGGATTACTACTCTTGATGGGCATGTTCCATCGCAAAAGTATGACATGTACTGTGGCCCTGCAGCCCTACCTGGATACCCTAAGTTGATCCACCCTAATGTCACTAAAAACCTAACATCTGGCTACCATGGCCTTGATTACCTCCTTTCTCTAAAAGGCCTAACAAACTCCAATTCCCTGACTAATGAGAAACCAGTGGTCCTCCTCTTGAATGTGGAGTCATAACAGATCCCTTCTCACCCACTGCAGGTGAGAACATCCAGAAAAAAAATGCTGAAGATGAACCATCTTTCCACAAGATCGACACTCAACTGGGTCCCTTGGGAAATGTGGTCTCATATTCACACTCCTTCTGCATTGGTAGCACACCACTTGGATACCTGAAGAAACATCGTGTGAAATATTCATGCAGTGCTTCATACTATCATTCGAATGAGTACCAACCGTGAATGTTGAACTACCATGGTTCACCACCCCAAACTCCCTCAAATTGCACTCAGTAATTAGTGTCTGGTTTACTATAGAAATCACCAAAGTTAGCCTAAAAACCTTCACATGTGATCGGATGTCATACCTAAGACCATCCTCAAACCTCCTAGCCATTGATAACTAATCACCTTCCAAAACATGTATGAAGCTATGAATCTCTATAAAGTGAGAAGAATAATCCATCACTAAAAGACCACCTTTCTCAAAATTCATGAACTCTTGGGCTCGATCGGCCCTCAATTTATCGGGGTAGAAGTAATCATATAAGGTCCTATGAAACTCTTCCCATTCCATATCCTGATGAAGTCACGCCTATGAGATAACATCTCACCATCTCTTGGAGGGATTACATAGCATGTACGTTGTGAGATTCACCCTCCTATCTAAAGGTGTCTCCAGATGCTTGATGATAGAAAGCATAGCTTCCACCCCTAAGTCTGTATCCTACGGTTCTCCATCCCCTCAAAAAGTGGGAGTATGCTACTACTGGAACACCCGCGTCAACTCTACCATAGTCATGGAAGGATGTGGTGCTCCCTAAAAAGTTTTCATCCTCATCATAATGCCTTTACAGAACTATGCATCAACACCTGCGTCTGGTATAACAACAGGTTCCAACACGGGCATGATGGGTAGATCTACTGGTAGTCCCTAATCTATAATTTCCATTGTCTTATCTTTTCCATGTACCTGGCATAAAACTAGAGGATGTCTTAGTGGTATTACTCTGCAAGTTCAAACGCACACCTCAGTACAATATTATCAAGGACTATAGCTTAAAAGTCAAAAAAGTAGAACAGGAGAAGAAAATCATTCAAGTTTTACAAAATAGGGTTACATGGCATGTAGAACCTCCACACGGCATGTTCCCGTAAGCCTTTAACATGGGCATGTACCTCTATCAACCTGATTGTGTAACAACCCATACACACGGCGTGTTCCTTATAAGACATGGTGTGTACCTCAATATCCCCTCCGGCCCAAATTCTTCTACACGACTAGAACTATACGGTTCCCACCTAGTGTAACATTACACGCCATGTTCACCCTAGTAACGGTGCGTTCTACTTTAGTTCCATCCATGTATGTCATTACTCACATGGACGGACACATGTTCGATAACTACACGGCGTGTATAAGCTAAACAAGGTGTGTACGGCCTAGGATTTATCCACACATGTTGTTAGTCACATGGCTATATACATGGTCTTTTATAGTGAGGCATGTACTCCTAGTACATGGCGTGTTCTACCAAACATTTATCAATCCTATGTCTCTTCCCACACATTCAGTCACATGATCAACTACTACACAGCATGTATAAATGGTACACGGTGTGTACATAACAAATTCAGTTCTTCCAGATTATAAGAACACATTGTGTGTGTTCAAACATCACACATTGTGGTGTTTGGTTTCCATATAGTAAGCCTCTGGAACTTCTATGGAACCCTTTAAAACATAAAATTTGTCCATGTAATGAAAACTTTCGACCATTGGGATCCCATAATCCTCTCAAAACAAATTTTAGTATCCTTTTTCACATCTTAACCAAAAAAAATTCAATAAAATTTCAAACATGATCCACCAAATTCCAATCCAAGAGGTCCCATAACACCTTTGGGACCAAAGCATGGAATCCATCCAAATGAAACCTTAAATTTACCACCACACTATCAAAATAGTTGGTATTTCTATTACAGTATCTATCAAAACATCATTCATATCTAGAACAACATTTATCACAATAGCATGCAATCAGTAATGCACCCTAAATGACATGACAAGAACGCATGACAAGTGTTCTCTAGAATGTGCCTATATGATGCATGAGATAGCATACCCTCATCTCATCGGGTTGAAAAAGAAATATAACCAAAATGATATAAATCATAACATCACAAAATAAGTGAATCACCCAATGGTGAAATTGAATCAACTATAAAAATTTAAAAAATGTGAAAAATTGAAATATTCAAGGTAACATGGATTTTCCCTATACATGGATTAGCTACTCTTGGGCATAGGTTATTACCAAAAACCTATTCCTTCCTTTCCTAGTCTATAGGATTCAAATAGTGTGGAAATTAATAAAGGAAAATTGCCTCTGATATCACTTTGTAACGTCCCGGATCTGATTTCCACACAAAAGGGCCCCGAACCCAGTTGGTCACATAATCTCAAGCACATTTCCCCAGATGCTAGAGGCTGGTGACTAGTAGTGAGGGTTAAGTTATGATAATTGGGAAACTATTCCCTCACTGGCAGAGTATACACAGTAGAAAGATAATAGAAAATAATAGTGGAAGCAGTAATACCATACAACAAAAGTAAATAGCAGAAGACTGATATTAATAAACAACATGAACATATATAAATGGTTCATGTCACATGTGTCTAGGAAAGAATCCAAAGAATTCACAATGTTCGAAATACAATACAAAAAATAGAGTACAGAAAAACAAGTAAACTCAAATAGCATCTCAATCCTCATCTTGGTCCCATACACTCCAGCTCAAATAGAAATCAAGTACCAAATGAGGAAGGGAAATTTCCATTATCTATACCTGCAACCATACAATCTATTTGGGTACAAAATTATGACCCAAACAGGGTGTTATAGGAATCCTAGAAGGCATCCAACAAAATATGTGTGCCTAACTGTCAATGAATATATATATATAGTAGGAAATATTCAGTAATGAAGCAATAAACTAGGAAGTACTCAAAAGTAAATAATCCTACATTTTCCAATTACATTCATTATCATTTTTTACTCAATCCACTGAATAATTTATTCCATAGGATCTATCCTAATCTCTGTATCCCCTATGTTTGAGTAACAAAATAGATGTCTTGGAAGACCATCTAACAATCAATTAAGACCGAGTCTGAGCTTGTGCTTTGTCCAGGAAGACTCGTCACAGTCATTCAGTTATTCAATAATTACCCTTGGGGAATGTTCTCATAGTCTAATCCCCTTGGTTTAACATAACAACACTTCATTTAATAATGATCCTCTGGGTATCTCTCCTAGACTGACTCCTTTGGACTAACATAACACTAAACATCTACAATTGACCACCTGGACAGCTCACATAGTCAATACCCCTTGGTCAAAATAGCATCAGTAAATTATAAATTACTACCTTGGAAACTCTCATGGTCTAAACCCCTAGGTCTATGACCACTTGGAAGCTCTCATAGTCAATACCCTTGGGTCAACATAACAGTAAAACATACATAAATGGCCCTACCTTGGGAATCTCTCATAGTCAAATTCCACTTGGTCTAACTTCCACAATGCATATCATAGGAATCTCATATAATCAATTACTTCATACTAAAAAAGAAAGGCATAGAAATCAAGGAAACCCTAACAGGAATCCTAGAACAAACGGCCATAAACAATCAAACAAAGGAAACAGACCCATAGGGTGTCCCATAAACAAGGTTCCCAACCTTACAAATAAAAAACAACACTTCATTAATCAATCAAACCATAGCAGATAATAAACAGGGTTAAATTCCAAATCATGAAATACCCCAAATGTGGGTGTGGAGCACTTATAGCATATAAAATCCAAAGACGAAAAATGAAAGGCACAAAACCCTACCTCAATATCTCACAATCATTGTCCTTGAATTTCAGCCCTTGAATCGACCTTATAGCATCCCGCCTTTTTATCACATAAACTTTCATTACATTATACAAAACTGAGGATCTTTTAGATTTAGTGTCTTGGAAACCAGGAACTCAAAACATGAAAACATAAAACATTCTTCTTAAACACTTGAAAGTATTCTCCTTATTTTCATCCTAGGTTCATTAATGTATCTCATAACCTGAGGACATACATCAAAAGAAAGGGTGAGTATAAGGCCCAATAAGGTAAACAAGGGAAACATTTAACATGTGAACTTGAGATACATCAATAAGGTCATGAAAAAGAACTTTAAGGTATGAGAAAGAAATCATGAGGCATATCATATTAAAAAAAACATATTTCATAACTTGAAGATGTGGCTACAACATTTAACTCAGACAATCATTTCTGTTTCACCAAGGTCCATCCCCAAGGTGTCATTAAAAATTACCAAGGTTATTCACCAAGATATCGTAAAAAACTGGTCATCTCTAGAGATTATGTCTTTACACAATGCATTGGAGTGATATCAGGGTGCACCCTTAAATTTGCCTTTGTTATCATGTGATCCACATATATCATCATCAATAATTTCATAAATAAACCATAAGGCATAAAAGAAATGGGTTTCATTTCATAGTCATAACATTTTAAAAACTGCTTTAAAGACATGATCTTTATGTCACTTTGAATCCACGGAAAAGGAAAGCGGGTCTCATGTATGTAAATCACATAATTTAAAATATAAAATTTTGGTATATATGTGAAGACCCCTTTATAAGAATTATATTTGAGTATTAACTTAATAAAATAAAATAATTTTAGAGAAAGAGAGAGACATTTTGAGACGGAAATTCGGCAGCATAACGGTTATGTTGTAGGGTTTTAGAAAACATTGAAAAGAGACGGGACATGGGTCACCCACTCATAAATGATCCATAAAACAGTAGGGGGACTAAATATAAAGGATTTAATAACATGTTAATTAATTTTGAAAGATATAACATACGAAATGAAGAACATTAAAGGAAGACAAAAATAAGATTTCTCTTATGAAAATTCGGCAGCCTAACAGCGTCACTTAAACTTCAAAAAAATGAATTGACGAGATAAAACAGGGTCTCTCATCATATGAACATAAAAGATCAGTATGATAAATATAGAGATCAAACCCCAACATAATAAAAAGGAAATTGAAAGTCTTGACAAGAAAATATAACTTGAAAATGAGAAGAATCCCTTAAACATTCGGTAGCCTAATGGCGTCACTTAAACTCCAAAGTAATGAATTGAAAAGTTCAAAAAGGGTATCTCATCATATGAACATAAAATATCAGTATGATTGATATAGAGACCATACCCCAACATAATAAAACAGAACTTGAAATACTTGACATGAAAATAGATTTTGAAAACGAGAAGAGTGAAAGAATCCCTTAAATATTCGGCAGCCTAACGACGCCAATTAAACATTCTTAAAACGAATTGATGAGAGAAAGAGGGGGTCTCTCATCATATGAACATGAAAAGGAAATTAGGATGAATATAAAAGAACATCCCCAAAATAAGAAGATGGAGCATAAAAGAAATTACATAAAATAGAGTACTTGGAAAGAAAGAGAGAGCTAGGATCCCTTACCTTAAAACGTAACTCTTAAAACTCGAAGGTTGGGACCGTCAGGGCTTGGGGGAACCTTGGGAGGACTATTTGGGAGGTAATGAGACCAGAGCTTCGTTGGGGGAGAGTTGGTAGTGAAAACTAAAGGATGAAAGGGTGGATATTTATAGGGAAAGGGATGTGATACTTTAATAATTTTCAAGGGACACCTCACTAGTGGTTTTGGCAAAACCATGGGCTTGCCCATGGTATTTGCCCATGGTTTTGGCCACATGGGACCCCTTATACAAAAATTCATCCCCTTTAGTCGACCATCCCTTAAAATATCTCATGACATCATCATGATGCAGACGTGATGTCATTAAACATACCAAATCCCTAAAACTGAAAATTCACTATTCACCGAAAATTCAACTTTCTCAGAAAAATCCCAAAATTTCACCTTAAACAAATATCGATGCTCTGATTTCAAAAATGAACTCCATTTTAAAAAAATAATTTTCTAAATATTTTTAATTTAATTTTTAAATAAAAACACTATTCACCAGAAATTCATTTTTTTCAGAAAAATCACCAAAAATTACCGTAACATAATATCGATGTTCTGAATTCAAAAATAAAGTCCATTTTATAAAAATATTTTTCTAAATATTTTTAATTTAATTTTTAATTAAAAAACACTATTCACCCGAAAAAAACTAATACTTGACTAATAATTAATGAAAGAGTTATTTACATATTTTATTGAATCACACTAATTAATCAAGGTGCCTAAATTATATTAATACTTTCTTTAAGTGAGATTACTAATCCATTTGGTCTCATTACTAATCCTAAGCATGAAATCACTATTCATAGTTTACTATTCATCCAAAATTAAGTTGATCTTATTATACTCTAAATTTCTTACTGAACACATTTGCAAAAGACCATTTTTTGAAAATCATTACACATCATTACTTATTTAAGTTTTACAAAAATATTTTAAAATATCCTTTTTCTAGAATTCATCAAAAATATGCATACTATATTTATCCAGACATTTGAAAACTCACAAACTTTACCATAAGAAGAAAACAGAATTTTATTTATCTCAAAGGATTACACAAAGTAGTTATGGTCTCCTTACATAGCCCCTTTTAACCCCAGCATAGGACCTAAGTGTAAGGTGTGCTAAGGTGAGTGAATCTGAGGGAGACTCGGCCAACATCGCACGAGTAGTAATTTCTATGAGTTTGAACTTCTCACAAAGTCGATTATGTTCTAGCTTCACACGATTAAGTTCAGCTTGGGTTTAGTCCAGAGCAAAGCCCAGTGGTGCTACCTCCTTCCCATGTTCTGTTAGATGGGCTTCGATCGGTCCAGGACTACTGTATGAGGCCATCGAATCTTCTTTCTATATTAATTAACCAAGATTACTTGTATTTAGAGACAATAGTCGCAACATTCGGTTCCAACGGTCATACTGACTAATGGTCATATAATAGTCAAAACCGAACAGTCTCATTTTAATTATACGGATGTTATCAAATGAAAAGTTGTGTTGAGTATGAAAAATAAAATAACACACAAAATTAGAAAACAATATTTATTCAAAATTTTGGGTTGTTACATTCTTCCCCCCTTAAGAAATTGCATCCTCGCAATTTTTAAAATTGGGTTTGGAAATTTCATTGAAAGTCCCACATCGGAAATAGATTCAGCAAAACTATTACTTTAAAAGAAAGAAAGGGAAGTACATAGGTCACCCAAGTTAACCCATACTAGGATTCCATGTAAGAAAACTTGGAAATGGAAGTGAAAACAAAGGGTCACGTTCTGAGGGAGAGTGATAGAAAACATGATTAGGAGAAAGATAACAACATGAAAATCACAAACTTATGATAGGTTAAACGGTATTTGATTTCCCAGTAGGAAACGTTAACAGAAAACGTTTTTGTGTTACGTTCCTTTTCATAGTTTTGAGGAGTTCATTTACTACATAGAATAAAAACACAAGGAAGTATATTTACCTTCAAGTAGAGTTTCATCCCTTAATAATTTTCTACCAAAACTAATCTTTTCTCCAAACGATGAGCATTAAAAAAACACTTGTTCTCATCAAAAGCACAAGAATCATCTTCTATAGAATCACATAATCCGCCAAATATTAACTATCTATTTCTTCTATCTTTAAACATTATCCCAAAAATAGATAGGTTATGATAAAACAACTCTTCCAAAATAAAGAACCCCGTAGGACGGGAAACTACTTTTAAATCTTCAAAACTCCACGGTACTACCCAAATTTCATCACATACCATTCCATAAATAGATGTCCTTAAAATTATTTAAAATAAACCAAACTAAGATTGAAACCCAAATACAAGAAGGATTTGATAACATAGTCTTCAAAAATAAACTTCATCGTTCTTCTCCAAACAGCATCAACCACTCCTAACATCATATAACAAAAGTATCTAACCTAAATATATTTTCCTCAAGATAGGTTAATCATTTCCATAAGTAACCTAAATTACCATAAGTTCGCCATAAATTAGTCTATTCTTCAAAATATAAGTCAACATTTATTCCTCAAAGAAAATACCGTAGTAATCTATTTACCTCGATCATATAGGGTTCCCAAAATAGTGAACGTCTTTCAAAATAATATCCATCTTTTAATCCCCTAATCATCTCTTTTTTTTCAAGAAGAATAGCTTTATAACATCAACATGTGATACATGACAATAGATGTTTTCCTTAATGATATAAAACCATCTTAGGTAGTGACTTGATGTTCTTAGAAAACATTAAGGATATGCTCATAGAGCACAAACTAAAATACAACATGACATAGACAATTATTGCGAAGAAGTCAAATGTACTTTAGTCATCAAGATCCATCTTAGCATAGGACTTGCATTGTTCCCTTTTCCTTGAATATTGTTGATGGTCATCATGCTTCTTATTCCTTCCAAGAGAGCATTTCCTTGGATAATGTCCAGCTTCTCCACATTTACGACATTGAAAAGTATTAGGTACATTAGATCGAACCTTATCTCTATTCATCACATTATCCATTTTTTTAAATCAATTAGCTACTTTATACCCTATCACCCCACACTTAAAACATATCCTAGTTCCTTTGTGACATTCCCCTTAGTGCCTCTTTCCACACTGTTTTCACAATGTAAATTGGGTCTTCTTTCCCTTATCAACTTTATCAGATGAACATCCATGGGACTTCGTCTCCTTCTTCCTTGATGACTTTGGGCATTCAACTAGGTACCAATTATTAATTGTGATTTTTGATAGCTGGTTTGGTATAATCACAATATGTTCAACTTGGTCTCTCATCATCTATGTCATATAAATAGGGCAATCGTCACATTTCCTATCACATTGGTTGTTGGGACATGTTCTTCCATTTCTCTCCATTAACTATGAAAAGAAAGTATAATTAGGGGGCTTAAATATTTAGCAAATAATCATGAAAAGGAAACTTAAAGAATAGAAGGATAATCTTCTAGAAGAAAATTATACCCTAACATGTGATCCCCTAGGTTCCAATCTAGGTTATCCATGATCATATATTCTTATGTGAATCTTTATTTTATCTTTGTTCATTTAATAATGGTTCATACTAAGCTTATGAGTCTACCAAAGCATATCCCTTTGGAGTGTAATAACCAAGAGTGAAGCAAGGCCCGTTGTCGTGTACTAGTTCTCATTCGAGTCTAGCTCAAAGCGGTGTTTTCGGGTGTTACCCCTATGTACATATGTGCCAAAGCCACCTCTACCTGCTCATATCCAGACAGGGATGTATTTTCTTCATAAACCACTTACTCAATACTCACCAAAATACTAGGAAGATTTCATATATTTAAACTTTTATATAGGGTTATTCCTAAAGTTTTCATATCCTAATTTCCACAAATAACTAAACCATCCTTTGATACCAACTATAGCATCCCGCCTTTTTATCACATAAACATTCATTACGTTATACAAAACCGAGGATCTTTAAGATTTAGTGTCATGGAAACCAGGAACTCATAACATGAAAACATAAAACATACTTCTTAAACACTTCAAAGGCTTCTGTTTATGTTAATCCTAGGTTCATTACTACATCTCATAACCTGGGGACATACATCAAAAGAAGGGGTGAGCATAAGGCCTAGTAAGGGAAACAAGGGAAACATTTAACATGTGAACTAGAGATACATCAATAAGGTCCTGAAAAAGAAATTTAAGGTATGATAATGAAATCATGAGGCATATCATATTAAAAATAACGTGTTTCATAACTTGAAGATGTGGCTACAACATTTAACTTAGACAATCATTTCTGTTTCACCAAGGTCCATCCCAAAGGTGTCATTAAAAATTACCAATGTTATTCACCAAGATATCGTTTAAAAATGGTCATCTCTAGAGATTAAGTCTTTACCCAATACATTGGAGCGCTATCAGGGCACACCCTTAAATTTTCCATTGATATCACGTAGTCACATATATCATCATCAATAATTTCAAAAATAACCCATAAATCATAAAAGAAATGGGTTTCATTTCATAGTCAGAACATTTTAAAAAACTGCTTTAAAGACATGATCTTTATGTCACTTTGAACCCAAGGAAAATGAAAGCAGGTCTCATGTATGTAAATCCAAGAATTTAAAATATAACATTTTGGTATATATGTGAATAACCCTTTATAAGAAAGATATTTTAGTATTTACTTAATAAAATAAAAGATTTTGAGAAAAAGAGAGAGACATTTTGAGACGGAAATTCGGCAGCATAACGGTTAAGTTGTAGGGTTTTAGAAAACATTGAAAGGAGAGGGGACATGGTTCACCCACACATAAATGATCCATAAAAAAGTAGTGGACAGAGTATAAAGTATTTAAGAACATGGTAATGAAATTTGAAAGATATACCATATGGAATGAAGAACATGAAAGGAAGACAAAAATAAGATTTCTCTTATAAAAATTCGGCAGCCTAACGACGTCACTTAAACTTCAAAAAAATGAATTGAAGAGATAAAATAGGGTCTCTCATCATATGAACATAAAAGATCAGTATGATAGATATAGAGATAATACCCCAACATAATAAAAAGGAACTTTATAGTCTTGAAAAGAAAATAGAACATGAAAATGAGAAGAATCCCTTAAAAATTCGGCAGCCTAACGGCGTCACTTAAACTCCAAAAAAATAAATTGACGAGATCAAAAAGGGTCTCTCATAATATTAAAATAAAATTTCAGTATTATAGATATATAAATCATACCCCAACATAATAAGAAGTAACTTGAAATACTTGACCTGAAAATTGATTTTGAAAACGAGAAGGGTGAAAGAATCCCTTAAACATTCGACAGCCTAACGGCGCCACTTAAACATTCTTAAAACGAATTGATGAGAGAAATAGGGGGTATCTCATAATATGAACATGAAAAGTATATTAGGATGAATATAAAAGAATGTCCCCAACATAATAACATGGAGAAAAAATGAAATGACATAAAAGAGAGTACTTGGAAAGAAAGAGAGAGCTAAGATCCCTTACCTTAAAACGCAACTCTTAAAACATGAAGGTTGGGACCTTGATGGCTTGGGGGAACCTTGGGAGGACTCTATGGGATAGAATGATACTAGATATTTTTTGGGGGAGAGTTGGGAGAGAAAAATAAAGGAGGAAAGGGTGGGTATTTATAGGTAAAGAGAGGTGATACTTTAATAATTTCAAGGGACACCTCACTAGTGGTTTTGGCAAAACCATGGGCTTCCCCATGGTATTTTCCCATGGTTTTGGACACATGGTACCCCTTATACAATAATTCATCCCCTTTAGTCTACCATCCCTTAAAATAACTCATTACATCATCATGATGCAGTCATGATGTCATTAAACATAGTGAAACACTAAAATTGAAAATTCACTATTCACCGAAAATTCAACTTTCTCAGAAAAATCCCAAAATATCACCTTAACCAAATATCAATGCATTTATTTCAAAAATGAACTCCATTTTATAAAAATAACTTTCTAAATATTTTTAATTTAATTTTTAAATAAAAACACTATTCACCAAAAATTCATTTTTTCAGAAAAATCCCCAAAAATTACCTTAACATAATATCGATGTTCTGAATTCAAAAATAAATTCCATTTTATAAAACTAATTTTCTAAATATTTTTAATTTAATTTTTAACTAAAAAACACTATTCACCCGGAAAAAACTAATACTTGACTAATGATTAAAGAAACAGTTATTTACCTATTTTATTGAATCACACTACTTAATAAAGGTGCCTAAATTATATTAATACTTTCTTTAAGTGAGATTATTAATCCATTTGGTCACATTACTAATCCTAAGCATAAAATCACTATTCATAATTTACTATTCATCAAAAATTAATTTGATCTTATTAGACTCTAAATTTATTATGGAACACATTGGTAGGAAACCATTTTTTGAAAATCATTACACATCATTATTTATTTAATGTTTACAAAACTATTTTAAAATATCCTTTTTCTAGAATTCATCAAAAATATGCATACTATATTTATCCAGACATTTGAAAACTCACAAACTTTACCATTAGAAGAAAACATAATTTTATTTATCTCAAAGGATTACACAAAGTAGTTACGGTCTCCTTACATATCCCCATATAACCCCAGCATAAGACCTAAGTGTAAGGTGTGCTAAGGTGAGATAATCTGAGGGCGGCTCAGCCAACATCGCATGAGTAGTAATTTCTATCAGTTTGAACTTCTCACGAAGTCGATTCCATTCTAGCTTCACACGATGAATTTCGGCTTGGGTTTGGTCCAGAGCGAAGCCCAGTGGTGCTACCTCCTTCCCAAGTTCTGTTATATGGGCTTCGATCGGTCCAAGACTACTGTATGAGGCCATCGAATCTTCTTTCTATATTAATTAACCAAGATCACTTGTATTTAGAGACAATAGTCTCAACATTCAGTTCCAACGGTAATACTGACTAACGGTCATATAATAGTCATAACCCAATAGTTTCATTTTAATTATACTCATGTTATCAAATGAACAGCTTTGTTGAGTATGAAAAATAAAATAACACACAAAATTAGAAAACAAGATTTATTCAAAATTTCGGGTCGTTAAAGGCCTATATTGGCATAGATCTACAAAAATATGATAAACTCTCAACCATGAATAACTCACTGGAGTGGAAGAATCATGAAGAATTGGTCTAGGGAAATTGAGAACTCACAGGCAGAATTCCAACGCACTCGATGGCATCTCAATTGATGGTCGGATAGAGAATCCGGAGGGGTTCGGTGTTCTTCATACCTTCCATCACACTCACGTATAAACCACTTCTATAATAAGGTTTTTTTGAAGATTATACATGACCACTCTCAGATTTATCAAATAAAAAGAAAACTACATGGCGTGATCATTAAAGGTACACACCATGTAGTATCCTTAACCAGCCCCCACCTTAAGCAGTCTGCTAGGTCACCAACACAGCCATGTACTCGGCCATTACATGGCCAGTATGTGGCTATATGTGGTACCTATCTACACGGCGTGTACTCATAAGTACATGGATTGTACTTGGAAAAATTACCATTTCTTCCTTTTTCCTCAAAAAACAACCTGAAATCAAGATCCATACCTAAAAAGAATATCCAAGTTTTTACACCAGCCAATCCCTTCAAGAAGCTCAATGAAGAATATATGTTGTCTATCCAGAAATTCAAAGGTATTGGAAAAATATCAGGTGCATGATTAATAACATTCATGCAATCACTGATGAAAACTAATCTTATAAGTACTAAATAATTTATGGACCCTCCAAAAGGTTGTAGAGTCTTGGATGAAAATTCCCCCATTCCATACACGGAGCCCTAGTAGATCCATGCCACATTAGCTTATCCAAGATAGAATAAAGAAACTAATTCAATATATTTCAGTACACCCCCATCATAGATATAGAAATATCCAGCATTTCAAGTGGGATCATAAGGAGTAACTTCATCATCTAGATGTCAGAATGTCAAACCCCTCCCAACTCTCGAGAGCTTCATCCATTTACCACCTCCCCTTAGATGAAGGTATAAGATGAAGTGAATAAGAAATACTCAGAGGAGGATGACCTCAGGGATGAACCTACATCATTTTTGGAAGGTTTATCTTCCATAATTGATGAGATAATAGAAATTAATCTTCATACATAGGAGGAACCATAGACCACTTTGACCAGTTCATCCATGTCCTCTAAAGAATATGAGGTGTACACCTCGTTCCTAAGGAAACATCGTGACATTTTCACCTATAATTACATATAAATTCTGGGCCTTGATCCTAAGGTATCCACTCACCACCAGGGATTTCCATAAAATCCTTGGGGATATAAAGAATAGCCAAAAGGACACATCTGACTCATGCCGCTAAAATTGAGGCTGAATTTGACATGATTATCAAAGAGAATTTCATTCAGGAAGTCTATTGTATGACATAGATATCCAATATAGTCCTAGTAAAGAAGAATAATGGGTAAATTAGGGTGTGCATCAACTTTAGAGATCTCAACTGAAACTGTCTGAAAGATGATTTCTCAATCACAATCGCAAGGATACTAATTGATACAATACATATATATAAAGACCTCTACGTCATGGATTATTATTTGGGGTATAATAAAATATGAATGGGGCAATAATATAAATAATCCACCACCTTCTGGGCCCCTTAAGGAGTATTTTTCTATCAAGAAATTCCCATTGTCTTGAGGAATGTTGGATCTACATACCAATGTATCATGCATAGCATTTTCAAACCATTTATAGGGACTTTTTCTAAATACTATATTGATGACCTAGTGGTTATGTCTCAACAACATTAGCTGATATTGAAACCATATTCGATAAACTGTGAAATTGTTTTTTGAATATGAACACCCTAAAATATACTTTTGGGGTCACCTCAGGGAAATTTCTAAACTTCATTATGCACCATAATGGAATTGAATTTTACCCTGAGAAGATAGAGGCTATCCAAAGTATGTCACCACCTCAGAACCTTAATGATTTGAGGGGTTTGTAGGGACACCTTACCTACATTTGGTGCCATACAGCAAATCTTTTTGGAAAGTTTTTTCCATTCACTAAGTTAATGAAGAAGTGGGTCACATATCAGTTTCCTAATTACTATTAGGAAGCACTTGATAACCTCATGAAATATATATTAATTCCATTGGTACTAATTCTACCTATTGAAGGGAATTTACTTATTCTATATGTGAAAACCTTGGAAAGATCACTAGGCACTTTACTTTCACAAAAAAATGATGATATGAACAAGAACATAATTTTTTATCTTAGAAAAACCAAGCTTGACATTAAGAATCACTATTCGGATATCAAAAAGAGATATGTAGCATTAATATTCATGGTTCAAAAATTGAGGCACTAAATACAGCACTAAAAGTTCCACCGGGTCTCTTGCAATAACCTACTCAAATATATCCTCTACCAACCCATGTTAACAGAAATATTGCAATAGTAGAAATTTATCTTGTAGTAGTTTGATATACATTTTGTGCCTCATAAAGTGGTGAAAGGATAGGCTTTGGCATATTTTCTTTAAGAACAACCATCAATAGAGACAATATCATTAACTATTGAATTTCTAATGGAAGTGGTATTTTATATTGAATAAGGCCCCTAGACATCAGAAATATATTTTTTCAGTGCATCTAGAATCCCAAAAGTAAAGAGAATTGAAGACCCTAAGCTCAATAAAGTCGGGTTATGAGTCTTGGTCAACTCTCCAGAAAAGGCATACTTTCTTTACTCCTTCATATTATTAGAATTTTGTACAAAAATGAGGTAGAATATCAAGCCCTTATTTAAATCCTAGAACTGGAACTTCAAATACCAGTGGCACACCTATAGGAGAAAGGAAATTTATTATTGGTAATCGACTAGATAAATGTGGATTATGCTATCAGAAAATAAGATCTAATCCCCCTCCTTGACTATGTCTAAGGACAAATGGAATAATTCCCCTTAGATTCGATATTAATTAAGGTTCCAACGACAAAAAATGCATAGATCAATACATTATAGAATACATCCACATATCTAGCAGATCTATATTGGGAGGAATAATTTAACATAATTATGCATCACTAAATGGTCTCACCTTTTTCTCATGTTAGCATAAAATATATCAATGCGTCTAGTCCAATTACCAAACATAATAGTCTCATGACTGGTTGTATGATACCAATTGTGGAATAACTCCAAAATGGAGTGATCCCATTAGAAAATTCTAGAAAAGAGAAAGTATGATGATGAGAAACCAAATTTACTCTTTATAACAACCCAAATTACCAGAAATTCATATATAAGAGTGGTTTTGATGGAGTCCTTCTCAGATGAATCGACGGATAAGAAAATAAAGTTATCATGAATGAAGTAGATACATAATCATATGGTTCCCATTAGTAAGGGTTCAAGATTTCTATTCAAATTCTAAGGCTTAGATAATTCTAGTATTAAATGGCGTATGATTGAAAAGAATTACCATGAAGTGTCATTTCTTCCATGTGTGTTCCAAATTCATCCATGAAACCCTGTGTTTTTCATATTGGTAATGGATGATTTAGTATTATATCACCTAGTAATGTCCAAGATGTTAAAATATATCCTAACATCTATCAACATCTTCTTAAAATGGGTTGAGGTGATACCCCTTAAAGAATTTGTGGCCAAAATTCTCATCAACTTAATTAAAACCATCATTATTAAAAAAAATTGTAGTCATTCATGCAATACTAATGGAAAATAATAGCAATTTATATTCTGTTGAGTTTGAGAAGCTGTAACTGGAGTATAATGTCAATTCCAATCACTCATAATGCTATTAAACAATGGAAAATGAAGATATAGGTTCCTAAAACAAGACCCTATCAAACATACTCCAGGATATGGTGGATAAATATATAAAAAATTGGAATAAAAAGCTATTTTATACCCTGTGGGCCTACTAGACCACAACCCATACTAATACACAAGACACCCAATATACACTTGTATATGGAATAGAAAAAGTTTTTCTTATTGAATTCTAATTTCCAATGCTCTGAATCTCCATCTGTGATCATCTTTCCATAGATATGAAATTATAGAAACTAATGGATGAATTGGAGTAACTTTATGAGAAACTATTTCATACCTTTCATCACTTAGAGGTCCATCAAAATCAGATATCATGGTATTTTAACCATAAATTCCACCTCTATTTGTTCCTCCAAGCAGAACCTGTTATGGCCCTTAAGACTCCAATGATACCAAGGAATAATCCTCCAAATCATAAGACAAATAGGGTGGTTATTATATAAACAAGGTACACTCTAATGGATCATATTACCTGATCTTGATGGATGTAGAGACCATTAAGGGACCTATAAATTCAATATTTATCAAGAAATATTTTGGGGGATAAAAGATCATGGATCATCTCAGTTTCACGATGCTAATCTGCATATTCAATATTTTTTTGACGACCTTAAAATGTGTGATATATCATCCAAGTTAGAAGAGTAGAAAATAAACAACACCAATATCCTTGTTATGTGACATTAAACTGCATAGCATCATAGTCTTATATACATGTCCTTAAAAGGAACGCCTTATGGTCCAAGTAATATGACCTAAAACTAAAGCACAATATAGTTTGAGATATAAGAATTTAAACTATATAGCCTAACATCCTAGTCACAAGACTCTAAACTATATAATAATATCGTTTCCAATGACTTAATGTTGTACAGTTTATATCCTTGTTGCGTGACATAAAATTTTGAAACATTTTAATCCATGCTTGAGAGGATCATAACCTTTGATACAAGTATCCCACCACACCTTTCCACAATAACTACATGTGTCTAGATTCCATACAATATAGGATATGTAGTGATGACCATATCTCCATCATGGCTCTAGATGTGAACAAAACAATTTCCCCCTCCCTTTGTATGGGTTAGAGCTTCATAGGGGGACTTTTTGAGAACTATGCATGGATTGATTGTCACTCTAATGAGATACGTAGAGATATGTGGATCTTACATCCTGGTCAAAACACCACAAAAATAAAATTACCAAATTTTTTATTTTTATCTCCTTTTTATGGTGGAAGAAAAATTTTATGATCCTTGTTTCTCACACCTTTCATAGATCGAGTTGGATTGGGAGTTTTTGTAAAGGATTCCCTACATATTCAAGACATATCAATTCAAATTAGGGTAAATGTGTTCATGGTCATAAGACATTAAAACTCACACCACACATAATTCATACATGACTTTAAAATACATGGTTCTTCAATAACTATGTGTGGATTGATTCTCATTCGAATGAGATGCGTAGTTATTACTAGACATCATTTCATAGGACCAAACACATGTAAGGAAAAATTCTCCATTTCCTTTCTTACAAACAAAGATATATGTAGGAGATATTTGTTTGGTTCCCCCATTCAAGGGTCCGCCAGGGAAATAGAAATGTACCCTCTTATAAGTGAGTCAAATATATTCAAGGTACTCTTCACTTCATGGACAATGTTGATCAAAATGTTTCCATTGATATTGGACCTTCTCCTTCAACACATAATACTCCATATATTGGATAATTTCAGATCTTCATAATCATTCTCTATAAATTAACAATATAATTTTTACATCTTGAGGAAGCCTTTGTCTAGATATTAAGTAATTATCCTTACTTAGATCTTCATAAGTCTCCCACAAAAAGGACCTATCAACTATAGGATTCAACTATTTGACTATGCATTAATACGCCATAGTTGGTCTTTTTCTTGTCTCCCACAAAAAGGGCCTATTAACCAGGCATTCATTCATCCCTATGAGAGAAATATTCTATCTTTATAAGCCCAAATGACATGAGGATAGAACCTTCATTAGACCATAGTCCACATTCATCCATCACGTGCTTATCCCGTGTCACTTCTCCCTATAAAAGAACCTCCAAGATCATGGTTTAAAGTTTCCTCCCTCATGTATAAAGTATACCGGAACAACCTTGGTCTCATAGACCTCATGTTCTCTATCATTTCCATAATATTGTTGTCCTAGTCATATGACCTGAAAATACAGGCACCATATCATCCTAGTCTCATGATGATAAAATATGTTGCTCATATTTACCACATATCATTAAGTTGCATGGTTAAATTCCATCTTTTCGGACATTAAAGATTACTTTATCCTCATTTCATGATGTTAAAAGGCAGGATAAGTCCAAGAAACAAGACTTTAAACTGTGTGGTTTTACAAAACTATGTATGGATTTATTCTCATCAAAATGGTATGTGTAGTGATGTCTATAACATATCATTCATGTAGATCCCCAATAAAAAAAACCCATTTTCCCTATGTTTGGGTCAGACCTGCATAAGATAAAATTTCCCCCCATTATTGGAAAATTTTGACATGAAATTTACCCTATATATTCAAGAATATTCCTTTCACAAACTAAATTTTATGGCTCTATAAATAGAAATCTCCATTAACTTCCTCCGTTCATCAAAAATTGAATTTCTTCATCCTAAGGATATCATTGTCTGACTATACAGTAATATGCCTCAGATGGATTTGTATAATTAACCCACCAAAATGCCTTTTTTATCCAAAGGATTATTCTCTTTGAAAATGCAGTAATAATCCCATATTGGCTTTGTGTAAGTCTCCCACTAAAAGGGCCTATCAACTAGAGGTATATTCATGCCAGGGTGAGACCTATTCAATCAATGTAATCCCCAATGATGTTTTTCCCATATCATTATTCATATTTAGAAACCCCATATTATATCTTACAACCTTCCCACTTCATTCCTGAAGAATGATGGATCGTTCTTCAAAAAATTATAGTGAAATGGTAATATCAATAATCTTATTGTCAAAGCTAAGAGACCATAAACTAATTCCCAAATGTCTTCTCAATAAGATGTTAAACTACATGGTCTATGTCCTAGCTACATGAAATTAAACTGCATGATCCTTCAACCCATGTCGGAGTGGTGCCTTCCCCTTGACGTTGATCATTTAATAAAATATACCATCATTTACACAATCCAAATTCATGTAAAAATGGTTTCCCATTGATTTACAATGCCAAACCAGATACTCTATTCATTCTTGGACACCTTCCCTTGAAAACCCACTCTTATCGGCCTTGAGAAATCCAGATATTCATAAACTCCCCATCCATCGACAATTTAATGTTAGCATCCTGACATCACATTTTTATGACTATGTAGTAATACTCTCTATTTTTCCTTATGTAATTTGACCACCAAAATGGATTTTTGTCTGAAGGATTCCACTATTTGACTATCCAGTAATATTCTATAGTTGGATTATCATAAGTTGTCCATTTAAAAGGGTCTATCAACCAGAGGAATATGAATCTTTAGGATAGACCTATCCTATATCTGTAAACCCCAGATGACAACATCACAATGGAAAGCCAAACATTCCCTCTTCTATCACATTCAGATGCATGTCTATGTAGAGACCCTTTTTCAGAATCTTCCTATCAACTCTCTTCAGAGGGTCTCAATAGGTATGGGCCCTAAAATCTAGGTATCCAGACACTATAGAATCCTTGTATATGGTTTAATCCCAAAATCATTCCTTAATGCTCAAAGGGTCCATAATCCTAGTGAATCAATTCAAAGTACATCCTCCAAGGTGTAATCCCCAACCAACCATCCAAATTGCTATGAGTCGAGACATTTCTCATGAACGCACTCCACATGACATTCGTATTCAGTATAATACCCAACTCAATCCTCTCTAAGTTCTATATTCCCTATGAAACCAACCTTTAGAGTGCCTCTATATGAGTGGTTACTCTACTTAACTGAACTAAAAGGGTTTTGATTCTCTTACAAATGGTATATGTAGGAAACCTCCATGAGGTCCAAAACCAACAAGCCATAACAAAACCTAATTATCTATGGGATACATTCTAGATAGGGTCATGTCTAACCTAGGATCCTACATTCCTTTCAGGTTCCCAGGGCCTCTTCAGCAAAAGTATCACCCCAAACTTTTACTAGGAACATTTCACCTGTACATCCTTGTCAGATGACGTTAAAATACGTGATTTGATCCTTGTTACATGACCATAAAAGGTATGATGTTTCCTTTTTAGTGGAAAAAACTATGTGTGTTATTATTCCTTTTAGAAGGATATATTGGAAGCCCAACTCATGGTCTTGATACTAATATCAAAACAACTCGCATCTCCCTAGATAATTATAAACTCTAGAGTTCCCCATTGTGTGGCTTCAAACCATCATTATTATAATAATCCACCAAAGGATCTCTCACCAATATGAAAAAGGGTACCATAGATGGAGAATATTGGATATATATAGATATATCCATAGATGAAGAACCTCAAATACATACAGATGACTCTAAATCCATGCATGATTATAGTTGATTGTTAATTCAAGGGAGACTCATGTAATAATTGGGAATCAATAAAGGATTCACAAACAAGTATTAAATCATTAATAGAGTCCTGAGGTATGAAATATTTCCCTCCAAAATGGTTTGATGAGCCTGACATCCCATCCTCTCAACCAATATGAGTCCCTAAGATTCATTGGAACCATTTCCCAATGAACACCTATATTTGGAAAGTACGTCTACAAAATATCTCAAATAAGGGAAATGTTGGGTGTTTTCGGCTGTACAAAAAAACCTGTTAGAGGTCATTTGAAAATAGTGAACTTTGTGCAAATTATTGTGTGATCATTAAAACCTCCACAATCAAACCTTTTATCAAAACACTACCAAAACGTTTTATTTTTTATAAAAAAACATATATATATATATATATCATTCATAATATCTTAAAGTATTTATTCACATAGTGGGGTTGAACATAAACCAAATGAGAAGGTTTGACTTGATCAAAGACTATGTCTACTCAATATATTACCACCTTGGGAAGACGAACAAGGTTCTTTGAGATTTAAGGATGAAAGATCATGATAACTTATCAATGATGAGGATTTAAAGTTACTCAATACTCAAGGATTTGAATATAATTGAGCGTGAAATCATAAGGTAACGGGTAATATCATATATTTCCCAAATGAATGCTCAATCATCCATCCATGTAAAGATCTATGGAACATGGAATGAGGAAATGGAGTTATAAAATACGGTATTCAATATTCTGTAGTTTAAATTTAACAATGATAGAATTATAAGATTTAGGAGACGAATTTTTATTGTATCAATACCAAAAATGGAGAAATAGTTGTTGGATAATGTACATAGATCATCATTACCTATCTATCATAGAAGAAAAAATATATATAGAGATATTAGGATTCACTTCTATTTGGATAACATAAAGAGGGAAAATTAAGACTATGTATCTATATGCTTGGTATACTATCAAATAAAGGTTAAAATATATAATTATTACGGGATTATAGAATAATTACCTATAACTATATAGAAATGAGAGAGTATCACCGTGGATTTAAAGGTAGGTATTACAAAAACCTTTAAAGGTCAAAATTTCATTTGGGTTGATGTTTATCACCTCACAATGATAAAAAAAATTCAATTTGACAAAATTTCTCACTCAATCAACTTTCTAGGATATGGATAATGGAATTTGTAAGTCTTCGTATAGTACCACTATAAATATTATCTGATAAATATATAATGTTTAAATAAACTTTCTTGAGAAGTCTCCAAAAATAATTGAATACAGATCTGAGCTTCTATATGGATTATTATCTTCAGAATGATAGTCAACAAGAAAAGATCATTCTAACTTTGGAAGATATGTTGTTATCATGTTCAATCAATTTCAAAAGATGTTGGGCTCAACACATTACAATAGTATTGTTATTATATGATAACAGTTTTCATTATAGAATTCAAATAGAACCATATGAGGCTCTATATGGGAAGAGTTTAAGAACTCTATCATGTTAGGATAATTTTAGAGATCATAACTTTATGTGACTAGCTCTTGCTCAGGAAATGTTAAAGAATATTTAAACCATTAAGTGACACATTAAAGATTCCCAAATTTAAAAAAAAGGTTATACTCATAATTGTTGGTGGGATTTGGATTTTGATATTAGATATAAGTTATTTCTTAAAATATCACCATGTAATTTGTTTATAATGTTTTTGAATAATGGATTGATGATAACTCGATACATCAGCCCCTTCGAGATTCTTGATCATGTTGAAGATGTATCACATTGCATGGAACTCCCACCATACCAACCATTGATTCATTATGTGTTCCAAGTATTTTTTTTAAGAAGTAAATACCAAATCCATAACTTTTACTAAACTTATAATCTATACAATTCGAATGGGAACTTTCTTATCAAGAACAATAGGTAGAAATCATGGATCACAAAGATAAATTAGCATGAAACATTCACAATAATATACTTAAAGCTCTAAAATTGAATCATAAGTTCTAATAAGAAATGTGGGAGCTTAAATATGTAATTTGGAAGAAATACCCTCATTTTTGCATCAATGTAATGAAATTTTTAGGGAGAAATTATTTTAAGAAAGGTAGAATATAACACCCCATGATTTAACTATGTATTTTAATGTTAAATTAATATTCTATAGAATAACTTATTTCATATAAAACACTAAAATAAAATGAACCATAATGCATTTTATTAAAATATAATATTATAGAACATGATAAACATTAATCAACTATAAGCATTCAATATAAAACATCATTAAGAAAAGTAAAAGTGTCATAAATCCATAAGAAAAAAATACCATGAACATAAAATCTTTATCCTCATGGTTTTTCATTCAGATCATGACCCCAATTCTTACTATGGAAAAAGGGCAGATAATAAGAAATATTATATACATGTTGAGAGAGAAGTTAATGAATAGGAAGAATGATTCTATGATTGGGTGTAAGAATATATATAGGAATCAAATCTGGCTATAAGAAATATGATTATTGGAAATATGGTCATTGAAATACATTCATTAGATATATGGTCATTGGGTATGAATTTATCCCATAAGTATATTGAATTTATATAATATTTAGTAAAAAATTGGGAATAATATATTTCTAGAATGAAATAAAAAGTTGATATTTAATTAAAATCCTTTTGTCAAAATATATTTTTATGAATGAAATATTATTATTATTAAGGAATATTTTTATGTATTTGTAAAATTAAAATAAATATTTATACATTAATGAGTTTATGAAATTAAATATTTACATGATGAATAATTAAATTTAATTGGATTTGATCAAAATACTTAATATTAAAAATTTATATTTTTCAATGAACAGTTTTTTATGTATTGAGTATTTTTATCTTAATAAATTAAATTGATCTCTTTCAAATGATGAATATATTTTAATATTGATATTAAATAACAAATATATTAACTCTCATTTTATTTATAGTTGATATTAAATAACATTAAGAATGCTTAAGGTTTTAAAAGACATTTTTATATAAATATAATTTTTTTATATCTTATTTTTCATTTAAAAAAAATTTATCATATTTATAAATTGAATTTGATCAAATGGAGTCAGAATTTGAAATCATAATGTCAATATTATATAATAAATGTAACCTTATACTTTTACTAATATAATTAATTATCATGTCAAATAATTAAATAAGAAAAAATGGGCAAAATGGATAATTAGAAGTGGATCAAATTTTTGGTAATTAAATTTATATAAAATATATCTATAAGATATTTTTTAGGTTTCGGAATCAATAAAACATGTCTCAACAAAATTTATTTACCTAACTCCCATAATTCCCTTGTGATCTCGTCTTTACCATTCTCATAACAAAAATTTCCAAATAAACATCCTGTATTTTCACCTATAAAAGGTGCTCTATCCTACCCATTCCCAACTAATATACTACTTAAAAATATCATTAATACCTACACATATTCAATCTTCTAAATATTTATAAGATGTTAGGTATATTTTGGTTCCAAGAAGGATGCATATTGTTTCATTCAGATGTAACCCATGTCGAGAAGGAGGAAATTCATCAAGTGTCCAAATTATTTTCTTTCTTATTCAGTTTCCATATCATATCTACTATTTCTAAAAATATTCCCCCATATTAACTATATTATATTAGCATCATTATTCTTATGAAAAAATTATACTACTATTATATCACTATAACCACTTACTTATTTACTAATATATAAAGTTCTTGTTTTGATTAGTTTAACCACCTATATAAACTGTGTTATACCAATATCACAGTCTCTCACCATGAATAAGAATCATGACATTAATACTATTAATTTATGATATTAATTATTAATATATGTCATGAATATGGTTCTTTAGGTATTATATAATAACTAAGGATCAATATAAACTAACTTATTGTTATTGGTAAATTACCCAAAAAACAATCATCAATGATTCCATTCTCATGAACCATACCCATACCTTCCGTATAATTACATGGTACTAAGAAAATCATTGAAAAAATGATTCTAGGATATTAAATAATCTAGGATTTATGAACTTGGTATAAAATAATAAGGACCAACATCTCCAATATGAAACTTTTTCAAACAATCAAAATCACTAACATCTGATGATGAAAATAAACTATAACTGGATAATATATGTGTAATGATTGATGTAATTGGATGTAAATTAAAGTTAATATATATGAATAAGGTTATAAAATGATTTATTAAGATTATTATGGTTATTATTATTGGATTTTAATGTTCTTATGCGGATGTAGGGCGTAAAGGAGAGGGTTTTCTTTTCAATATCACTTTGAATTTGAGATTTTTTTATAGCTGAATTTTCGTATAAGAAAATGATATGATATTTATCTATAAATAAATTATATTTTATTATTATTTAGTTATTCAAGGGTTTTAAATTTTATAATATTATTTCACTTACTCTTGATCTATAATTAACCCTAAGCGATGCATGTAATATAAATTGACATTATCTCTTTTTTCAATCAGGAATCCTTATCCTCATTTTCCCTATTCCCTATTTTGTTTTATAGATGTCCTTGTCTCTTCTTCTATAATTTCATAAGGCATTTTTCAACCAATTTGGCTTTATTTACAAAATAAATTGGCTTTTAGCTTCCATGATGCAATCATTTTCCTCCAAATTTAAATCTCTTTACAAAAGTGTGAAAAGAATATTCATTTTTAATGCTTTATACATGAATGACTTTCATTATTTTAAATTAATTTTTAATGATAAAGACTATTATCTATGTTTTAATGGTTTAAAAAATTAATATTTATTCCCATTATTTTGTGAATTTTTCATTTTAATATTAAATTTATCAAAATAGAGGGATATTTCTTCTTTATTTCCAATGAAATTATCTAATGATATTATAGAAGTATTTTTTAGTTATGTTGGCGTACTTTAATGTTAGTTATAATTCACTGGGGATATTTTATGATGACAGAATCCACCTTATTTCTCTATATGTCTTGTGATCATATTATGTTAATGTTATCATGATTCCTTTTTTATTCCAATAGGTTAATTAATAGATGATGGGATTTTGAATATTTTCAAGTATTTGTGGAACACATATATATGGTTTGTTATTATGACACCAGTGGGTCCATTATAACCCTCCAATTAATTTTTTAATGTAATATACACCATGATATAACGTCTGGGAATTATTATTTTTCTCATAGCATATTTTCTGGTCATGATTGTGTTCTCTCACAACATAATGATAATCATAATTGAGTTTCATCAGAACTAAATATATGGGAATGATTGGGCTTAAACACAACTAAATGTGTGGTCATGATTCGGTATTATCTAAATTTTATTATTTACTATCCTTACTTTTATACCACATCTCTATGATATTCCTCATTAATATTTTATTATCCTTGGATCGTGATTATACACTTGCATTTCCACATTTATACATTTCATTTCTTATATTATGTAAAAAATATTTGTTCCATAACTCATGATTTTATGATTAATTATAGTTTATGATTCTATTATTTCATGTTCGTAAACTGAAAAAGTCCCCCAGAAGAAAAGAATCTTCTGACGATTTATTAAATAAAATACAAAGTATACAAAGAAGCATGAGGGGTCAAATAAAGGGGCATTACCTCTTCTATTAGACAACAGAGTTAAAGATAAAAATAATACATGTCATTTTCATATTCAGAATTATTAGTAGTTTCCCATTCATATTGAAACTTACCTTGATTAAAGATCTTAAGGACTTCTTTGTTATCCTTACTTGACACCTTATAAAAAGATTATGTAGCCACAGTCCATGGAAGGTTATAGTAGTCCTTCCATGGACTTCTCTTCAGAGGATAACAAGTGAAACCTACACTATAAACCATCTTTTTTCTTCCATATAAAATTGCATCATTAAAAGGGGCATAACCGCTAATTCCCAGTGTCTTAATGGGGGTAATTCCACTCACCTCATCAACATTAGATATGATTCCCCACTTCTCATATCTTTTGGAGGAATTCAAGATCTTTTGTAACTCTTAATGAAAATAAAAAAGTTGGTGATAATCATTTTTATTGAAACCATCATTATTCAAACCTAGAAGATTATGAGTTACTAACATCATGTATCCTTGCCCCAAATATGGCTCTTTGAATTTTTCCTCTAAAACATATTGATGGCTCGCATAAAATTAAGAAGGATTGCCTTCTATATCCATGCTAGAAGTGAAATTTATCTAAACTTCTCTAGGATGATCACTCTCAATAGGTGATAACAAAACCAAAGACTGCACATGATCAACAGCTACCATTTCCTACTATATCCCATCACCACAAATGTCAGCAGAAAATGGATCCACCTACACATTTCCATCCATTGTAGGACTAGTAACACCTTGATACACCATCCTACTTTGATGATATACTACTTCAGAACTATCATTATTACTAGTATTTTGAATTTCCTTACCAATAATACACTCAAGACCATGACACACCATAGAGGAAGAAGCATGCCTCTTCAAATCAACCTCCACAACCTCCGAGACAAGTTTCTTACCATTTTCTTTATCATCTCTATCACAATAACAACTAATAGATTCAGGCTCAGTAAAATCAAGTATTTGGACTTCCTTAGGCATTTATCTCTTACATGTTGATACATCATGCCCACTTCTAAGTAAAACTGAACAGTTTAAATATTTCCTACATGAAGCCTTAACATGTCCAATTTTATTACAAGTAATGAAGAAAGTAGGAAACCTTTCATAATCAATGCGAACATTCAGATCATTGGTTGGAGTGGAAATTACCACTTTCTTAATTAAAACTAAACTCAAGTCAACATCAACTAGAACCTAGTAAAAGTAACCAAAATTAGATTTCTTGGTTGTTTTATCCATTTTGATTGATACCCCAAATTAAGAGGCAATGTCAAAAATAATTTTTAGGTGCTATTAAATATAATTTAATATGAAAAGATTAACCCAAACTTATATAAATGATTTCCTTTCCTCAAATAGGTTGAATCTCAGACTCCACTCTTGAATCTGGTGTGTTTCTTGGATTTAGAGAAATCAAAACAAAGTTACAATAATTCACCTTTGAATCTAAATCAAAAAAGATGATGTGATAGAAAATATTTCCTATTATAATACATTTAAAATTCGATGATCTACATATCGAATCCAATTTACTTACCAAATCCACCCATTTCCAAAGATTTTTCCCCTTTGGAAGCACAACATGCCCAATAATATAATGTCGACATATGGAATGTCTCTCAGAGACAACATCTTGCCTCACAATAGCACAAGGAGTTTCCCCTTTTTTACATTTCCAAACAACATATGCATCATGGAAGAAAGATAAGGTTCTTAGGAAGAAGAGTAATTACTTTCCTCCTCAGTCAACAAGATTCCCTCCCTATAAGAAGATCTGATAAGGATAGTCCAAGATATCCAGGATTCTTCAAAGATAGGGGCTTCCTGGAATGAACATCTAAAGAAGTCATGATAAACTTATATCCACTTGAGGCATCCGTAGGTTGAGCCGCCGGTGAGAGCATTCCATCAGAAATCAAAGTGAACCCTAACAAATGCAGAAAATACATAGATAATGGGAAAACTATATCCCATCCTCATCAACGTGGAGAAGCTCCTAGGACTATGCTCTAGATTCCATCTCGTCATAACAAGATCCTTTTATGTAAATATAACTTTATTAGGTTCTAATACCCACATGATTATCAAATTATGACTTATGATCTTTGATTAATATCTCTTATATTTACCATTATTGAGCATCTAATATCAATCTTACTTAAGTTTCAATTATTTTAGTTATAAAAGATATTATCATGTATGATGTGCCTAAAAGGGTATCACGTGAGAATAAAATGAAAGGTATATTTTGAAAAAATTTCAAAATATGTTGTTTATGTATATAATATCTAAATACACAAATACTTTGGGTTATATGTTGTTATTTTTTATGATATGAAATTAATATTCATTTTAATTGATGTAATAATTTTGTATGTTGTGTGTGGGTCACCTCATATCCCTTATATATTGATCCACCTCCAAGTGTAAAAACTCAACCACTCAAAGAAGAGTGATATTTCATATTACTAATCTAGATTGCATATAAAACCTTCCAACACCCTTGTATTGACACTATAACATTTATAGTAATCTATAATACCTTTTAGATATGTTTGTATTCTCTTAAAAAAATCCCATTTTTCATAAACTAGATTACTTGTATAACTACTTAACATTCCAACATCATATGAAATATCAAGTCTTTTTATAGTCAAATTATAAATGAGACACTTAATAATCCTTATATATTCTATTTGGGAAACTACACTATCTTGATTTGGTAGAATCCTAATCCAAGAATCATATGGGCTAAAAATTTGTGAACAATCAAATTGTTCAGAAAACATTATGAATTTTTAAATATAATGATATTACGAAAGAAAAATGAAACTCTCATACCTAAAAATATTTATTAACAAAATAAGATTTCATTCACCTGTGTTTATTATATGAAATATTCTGGATAAAATAAACATAACTAAATTTATATTATCCATATTATTTCAAAAAAATAATTCCATCAATGTATAAACAAATAAAAATACCAAGATTATTCTAGAATTTACGATAAGAAAATTTTCTAGTTTTGTTAACTGTGAATTCATTTGAAAAAATTACATCATTAGATTTATCCTGTCATTTTTTATATATATTTTAAAATTTAACATGTAATATACTAATTTTCAATCTAAATTGTCTTATCTAGGTATTATGAATCCTTCTGGTTGTTCAATATATATTTATTCATTTAATTTTTCATTTAAGAATGTCATGTTAATATTAATTTGCTGAATTTCTAAATTATATATGGGATCTAAACTGAGAAGAATTATGATTGAATAAGTAAAACCCATGGAATAATATGTATCAAAATAATCAATTCATTTATTTTGATTAACCCCTTGGATACCAATATGGAATTATTCCTTTCAACTATACTATCAATTTTTATTCTTCTTAATACCCACTTACAACCTATTAAGTGTGAACCTTGAGGAATATCAAATAAAATAAAAGAATTATTACTATTAATATATTTCATTTTGTCGTTTATAGATTACTTCCAAAGTAATTAATTAACAGATTACATAAATTCTATAAAGGATTTTAATTCAAAATCTATACTGAGTAAAACCAAATATTTTGTAATGGTACAAAAATTAGTTCCTTCCAAAATATATATATATTTAAATAAGATCCATATTCATTGATTTTCTAAGTTCATTTAATTATATGTACCTCATAGACCATAAATTCATTAGATGCTCTTTAATTAGATCCAATCATCACTATTTTCACTTTCTTTTGTAAATAGATAAACCATGATTCATTAAAGATAACATATTTTGCTACAATAACTATTTTAACAACTACCAAATAATTATATTATACAACATGAATCTATAAGATTTTTAATGACCTGTATATATAATAAATATGTTATCAATAGATATTTTACCAACCATATCCCCTTTAAGTTCAGGTACTCCTATAAATACATGACAACCCAAAACCTTTAAATAATTTAGGTTTTGTTTCTAATGCTTGTATAATTCATATAGAGATATAGTCTTCCTTTTTTAATGACTCTATTTATTATGCGACATGTTGTTAACAATAACTCTCCCCAAAACCATCTTGAGATACATGATATAGGAATCATTAAATTAACCATTTCTATTCATGGTCAATTATTTCTCTCAGCTAAGCCATTTTATTGATGGTATAGTGAGACGTCACTTCATGTATGATCCCTTGGAATTTTATTGATTAAGAACTATAGTATTATCCTACCCTATAACATATGAGTCACTAAATTTTAATCCCAAATTTTTTTTAACCACATTTCTGTAGATACTATATGTATATATATAACTTCATATTTATCAGGTAAAAGAAATATTTCAAACAAATCAATAATGATCATCAATAAAAGATAAAAATAACTTTTTGTTACCTATAGTGTGTGTAGCTTACCCATCATATACATCACTATGTATTAATTCTAATAAAGTAATTTTCATTTATATAGTTTGAAATGGTTTCATAACTATTTTAGTTCACATAAAATCCACACATTTATTAACATTTTATTACACACTAGGTAATAATTACATTTTTGACATGTCATGTATTTTCTTATAATTTATCTAACCTAAATGATTATTCTGTAAATTAAAATTATCTATAAATTAAATAAAAACATAATTTATATTTAATTTGAATAATGTATCGTAGAAGTGACCCTTTTAATAAAGATCGTATCCTTTGATAGAAAATATTATCTCCCTCAAATATAATCTTGAAGCCTTTCTTGTTCAAAAATGTCCCCAAAACAAAGTTCCTATAAACCTTGAGCACATACAAGAAATAATTTAGAGTAATGATCTCTCTAGAGGTATATTTGAGATCAACCCACATTTCCCTTGTACGCTTATGCTAGTAATGTTCCCCTTGTTGAGTGATATCCCATCATATATAAATTTCAATATTTTAAAGATAGATTTTTTTCATATATATCATGTAAATATAGAATAAATCCTCTAAAAAGAGATCTCCTTTATCATATTATCATAAAATATCATGGTCATAATGTTATCCTTAGGAGAATTTTTCCTTATTTCTTCTTAAGGAGATTATAGTATGATTTGATGTGTCTCTGATTCCTAAAAAATCTATATTCCCCATTCTTATTTTTAAATTGGGACTATTCATTTAAAGGATGTCTGGGAAGTTTTTTACCCATTTAAGCCTTGTATTGACCCACTGTCTTCACCATGAGGACCTTGTATTTATTATACATACTTTTATTTTCCTTCTCATGATTTTTATATTCCTAATTAATTTGTAGTCAGTAGAGGAACTCAATGAAGTAAATATATTACTTCCCATATTTTAGATAAATATTAACATTACTCCAGGAAGATGGAATTTATCAATGGTGGATGTGACAATGATGGAATCATCTATGTTTATCTTGTCTTGCCTTAAATATTATAAGATATATTGTATTTCATATAACTATTCTATGATGGACCAAATAGCTACTATTTTGTATAAAATGAACTTTCTTACTATGAATTTATTTATCACCCCATCCTCAGGGATGTATTAATGTTTAATAGTAATTTATGTCTTCTTTTTTGTTTGTATGTACTAGTAGGTGACAAAGATATCATCGGTTAAGGTTTTGATTATGTTTCGTTGATACATGACTCCATCATTCTCCCATTTTTTCACATATGGGTAAGACAGAGTTTCTAACTATTGAATGTGAGGGGATTTGGAGTTGAGGTCACATACACCACTTTGAGATCCACAATTATAAAATTCCTACTCTTTTTTCATATACTGAAATTTGTATTGTCAAATTTAACCTCCTTCATCACAATTTTAAGCATTCCCATATCCATGTTTAAGGTAATCTACTCTTAATATTATTGGGGATGTATGTGGGTAATGGTTTCAAATTCTCTAATTTGGTAGTAAATGGATTCCATTAAAGAACATTATGAATTTATTATCCTTATGATTAGATTAACCACCACCAAATTGTTAGTAAAATTGGTTACAAGAAAACCCTATCTAGGATAAAATGGTGTACTGTTACACTATAATTATACTTAGTAAATATTATATCTTGAAGCGTATTTGAAATCAAGGTATTAATTAATGTAATTTATTGTTTTTTACTAACATCGGGACTTTTATAATTATGTAAGAATTTAGAGGAATATTAATCTTTAAGAGGAATTGGAGTAATTGGGAATTGGAGGAATAAAATGAGATTCACTTCCAACAAAGACACCATTTTATAGGAATTGGAGAACCTCGTTGGATAAGGTATAATACCCCTTGGAATTGGGTAGACACTTATTCTTGAATGTAATATCTTATTAGGATTAATCATGCTAATCAGATCACACTCAATAAAAAAGTTCCCTAGATCACACCAAATATGGACCAGACATATCTATCAGATCTTTTCTGGTATGATCAATAGTCTAGATCATACCCATTTAGTGAATTAGGTCAACCCACTAGAAATATCTATTTGGTCCTAGTCCCAGAATGATATGACCTACCTGTCATTTGAGAAAAATAAAGTCAACTTTAAGTGCATTGCATTGATGTGCAAGTGTAGTGCATAGTGCACTATCACAGTTTTTAATTATGTGCATGAACATGAAAATAGTGTGGTGAATTATCCCCTGTATTATTTTTCACAAATAATTTATCTTTTTAAATAATGATAATAACTATATTTATTTATGTAGGAATCCACACTCCATCATACTTTCTAAAATGGGATTCTAAATGTCATCCCTATTTAAAAATGAAAATAAAAAAATATTTATAAAACACTATAAATAGAACCACCAATATGATGCACAACATATCTCACACATGCTAATACTAGTCATCTAATCATTGATAAAATGGATAGATACTTATGGATTTATGTGATCCCAGTCTCCTTCCACATGGTTAACATGGCCAATTGGTCAACAGATCAAATTTATCATATTTTCATGACTTGATAAAATATCCCCCTATGTGTTTCCAATACTAAGATAAATAATAATTCTCTATGCCATATAATCATTTGATCATATGAAGGTGTGTTCTTATACCTCTGTAATGTGATTCCATGCTCGAACCCACCATAAATATCTGTAGAGAAAAGGTGTTAATTATTCACCAAACATCAGTAGTAGATTTATCTCATCTAGAGGATCACATAATCATATATTTTATCTTGTAAAAAATCATTAAATCATCTAAATTATAAATAGAAGTTCAAATGGGATGAAATTATCTTTAAGATAATTTTCAATCCATTTATCAGATGAACCCCCAAGCTAATCTCATTATATTTTCTTTATAACTACTTAAGGTTATATTTTTTCATTAGTTCATCACAAATTTTGGAAAATTTTAAAATTGTATAAAATAAGATAAATTAATCTATCTAGTTTGTCTCTAAAAATATTCACTCAATTTAGAAAAATAAAATGTAAATAATTTTTTTTGGAAATTGAACAATATATTTAAATATCAGTTTAATTTTTGATGGTCTAATCCTCTGAAATCTGGAGATAATTTTTGGAAATGGTAACTTCTCTATAGATTTTCTCAAAATAGTTTGTTTGGATTTAAATCAAACTAATATCGGTACTTAAGTATTAATATATAGATTTACAAACACTAATTTAAAATCCTAATTAATCCATTAATTTTAGAAATAATAAGTGATAGGTTTATGAGGATAAAATTTCATAAACAAAAATAAGACATCCAAAGAACCTTACTTTTTGTGACAATTTTCATCAATTATCTGATATCGAGCATAGTTATTATCTTTTTATGTAAGCCTACATGTAAAATAGATCCTCTAATCAATACTTACAACTTTTAAAATGTTAATATAAAATATTAAATTAGGGTTTCTTGTAATTAGACATTTATTATCTATTTCTCTTAATTTATGAATAATAATCACCATCGATGGTGCAACAACTCCATGTCACCCAAAAAGTATGCAATATCCACCCTAGAGAAAACACCCCATTCTATACTCAACAACATAGTATGTTTTCCAATTTTACACCCCAAAGAATGTTAATTTAATATATTTCCCTTATTAATCAAAAAATAAATATTTTAAAAAAATCCCCTTAGTAAATCAACATTCCAACAAGTGGAAATGTGTACCTTAAGGTGAAACACATGATATTACATTTCATTTTAGAATAGAAGCTTATAATATGATCAATTGTATAATCTTATGATTTATAGGAATTTTATTATACTCATTAGTTAATAGATGAGACATTATAGTCTTTTATTAAGTAATTTATTTGGATTATCCTTTTAAATTGAAGGGATCGTGTCATGTTTAATGATAGATTTATTTCATTACCATGCTTGATAAGAGATTATTTTATCATTATCCATAAAAAATTTTTCTTTTTATTTTTTTAATGCATTTATGATGAAAATTTATATAATGATTGAGCTAAGGGATTTGAATATTTATCTAATTATTTAAATTGGGAGTTGTAATTTCAAAAGATTGGAAGAAATTTATATAGTTTGGATCATATAAATTCATTATAATATTGTTTATTTTATATGAGAGCATGTGAATAATCAACTAAACTTTAAAATTAATTTTTAGGAATGGAAACCTCTATGGTGGGGGTGTTGTAACACACTGAATTTTAAAATATTAATTTATATATAAAAATGTATTGTTAATTTTTTGCATTTTTAAAAAAAATTCAAAGAGCACCAATTATAGAATAGTGTAAAAATCATTACACAACCCATTTTAGTCTATGTTTTGAATTAAAATTTGCATTTATTCTCCTTGTAAATTATTGTTTTAGAAAGTTTATAATTTGAGAAAAATTAATTTTAATTAAAATATTACTTAGAATGTTTAATTTTTTTGAAGTGTTTCAGTGGGATATTAAGTTGATAAGAATGTTTTTATAAATATTTAGTTACAATTATAATTATTGTTAAAATTAATTAGAGATCACCCCCTCTCTAATTTTATTATAAAACCACAAGCGAGAAACCCCTTCCCTTTCCTCCTCCTCTCCTATGGGGGAAACATCTCCTCCTTATTTAATGTTTGATTCATAATACTAATAGGATTATTATATCTATATTCCTACCTTATTCTTCATATCATCTTCATAAGGCCCCAGCATTAAACATTAATTAATCATGAATTAAACGAATAATTCACATAGAGGATCTTTTCAGGTTTAGAGTTTTAGAGAATTAGGTCATAACTATTACATCTCAAAAGATTACATAGTAGAAACTTCTACTAAGTTTCCATAAAATAAAAAAAACACTTAAAAAGAAACATGTCTAGTTCCATGTTTTAGATAGAATGTATTTCCTTGATCCCATCCTTGACCCTATTCATCATTAAGTCATGTGGAAAACATTTCAAAAACTTGGGATGAGCATAAAAATTCCATTAAAGGATACAAAAAAAAGGAAAACTGTTAGTTTTTTAAAACATCAAGTAAACCATGAATACTTTACCAAAGTAATAATTTTCACCTTTATGAAGTAGTAAAAACTCTTCACTAAATAAAAGACCATTACTTACACTTTTGTAACCAAAATATTACCATAAAACACATATAAAGAACACATAACATAAAAAAGTTAACTTGGGACATAAACATACTTAAATGGAATAACCATACGGTCGACTTCCACACATACTTAATGGAATAGTCATACGGCTGACTTCCATACCCAGTGCATTGGAGGTTATAACGTAACCACCTGTCCTGGTATTCACGGCACCACCCATCATATGGTTTATCACGTAACCACCCGTCAAATGTCCATGTACCATTATAAAATCCTAAGACATAAAAAAATATAATGGAAAGAAAACATTTCCACATTTCGATCACAATATATCACTTAAATATATTGAAATAACAAATCCTTTATAAAAACCATTTTCAATACCAAAATACATAAAAGATTATATGGTATTTATTTCATTTTAAAACATTACGGCTTGTTGGGGAAGCCAAAGACCAAATAATACTCGTGGCGGTGGAAAAGGTCGTTTTCACCGCGTACGTTAAAAGAAACATTCCTTTTTGTCATTTTTCAAAACTCTTCATAGAAAAATATTCCTTTTGAATAAACGTAAAAGTCAAATGGGTTTATACACCGTATAAAATAAAGTTGTGTATAAAACAAAATATTCCTCAGGGAAAGGATATTGAGACGAAGTCCCTTACAAAGACGGTATCCTTGGATTAAGGATAAATAAATTACATAATTATGTGTGACAAAGGAATACACCAAATATAAGTGGATATTAAGTGTAAAACAATCTGATTTCATTCACACATATTCATATAACGACATATTTTAAGGAGTACAAGTTTATCCCAATGAATCAAAATTGGGTTAAGAAGTTCCCTTGCAAAAATTCGACAGCCTAACAGCGTCACTTCAAAATTCAGAAAATGAGTTGATGAGAGATAAAAATGGGTATCTCATCACTTGTACATAACATTTATAGAAATAAGGATATATAAGAACATATCCCATCATAATAAGAATAAAATACCTAAAAAATAAGTCTTTTAAAATTAGGAGGGTGAAAGGTTCCCTTACCGAATTGGGTAACTTCCGAAACATACACCCCATGAAAGAAGGGTCATACAATGAAGATGTAACTAACCATAAATGAGATTATATTATACAAATAGTAAAATTATGGGCAGTACATATACCAAAAAAAGGAAATATTGGCCAATGTAGCATGAATCCCACGGGAATAAAAAGTGAGATGAAAATCCCCATATAAAAATTCGGCAGCCTAACGGTGCCACATAAAACTTCAAAAATGGATTGATGAGATCAAATAGGGTATCCCATAATATTAACATAAAATTTAAAGTAATATTAATATAAAATAACATCCCCCAAGATAATAAATATGAGCTTAAAATAAATGACATAAAAGAGAGTACTTAAAAAAAAGAGGTCGGATCCCTTACCTCGTATCCAACTTGACTCGATCGTTCTTTAATCTCCTGAATAATAAACTTGAGTTAATTTATACTTTCTTAAGAACCTTTTCCCAGTTAATTATTCCTTTTATATAACTTATTACCATGTCATTAACACTATGTAATTATTTAAGTTAATAACGGCCGTTTTAACGATCATTGCTACTTGAGTCAAAAATAAACTCTTTATAATTACAAGTTTGTTCATGGGGTAAAATATCCATTATATCCAGAATTATATTCATTATTTATATGTCATATATATAATATATATCCATTATATACATGAATTTATAATATTACATAACATTTAGGGGTAAGAAATGAAATGCACCGTTCATGGAGACAGTAATCCGTACGTAAGCATGAACGCTACTTCCATTTCTATTTCATATTTAATGGAATTAAAACATAATGATACATAATAGTATTATAATTATATTATGGTATAATATATAATATCATTAAATATATCCTTTATACGTACCACATATGGTATTAACGAATCAAATCACTTTGAGGGGGCGGTAGTATGCACTTCCTAAAATGAAGATATCATGTTTACCCATAAAGGAACCCACAAAGATATGTCATAAATGAAAAATACAGAAGCTTAAGGAAAATATAAAAATATTATATATCATATATAAATATAGTGACATATTAATTGCCACATTTTAAGGTGTTAAAAGAATATTGAACAATCATCGTTTTGTGAGGCAGAAATTCGCCATCGACAGAAACAGTATGTTCTTTAACCATTAGATGTATGTGTGTGTAATTTTAGCCCGAATACTTCTTATAAAAACATCCTAGTATATGTAATATAAAGTTGTTGTTACAAAATAAATGAATAAAAATAGTTTAGGAGGTTGGAGAAGAAAAATAAAACAAAAGAGCACAAGTGAAGACGTTACCTTAAAATCGGGTAACTCCCTTTAGTTTGAACCAAAAGGGTTTCTTGAAGAGAATCATGACTAAGGTAAGGCTTCTAGGATGAGTAGAAGGATATTTTAAGACAAAGTGATCAGATATTTTCCGATCCAAAGGCTTTAGAGGTGTGGGTAAGGTGGTAGAGGTGGGGGCCTTTTATAAGAGGAGAGGAGGGGCACTCTTTGAAAGTCAAGAAAGGTTACATTATTGTCAAATGAGTTTCAGATTTTAAAGGTCCCACATTGATATATTTCTAGGATAAGTTGATAAGGGGTCTAAATCACCCATAAATAGGTTTTTGACATTTTTAGGTCTTATATTTTACATTATCTTTTCATTTTATTTAAATCGTTAAATAATGAGGTAATCACTGCATCATCATGATGTCATAATAAATTTAATTTATTTAATGCTTAAAAATTATATAAAAAAATACAATGATGTAGGAAATCGTTTTAGCTTTCCAATGACTATTTATAGTCAAACATTTGACTTGTATAACCACATTTAAAAATTGTTTTATTAAAACAATACATGTTTGTGTCTTTTTTACTTTTACTTCAAATAAAAGGCATTAATGTCATTATCTTACCCAAGTGGATCCATGGGGTCCCACAAATCGACCCATGGGTTGTCTTGGTCGGCCATGACTCATCCAATAGGGTTATGACAAGTGTAAAGAAATTTTCATTTTATTATAATATCATTTTTACCTTAAATCACACTGATTACCTTTAATCGCGATTAATAAAACGTAAAAGATACTTTTCATCAAAAATTATTTTCATCCCATTGAACCAAATTTTACTTAATAATAAAAATAATTTAAATTGTATTTTGTAAATTCAAATAACTGAAGTGTTAAAGTTCCATTTAAATGAAAAATCATTTTTTGTAACTACCACTTTGTGGTTTCACTATTCATCAAAAATTAAGGTTTTTCAGAAAAATACCAAACATTCACCCTAAGCTATATTTGATATTCCGAATTAAAAAATGATTTATATTTTAAAAAATTCATTACATAGAAGTTTCATTAATTAATTTTATAATTAAATTCTGCTGTCAAATCAAATAGCGTGTTTTTAAGAAACAGTATCTATAAAAAGATTGACACTCGTTTATGTCCAATCTCAAAGTGATATTAATTTCAATGACCACCATTTGATTAAATGGTAAAAATATATTCTAATTTAACTTTAAAACCAATTCAAAAGATAATATAATCATATAAATAAATAATATTAAAAAGAGGTTTTGAATTAAAATACAACATTTTTCACTATTCATTAAAAAATGAACTTTTTCGGAAAAATACCAAAAATTTATACAAAGTAAATTTTGATGTCCCGATTCTAAATAATAATTTTATTTTGTCAAATAAAACATATAAAATTGTCAAAAGTATATTTAAAAAGGGTTTTCCATCAAAAGGCGGTTAATCGACCTTTTAAAGAATATTAGAAGATTTATGCTTAAAATTGGATTCATTTTCATTTTTAATCCTCTAACATTTATTGTAAAAAGTAAAAATATTTGAAAAACATATATAATCATTTTTTAGTTAGTTCTTTTCATTCCCTTCATTACAACGGGTAGGTGTTAACTACCATTTAAAATGAAATTACTTTATTATTAGAGTGCAACGTAAGATTTCAAAGAAACTCGTTGTTGCGTATTGGGTACGCCCCCAAGAATAGCGTTCCCTTTAAAGTAATATTAATATTTTATTCAAAAATATTAATAAATATAAAAATTTCATATTCTTTATTTACCTGGGGTGTTACATCCTTCCCCCCTTTTGGGAATTACTTCCTCGCAATTTTAAAATTGGGCTCGGAAACTTCATTGAAAGCCCCACATTAGAAAAGGAGTAAATTAAACTATCACCTTAAAATAATGAAAGGGAAGTACAAAGGTCACCCGAGTTAACCCATACTAGGATTCCATGTATGAAAACATGGATATGGAAGAAAAAACAAAGGGTCATGTTCTGATGGAGTGTTATAGAAAACATGTTTAGGAGAAAGTTAATCACAAGAAAATCACAAACATGTGATGGGTTAAACGGTATTGGATTCCCTGGTAGGAAACGTTAATGGACAACATTTTTTTTAGTTACTTTTCATTGAGGAATTTATTTTTGACCTCAATTAAAACATAAGGAAACATACTTACTTATCACGTTGACTTTCAACTTTTACTAGATTTCTTACACGAACTCATATTTTCTCCAAAAGATGAGTATTTAGGATGACTTTTTTACATTAAGAGAGCTATAATCAACTTCTAGAGAATCACCTAATCCACAAAATAGAACTCTGTACTTCCCAAGTCTCTAGACCTTAACCAAAACTAAAACCAAAAAGGTTAGTATGAGATCAGATAATACCCAAAAAGGATAATCCTTTATAAAAAGGAAATCTATTCTTAATCTCCAAAATTTGTACAACAAGACCCAAAGTTAAATGAAGACCAAAAGTAAACCAAAATAAGATTGAAACCCAAATATTTGAAGGATTTAATCACATAGTCTTCTAAGTTAAATCTTAACATTTATCTCCAAACAACATCAGTTGCCCTTAAAGTCTCATATTGAAAAGTAATTAACTTAATAACATATCCTCCATGATAGGTTAATAATTTCCATAGATAACCCAAAATAAACTTACTCTTAATTCATAAAATCATATAACTAAAAATAATTTGTCAAACTAACCAGGGACTTCACGTAGTCCAGTGGTAGGTGATAAATACCAGTTGCACTTTGGTTGTGCGTTCGATTCCCGCAGTTTTGTCCGACGTGATGGGCTGTCACACGGTCTGTGTGTTGTCCTTTTTCCAAACTATATAATTCTCAAATCATTCCCCAAAAAGAGATAAAATCATCAAAAATAACCATAACATAATTTAACCCCAATTTTATCTCATTCCTTTCACTTTCCATCATAACATATAGTAACCCATAATTACCTCAAAAGTAAGGATCATATAAACCCAAATGGATCTTTATAACTATGTCTACAAAAGAACAGATAACTATTCACTGCAAAAAAAATTCATATATCAAACATCAAGGTTACACATACTTTAAAAAAGTCTTCTAATGTAACCCCATCATCAAAAGAGACTTAATACTCTTAAGAATTTCATCATAACTCTTGAAGCCCTTATATGTCGACTTCTTACTCATTCAACATTCTTCATGATCCATTAACCATTCCTTTCCAACTTATTCTGAAATACATATTTCCTACAAACAAAATCATGAATCATATCCTAAGATTCCAAAATAGGAAAACAAAAGTTAAGAAATAATCCATACCTTTGATTGGTCATTGTCAGTTTCGTCATCCTCAATCGGAATGGAATTAGGTATTGGTAAACGAATATTTGTACGATCTTGGTGATCCCATTCCCGAAACTTCTTCATAGGACATGTGTTTGAATAATGACCATGCACACCACATTTAAAACATTCAATTGATCCCCCAGAAAGAACTTATTTACCTTTCCTCGAGTCAACTAGATGCTTCCTTTTTCCATGGAAGGTTCTTGCTTTATGACCTTAATTTCCACATCTATAGCATATTTCTGTCCCTTTGAAACATTTTCCTAGGTGTTTATTTCCACATCTTTGACACATAGGTTTTTGAACACACTTACCTTTGTGATTATTATCTGTAGTTCCATAGGGATTTGTTTCTCGCATATATGATGCCTTATAGAAATCACCAAGGTTTATGTGGTCAATAATGACTCCATATAGTTGGTTGAGGATAAACACAAGAGTTCTCATTGCATCTCCCATATCATTCAGTTGCTCACTCAGAAAACTGTCACAGTTTCCTTCACGTCCACTGTTACTTTGGTGCATACTAGATCCAGCCATTTACTAAAACCAAAAAGGTCTGTGTGAGTATATCAAATGAACCATCATGTACTAATGAGGAAGATAAACAATAAGATATACTTACTCAATCACTTTATCGAAAACAAGGACTCCATCTGAAATCCTAACCATTATGGTAATGTCACTTATGGTTAGAGAATACCCTAACCTCTAAAGTTATCTAAACCGGCCTCTGATACCAACTATAAGGCCTCAGCCTTAAACATTACTTAATCATGAATTAAACGAATAATTCACATAGAGGATATTTTCAGGTTTAGATTTTTAGAGAATTAGGTCATAACTATTACATCTCAAAAGATTACATAGTAGACACTTCTACTAAGTTTCCATAAAATAAGAAAAACAGTTAAAAAGAAACATATCTAGTTCCATGTTTTAGATAAAATGTCTTTCCTTGATCCCAACCATAACCCTATTTATCTTTAAGTCCTGTGGAAAACATTTCAAAAACTTGGGATGAGCATAAAAATCCCAGTAAAGGATACACAAAGAAGGAAAACTGTTAGTTTTTCAAAACAACAAGTAAACCATGAATACTTTACCAAAGTAATACTTTTCACCTTTATGAAGTAGTAAAAACTTTTCACTGAATAAAATACCATTACTTACCCTTTTGTAACCAAAAGATTACCATAAAACCCATATAAACAACACATAAAATAAAAAGGTAACTTGGGACATAAAAATACTTAAATGGAATAACCATACGGTCGACTTCCACACATACTTAATGGAATAGCCATACGGCCGACTTCCATACCCAATGCATTGGAGGTTATAACATAACCACCCGTCCTGGTATTCATGGCACCACACGTCATATGGTTTATCACATAACCACCCATCAAATGTCTAAGTACCGTTATAAAATCATAAGACATAAAACAAATATAATGGAAATAAAACATTTCCACATTTAGATCACAATATATCACTTAAATATATTGACATAACAAATCCATTATAAAAACCATTTTCAATACCAAAATACATAAAAGATTATATGGCATTTATTTCATTTTAAAAATATTACAGCTTGTTGAGGATACCAAAGACCAAATAATACTCACGGCGGCGGAAAAGGTCGTTGTCACCGCGTACGTTAAAAAAACATTCCTTTTTTTTGTTTTGTAAAACGCTTCGTAGAAAAATATTCATTTTGAATAAATGTAAATGTAAAAGGGGTTTATACACCATATAAAAGAAAGATGTGTATAAAACAAAATATTCCTCAATGAAAGGATATTGAGATGAAGTCCCTTACAAAGATGGTATCCTTGGATTAAGGATAAATCAATTACATAATTATGTGTGACAAACGAATACACCAAATATAAGTGGATATTAAGTGTAAAACAATCTGAGGTCATTCACACATATTCATAGAACAACATGCTTCAAGGAGTACAAGTTTATCCCAAAGAATCAAAATTGGGTTAATAAGTTCCCTTGCAAAAATTCGACAGCCTAACGGCGTCACTTCAAAATTCAGAAAATGAGTTGATGAGATATAAAAAAGGGTATATCCTCACTTGGACATAATATTTATAGCAATAAAGATATATAAGAACATATCCCATCATAATAAGATTAAAAGACCTAAAAATAAGTCTTTTAAAATTAGGAGGCTGAAGGGTTCCCTTACCGAATTGGGTAACTTCCGAAACGTGCACCCCATGAAAGAAGGGTCATACAATGAAGATGTAACTACCCATAAATGAGAGTATATTATACAAATAGTAAAATAATGGGCAGTATATATACCCAAAAAAGGAAATAGTGGCCAATGTAGCATGAATCCCACGGGAATAAAGAGTGAGATGAAAATCCCCTTATGAAAATTCGGCAGCCTAACGGCACCACATAAAACATCAAAAATGGATTGATGAGAACAAATAGGGTATCCCATCATATTTAAATATAATTTAAAGCAATAGTAATATAAAATAACATCCCCCAACATAATAAATATGAGCTTAAAAGAAATGACATAAAAGAGCGTACTTAAAAAAAAGAGAGGTCGGATCCCTTACCACGTATCCGACTTGACTCGATCGTTCTTTAATCTCCTGAATAATAAACTTCAGTTAATTTATAATTTCTTATGAAACTTTTTAAAGTTAATTATTCCTTTTATATCACTTATTATCATGTCATGAACACTATGTAATTATTTAAGTTAATAACTGTCGTTTTAACGATCATTGCTACTTGAGTAAAAAATAAACACTTTATAATTACAAGTTTGTCCATGGGGTAAAATATCAATTATATCCACAATTATATTAATTATGTAGATATCATATATATAATATATATCCATTATATACATGAATTTATAATATTACATAACATTTAGAGGTTGGAAATGAAATGCACCATTCATGGAGATGGTAAGCCGTACGTACGCATGAACGCTACTTCCATTTCTATTTCATATTTAATGGAATTAAAACATAATGATAAATAATAGAATTATAATTTCACTATGGTATCATATATAATATCACTAAATATATCCTTTATATGTACCACATATGGTATTAAAGAATCAAATCACTTTGAGGGGGCGGTAGTCCGCACTTCCTAAAATGAAGAGATCGTGTTTACCCATAATGGAAACCACAAAGGTATGCCATAAATGAAAAATAAAGAATCTTAAGGAAAACATAAACATATTATATATCATATATAAATATAGTGACATAATATTGTCCACCTTTTAAGGTGTTAAAATAAAATTGAACAATCATCATTTCGTGAGGCAGAAATTCACCATCCACAGAAACAGTATGTTATTTAACCATTAGATATAGGTGTGTGTACGTTTATCCCTAATAATTTCTATAAAAACATACTAGTATATGGGAGATACTTTTTTTGTTACAAAATAAATGAATAAAAAGAGTTTAGGGGGTTGGAGAAGAAAAATAAAACAAAAGAGCACAAGTGAAGACGTTACCTTAAAATCGGGTAACTCCCTTTGGTTTGAACCAAAAGGGTTTCTTGAAGAGTTCCTTACTAAGGTAAGGATTCTATGTTGAGAAGAGGTATTTTTAGAGACAAAATTTTCAGATCTTGGATGATCCAAAGGCTTTAGAGGTGTGGGTAAGGTGGTAGAGGTGGGGGCCTTTTATAAGAGGAGAGGAGGGGCACTCTTGGAAAGTAAAGAAAGGTTACATTATTTTCAAATGAGTTTCCGATTTTAAAGGTCCCACATTGATCTATTTAGAGGATACGGTGATAAGGGTTCGAAACCCACCCATCCAATAGTTTTTTGACATTTTTAGGTCTTATATTTTACATTATATTTTCATTTTATTTAAATCGTTAAATAATGGGGTAATCGTTGCATCATCATGATGTCATAAACGATTTAATTAATTTTATGACTAAAAATTATAAAAAAAATACTATGATGTAGGAAATCCTTTTAGCTTCCAAATGAATATTTATAGTCAAAAATATGACTTGTATAACCCCATTTAAAAATTGTTTTATTAAAACAATACATGTTTGTTTCATTTTTACTTTTACTTTAAATAAAAGGCATTAATGTCATTATCTTACCCAAGTAGCTCCATGGGGTCCCAAAAACCGACCCATGGGTTGTATTGGTCGTCCATGACTCATCCAATAGGTTTAGGACCAGTTTCAAGATATTTTCATTTTATTATAATATCATTTTTACCTTAATCACACTGATTACCTTTAATCGTGATTAATAAAACATAAAAGTTACTTTTCATCAAAAATTATTTTCATCCCATTGAAACACATTTTACTTAATAATAAAAATAATTTAAATTGTATTTTTGAAATTCAAATCAGAGAAGTGGTAAAGTTCCATTTAAATGAAAAAACAGTTTTTTAACTACCACTTTGTGGTTTCACTATTCATCAAAAATAAAGGTTTTTCAGAAAAATACCAAAAACTCACCCTAAGCTATATTTGATATTCCGAATTCAAAAATGATGTCTATTTTACCAAATTCATAACATAGAAGTTGAATTAATTAATTTTATAATTAAATCCCGCTTTCAAATCAAATAGGTGTTTTTAAGAAACAATATCTATCAAAAGATTGACACTCGTTTATGTCCAATATCAAAGTGATATTAATTTCAATGACCACCATTGAATTAAATGGTAAAAATATATTCTAATTTCACTTTAAAACCAATTCAAAATATAATCTAATCATATAATTAAAATAGATTAAAAGGAGGGTTTGAATTGAAATACAACATTTTTCACTATTCATTAAAAAATGATCTTCATCGGAAAAATACCAAAAATTTACACAAAGTAAATTTTGATGTCCTGATTCTAAATAAGAATTTTATTTTGTCAAATACAACATATAAAATTTTCAAAAGTATATTTAAAAATGTTTTTCCATCAAAAGGCGGTTAATCAACCTTTTAAAGAATATTAGAAGATTTATGCTTAAAATTGGATTCATTTGCATTTTTAGTCCTATAACATTTATTGTAAAAAGTAAAAATATTTGACAAACATATATAATCATTTTTTAGTTAGTTATTTTCATTCACGTCATTACAACGGCTAGTTGTTAACTACCATTTAAAATAAAATTATTTTATTATTAGAGTGCAACGTAAGATTTCGAAGGAACTCGTTGTTGCGTATTGGGTAAGCCATCAAGAATTGCGTTCCCTTTAAAGTAATATTAATATTCTATTCACAAATATGGATAAATATAAAAATGTCATAATCTTTATTTACCTGGGGTGTTACAATCTTTCTCTTCTATCCCTCAAATGAAACTATTTTCATTTTCTAGGGATTTTGATTTCGGTGTTTCATTGAATCATGATGAAACACCTGATTCTGATTGGTATTTTATTAATAAGTGATTCAGAACCCCAAAGTAGGTATATATCACTGATTTAGAGGGTGTTTAATGAGCATGTCATTGCCTGGTAAGCTTTATAAATTTTGAGAACTATCTTTACCCCTTACAATATTCATGAGAATTATAAAACTAATTATTTGAGGTTATTTAGGTTTTGATAAATCTATGTGGGACTAAGATACTAAGTGATTATTTTTACTCCTACATAAAAAGGTAGGGGTTATTAATTAACCATCTTCCTTGATTTAATCCTTGTTTGGATTATTTATCCTCCTCAAATAAATAATTTCAAAGATATTTATCATGTAAAAATATGTTTTCAGTACTTTTAAAATAAATGGTTTATATGATTATGTTGATTTTTATTAACTATAACCTATGTTTTCAATTTTTATATATTTTTTTACTATTTTAATTTCCTATGAAACAATTGTTAATTTTCAAGCATATGTTATTTTAAGGCTTTTAAAGTGTGTTTATAAGGTTAAATATTTTAGGGTGATTTTATAAAATTTATTAAAGGGATTGAAGAGATTATAAAACCACTTTCTTTTGATTTAATAAAGGGTTAAATGGTCATTTTTTCCATCAAGATTTGATTTGGAACGATCAATGACCTCCCTATAAAGATTAGAGTTTCCCATAATGAAGTGAGGTTGGAGGTAATGGAATTAGTTTGGATTCTTGATGAACAAATTGAATCTAGTACCACCGAGTGATAAGTCAAGCCATGGTAGGTATATGGTGTCCTCATGAGGATCTTAACCAAGTTTTTTTACCTTTAGTGATGATTTTTGTTATCCATTTATTATCCCTTAACTTGTTTTAATGTAATCCTTCCTATTTTTCATGTTTTTTCTATATGCTTTTAAATTATAAAAAAATGTTTTCTAAAGGTTTTTCTTATAAATATATAGTTTTTAACCCTTGGGGTGTGTGTAGTTATATAATATTTTTTAAGGATTTTTTTGTTAAATGTTCAAAATTATAAAATATGGTATATTGAATTTTTTTTATTATCCTTCCTGGTTTATTTTTTCATAGGTAATATGGGGATCTATTTTGATATTTATCTAATGATTTTGTGGATATGTTCACACCTCTATGTATACCATAGTTCACATGTAGTTTCACTTATTGTATTAGGTTTCTAGGTCATAATGGCGATTTTTCAATTCAAGATGATCCAGTTTTCAAGTATTAGTAGATGGGAACATTCATTGATGGATTCTAGGAAATACGGGCCTCTTTATAAAGTTTAAGTTTTAGTAATCCACATCCTATGAGTGGTTATACTATATATTCATGTGTATGTGTGTTTACCTGTATTGTAAGTTATCTTCTTGTTTCAGATTTGTATCAAATAAATTTCAAATTAGTATTATTAAATTCATATATAATTTTTTAATTATTTTTAATTAACTGATTGAGGTAAATTATTTCACTACATAAGCTTTTTATCCCTCCTCACTTTTAGGAAACTTATGAGGATCTGAGGGAACACATTAGAGGTTGGTTTTAATCCAATTTTGGTTCAAGGTAAACTAGTATAGTCAATTAAATGATTCTTGACATATCCCCAAAACATGGTATTTTCATTATTATGTGTGAAGGGATATCCTCATATCGCATGCACATTGTGACATTTTTTATTATTGAGGTTCATCAAGAAGAGTGATTTCTTATTTCACTGTCATCAGTTCAAGATAAATAGATGGGATTGTGACCCTTCATACTATAGACAACATTAACAATTTATTTCTTCTTATATTCACATCAAATATAGTGTTATAATCATATCACTATAAATGATATCATTCATTATTCATTTTTCTATAATTTTTATAATTCATTAATTCTTCAGTCCATCTTCTGGATGGATTTACTACTTTTTGATGGTTTTGAATACATTAAATTTGTTTAATAGAAATGAAAATATGAAACACATGTTTTTTCATTTAATGGATCTGATCAAATAATAAATGGTTATAATGAAATGTGTGTACTTAGGTACGAATCTGATTAATTTTTTATTTTTTCATGTATATTTAACTATGTTTTAGTTATTGGAGTTATTAGTAGAGTTAGGGAACCAAATTTAAAAGGAATATGATTGGTTATAAAATTTTATTAGGTGAAACAGATGTCACTCGATATCTAGTGGCCTAATATTAGGCATCTAGTGGGGGTTGAATAGGGGTTGTAATCCCCAGGTAGAAAACTAGCTAATTAGTGGCTTGGGGTAAAGTATTTTATGGGAACTGAGTTCCCATTAGAATCCATGAGGTACCTAGCGTCCTTTTTGGTAATTTTTTTAATATTTAATCAAAACATAATTTTAGTTAAATATTTGTTAAAATATCACTACATCCCTCCCATCTAGAACAAGAAACTAAATTCCCCTCTCCCCATTTCTCTCCTTTTTAAGTTTATTTCTTCCCTAATTAAGTTTATTTTCAGTAGTGAGTCATTTATTTGATCACTACCAGTAAATTTATCCCCCCCCCTTACCTTATTTTTTGAGTTTCATTTCCTATTAAATTTGGATCTACCATAATATCTATATAATTTTTATTTTACCTGATTATTTGATTTTAGGTAAATGAGGATGGATTAAACCATGATTATAGATGATTTAACACTTATGAGTGTGAGGTAGGTGGTCCCTTGTGTTTTGATTTATATTATAAGTGTTTTCTTGGACTGTATAATTGAATGATTGGGTGTGTGAGTGTCATGGACTAGATATTAGACCAATTGGTCATGAGTGTTTCTTAGTGGGTGATGGAGGCTCACTAGAACCCTTAGGATCATATCAAATGTGGTGTGTATTGGGTCTTAGTTGTTTCCATTTACTATAATAATGTGACGCCATTGATATAAATTTATAAACGAGCCTATAGAGGGTGTCTAGCCCTGAGGGGTAACTTTGAAGACATTCTAAGGTCTGATGGAAGGATGTTTGGCATTTGTTTGAGGTGGTTGGTCACCCTTATTAAATGAGTCTACATACACTATATTTTTTTATTAAATTGAGTTTTCCAATATGTGTGATTTATATTCTTGGGTTAGATTCTTGTGAGAAGTCATTTGTTGCCTCATTATTTCTTGAGTGATATCTTCCAAGGGTATATTGGTTAGTTGTCTCTTAAAGAAGGTTTGTCTTAGAAGAATTGGATATAGGAAGAGATAATATCAAGTCATAAGAGATATTCATTTTCTATGAAGGTTAATTCTTAGTGGAATGTTATTATATGATTCAACCACAGGTGGTCTCAAGTGTTAAAAGAGAACATTTTAGGTGTAAGAGGTTGGAACATCAGTCGAGCTTGGGACATTAGGGTATCATTGGGAGTTAGGAATAGATTAGTAGAAACATTGTTTCCTACATCATCGGTGAGATAACAGTTGTGAGGTATGATCCAATAAAGGGATGGATGATATTTATGTTAGTGGTTAAGGTAAGGAAATGTTTAACATGATAGTCATCATTGAGGGCTATAATTGGAATAATGATGTCTTTTAATTGTGTTATTACACAAAGTAGTTTTCTTTATAATGGATGATACCATCTACTCAGGTGGATCATTATTACTAGTATTTGATCATGTTATTATAAATGGATATCTTAGGGATGTATGTGATAATTATTTGATCTTTATATCAAAAGTGGATTGTAAAGGTCTATATGTGACTAGTATTTAAACATGATATCAGAAGCCCAGCTTTTAGGTTTATATATGACTAGTATTTAACTATGCTACCAAAAGGGGATATTCTACGAATATATGTGAATAGTATTAAATCCTTCTATCAAGAGGGGAAATATGAGACTATATATTACTAATATTTGACATTTATTTACAAATGGGGGATCTTGGGGAGGGATGTCACTAGTGTATTATGTCTACTATTAGATGGGAAGATATTAGGAAAATATGTAACCAATATCATTACTTCTATTAAGTGGTGAAATATCAGGGATATATGTCACTAGTATTTGAACCCGGTGTTAAGATGGGATCTTCAAGGGTTATTTGTGATCAATATTTTGAGACTTCTATTTGGAAGGGAGCTATTAGTTCTAGATATATCCGTTATTGTACCTATTATCATAAGGGGAGATCTTAGATCTAGATGTGAGAAATATTATGCTCGTTATTATGATAGGATATCTTTTTCCAATTATGAGCATATACTATCAATATTAGGGGTTTTAATTTCATTTTAAATTTGTTAGGGATGATAATTTTAATCAACTAATTGAAAAAAATCATTAAGTGAAAATCAAAACCAACTATTTATTACTCCATAATCGATATAAACCAATCCATTTATATTATATTAGTTTAAAATAGATTATATTGGTTATGGAAACATGTAAAAAAAATCATGATTCAAGAATGATTTTAAAAAATGATAAATCATGAAGCTTTCATAACTATGGGTTCTAAGACTATATAAAGATCACTATAAAATAAACAATTGTGAAAAAAGATATCTAAATAAATGATCAACACAATATTGAAATGAAAGTAATTATTTGATATTAAAATTTTCAAAACATATAAAATATATAATATTATTTAATATTATAGGGGTTAACTTTTATTGTGGTTTTCAACTTATATTCACTTGAACATTGTATATGTTCATCATCTTTTATTATAACGAAAAATCAATAATTATTTTTGTTATATTTAACTTTGATCATTGAAAATCAATCATCACTTCCACATTCAAAATTTATTTATATAATTAATTTAATTTTTTAGTTTCAATTAGGAATGATTTAGAATAGTTAATATTTCCAAAACAGAATTCAATTGGAAAATTAACTGATATAATCTTCATCAACTATTCAGGATGGATTAACCAATTTATATCAATTTTCTAATTTTATTTAGTTTGGTTTAGTCAGTGAGGGTCGTTACATCTTATTCTTACACACCCTTAATTATGATTTATTCTATGTTTTCAATATGCACATACTCAATGTACTGCTTATAGGATATTATCAATATTATTTGGCCTATCATTTCATAGGTGATCTCCCTTATAATTATGATATTGTATGGGTTAATCTTTATGCAGTCCAAGTCTTGGTATATGAAAAAACTGTGGAAAACATCATCCCATATTTTTCACTAGTTGTCACAAGTATGGATGCTCTTTTATGTGGCTTATTTATCATTTAAATCAATATCAGGTATTTTATTTATTTATTATTTATCATTTTTCATATTACATAATGAATGGAAATATATTTATAATGGGTTATATAAGGGACTCATTTTGAGGTGACCTACTAAATTTTGTAATCACACCTTACATGTGTAACCCAGTAGAAATACAGACCGTATATTAGTATGAAAGTTAAGAAAATGGGTTTATCACATATAGACGCTCTAGGGTTAGCTTGATGGGGATAAGGAGACAAAAGTGAGGTGTTTTTATTTCATTTATAGTATTTTTTATGGTTATTTTGTTCTTTTTATTGGTGTTGTATATTATTTTTCCATCATGTTGTTTTTTATCTTGATCTATGACCTATATTACATTATATTGGGTTCATATTTTTTATGGCATGTGATATTTTTTGGCGAATTATCATTATAATATTAATATTGTGTTCTTATATTATACAAGATGTTTTATATTTACTTAATTGATATTTAAAGTAATCTGATAGTGGGTATAGTCTCCCCACATTACCAATAGACACTAATTTTTAGTCAAATGCTTCTGGCATATAGGGAAGAACATATGAGGACACATAGAACTATATCTTGGGTAGTTTTCAGAATAACCAAGATGAGAATAGTAAAAGTGGTATCAAAACCTTCTCCAGTTTTTTATTACTACTTTATCCATGGTATTTGTAGATATATGTGATCCGAACATAGTATGAGACTTATGCTTGTTCCTATCTAACACCAATATAGGTAAATTCCAAATTACTAGGTAGTGGAATTATTGTTCTCAATTTTTGAATATTATAATTTTTTTTATTTTCATGGAATATTATGTGTGTTTTATGGGTTATTGTTTTACTCTTATAATTGGGTGAAAATAAATCATCCATTTATGTATTATATTCTATACATAGGATTCACATGAAAATTGTATGACTTTGTGTGATAGATAACCTAATTGAGAAATTTTTTTACAGATTTAATGTTTCAAAAATAAGTTATGCAGTGTTTTCCTGTATTATTTATTGGTGTAAATTTAATTGATATCACATAGGGCTATCGATTACATTTATTATTACTAAATGGGTAATTGTGTTAGGAACTATATGTGGTTTGTGAACCAAACCCTGAGAATATGTGGGTTATGCATGATAATTTTTATAGTGTGTAGGAACCTTGAGTAAGTTATCTTATGATCCTAAGATGGATATATAATATCATTATAGGTAAAGTTTTATTTTGAATGTAGAATATTGTAAATACTAGAGTGAGTAATATGGATGTGTGGATTCTCTGATATGAGTTAGAACCCTAGGGAGGGTGTATTAGAAAGAAACGCCTTGAGTTATGTGAGATAGAATCATTAGGTTTTTATTCATAGGTATGACCAATAAGGGATATATGTTCCTTAATTAGGTGAGGCTCATAGGGATGATGATATATATCTAATGGTGGGTTGATTCAAGTGTTTTAATTAGATAACATGTTAATTACTTATTTTTTTTATTGAATTTGATCTCATTTTTGGGTATCCTAATATAGATGTGTTAACCTAGGCAGATAGGTTCCTTATATATGTGAAGTATTTTGTATATTATTATGTCATGATAACCACATGTGATTGATGTGTGATTTAATGTTACTCTAGGCATGTTGATGGCCTTGATTATGGATAGTTTTAAAGAAAATTTAGTGTATATAATGATTAGTGTTGTGTGTTAAGGTGGGAAAGTGAGATTCCTAACTTGATTAATGGGAATGTGAGCCTAGTTTTGATTCCGCATGACTAATTATCATATAAGATGATTGGATATTCTTGTGTGGGGATGAATTTTGATCAACATTGGAAAAGGGACGTACATTAAGAATCTTTAAAATGGTTGTGTGAACATTATATAATTATACATGGGAAATGATCAGACTTATATAGTATTCATATAAGTTTATTTGGTTATTTAACAGTTTAAATTATATGTCTAATAATGATTGTATATCATTAAAATAGTCTTTTATGGGTGAATATTCTTATGTAGGCCTATGGTTTATTGACATTCATGTGTGGTGCCTAGATCTGGGGTGATGAAAGGATTTATGAGGGATAGATTTAGTGGATGTTCCATTTGAATTAGGGATATTGTGCATGTTTAAATTATTTAAAAATAGATTTATAAGAGGTAAAGTGATGGTGGTTATTGTCATGAATGAATTTCAAATTTTATTTTACCTAAACATTAGTAGTATTTTGAGATCCTAGTGTGCTAAAAATTCGATCAATAATATCCATATTTATTATAATTAGATAATTACTCCTCAGGACTTTATAGATCTACCAACACCAATAAGTATCTCTATTTTTAATTCTCAGTCATCTTCTGGTGACCTATTCTCACTGGATGAATGGGATCTACATCAACTTATTGTTCTTGATTTATCGACACCTTTATTTTCTTATAAGGAATCTATAAACAACCCTATCCCTCTTATCTTGTCTAATACAAGTGGTCAAGATACCACCATTATATTTTCCTCAAATAATCCTCATGTAGATGTTGTAACTTATATTTTCTCCTTATTTCACAAGGATATTATGGATGCATCATCCTATTCAAAAACACTATTGGATAAGCTAGGACCTAATAACACACATTTTGCATCATTTTCTTGATAGATTAATTGGTAATGGTGTATTTTAACTCAAGAAGTACATAATAATCTGGATGTGAATAACTTATGTATTTTTCTCTTATCAAATGATGGTTTGGTGGTATCTTGGTCATTATTCACCTTGATATTCAACCTATATAAGTCCATTCTATTTAGATGGTTGATGGACTTTCAATTGGTCCAAGACCCCAAAGTTGCTATCTTTTGGATTCACCTTATATGGATATACTTTAATTTTATAACTTGAGGTACTTAAAGGGAATGTAAATTTTCTAGCATGTTTCATCCAAGTATCAGACTTCACTCTTGATCTAATTCAATAGATGTTCCTAAATATTGATATTAAATTAGATATTTACAATATTGTCTCCAATTCTAGGGAATTTAAAAAAATTTATGAGTTCTTTGGATAAAATAATCTCTTATTGGAAAAAACAAGTTTCACTTTTATTCCCTTTATCACCTCTAGGAACATAATTAGGAATGTAGTCAAAAAATGGGTAGTTTTTATAGTGTAAAATCTCCAGTGAAATATCCAACTACAAAAGAGTTAAATTTTTTGGTTTTCAGACATTTTTATTCACCCAAAGAAGATCCTAATAATGGGGTAAAACCAAATCCAAATCACACTTCCTCATCTTCTCTATCCTATGGATTATTTCCTACCTTAGTGGTTTATCAACCAACCAAAGGCAACTCTTCCCTTATCATTCATATTAAACTCCCATATCGTATTTGTATGAATTTTCCCAGGTCTCATCCCCCCCTGCATTCCCATACCTTATTATCCTACCAACTACTCATTGGGTGGATCCTATCATAGTTTTTCCAAAGGGCTGGCCAAAACATAGATCACCCACGGTTTTTTGGATGGGTCTATCAAACCCCCACCTTCTCCAGTTCTTAAGCAAAAATTTTATGTGTTTCAGGATCCAATAATATCTCCTATAATAAAATAACCCCTTAATATGGACACTCACTCAGCTACCAAATCCCAAAATCCTCTTTTTGAATGTAGAGTAGCTCTTAAGGTTCAAATGGGAAACATGGATTATATATATCAATTATAATACTAATAATCTTAATATATATTAAGATTTGGAATGTGAAGAGGTTAGGTTCCCTTAATAATCTTGAGTTTCCTTCACAAATAATTTTGGATCTAAAATCTCTCTGTTTTAGTTAGTCTAGAAACTAATAATGAATCTCCACACCATATCGAATTTACCCAGAAGATACACATCCTTAATTTCCTTCATGCTTCTCCCTATAATACTCGTATTTGAGTCATTTGGGGTAACAAATTTGATATCTTCCTACATGTTTCATAATAGAAACATAATTTTATTGGGTTTTCATCTTCTTTTAGAAATGTTTTCCTTTCCCTTATGTATTTTAGGTGTTACAGCCACTGAAGAAATGATCTCTAATAGTGTTTGGAATCCCTTGATCTAGATAACATAGTGTGCATAGTAAGAGGTGACTTCAACACAATTATTAAACCTATGAAGGAAAATGGGAGCAATTGTTTCTCTAAAATTCCATGTAATATTTCAATCAGTTCATATATTACTACTAGATTTGGGTTTAAGACATCTAGGTGACCTATTTAAAAGTTTTAGAAACAAAAAACTCAATTTTTGATCGTGGTGAACTCTTAATATTTTTCTAGGAAATCTTGTGGGTATCCATTTTTTAAACAACCTCTAGGTTGTGTATAATCCTCAATACCTCCTGAACCACACCCTAGTTCTCCTTATGATGGTGAAAATACAAATAAAATGGTAAATATAAGGTTCTATCACCTATGGTCTCATCAACCTAACTTCTTCAATAATTTAGAATACTCCTAAATGGATCTTGTAAATGATTCGATATCAGTATTCCTATGGGGAAATCTTAAAATATTGAAACTAATTCTCCAAGAGTGGACACTTGAGTTTGAAAATAATATAATGACATATGTGACTCATTCCAAATAAATTTAGGACCTTCACCAGAGGATTCAGGTTTAATTGGCAGATCTTATCTTTTATCTGATATCATATAAACATAGGATTGTGGATGACACTATTCTCATGAATTATATTATAGCACATTAAAGATATCAATCAATCTAGCACTGAGAAGGTGACTGAAACACTTTCAATTTACATGTATAAATTAAACCAAAGAGTAGGTTCAGATTCATTAATATTCAATGAGATAATGGGTCTTACAATAATAACCTCTTGGAATTGGGACCCATGATAGTTAACAACTTCTATGACAATATGATAGTGAATATTAGTTCCATTATTCTATTTATTCATTAATTGGTGTTTTTCAACAATTATTCTTTGGTGTAACTCCTAAAATTATCTTAGAGTAGCTAAATTATTCTATTTATTCTTTCCCCGTGGAATATATTATTTAAAAATAAATCAACCATATGTTTCCATAAATTTCATTGGGTTTCAGGGGATTCCTTGCATCGTTATTATTCTATAACTAAGAAGACATCAAATTGCATATTATCTGGGTGGTTCAATATTTATTTTTAGGGGTCCATCTCTCTAGAGTGATGACTACTGCTTCCCTTGTTTTCATACCAAATATGAAAAATTATTCAATGTTCTTGTATTATTTCCCAATCATCATATGAAATTTTGGACAAAATATTAAATACTATTTTGGTTCCCCTACTCCGATAGGTTATCACTAGTGAGAAGAAAAACTTTATTATAGCTAGGATAATACAATGAATAATTAAACTTTCATAAGAAATGGTTATTTACAATGATCAAAATAATCTATGTATGAAATGTTATGATAAATGTAGACATGGAAAATGGGTATGATAAGATGAAATTGGGTTTATTATTAGGTTCTAAGGTGCTTCTTTTTTTTTGTAATTATGGTGTTTTATTGTTTTAACATGAATCTCTTATTTGTGGTTCTATATCACTCTGATGGGGAAGAACTATATCTTTTTAAAATAAATTCATAGTCTCTTCCAAGTCAATCCCCTCACATAGAGTATATTCATCATCACTAAAAATGATCTTAGAAAAAAGTTAGACTAACTTATGGAAGAATAGAATATTGAAAGCGTCAGATGTGTCATTGGATTCCTTGAAATCTCTCAAAAAAAATTCCGATGACATGATGCTATGAATTAAATATAAGGAATCCATGGTTTTAGCACTTGAAGGTTTGACTTTAAACTATGTACGATGGAGTGGGAAATTCATCAATATGGCTAACACCTTTTTTTATGTATCATCTAAAACATTAGCTAAAAGGATCCATATTATTGAACTTTAGCCAGGCCTTTGTAGTAACATGTTTACAATCTTATATCATGGTGTCCCTCTTAGAATAGAATATTTCTATCTTATAAAGGTAAGATCAATCTTATTTAAAGTGTTCTCACTAAAATCTTTGTATATTTTTTATCAATGTATTAGGATCCCACTTCTATTATTAGGTTTATAGATAATATTTTATTGATATTTATATGGGATTCGTGTTCAGATAATTGTTACCCCTAGGTAATATTGAAAATACTTGTAGGTCTCATAAAAGAAGGTTGAATCAAGGTTTATAACATGTACAGAACTATGGAGGTGATCAATGGTAATCTTGTCTAGTTGTTTGTTGGAGGAAAATCTATATGATTGTGATTCATATTTGGTAGGCATGTTCACCCATAACACTTGATTCACTAGGATCCTATATATATATATATATATATATTGAAAACAAAGTGGAAGAAAACTCTACAATAATTTTTTTCGATTATCAACAATATAATATTGATTATTATGGATGGGATGTTGTTGTTTTATAAGGAAAATTGGGCTAGTGTCCCTCTATTTTTCATAGATTTTTCATCTCTTAACATCAATCTAGTTATATATTGGTCCCATTTAACACTCTTCAACTTGATCCTTGCTGATTCATGTAATATTTTGGATTATGAGGTGTACTTTTCCAATCAATATGATACTTTGGTCTTCCCCATGATACCTCAAGGGTGCTACACTTCGGTCATGTTTAGTAAAATGTTGTGTAACCCTCAATTGGAGTTCACCCATAATGATATTTTTTATAATTATTGTATCTAGATAATGTGAGCTTATTATAAGGAGAATCAATAAGAATTTCATCCCCACTGATACTAACATCTAAATTTGTGGGGTGTATATAGAATCTAAATACAGACGTTGTAGATGTACAAACATATAATTTACAATATACCTTTTTTGATATCTATATGGAATCAAATTTGTGAAATCACATTAAAAGACACATGGACCTTCATCTCGACCAATGTTCCTTTAAAACAATACTTTCCTCCTAGTATTCACTATTTAACCTTGATAACAAGAAGGGACATATGGTGGTCATCATCTTTATGAAAATATTCTAACATATTTGGATTACCTTCAATGAAGTCACAAAAAATATCCATTTTTCACAAATCATCCATATTTTTCTAATGTTCATTTAACATTACAAATTCAAATTTCACTGACATTGACCAAGAGTCCCTTCTCAGATGTCTTAATCAGTTTTCCCTAAAGGTCCACAATCCAAGTTAGGGGATCTCACATCGTAATAGGATCATGTAGAACCTACCTTCCTTATGATATAATTTAAACATTCATGGAATATCCTGAAATGGATCTATATTTGGGGTAGGTGTGGTTGTATCTATATAAGTCAGTACCTCGAAAGTTTTTCAAGTCCCCTATTCTAAGGGACTCTTCTCATTCTTGAAGAAAAAGTAGTTCTCACCAGTCTCTCCCTCTCTCTTTTATCATCAAGTGTAATTTTTTATTCAAAAATAAACAATAGTACATATAGGAACATAATGAAAAAAATGAAAAATAGATTAAGCCTAAGGAGGGCTGAAAAGTTGGACCCCTAGGGAATCCCCTTTAATAATATTGACCTCCTCGGTCTTCATACCCACCACATTATGGAAAAAGACATCCTTAGGACCATAAAAATCCAAAGAGGCCAGGTGATCTGCAATTGTGTTTCCCTCCCTCTAAGTGTGGAGGACCAGAGTGCTGCTACTAAGATAGAGTTAAAACCTCCTGATTACATAGAGAATAGACAAAGGTGAGCTTCCATATCCTCATAAATAATATTTCACAATCAAGGAGTATGTCTTGACTTTAGTGATATCCAAGCCCTTCTGCCCACATAAGTTGAGGTTAGTGAGCATCACCAAAGCTTACACTTGAAGAGTGGAGCCCTGCCTTAGCCTGGCTGAGAATGCTAGGTAGACCAAACCATTTCCATCACATACAACCCCTCCACTCTGCATATTATCCAAGACACCAGAACCATCTGGGTTCAGTTTCAAATCGTATGGGGGCAGCAGATGCAGTTACTTGTATTTTTTTTGGTCGGATAAGAATCATGGAGTCCTAAATTAAAGTGGAGTAGGGAAGGAGACTCTTTCCATTTTGTCACAACCTTGTCCAAATAAATAAACATATTTCTGGCCCACACAATAATGACCCAGGCAGACACAACCACCTCTTCATATCTCACATTATTTTGATCCCTCCAAATACACCAGAACCCTACATTTAGCACCGCTGAGCGAGCCAAAACATTCATGCCTTTACCACCAAGGTCGTAGAACCATATCTCCATGAACAATAGGACAGTAGCGATTGAAGTAGAGATCATAGTGAATTCCCCAAGGACACTCCACACATCATTCGCCCATTCACTCTCAAATAATAAGTGATTTGTTCTCTCCATACTCTGGACCTTGCAGCACACACACCTGGAAGCAAGGGATATACCACAAAGCCGGATGTTTTCATCTTTTGAGAAAACCCCATTTGTGATACTAAAAGTGTGGAGTGTATTCTACCACTATCATCAACAGTCTTAAAAAACATAGGCTCTTACAAAGGTATATTACCCATTTCATTTTAGTATGTTTTAAGAACTATGTTCTTCTTTGAGGTACAGATCCCTTGATTTCTGTCAATTCTCAGTTTAAATGTTTAGATATATCCTAATATGAATTAATTTTGAGATCATGGATGTATCATGGGTTTTTGGGGTTGGTTCAGATCCCGAAACCCAAGTTTTGGGTTTAAAATGGCTTTGAGTAAGATTTGATTAAACCATGCAGGGCAGGATACACGGTTAGATAAATTGTGAGAGGCATGGGTAGAGATCAGGAGGAGGATACACATATAGAGAAAACCATGCGATTTGGGCCACCCAACCAAGCGACCATGTCTGAAATTCTGATAGTGGGGGTTTTATGGTTTCTGCATGGTTAGTCAGACTGTTCGAGGTAACCATGCGATGTAACCTTCCGTACAACTAAGCACGCATGGTCAGTGCATGATGTGGCCAAACCATGAGACCCTATTATTTTGGGTAAAATATAAATTTTTCCCTTAAATTTTTCTTTTAACCAAATATTAATTTCACTTTCGCCTCTTATGAATAATAGCTCATTTTAGATATCTTCTTGGTCAACTAAACTAGTAATTTCCACTGAATCTCTATATGATCTCTGATTCCAATGCAACTCATCTCATTAGATCTACATCAGTGATCACTTGATTCATTTTATGTCATTCCTCAATTGTTTTAGTATCGGTTGCGCTATTTAGGTTCCAGATAATTTTACATATTATTAGGTTATTAATTTTTTCATTGATTCTCTCTTGATCTTATTCAAATCAGGTGATGATAATGGATGAGCTATATAAAACAGATGTATGGAAGGTGGTCTTCTGTTTTCTGATAAAAGTATAAGTTTTTATATACACCATTGTGTCATCCACCCAATTCTCGGGCGACTATTTGAAATGGATTTTGATCCTTGATATAAATTTATAGGTATATCATATTAAATTAAAGAAGAACATTGATGACTGTTTATAGGTTGAGAACCTTCAAACTAAAACCATCTATTTGGGTGTTTTGTGTAATTAAATAGTCCCTTTTATGGAATTTGACCATTGAACCATTTTGGTGTGCCCTTTACCCCTTTTCATGGAGATGTAAATAATGAATTTCCAACAGAAGTTTTAAATTGTGAATTGATATATAAACATTATTATGATATCAATTATAATTGAATTTATTAATGGTATGGGGTGGAATGACCATAACCCTTGACCCTTTCGATGTAATTTCTTATTTAATCTTGATTTTACCTATTAAATAAAATACTCATGTCAGATAAATATTTGTTATTACATGTAATAGTTTTTTAATCATGAGGTGTTTGTTATGATAAATTTACCATGTGAGTAATTGAGAGGTAAGTCTACTAATATTTTCTAATGCCTTGAGTCACCTTTTGAGGTGACATATAAATGAATGTTCTTAGTAATGACCATGACATGTTTAGATGGAATTGATTACGTTTGGTTGATTAAATGATATTAAATGATTAAATTACTTGGGTGACACATGGATTCAATCATTGAATTCCCTGGACAGATTCATTCGTCTTTTATCATGCTTGTACTTGAGTGACACTTAGAATCCTTATATGGACTGCTAAGGATTTACTCAAAGGATTGACTTTTATATATTGAGTGATACTTGGAATTCAATATGGATTTACAAGGACAAAATAAAATTGAATTTGATTATATATATCGTGGATGATACTTGGGAACCCTTAGTGGGCCGCCAAGGATGGAATCGGGTGGAAGAGATGTTATACCTCACATAGAGAGATACATGGGTTCCTGAGAGTTTCTTCATGGATAGGCTTTTAGGGTGCTAGTTAATGTTACTTGGAGTGATACCTAGATTCCAAATTAGGAATTCCATGGACGGGATCATGTTCTAAATTTATTAATGAATAAAATGGTTTAAATGATTAATCTATCAAGCCAGAGAACCTGATTTGATTCATTAATTGAATTTTACATTATAGATATCCTTTTAGGTATCTTTTTATCATATCATCACTATAAGGATTCTAGTCTAGGCGCCAGGTCCAGATACTTAATAATTAAATGATATTTTTTATTAAATGAATTAGATTATAAATGAGAACCTTGATTGTATAAGATGTTATCTTTAAGTACTTACTTGCTTATTCTATTACTTCCTGCACTCTGTTATGCATATTCACTGACTCAATGGAACATGTCCTTGGGTGGTTGCCTACTGAGATTATCTCTCACACCCTGTTTGGGCCACCTTTGATTCCCCAAAAAAATTATATGATTACATGTATTGATAAGGTAAAGCTTCTGAAAATAGGTTATTGATTGATACTTAGGAACATAGGAGCATGGGATTGAGATTAGGTTTGTGATACTAGTTGACATTTTTTAGCACTTTTATAATTTTTTTCCATGTATTGTACACCTTCCTTGTATATATGTTTTAGTTGTTTTACCTGAAACATGACATGTATCATCATCAATGTACATGATCTTCCTTTTGTAATCATTATCAATTTATATTGTGTATCTATTGTTTATATGATTTAATACTTTGCTACATATCTATTATTGATGTTACAAAGTGTTACACTCTGGTAAGAGGTCATAGTATCAACATAGACACACCCTAGAACCTCACTGCAAGTCGTAAGCCTTTGGCATTTAGGGAGATGTGCTTGAGGTGGTGTGGCCAACTGGGCATAAGGAACCTTTCAGTGGAACACAGTTCTAGGATGTTACAAAGTGGTATCAAGGAATTATTTTCTATTTTTTTATTATTTATTGATAATAGAAAGATATACAAAGGAAATGGAGTTTGGTAATGAATTGTACCTGGGTTTAGATAAATCCCGTATAAGAAAAATCCAAATTTACTCAAATTAAAATGTTGTTTTGTGGATTTTGGATAATACAGTTGATTTTATTCCATTGTTGGGTGATGCATTTGATTTGTGATATTATTATTGATATGTTTATGGGTTTAATTTTGTTTCAAACTAATGAGATGAGTGTATTCCATCTTATGAATCATGTTATGCACTATAAAAGAATCACATTCCATTCATTATTACATGTAATTTTGGATGAATTACTTGTTTCATTTTGTTTTGATTGGTGTCATGATGGTTATGCCTACTATTTTGATATACCTTCTAGAGTGGGTTATTGTGTAGATTAATTAGATTCTAGACTTCGGTTCTGAAGGATTATGGGCCCTCAGGGATCATAATATAGTGAACCATTGGTTCAAACTTTTAAAATGAACTTTGATATGAATGTTATATAAATGAAATGAAAAATTAATATGAATAAAATGGAAACCAAAAATTATTATAGAAAATAACTTGACCTAGACCTAACCTTATTTGTTGGAATTAGGTAGTATCTCTTGCTTATATATGATATGTACGACACTTAGACCTAACTCAAGGAGTAGGGAGAGGGGTGTGTTCTTATATAGGAAGTCTTGTACCTATCTTATCTCAAAATCTTTACTTTTGAGCTATAAAATTTGATAAGGACCTTGATCTGAAGTTTCTGTGTGGCATTGTAGAGAGATACCACTATGATATCTAATAGTCGTCTTCTAGGTGTAACGCCCCGAACCAGCAACCCGGAGCCAATTTATTATTTTATTACATTTTCAATATTACAGGGAATCAAATCCTTATGTTCTGATCAGTTTAGCAGTCTTAGAACTCCATATTACATACATGATACACATAATACATTGGTAAATAGGAAATACAAACATGATAGGTAATAAAAATAAATAAATGGCATCCTTGTATACTTTTTAAAATATTTATTTTTCATGGCCTGGTGAAAGGAAACATTATAAGGGTGCGCTCAAATGTTCATTAAAGGTAAGTAAAGTGGGATCAATAATCAATTAATAGGAATAAATTAACATAGAAATGAAAGTAGTTGATGAAACATTCCATTCAAATAACTAGATAAGGAAATATCAATATAGAAAGGTATAAAACTAAAACTCATTCCATCTAAATAAATAAACTGAGAATGAAATGTATCCATATATATGTTGATGGAAAATACCATATATGAGTAATAACTGAATCTAAATGACGGAAATACTTAATTATTGGATCTCAGGTTTCCTAGGTACATTGTACCTTTACTGTCAAGGACATACACAAGACTTTTTATAACATATCAAGTAAAAACACATCTAATTTGACCAAATGATTCATCTCATGAGACTACTGATGCATCAAGGTTCTATCTATAATTGGTCCCCACCCATGCCGTACTAGTACAACACATTCCTCATATTCATGTACTATGTGCCTTGTAAAAATATCCATATTGAATAAAATATACATATTTATCAATAATTCCCCATTGGAGGATAAGTAACAATAAGGTTTTTTACATTAATTAATGGAAATACCATTTAAAGATCAAAAAACAATCTTGAGGGAAATAAAATTTTAAATATTCCAATGTGTCCCATAAAACATTGAAACATTTAAATCGTAAAACCTGGGAAAGAATAATATTAAATGAAACTTAGAATATCATGAAAGTAAGGATATTCATGATATAAAATGTTAAATTTTAGTAAATACATAAAAAAAATTTAATTGATGCATATTAACAAATAAGTCTCAATGGAATTTAAATTTAGACGAAATACCTTACCTTAATATTCCTTTTTTAGTGTGGTATTTATCCTCCTATATGGTCGTTTAAAATATTTTTCTAACTTATACCATAACCATAATCATGTTTCTGAAATCATATATTAACTTCTAAAAATATTTTTTTACCCTTTTGTTCATGCTCTTTCATTATTTTAGCTATTTTGGGTGTTAATTTCCTAGTTTTCTCAAGTATGTTTTGACTTGCTACTGGATATACCTATTTTATAAATCATTAATAAATCATATCTATAATGAAAAACATGAATGAAATATATTATATATTCACTTCATAAGAATTTAGAATAGTCCATAATATTTGGGGATAAGAAATGAAGTGCACCGTTCATGGAGACGGTAGGTCGTACGTACACAAGAATGCTACTTTCATTTCATTGTTGCATTAAAAAATGAAAACTAAATGATACATATATATATTATAATTACGGTATCATATTTATGTAAAATATTTTACATATTTTTATTAAAACTATACTTTATAAATTTCATATATGGCATGAATGAGTTATATCGCTTTGAGGGGGTGGTAGTCCACACTTCCTCAAATGAAATTATCGTATTTACACAAGATGGAAATAATAAATTTATGTTATAAATAAAAATTACAGGAACATAAATATGTTATAAATATCATATATAAAATATATAAATAGATTTTGAATCATAATGGCCACCATGGTAGCTGATAATGGAAAATTTAATGATCATAGTTTCGTGAGGTAGTAGTTCATCGTACACCAAAACAGTATATCTGTTTCCCATTAAATAGAGGTGTATGTAAGTGTAGGTCAAACCCTTTACAAAAAAACATCCTAGTATGTTTAGGATAATTTTTTTTATATAATCATGAAATAAATTATTTTTAGTGGGTGGATAATGGAAATTAAACTTGAGATCTTGAGAGAATACATTACCTCTTAATTGGTTAACTACTTTTGGTTTGTATGAAAAGGTTTCATTGGATTTATTTATGCCCAACGAGGATCTTCTAGGAGTAAGGGAGGGATTTTAGGAAGTTTATTGGGAATATATTTTGTGAACCTAAGGGTTTTTGGAGGTGTGATTAAGTGGGAGAGGTGGTGGCTTTTTATAGGAAAGGAAAAGGAATCACTTTTTATTTTTGAAAAGAAGTTAAGTGTACCCATGTTTTTACCTATTCAAAGTCTCCAAAAACCAAAAAAACTCAAGAATAAAAGGTGCATGGAAAAATTATTTTCATCCAATGGATTTTGGACAATTTTATAGGTCATTGGGACCTTAAATTAATGGTTTAGTCCTTTATTAATCTTGATTTTACCTTAATAATTGAAAAGGCGATTTTGAACTAAAATTCAGTATTTTTAGTTATTCATTAAAAACTGAAATGTTTCAGAAAAATATAAAATATTCACTATAACCAAATTGTTATGTCTATCATTAAAATATGAAGTTTATTTTGACATATTAAATCAATTAAGGTGTCAAAATTCAGATTTTAAATTGGTTCTCCACTAAAAAGTGGTAAAAATGTCTTAATATAAAATATGGTATTTTATGCATAAAATTGTGTTTGTTTTTATATTAAGACTGTAAAATATATTTGGATGAATATCAAAAATATTTTATTGAATTTATAATATATATCATATTAAAATCACTCACTAATTTTAATTAATTAAATTTAATAGGGTAAAATAGCTTTGTGAGAATAATAATAATAATAATTTCCTTTGTATTCAATAGGTTTTCATATTAATTTATAATTAATTAAAAACTAATGAATTCATTTTATATTTTTATTAACCATATTTTTCCACAAGTTAGTTACTGTTATTCATAATAGCTAGTTTATATCTTATTATATTAAATAGTAATATTACAATAATATATTATTGTTTGATAAAACTTGGTCTTGCGTGTAATGCAAGCCATCGAAGAAGTTTTCTATTACATGTAATGACAGATAACTCAGTGTTGTGTGTATTACAAGATTTAGAATATATTATATTTATTTGAGATAGTAAATATATTGTAATGTATTACATTAATTTATACACTTTTTACACTTAGTTTTACATGTCATAAACACTATTGAATATAAAGTTGTACTCTATAATTTTGGGTTGTTACATTATCCTCACCTTAATTAAATTGTGTACTCACAATTTAAAATTTATCTCAGTAATCGAGGGATTGATATTTCAAAATAACTATTGTAGAAAAACCCACATTGTGAATATGGTTAATAACACATATTCTTAATAAGAGATAAATAATGTACAATGTTCGCATAACTAGGTTCCCTAGTTGGAGAACATAGGTGGAAAATTCAAACATTCATATAGAAGAAAAATCCAACAATCAAGTTCTAATGGATAGTGCTAAAGAACTTGTTCATATAAAAGTTGTTTACCACAAAACAATAAACCATCGGTGTGAATAAAGGTCCTTGATATTGTCAAAAATGATGATAATAAGACAAATTTTTTGTTTTAAAACTCTTATTTATATATTTAAGTAATTTATTAACTCTATATGAAAATATATGTTTCTATAAAATAATATTTTCCTTTAATTATGCCTTGAACAATTTCTACTTCTTCTCTTAGTAGATGATCAATTATATGGTGAAGTAATACATTAACCTCTAATATCTTATCCAATGATCAACCATTTCATAAATGGTTAACTTTTCAAAAATTTTATAATCCAATTATTTGGAAGAAAGGTCAATGAATTTAAAAAATGAACTAATCATTATCATTGAATCAACATGAAGAAGCTCTAAATTTTCACATTCCAAACACATGAATCATGTAATCACTTGAAATATGGTAATAACTTCAATCACCAAATAACCTTATAGAAACATGCATTCTTCCTTATTCCTTAATTAATACATATGTTATGGGATATATTCCTTAAATCCAAATGTGTTTTAAACTCTATCAATGATAGCATATACCACTTGTCTATAAGTCATTAATAAGTTCCAAGGTTGTCAATACTTGTCCAAATATATCATTTCTTCATCATTATCTCCACATTTGGAACATATTAAGGGTTCTCATTACATTAATCATGTTTTTGAAAGGTTTTTCTTTCTACTAAATAAAAGTATTTTTTACCATTCAATATATTATCGCAAATCCTTAATGAAAAAGGTACTATATTACAATGCTTATATATTTTATAAATCATATAATGGGAATATAATATATAAAATAAATTTACAACATATTTTATAGATACCAATACAGAAGTATATTAATCATTCCACTCCATATGTGTCAATAACATAATCTTTAACTTGATCCCTTAGCTTCTTCTGAGGTATATTCTCTTGATGTTTGGGGAATTTGTTTTAATAGTGCCCCATCTCTTTGTAGTTGTAACATTGAATAGCAGTATTTTCCTATTTTTTTCCTTTGCATCCTTTTTATTGGTGACCATTTTCTCCAAACTTATAACAAACTACAAATCCTTTAAATCATTTACCTAGTTGTTTCTTTGCACTGTTATCACATGTTGTAAAATCCTTTTTCCCTTCATATTCTTTGATTCGTTTCCTTTTCTACAGTGTTCAGAAAACCTCTTCTTCACTTGTTTCCCCTTTAATCCAATAGACATGGATATATATTTATCTGTATTTATAGCACATAAAACTATTTCATCGTATGAAGAAATTTTTTGATACACTATCAACCTTTAGATACCTACCTTAAGTCCTTAAAATAAGTGGTTGATATTACACTTCGTGTTGAGTATATAATATGTAGGATACCTGGATAAACATGTAAAGATATCTTCATAAACTACATAAATTTATTATTCCGTTTGATTTAATATAAGGAAATTCTTATTAATCTCAAATTGTTGATCATGGGGAAACAATTTATCAAAGAATGTATCCTTAAAATTTCTCTATTCCATGAGTTCAATTTCTTCTTCCTCCCTTGTATTTTGGATTAGAGGCCACCACTAGTTAGTATATCCTTGGAGATAATAGACCTAAAAAGTATAACATTTTCCTTCTCACTGCATCCTAATTTTGTAAATATCTTCTCCAGATACTTAATCGTTTTCTCAACTGCCATTGGATAAGTAGTGCCACTAAATGATGGGGGATTCTGCCACATAATGTGATCCAGCATAGGAGATTCTACCCATGGAATAGGTTTCTCCAATCAGGAAAGGTCATTTTTCATAACCTCACTAAGGTTCCCCGATATATCCATAACTTTCTGAGTTCCAATACCAGCTATATTTGTTTCCTTAGTAGGTAAATCACTACATTTTCTAGGGTTACTGAAAACATTCTTCCTTCTAAGATCCATTTCTAAACAATAGCATATATTGGATTAGTTCAAAGAGTTATGAACATTTAATAAATATAAATATGGTATATAATATAACATAAATTTGTGCATCTTAAATTCTATAATCATAAACTTTGGTTACTTTGGGTAAATATTTTCTTTTAAATCCATTTTAATGGTAGGTATAGAAAATGTAAACTATACTAAGTGTATACATAGGGAGTTTCAAACCAGGTGTGCAGTAAGGCTCATTGTTGTGTAACATGTTACCTCGAATCAAGTCTAAAACACCTTATCATAGTTGACACCCCTAGATACATCTGCGCCAGAACCACATCCACCTATAGAATCCATAAAGGGATTTATTTCTAGGAATAACCACATAATCAATGCCTTTACAAAATTATAGGATGTTCTTGTATACTTATCCTCAATGTAAATCATAGGGTTGTGATCATTAATATATGTTTTCTAAATCTAGTTTCCAAGGTTGCTGATAAAATTATTCTAATACAAATTGTAACACCCAAACCCAAAAACCTGGAGTTGATGCATTATTTTATTACATTGGCAGGTTTACAAAGAACTGAATCCTGAAGGTATGATCGGTTTAGTAGTCTTGGAAATCCATATTATATAAATGATACATGTAATACATTGGTAAATATAAAATAAAAACATGATACATAATAAAAAAATAAACAACATCCTTGAATTATTATTCAAATATTTCTTCCCCATAACCTAAGAAAATGAAACATAATAAGCATGAGCTCAAATGCTCAGTAAGGATAAGTAAAGTAGAATCAGTAATGAATCAGTAGGAATAAATTTATAAGGAAAGGTAAATAAATGAAAAAACATGTCACTCAAATAACTAGATAAGTAAATAACAATATAGAAAGGTAAGAAACTAAAAATCATTCCATATAAATCAATAAACTTATAATGAAATGTATCCATATATATTTCAACACAAAATCTCATGGATGAAAAAAAAACTGAATCAAAATGAGAAAAATGCTTAATTATTTGACATCATGTTTCATAGGTACATGGTCACTTTACCATCAAGCCCTTTCACAAGATGTTTTACAACAGATAGGTTAAACACCCATCATATTTGGCAAAATTATTTGTCTCATGAGTCTACTGATGCATTGAGGGGCTATCGATAACCGAGCCACACCCATATCGTACTGGTCTAAAGCATTCCTCATATTCATGAACAATGTGCCTTATCAAAATATCTGCATTGAATAAAAGATATATATTTATCAATAACTCCCTAGTAGAGGCTATGTAAAAATAAGGTTTGTTGACATTAATGAATGGATATACCATTGGAAGATTGTAACACCCCAAGATTGCATAGTGTGTTATTTCTTCAAAATAATTCAATAACTTGCACTACACGCAACACCGAGTTCAAGCGCACTATGACTTACCAAACAAGCCGTTCAAAAGAGGTTATGAATAATATTAACTGAATTTTTAACCTTATATAATACTTATAATTTTAGAATCCATATTATTAGTTTCTTAGATATAATGTAAGAACAAATTCTTTTTTTTAGATAAAAGAAGAATTTTTCAAAAATGCACTTTTACCAACTTTAATAGTGAACCCTTTTTAAATCCAATATTTTAAACTTTTATATATTCAATTTGACTGAATAAATTTATTATTTAAAATGGGGACATAAAAAAATTTACAATGTAACACCCCAATCTTCCACGGTATTCTTCTCTTTTAATTATACAGTAGTGTGTGTTGTACGCAACTTCGAGTTCTAACACACACCACAACCAATCAAACTAGTCATTATGAATAGTAGTACCTAATTTTTGAAATTATATATATTTTATATTTTAAAATAGACTTAATTTTTGGATTCGGAATATTGAATTTATCTTAGGGTGAAATTTTGGAACTTTTCGGATAACACTTATATTTTGATGAATAGTGAAAATTACTAAATTTTAATTAAAAACAACTTTTTAAATCGAAATAATTTATATTGATAAATTACTAATTTGAGTGGTTTTAAAGTATATTTAAACTATATTTTTACCATTTAATATAATGTTGGTCATTGTACATAATTTTACAATTAAACAGGACATAAACAAGTGTCAATCTTTTGATAGTTATTATCTCTTAAAAATACGCTTTTTGTTTTAACAAAGGGAATTAATTTTAAATTAATTTTTTCCACTTCTGTGTTTTGAATTTGGAAAAATGGATTCCATATTTTTAATTAGGATTTTCATATTGTGTAAATAGGTAACTTTTATTTTTATACATTTTGAATAATTACTTCGGTAAATATTTTATTTACCATGGTTAAGGGTAAATCTGGAAAATAAGGGTTAAAAAATAATATTATAATAATAATAAATTACCCTAAAATGTGTCCTAACCTTATTGGTGGATACTTTTCCGACCATGGGCATCTTTGGGTCGATTTTGGGACCCCATGGATCCACTTGTAGGTGATAGGGACACTTTATTTTAATTAAGTTAAAATATGTACAAAAATGAAATAAGCATATATCTTTTAGAAAAAAAATATTTACAAAGGGTTATATATGTTTGATATTCGACTATAAATATTAATTAGAAAGATAAAAATATTTCCTACAAAAATATATTTTATTTATAATTTTCAGATATTAAATAAGTTAATTTATTTATGAAACAATGATGATGCAGTAATTACCATAATAGTGAACAATTAAAATAATTGATATGATAAATACCCAAATAAATATAATTTGAGACTTTTTATGAATTACACTAATTTTATAGGTTAATATGACATGGTATGATTGATTTAATAAACTTTATTCTAAGTAATCATTCTGTTATGATTTTTACAAAAATAAATTGTTGAATAGTGTCAAAATTGACATAAAAGAGTTTTTAAAACAAATATTATTTTATTAATTGATATTAAATTTTTAAAAATCTAAGGTTCGGACAAGAGACTTATATCACGATAGGTTCATAATTAATGTACCACTTGGTGGTCTCTTGGATGTATATTGTAAGTTTATTAACCATATAATATAAAAATACAAAGAGACATTGTAAAAGTGAAACTAATTAACTAAGAGTTAATACTTAAAGATAAGGTTAATATAATGACCCAAACCTGCCTAAATTCTATTGGTTGAGTGGTTTTCGACCGATCCCCACCTAAAAATTTAAATAATCAACATTGGAGCCACTAGAAACCGAATATGAATTTATTATAAATTAATATTTCTAGCTTTTCCAAAGGTGCCCCTCACCCCTCTTATAAAAGGGAACTTCCCCTTCTCATTACTTAACACCTTCAAAGAATTATGGTTTGGCCAAAACCTGCCCAAATACTCTCTCAACTTCCCTAACTACATCCTAGAGTCCTTAGTTTGATCCGAAATCTAACCTAAGGATCCCTTTTGATCAAATCAAAAAGAAGAACCCAAAGAAGAGGTAATGTTTTCACCACCCTTTTTAAAATTCATTTCTTCATCAGCTTCTTCTTTCTTTGTTTTTACCATTATAAAATAATGAATCCTGTATCTCCTATATACTGTAATGTTATTATAAATATGGTACAACCATATTCAGTATTCTATCCACCCTTTGAATAACATGTCACCATACGTGCGTACGTACGGCTTACCGTCTCCACGTCGTGGTGTAATTGTTATTCAATAAATTATTATTTGGATGGGTATAATAATGATGTGTAACTCATGTAAATAATAAATATAACATGTTAATGATTATTTATATATGATATACCATCCAATTATATATTATTTTAATATCAAAAGAATGATATTGTCGCTCGTGCGTACGTACGGACTACCGTCTCCACGAACGCGATGAGATTCATTCTCCATCGTATCCATTCAAGTATAATTATTATTTGATGATTAATAACAGTATCTAAGGACTTGATATCATTCTGGATATTATTAAGATACAACCTATCCATTACAAACATGGCTTACGTAACAAAACATATAAGAGAAAACGAGTAAGTTAACACATGAAACAACGATAATACTAAGATATTATTAACAAATCAATGTTAAAAGATCATATATGATATCATATTAATTTATATGATTATTGTATAATTTAATATCAATTATTTCACCATTATACAGGAGGTTAACCTACCCCAACCAAAGAAAAGTACAAGGTAAGGGGTTTTCATCTCACTCCTTATTCCCGTGAGATTCATGCCATATTGCCACCATTAACTTTTGTGTGGAGTATGTACTGCCAATAATTATATTCTTTGTGTAATACACTTTAATTTATGTGTATTTACATATTCATTTTATGGTACCTCTTTCATGGGTTGTACGTTTCGTAAGTTACTGAATTGGTAAGGGTTTATTTTGCAATCTCTTCATTATCTGAGGTTGTATATACGTAATAATCTACTGGGATCTCTTTATCATCCACATCCATGTTTCTTAAAAATGCATTTAAAAACATTTTTAATATTTACAAGAATATGGGTTAAATACATTTATAACCTTTTTTGACTTTTTATACGAGGTTTATAAAGGAATCTTTCCGTCATTTTCCAAACAAGGTCCTTTTTAACCTTTTGACAAAATTATGGTAAGAATGTATTTTTTAACTTATACGGCGGGTGCAGTTATTCTCCGCCGTTATTACACCTTTGAAGCTTACTTCATAATCTTATAATGATATTTTCAAAATAAAGTTTTTCTCTATAATTATGGGACTTTTAAATGATTTCAAAAAAACATATATTTCTCTCAAATAGTATTGATTTCATCTATGTCAACATCCTTTGATAAATTTTAAACTTGTTTCAAGTTGATTTATTATGATACAAATCATCCATATTGTATTTAAGGTTTTGTGATATTTTTGACTATGGATGAGTTATTTTTATGCCATTAATGGTTTATGATTAAAATTTTGACATTTTGTATGTTAGTTTTAATACGAAAGTTTATGTTATATTTCATCCTCTTCTTAAGATGAATGTGTTGGACTACTATGTTCCGGGTTGGGGACTGGTAAAATTAAGCCCTCCGGGTTGGTTTCCAGTTATTAGAGGAACTCTGGGTTGTTGTCTGGTTATTAGAGGCACTCCGGGTTGGTGTCCGGTTATTAGAGGCACTTCGGGTTAGTGTCCGGTTATTAGAGGCACTCTGGGATGGAGTCCGGTTACAGAGGCTCTCCGGGTTGTGTTCCGGTTATAGTTATCCCTTAGGTCTTGGCACGAGGCCTCGACACAGAAATAAAAGTTCGGCATCATGCATTCCATGATTATGAAAGTGGTTATGGATATTGCATGTGATTATACGATTAGTAGAATATCCATGTGAATAAGTAAATGGAATTATTTCATTTTACTTTTGCCATACTATGTTGAAGTTCAAGTTTAAAAGGCTTTTGTTTTAGTAATACATTGCCTTAAATTTTTGTTCTTATTTACGAAAGTTTCCATTATATTGTTATCCTTACTGGGCGTTTGATCTCACCCCTTTTCTATGTTTTATTTTTCCCAGGATGTGAAGAAGTAATTTATGAATGACCTGCAGGGATAGTATGTGGGGATATGAGTGTGGAATATGGAGACAATATATTGTTGTAGATTTTCACTTATTGATGTAATGTAAAACTTTATGAATATATCTAGTGTTTTTAAGGCTACTAAACCAATCGGTCTTTCGAGATTTGATATTTCTTGTAATCATTCCAATGTTATGTAATAATGCACAGACTCTGGGAAACTAGGGTCGGGGCGTTACAGTTGGTATTAGAAGAAGTTTAGTACAAACATGGGAAGCTAGATTTAGATAAACTCTGATTAGAGCACAAAGATTTAAGATGGACTTTGAGGTTTAGTATAGAAGAACTTCCTAGAATTTTGGTGTTGTAGAGATTTTGTGAGTTTTCCGAGAAATACATCCTTGTCTGGATACGAGTAGGTAGAGACAGTTCTGGTACAGATGTACCTAGGGGTAAACCCCAAAAACACCGCTTTGAGCTGGACTCGAACGGGAACTGGTGCATGACAACGGGCCTTGCTGCACTCTTGGTTACGACACTCCCTGGGGATATGATTAGGATAATTCTGATTTTCTTTGCAAAACATTATGAAGGGTTTATGAGTATATACTTCCTCAAAGGAGACATTTTTATGATTATGGATTATATCCATAAACTATTTAATTAATGTTATGTGTTTTACAAGTTTGGGATTAGGTATTATTATTCATAAACTAATCTTGTGTATGCCATTTTTTAGAAATTGCACCCAGTAGAAGGAATGAGAACTCCAGCAATGCACATGATCCAAAGAGAAAGAAGGATCATATCTTTCATGGTCTTAATCCAGAATTTATAAGAGAAATAGTCCCCCATGAATTATCATCATATGAAGAAATAATATCATGTGTTGATAAGATAAGTAAAGAGTTTACTGAGTCCTATGGATTTGAAGGGAAGCAAGAGAAGAAAAGGATGGAAGAGAGAAAGATGGATAAAGGGAAGAGGGAAAAGAAGAATTTTCCCATATGTGATAAGTGTGGGAAGAAACACCCTGGAACTTTCCTGAAAGGAATGGGAGTTTGTTATAAGTGTGGAGGAAAAGGGCATAAAGTATGTGACTGCAAGGGTAAGAAAATGGTTTCAAATGTACAATTCTTCATTTCCAAGGAGTTTGGACACTACGCGAACCTATGTCCCAGTCATCAGACTATGCCGCAAATGATGCTATTGGATAATAATCAAGTTATTATACTACCACAGATGAAGAGGAATGATTAGAGTTATTATGTTGATTATGTCATTTTGAGTGTTGTATCAACAATGTACTTGTTATAATAATAATGGAGTATATAAGGATTGTACTGCAGTACTATTTCATTAAGGACTTGAGATTGTGTGGAACAAAGAAAAGTGACTCAATAGAAGGATAAAATTTTGGAAAATATATGGTTGAGAGAATGATAAACTGTAATATAGTTCTGATACCGAGGTAGTGATTTTAGAATAATACATGATTGATTTGGATAAATTGTATTGGATATTCTTGACTACCTTGAAACTGATTAATGATTTGTATATTCCATCATTGTTGGGGTTTAAAACATTTTTGGATTGAAGGAGTATATCTATTATTCTTTAAGGAATAAGGGATCGTGAATGTAATCAATAAGGTTTTATGGTAATTCAGGATGTTGCAGTGTTTTAAAAGAATACATGATGATGGTGTTCACATGTTATTACACGAAAAAAAGGATGTTTATTGTGTTTAACTTCCTTATAAATTTTGGACTGAAGTATTTTGGATAGTTCTAGTTTGTATTATTTTGGATTTCTATAAAAGGACAACCTGGAGGTCGGGCGGCAACCCGTCGCGTCCGGCAAGGCCGCGAGACTTGAACCCACAACCGAAGGGTGACAAGGGTGTATCACCTACTACTGACCCACGTGATGTCCTGGATTGAATAATTTTGTTTTTTTAATGGTTCTTCTAAATGAATTATAAATTCATTTTTTAACCCTATACGAATAGGATAAATAGAATCTTATTTTTTAAGTTCTATTATCTTTTAGAGTGAAAGATGAGTCTGTGGTAGAAATTAGTTAAAGGATGGAACTCTACTTGTCCAGAATATATTTTTCTTCTTCTCTTATTCTATGAAGAGATTAATTCTTATACTTTATTTAAGGAATCCTAAAACCAAAAATGTGTTATCCTAATACCCTATGTCTTTTTGAACCGATGGTCTTTTAAATCATCATAGATTGATGAATTTAAGGACCTCAATTTTACACTTGTTTGTGATTGATGACCTCAATCACTACCTATAAATATTTACATTTTTCCTCCAATTATATGTCTCTAATTTACACCAATGTTCTCCTAATCGAGATCATAATTTGGTGGTGACCCTTTCATTTCTCTTTTCCTCGTATTAAGACTAAATTTTAGTAACCCAATTTCGGATGTGGGTTTTCTCACAAAGATATTTTCTATTTTCAACCTTTTATTTTCGAAGAAAAATTTTAAATTGAGAGGACGCAATTTATTGAAGGAGGGGAGAATGTAACACCCCAAGATTTCATAGTGTGTTATTTCTTCAAAATAATTCAATAACTTGCACTACACGCAACACCGAGTTCAAGCGCACTATGACTTACCAAACAAGCCGTTCAAAAGAGGTTATGAATAGTATTAACTAAATTTTGAACCTTATATAATACTTATTATTTTAGAATCCATATTATTAGTTTCTTAGACATAATTTAAGAACAAATTCTTTTTTTTTAGATAAAAGAAGTATTTTTCAAAAATGCACTTTTACCAACTTTAATAGTGAACCCTTTTTAAATCCAATATTTTAAACTTTTATATATTCAATTTGACAAAAAAAATTTATTCTTTAGAATGGGGACATAAAAAATTTACAATGTAACACCCCAAGCTTCCACGATATGGTTCTCTTTGAATAATACAGTAGCGTGTGTTGTACGCAACTTCGAGTTCTAACACTCACCACAACCAATCAAACTAGCCATTATGAATAGTAATACCTAATTTTTAAAATTATATATTTTTTTTATTTCAAAATAGACTTCATTTTTGGATTCGGAATATCTAATTTAGCCTAGGGTGAAATTTTGGAACTTTTCGGATAACACTTATATTTTGATGAATATTGAAAATTACTAAATTTTAATTAAAAACTACTTTTTTAATCAAAAGAATTTATATTGATAAATTATGAATTCTAGTGGTTTTAAAGTATATTTAGAATATATTTTTTACCATGGTTAAGGGTAAATCCGGTAAATAAAGGTTAAAAAATAATATTATAATAATACTAAATTACCCTAAAACGTGTCCTAACCTTATTGGTGGATACATGTCCGACCATGGGCATCTTTGGGTCGATTTTGGGACCCCATGGAGCCACTTGTAGGTGATAGGGACACTTTATTTCAATTAAGTTAAAATAAGTACAAAAATGACATAAGCATATATCTTTTAGAAAAACAATTTTTACAAAGGGTTATATATGTTGTATTTTCGACTATAAATATTAATTAGAAATATAAAAAGATTTCCTATATAATGAGATTTTATTTATAATTTTTAAATATTAAATAAGGTAATTTATTTATGACACAATAATGATGCAGTAATTACCATAATAGTGAAAAATTAAAATAATTGATATGATAAATACCCAAATAAATATAATTTGCGACATTTTATAAATTAAACTACTTTTAAAGGTTAATATTACATGTTAGTATTGATTTAATTAACTTTTTTTGAAGTAATCATTCTGTTATATTTTTTACAAAAATAAATTATTGAATAGTGTCAAAATTGACATAAAAGAGTTTTTAAAAAAAATTATATTATTAATTGATATTAAATTTATAAAAATCTAAGGTTAGGCCATGAGACTTATATCATGATATTTTCATAATTAATGGACCACTTGGGGGTCTCTTGGATGTATATGGTAAGTTTATTAACCATATAATATAAAAATACAAAGAGACATTGTAAAAGTGAAACTAATTAACTAAGAGTTAATACTTAAAGATAAGGTTAATATAATGACCCAAACCTGTCTAAATTCTATTGGTTGAGTGGTTTTCGACCCATCCCCACCTTAAACTTTAAATAATAAACTTTTGAGCCATTAGAAACCAAATATGAATTTATTATAAATTAATATTTCTAGCTTTTCCAAAGGTTCCCCTCACCCCTCTTATAAAAGGGCACTCCCCCTTCTCATTACTTCACACCTTCAAAGCCTTTTGGTTCGGCCAAAACCTGCCCAAATACTCTCTAAATTTCCCTCAATACAACCTATAGGCCTTAGTTTTATCAGAAATCCAACCTAAGGAGCCCTTTTGATCAAATCAAAAGGAAGAACCCGAAGAAGATGTAATGTTTTCACCACCCTTTTTAAAATTCATTTCTTCATCAACTTATTATTTCTTTGTTTTTACCATTATAAAATAATGAATCTAGTATCTCCTATATACTGTAATATTATTATAAATATGGTATAACCATATTCAGTATTCTATCCACTCTTTGAATAACATGTCACCATACGTGTGTAGGTACGTCTTACCGTCTCCACGTCGTGGTGTAATTGTTATTCAATAAATAATTATTTGGATGGGTATAATAATGATGTGTAACTCATGTAAATAATAAATATAACATGATAATGATTCTGTATATATGATATACCATCCAATTATATATTATTTTAATATCAAAATAATGATATTGTCGCTCGTGCGTACGTACGGACTACCGTCTCCACGAACGCGATGAGATTCATTCTCCATCGTATCCATTCAAGTATAATTCTCATTTGATGATTAATAACAGTATATAAGGACTTGATAGCATTATGGATATTATTAGGATACAACCTATCCATTACAAACATGGCTTACATAACAAAACATATAAAAGAAAACGAGTAAGTTAACACCTGAAACAACGATAATACTAAGATATTATTAACAAATCATTGTTAAAAGATCATATATTATATCATATTAATGTATATGATTCTTGTATAATTTAATAACAATTATTTCACCATTATGAAAGAGGTTAACCTACCCCAACCAAAGAAAAGTACAAGGTAAGGGGTTTTCATCTCACTCCTTATTCTCGTGAGATTCATGCCATATTGCCACCATTACCTTTTGTGTCGTTTTTGTACTGCCAATAATTATATTCTTTGTGTAATACACTTTAATTTATGTGTATTTACATATTCATTGTATGATACCTCTTTCATGGGTTGTACATTTTGTAAGTTACCAAATTGGTAAGGGTTTATTTCGCAATCTCTTCATTATCCGATGTTGTATATACGTAATAATCTACTCGGATCTCTTTATCATCCACATCCTTGTTTCTTAAAAATGTATTTAAAAACATTTTTACTATTTACAAGAATATGGGTTAAAGAAATTTATAACCTTGTTTGACTTTTTATAAGAGGTTTATAAAGGAATATTTCCATCGTTTTCCAAACAAGGTCCTTTTTAACCTTTTGACAAAATTAAGGTAAAAATGTATTTTTTAACTTATACGGCGGGTGCAGTTATTCTCCGCTGTTATTACACCTTTGAAGCTTACTTCATAAGATTATAATGATATTTTCAAAATAAAGGTTTTCTCTATAATTATGCGACTTTTAAATGATTTCAAAAAAAGATATATTTCTCTCAAATAGTATTGATTTCATCTATGTCAACATCCTTTGATAAATTTTAAACTTGTTTCAAGTTGATTTATTATGATACAAATCATCCATATTTTATTTAAAGTTTTGTGATATTTTTGACTATGGATGAGTTATGTTTATTCCATTAATGGTTTATGATTAAAATTTTGAGAATTTGTATGTTAGTTTTAATACGACAGTTTATGTTATATTTCATCCTCTTCTTAAGATGAATGTGTTGGACTAGTATGTTCTGGGTTGGGGACTGATAAAAGTAAGACCTCCGGGTTGGTGTCCAGTTATTAGAGGCACTCCGGGTTGGTGTCTGGTTATTAGAGGCACTCCGGGTTGGTGTCCGGTTATTAGAGGCACTCCGGGTTGGTGTTCAATTATTAGAGGCACTCCGGGATGGAGTCCGATTACAGAGGCTCTCCGGGTTGGGTTCCGGTTACAGTTATCCCTTAGGTCTTGGCACGAGGCCTCGACACAGAAATTAAAGTTCGGCATCATGCATTCCATCATTATGAATTTGGTTATTGATATTTCATGTGATTATTCGATTATTATAATATCCATGTGAATAAGTAAATGGCATTATTTCATTTTACTTTTTCCATACTATGTTGAAGTTCATGTTTAAAAGGCTTTTGTTTTATTTATACATTGCCTTAAATTTTTATTCTTATTTATGAAAGTTTCCGCTATATTGTTATCCTTAATGGGAATTTGAGCTCACCCCTTTTCTATGTTTTATTTTTCCCAGGATGTGATGAAGTAATTTATGAATGACCTGCAGGGATAGTATGTGGGGATATGAGTGTGAAATATGGAGACAATATATTGTTGTAGCTTTTCACTTATTGATGTAATGTAAAACATTATGAATATATCTAGTGTTTCCAAGGTTTCTAAACCAATCGGTCTTTCAAGATTTGATCTTTCTTGTGATCATGCCAATGTTATGTAATAATGCACCGACTCTGGGTAACTGGGGTCGGGGCGTTACAAAGATCATAAAAACAATCTTGAGATAAATGACATTTTAAGCATTCCAATGTGCCCCATAACAGATTGAAACATTTAAATCACAAACCCCATTAAGGAATAATATTAAATTAAACTTATTATATCATAAGAGTATGGAGATTCATGATATAAAATATTAAATTTTAGTAAATACACCAAATAAAAGTGATTTTTTGTATAATAACAAGAAAGTCTCAATGGAAAGTAAATTGAGACGAAATCCCTTACATTAACCTTCCTTTTGTTGTGTGGTATTTATGCTCCTATATAGTGGTTTAAAATATTTTAAAAAATTAAGATGAAAACATAATAATTTTTATAATATCATATATTAAATTCTAAAAGTATTTTATTACCCTTTTGTTCACACTCTTTCATTAATTTAACTATTTGGGTGTTAATTGCCTAGTTTTCACAAGTATGTTTTGACATGTTGCTTGTTGTTCCTATTTTTCAGATCATGATGTCATAATATCCATAATTTAAACCATGAATTAATTATATTATACATTCACTACATATGTATTTAAAATAGTCCATAATAATTTTTGATGAGAAATTAAGTGCATCATTCGTGGAGACGGTAGGTCGTACATACGCATGAATGCTACTTTCATTTCATTATTATATTAAAAGAATGAAAAATAAATGATAAATATGTATATTATAATTCCAGTATCATATATATGTTCTATTTGTTACATAGGTTTGTGAAAACCATCCTTTATACATTTCATGTATGGAATGAGTGAGTCATATCGCTTTGAGGGGCGGTAGTCCACACTTCCTCAAATGATATTATCATATTTACACAAGATGGAAAAAAATATTGTTATAAATAAAAATTAATAAATAATAAAAAAATTATAAATATAAAATATAAAATATATAAATAGGGTTTCCATCATAATGGTCACAATGATAGGTGGTAAAGAAAAAATGAACAATCATCATTTTGGAAGACAATAGTTCACCGTACAAAGAAACAGTATGTTTGTTGCCCATTAGATAGAGGTGTGTGTAAGTGTAGGTTGGAACCTTTACCTAAAAACATACTGGTATATTTATTATACTCTTTTTTTCTATAATAATGGAATAAAAATATTTTATGGGGTGGATCATGGAAATAAAACTAGAGAGATTGAGATAAGACGTTACCACTTAATCGAGTAACTTCTTTTGGTTTGTACCAAAAATATTATTTGGATTTATTTCTAGAAAAATATGTTATTCCATGGTACATTTAGGGTTGTTTTTATGTGTATTGGGCATATTTTTTCCAATCCTAAGTGGTTTAATATGTGTGAGGAAGTGGAAGAGTTGGTGGCCATTATGGGGAAAGAAAAGGACTCACTTGGAATTTTTGAAAAGAAGTTATGTGTACCCACATTTTTACCTATAAATATATTAAAAATCCATAAAAACTCAATAATGGAATTTTCATGTCCATAAAATTGGTTTTTTACAAGTGTATAGGTCATTGGGGACCTTAATTCAAAGGTTTAGTCCTTTATTAAGCTTCATTTTACATTAATAATTGTAATTACTTTTAATTACATTCACTAATATTTTTGATTGAAAACAAAGTTGGTATTATTAGACATTATAAATTATTTTTATTCCAAATATAGAATCCATTTTTCCAAATTCCAATCATATAAGTGTCATGAATTAATTTTAAATTCATCCCGCATGAGGGACACCAGTGCGTGTTTTTTAAGTAAAAACTTTCAAAAGTTTGCTAGGTTTTTATAGTCAATTTCAAAGTGAAATTGTCCCCAATAACCTAAATTGGATTAATTGATAAAAATAATATCTAAGTAAACTTTAAAACAAATCTAAATCATAATTTTAGTTTTTAAATAAATTAGATGAAAAAAATATTTTTGAACTAAAATACATTATTTTTTACAATTCATTAAAAATGAAATGTTTCAGAAAAATATAAAAAAGTAACCTTAACCTAATTTCAATGTTTTTATTTAAAATATGAACATTATTTGGACATATAAAATCAACTAAAGTTCCAAAATTTATATTTAAAATATGTTCGCTGATAAAAGGCTGTAAACATGCCTTAATAAAAAAATATAGTATTTTATGCATAAAATAGGGTTTGTTTTTATATTCAGCCTTTCAAATATTTTGGATGAATATAAAAAATATTTATTTTAATATATAATATATATCACACTAAAATCACTCACTAATTTTAATTAATTTAATTTATTAGGGTAAAATAGCTTTGTGAGCATAAAAATATTAATATTTTTCTTTACATCCGATAGTTTTTCATATTCATTTCTGATTAAATTATAACTAATTGATTCATTTTAAATTTTTGTTAACTATAGATTTATATAATTTAATAATTAATATTAATAATATTTATTTTATATCTTATTATATTTAATAAAAATATTACAATAATATATTATTGTTTGGTTAAACTCGGTCTTGTGTGTAATGAAAGTTATCGAAGAAGTTTGCTCTTGTGTGTAACACAATATAACTTGGTGTTGTGTGAATTAAAAGATATAGAATACATTATAAGTATTTGATATATTAAATATATTATAATTTTTTTGGGTCAATATATTCCCTTTTTATATTTTATGTTACATGTTATAAACATTTTTGAATATAATGTTATAATTCAGACTTTTAGGGTGTTACACCAAGAGGGTTGCGACGATCATACTCTAGAGGGGGGGGTCATGGTTACCAATGGATCCTCTAGTAGAGCTAGTTGAGGTAGTAATATATGTAATGGACGTAGGTTTATAGGCAAGGTTATGTGAAGGCTTTAAGCAGTTCCTATAAACCATTCAGGGAGCACTGTGACCAGCACCAACAATGGAAGAGTTGACACATGAGTTTCAGTAGCAGCATCCATATGATACACCTCCTGAGAGGATGGTAAAGCATTCTACGTATATGTTTCATGATTCCTCCATGTCATGGTGGGATGTTATTACTTAGATAGGTCATCATTGAGATATGGCCAGGAGGGATTTTAATACATCCTTCTATGACTACTTCTATCCCAAGACATTAAGGGCCAACAGAGCCTAGTAGTTATTTCACCAAGAGTAGGTGGCGCTGTTAGTTTTGGATTAATCATACTATTTTACTATGATCCAGTTCTTCACACCTAATCTGATAGGTGATGATTTATCTAAAGACTGAAAATTCGAGGATGGTATCTGGTATAAAATCTGATCATATGTGAATTTTTTTTGACTGACTACCATTTATAGAATAGTTAATTAAGAACATATAACAAAGTGTAACCTAATAGATACTAGAGGTGTGATCCACATTGGTTCGGAATATAGATCAGGTATTGTATCTACTGGTAGTAGGAAGCATCTTCTGGATCTTTCACGTAGTGAAATTAGCAGTCAGGTCACATATCTAGGTAGTCAGGTGATATGCTACCAATGTGGTAGGTTAGGACATACGAGGCCCCAATATATGAGAGACCCAGTCGAGTGTTGATCTAGTGGAGAGATGGGTCATCTACAACACTTCTATAGAATGTTTCCTCCAGAATCCATTCAGATAGAGTCTTCACCAACTGTATGTTCAAGAGTGGGGTCAGAAGCTTCTCATCGGGTAAGGAGATGGAGTATAGCTGGTCAATCAGGAAAAAGTGGTGGTCATGGACATCGTAATCAGACCCCAGTTTTACAATGATCATAGATTGGGTTTTCTCAGGGTAGCCAGGTAGTATCATAGGGCCACAGTTCAATCTAGATATACATAGTGTAATATAACATTGAAGAGCTGGATCCCAAACCTTCTACTATCATAGGAACAATTCTAGTATCCTATACCCTATATTATTCACAATTTGATAAAGGGGATTATCATAGCTTTATATTTGTGCCCATTGTGGAGAGCCTTGGGCTCAGTTTTTATACTTCTAATGTTTTCATTACTCTTTACAATACATTGGGGATTCGAATGGTGGATGCCCATCAGTAGAGGGAGTTTCCCCTTGAGTTTAGCGGGTTTCACTTCATATGGGATATATTTGTCCTCAAGATGACTAGTTTTGAAATTATTTTAAAGATGGACTAGTTGGTACCCTCTTATGATTTTGTTGATTGTTATCACTACAGGGTGACCTTTACATCACTAGAGGACAGAGAGTTTCTAACAACCCAAACTTTTATCAATGTAAATCCCCTTCTTATAATTATTTCATATATTATAAAACACATAAATCACCTTTAGAACACAATACAAACATTAAATATTATGAATTAATTAACTAATTGGTATTTCTAGAAGTTAAGGAACCTTTACTAATGGAATAATAACTTGATCTTTGGAAAAGTAATGTGGCCATTAGGAATAGTAAATCATCCAATAGAGTAGTAACACCATCTATTAATGTATAAAGAAAATTTAATTATATTATAAATAATAATATTATTAATTATATCATAGTATAAGTATTTAAATATTTTAAAAATTATTAATTAAGTGTTGGTATTTTTATAAAAACCTAAATAATTATTTATCGTTTTATAATTAATATAATTAATTAAAATTAAATTTATTTCATTAACATAGATTCATAAATTAAAATTTTATTTTTATGATTATAGGATAATTTTATGATTCCTTATTTAATTTTTCAAAGTGTTATAAAATCAGTTAAAATTTTAAAATCACTATTTTCAAAGTAAATGATGATTTTAATTAAAATTAAAATTTATCATATTTAAAAAATCATTTTCATGAAATGGATTTCATTTTGAAATTATACATGTCAAAAATGGATATGGTGAATTTTTGGTATTTTTCTAAAATAATTGAATTTTTCATGATTAGTGAAGTACGACATTCGAAATTGTATATACATTATATGTTAAATACACTATTTATTGAGTCATAACTAATGCATGAACTATAATCTCAATCCATATTTATTATTTTAATATATTTAGTAATAATTCTCAAATTATTCATAGTCTGGACCTAAAATAATAAACTAATGAGTAAAATAATGGGAAAACACCCCTCTCCACCCCTATAAATACTACCCCTCCCCACCTCTTCTCCTCGAACATTCCAAGATTTGATACTTGTCCAAATTCTGCCCAAATATCTTCCCAAGATCCTCACCCACTTCCAGGAGAACATTTTATTATCAAAATACCAAAACCTTTACCCTGAGGAAGTTCTCAAGGAGGATAAAATCAACAGGTGAAATCCACTTTCTTTTCCTTTTAATTTTTTTTAATTTACTTTTATTTTATTATTATCTCTTCAAACAATCTATAAAAATGTACATGATAACTCTAGTATCTTTTATATTATTTAATTATTTAAATTTAATAGAATAACCATCATCAAAATCATTTCCCACTCTCTTTTAGCCTAGAAATGAAATCATTGCTCGTGATGTGTCAATTTACCAACATCGTGGACTATGTGTTTTCATTTTATTTTACCACCTTCAAGGATGTTTATAAAATAACTATAATGGTTTTTAAATACTATAAAATTTATTTAACAACCCTTTTTATGTTCTGGAACTAACTTATATACACAATAATAAAAAAAGAATAAAACTAATTTGTGATATTCACAAAACTGCCAAAAAATCTAAATTATTACCACCAACATTTTATCTAATGATTAATCCTCATACAATTTAAAAAATGATATATATAACCATTTAATCCTATTTATGTTTATTAGTAAGATATAATTTCAATTATAGATAATTACATCCATTCTATATAAACTTGTATTCCCATATTCAAGTAAACAGATCTTGAAAACCAAGAAAATGAACACTCCCAGACGACAGAATTGATCTGTAAAACTCATATAAAAGGATGAAATGAACTTAATTAAACTATAATAAATAAAATACATCTATAATATGTTCTATATTTTTTAATTAATGAATTTAATTTTATTATCTTGGATATTAAAGTGAATAAATCAATCAGACGAAAGGTATGGGGATTATCGAGCTGAACTCTCTTACTTCAAGTTTTCCCTATCTCACTCCATTTTAAATATAAATGTTCCATTGATGTTCCTTAAATATAATTTAATTTTCCTTACCTTTTCTTTTATATATATATATATATATATATGTTTTGAATATTATTTTATGATAAATGAAAATATTTTTGAAAAGAACTCTTCTTTTCAAAAACACAAACTTGAGATTGGTTATTCGTATATCAATTATGTTATTCTCTCTTTATTTTGGGAACCCCAAAGTTTATTCATGAAATTATGATTTATTAAATTAAACCCATTCCTTTCTATTTTTTATTTTATGTTCAATATTGAAACATATTCTATGTTCTATGCATGATTATGTAAATTTTATGATGTGGTGAGTGCACCCTAAATTATATAGCACATGAAAATGTATTGTTGTGATGGGTGCACCCAAAATTATCTAGTGATCCAATTCATTGGGTGATGTGATTAATCTCATGTGATAAAGTGAAATGTTTGTGAAAATCATGTTACCTTTTTTCAAAACTATGTGTTGTAGTTTACTTCTAAGACATGATGTTTCATTTTTATGCATTGCCACATTCCATGCCACTATCTAATGATTCCTCTCATGATTATTATGATGATCCCATGCTTATGTTATAATTATGATGATTATTATAACACCATGTTATGTTGATCCATGTTATTATCTATCATCTTACTAGGATTTTATCTCACCCCTTTATTTGATGTATATCCTCAAGTGATTACTTGTACTAAGGATAACACTGGGACCACTAAGGAGCTAGAGAAGAAGGAATTAAATAAATGTTTATATTTTATTTTTTAAATGTTATATATGGTCCTAATTTTCCAAAGGCATTAATCCTTTTTATCCTAGTTGTGTAAATATTTTATGTTTTTTTTCATTAAAATGATGTAATTATCATGTAAAAAATTATTGTCAATGTAGTTGGTATCAAATCAAGGTTTAGTTAATTTTTAAATTATGATTAGAGTACCTTAGTGAAAACACTAACTATGAGACTAAGTATATCTAAGCATAAAAGAATCTTTTCAAAACATATGTATCCCATAATACATGCCTTTAGATTTAATTACACAAAGGTATAAATTATTCATGACTTTTTGGATCATATTTTTTTCTAACCATTTTTATTTTAGTAATTAGTGGGAACCAGAAGAAACCAGGATAATAACCCATGTGATGGACAACGCGGTGATTTCAAAAACAACATCCCCACTACCTTGGGAGGATGAGTTCAAAGTTTCAAGGTGATTCTTACCTAGATTTCTCAACCTATGAAAAGTAAACTGAACAATGTGGAATGTCATATTTCACCTAAGATAGAGAAACTGTCTATCGAGACCTTTATGTGGCATCAAACTCTGATATTTAGTGGATATTATGATCCACTATTCATGGAATAGTGGGTCATCTCAATGGATAATATATTTTTTATGATTTTCTTCTTTGATATGGAGAAGGTGAATATATTCATTTACCATCTAGATATAGGCAGACCAATGGTGGGAATTTATTAAGAAGATGAATCCAAATGATAAACTTTATGAGATATAGTGGTAATACATTAAGATAATGTTTCTTACCAAGTATTTTCTTCAAAGTATTCATAAAAATATGTAAATATGATTCATAGAGCTGATGCAAAATTAAGGTGAATTTTTCATAGCGTACGAAAAACAATTTCAACAGGATTTCAAGGTATGCTTCGGGTTTTTTATCAACAATGATAATAAAATTGATAGATTCTTTAGTGTATTAAAACCAAACCTTCAAAATTTTGTATAAATTAATGAATTTAGGAGTTATGAATAATTTTTTTGATGTGCTCTCAAAGTGGAGAGGGAGTTTTGAGAATGGTCAAATGGTTATGGTGATAAGAAATGGAATATATAGTTTCAAGATAAAGGATCTCATGAAAAAGTAGGGAAGAAATCTCAACCACTCACATGTCAAAAATATGGGAATAATCATCATGGGAACTTCCTCAAAGGGATAAGGAAATTTTATAAGTGTGGGAGACAAAGCCACTGATCTCAGTAATGTCGAAGAGATATAAAGAATATGGCTAATACAATGGGAGAAAGGAGAGAAGCACACATGTTCCAATGATACAAATATATAGAGAAAGGGAACTATAAAAGATAGTGCACTAAACCTCAAGTCCTTGAAGGTAATCATCATCGTTATCCAAAAAATCCAAAGGATAAAATGTAGGAATTTCCCATAACTACTACAAAAGTGGAGCAAGAAAATGAAGTCATACAAGGTACACCTCATATCACTCATGAATGGAAAAAGTCTTACTTAATTCTAATTCTATGCATTCCTTTATATCGTTAAGGTTTTAAATAACTATGTAATCAAAACCCCAAAACCTTGAAGTAGAGATATCCATAAAAACACCTAGTGGTGAAATCATGGGAACCCAAGTGTTGGAATCTTCTCCTAAGGGGGTATATAAGAATATTCTCCCAAAAAATATCATGATACATCCCTTGGTGGAATTTAAAGCTATATTAGGGTTTTATTGTCTCTCGTTATATAGAGAACACATAAACTATTAGGAAAAGGAAATATATTTTCATATTCAGAACCATCCCATGCTCCTCTACAAATTCAAGGAATATCATGAATCTCCTTTTCAAAATCCTTCAATAGTGTGGGTATTGATTCCAAAAAAAGAATCATACCTCACTCAAATGGTTGAGTCAAATGAATAAATAAACCTAGGGGAAATTCCCATTGTGAGGGAATACAGTGATGTATTTTTTGAAGAGTTACCCAAAACTCCCCCAGATCATGAGGTAGATTTCTTAATAGAACTCATACCCCAAACTACTCCTATCTCAAAATTCCCCTACATGATGTCCCTAATTGAACTAGAGGAGATAAATAAGTAGCTGCAAGAGCATTTGGACAAAAGGTTTATATGCCCTAGTGCATCACCTTGGGGTGCGCCGGTGCTATTTTTCAAGAAAAAGAATGGATCAATGTTGGTTTGTATTTATTATTGGGTACTCAACAAGATCACCATAAAGAAATATTATACTATTATAAGGATTTATGATTTGTTAGATCAACTATGACAAGATTAGTACTTCTAAAGGGTGGATCTTCATTATGGATATCATCATCTAAATGTGAAGAGGAAGATATTCAGAATATTTCCTTCCAAACATGGTATGGGCACTATGATTTTCTAGTAATGTCCTTAGAACTTACTAATTCCACTGTGATCTTCATGGATTTTATGAATATAGTCTTTAGAAACTACCTTGAAAAACTTTGGTAGTTTTTATATATGATATTCTAATTTACTCTAAGATAGAGGATGAACATGAAGAACATCTAAGGATTGTACTAGAGACATTAAGGATGGAGAAATTATACGACAAGCTTAGAAAGTGTGATTTTTGGATGCAACAAGTCACATTCATGGGAAATGTGATCATTAGTGATCAAATTTCTATAAACCCTTCAAAAAAAGGCAATTAAGGAATGTCCCACACCCTCTAGTGTCAAGAAAATCTACAGTTTTCTTGTCATAGAAGGGTACTATCGATATTTTTTGATAAATTTGTCATGATTTTCTAGCCCAGTAACTATGTTAACTAGGAAAGGGGTAAAGTATGTCTAGACATAATAATGTGAGGAAATATTCTAGGATCTAAAGAAGAGGTTGAGCACTATATGTGTACTCACATTATCGATAAGTGGAGAAAGTTTTGTGATATACAATTATGATTAAAAGAAAGTCCTAGGTTGTGTACTCTAGAAGAATGATAAAGTGATAGCCTACACCTCACGATAGTTGAATATCCATTAATAGAACTACCTGATGCATGATCTGGACCTATCAGTTGTGATTTTTACCTTGAAAATATAGAGGGATTACCTATATGGTGAGAAGTGTGACAAATATACTGATCACAAGAGAGTAAAGTATATATTAACAGAAAAGGATCTCAACATGAGTCAAAGGATATGGTTCTAGTTATTCAAGGACTACAATTTCTCTACACACTATCATCTTAGGAATGCGAATAAGGTAGCTGATACTCCTATTAGAGAAGAACCTACTACTTTATCCATGTTTTGGATTGAGAAAGACCCTATATTCATGGATATTAAAAAGGATGGATTTGGAAATTATGATGGAAGGGGATACATCTTATGTTTCCCGAATGATTTCCCAATCATCTATCTAAGATAAGATTAAGAAGTAACAAAGGGATGATTTGGAGTTTCAAAAGAAGGTGAATGTAGTAAATAAAGGGAATCTGGAATAGTTTTATATCGATGATGATGGTTTGATTAATTCTAAAATGAGGCTTTGTGTGCCTTCGTACCCTGGGATAAAGAAGGATATATTGGATAATCCACATATTTCAACTTTATCTATCCATCTTGGGAGTACCAATATGTACTATGACCTTCAAGAACACTTCTAGTAGGATAATATGAAGAAATAGATTATAGAGTATATCTCAAGGTGATTGATATATCCATAAGTTAAGGTGGTGTGATAGAATTTAAAAAGGATTATGAAACCATTTCCTATAACCATGTGTAAATATGAGAATTTAACTATGGACTTTCTCACTGGTCTCTAGAAGAAATTCAATGAAAACAATGTGATATGGGTTGGGGTGGACCGACTCTCCAAGACTACCTACTTTATCCCTATTTAGTAAGACTTGTCACTTGAACAAAATTTTAATATATATGTGAAGGAATTTGTGAGACTATATGGGATTCCACTCTCAATTATATCTGATCATGATCCAAGTTTCACACCTAAATTATAGAGGAGTCTTAAATATTCTTTGAGTACTAAATTGAATTTCAGTATAGCCTATCACCACCAAAATGATGGCCAATTTGAAATGACTATTCAAACACTCGAGGAAATTCTATGAGATGCTCGATGAAATTTAAAGGTGGATGGGATTAGTATCTCCAATTGGTTTAGTTCTCATAAACTAAATTACACTTAATTATTCATATGTATCCTTATAAATCTCAATATGGAAAGTTATGTAGAACTCCAACCTATTAGGATGAAGTTTCAAAAAAAGCAACTTGGACCTGATCTTATGTAAGAGATGAAAAAGAAGGATCAATCCATCAAGTAATATATCAAAGCTGCTCAGAGTAGGAAGAAGAAATATGTTCAAAACTGTTTAATGGACTTCAAGTTCCATGTTAGTGATAAATTCTTCTTATTAATATCACCATGGAAAAGAGTCATGTGGTTTGGAACGAAAGGGAAGTTTAGCCTAAGGTACATTAGCCCCTTTGATATCCTTAATCTCATAGGAGCAGTGTCTTATTTTCTTTCACTTCCACCAAGTATGGCTTAAATTCATGACGTGTTCCATGTATCTCTCTAGAGAAAGCACATACCAGATCCCTTACATGTACTAAACTCCTAGGTGGTATAGGTTGAAGATGATCTCTCTTATGAGGAGCAGCTAGTAAAGATTCTGAACTGGAGGAATAAGGTTCTATGCAGAAATACAACCCACCTTGTCAAATTGTTTTGGAGGAACCATAAGTATAGATAAGTGACATGGTAAATTAAGGAGGAAATGAAAGAGAAGTACCCTCACTTATTTATGTAAAATTAAATTTTGAGGGTGAAATTTCATAATGGGATAAGAACGTAATGACCCAAAAAAATTTCAATGGAAATTACTTTATTATAATTATTTCATAAGGTATAAACCACATAAAATTACCTTGATAACACAATAAAAACTTTACAGATGAATAATGAATGAAATTAGTGGCATTTTTAGAAGTTAAGGAAACTTTAACAATGGAATAGTGACTTGAATTTTGGAATAGTAATGTGAGCATTTAGAATAGTAAATCAGCAAATAGAATAGAAACCTCATCTATGAAAGTATAAATAAAATTTAGGAATATTATAAATGATATTATGATATAATTATTTTATATTATAAGAAATTAAATTTTTTAAAAATTATTAATTAAGTGTTGGTATTTTTATAAAAGATATTTGTTTATTTATAATTTTATAATTAATCATAATTATTTAAATGAAACATTATTCTCATAAAATAGATTCAAAATTTAACATTTTTTTGTATTATTATTATAATATAATTTTAGGATACCTTAATTAATTTTTCAATGTGTAATAAAATCAGTTATAATTTTAATATTAGTATTTTCCAAGAAAATGGTTATTTTAATTAAAAATTAAATGTATCATATTTTGAAAATTAATTTCATAAAATGGATTAATTTTTTAATACTACACATAGAAAAATGTTTAACGTTGTTTTTTGGATTTTTTTAAAAATACTTGATTTTTTTGAATAGTGAAAAACAATAATTTATTGTATATATATTTTATAAGTTATATACATTATTCCATTAGTCATCACTGATGTATTAACCATACTCTCAAACTCCCCTTCATTATTTTAATATTTTTAGTGATAGTTATCAAAATATTAATAATCTTGAGCCAAAATAAAAAAATAATTAATAAAATAATAGGAAAACACTCCTCCCCTCCCCTATAAATACCACCCCTCACCACCTATTTTTTCACACCTTCCAAGCATGGAGAAATTTTCAAATTATTCCAAAATATCTTCCCAATATCCCCCCACCCCCCACACACACAGACATCCAAGAGCCTTTGGTCTCATCAATAGACCAAAACGTTTTCCCTAAGGTGGTTCTCAATAAGGAAAAATTCAAGAGGTAAAATCCTCTTTCTTTTCCTTTTAATTTATTTTTATTTATTTTTATTTTCCTATTCTATCCTCACCTACTATATAAAAATGTCTATGAAAACTCCCATATATTTTATATACTTGAATTTTATCATTTTGATAGAATATCCATCATCAAACTCCTTTCTCTCTCTCTCTCTCTTTTATTCTAAAAATGAAATCATCGCCTATGATGATTCAATTTAATGACATCATGGATGATGTGTTTTAATTTTCATTTAATGCCTTCAATGATGGTCATAAAACTACTATAATTTTTGGTACATACTGTAAAATTTATGTGATAACCCTTTTTATGTTCTGGAACTAAATTATATACACAATAGTAAATAATGGAACAAAACGCGTTTGTGATGTTCGAAAAACCACCAAAAAAATATAAATGATTATCACTAATCTTTTATCTAATGATTCATCCTCATACCAATTAACTAAATGATATATACACTAATTTAAACCTCTGTATTTTCATTAATAAGATATATTTTTAATTCTATATAATTATACCTATTCTACATCAACTTTCATTCTCTTATTATAGCAACCCTCGCTTTTCATACATAGAAATTACAGAACTTCTTCATAAAAAATAAAACATTATAAAAACAGAAACCCAAATACCATACTTTTATAGTGCCTTTGGAAACATGGAAACATAATTATTGGTACAAAAATAAGATACGTTATCTCCCACTAGGTTCTTCTTGACTATCACCCTTCTTAGACACATAAAAAATAATATATATCTTCAAAACCTGTGGAATGAAACATAAAAAGGGGTGATCTCAAATGATCAGTAAGGGTAGACAAGGGAGACATGTAAGCATAATCATGAGCATAAGGGTATGATAACATGATCATAAAAATATAAGATCATACCCTACATATCAAAGATCATATGCATGAATCATGGCATTAAGCATGGAAGTTATTAATACATGAATAATACGGAAATAAAAACATAATCCATGAAATAATAATATAGAAATAAAACATGGAGTTGTGGAAATCACATAATCATATAATATGATTTCCATATTAGCCAAGGCATCGCTACCAATATTGTCTTAGTATTATAGGTTCTCTCCCTACACCATCTAAGTAGTCATGGTTGACTCCCATGGCCATCTTGGTAGCATGAGTTTAACCCTCATACTATCTTTGTAGTCATGGTTCACCCTCATGTCCATCTTAGTAGTAAATTTTTACTCCCAATACTATCTTATTCTATCTCATGAGATATAAATATGTATCCAATGCATTGGAGGGAGATATAAGTATCACCCATCTCATAAGGAAATCATACATACATATACCACAAAATCATAAATAATCATATCATAACCCATGAAATTAAATTGTTATCATAAACATGTAATAATATGATAACCCCAAGAAAACGATACAGGTTTCATAGTTATTTCATCAAAATCATAACCTATAGAAGAGAAAAAGATTTTATAAACATATAACCCAAAAAAGATAAATGTATTTCATTATTATATAACCCGTGAAAGAGAAACAGGTTTAATAAAGAACGTTACATTAAGTATAACCAATAAAGAAAAAGAATATGAATGGAAAATTTAGATCATTTTCTAGAGGGGCATGAGTAACATGAACGGATGTCATCTTATATGGAAAATAATTTTGAAATATCTTTCAAAAATGTTTCTTGGAGGAAATATCCTTTCCACTTTGAAAAAGTATTTTTAATATATAAAACCATCAAAAAATCATTTTCTTATAAAATACCTTCAAAATATATAATGAAGACTTGAAATCATTTTGAAAAACTTTTCCCTTGAAAACTTTTAAAATAATCTTGAAAAAATATTGAAAACATTTTTCTTTTCAAACTTATAAAAGAATCTTCAAGGCATTTTGAAGAGTTTTTTCTTTAAAAACACATTTAAAACATTAAAATAATTATTGAAAACATTTTGAAACCCATTTCATTGAAAATAATACAAAAATATATAAATAAATATTTAAAAAAATCATACCATTTCATAGAAAGTAACTTTAAAAACATAAAAATAAATCTTGAAAATGTTTTGAAAAACGTTTTATATAAAAACATATAAAAGGGGATTGAAAATGTTTTGAAAACCCCTTTCCCCTTGAATCAATTAAAATAATCTTTAAAAAAAATTGAAACCAATTTTTGAAAAAAAAAAGTTTAAAAAAAATTAAAATCAAACATAAAATAAAAAAAAGTTTCTAATAATTAATGATGGGAATATTCATACATGTCATAAGAGGTAAAAAGAACATTTCTTTTGCATAGTAGAAAGGTTACATAAATGAATCTCTAGAAAAGAGAAAAGAATATTCCTTTGAAAAAAGTTGTAAAATAAAAAAATGTTAAAAAAATTAATTTTATTATCATATTCTATTACTATAATCTTCTTGGAAACCCTTTTTAGAAAACATGGTTTTTAAAGAATACAGATTTCCGACTGAAGAGAGAACTAAGGTCATATTTTATTAAAACCATTTTCTTAATTATTTTAAGTACCCAAGTGTGAAAACGTGGTACTAATAAAATAATTCATCAATACTAACCATATTAGAATAAACATTCATGAGTGATCATGAAATATGGATCATTATATTTCATTAAAGGAATCATAAACATAAACAATCTTGAAAAGCGATGATATTGTTTCAATAAACTCTAATAACTTAGTAACTTGTGTTAGTACACTCCATGTAAGAAAAGGAAATTACATGAAGCTTAAAATATCATAAAAATAATTAAATTCATGATATAACATGAAAAATGGAATTATATACATCCAAAAAATAATTTAAGTTCTTAACAAAACATAAGTCTCAAAGAATGAAAATTGAGACAAAACTATTTTACCAATTTGGTAACTTTTAAAACTTAAACCCCATGAAATAAAGATCATATAATGACATTTAAATATCCATAAATTTAAGTATAATAATATTTGAATACATTCATGGAATCATACAAACCACACAAAAGGAATGGTTGGTGATTAAAGCGTGTATCTCACAGAAATAAAAAGTGAGATGAAATCCCCTTACCATATGCCTTGACTCTCTTCGTACTCATACAAGCCACAAGTATGATAAATATAAATTTATTATACATATTTTATAGAACCATATTCTTATATATAATACCATATTTGTTTTATAATTACCTTATATTACCCACTTGTTAACAATCATATGTTAAGGTTTCACTTTGTGTAATATTCGCTTCATTCATCGAAAGTGTCTTAATTTATTATATCTTTGGTCCTTATACTTATATCATGATTTCCATAATATACATAATGATATAAATATAATTTATATCTATTATATTTTTTTTATAACAATATATATAATATATAATTATTAAATGTAATACACTGTTCATGGAGACGTTAAGTCATACGCATGTATGAACGTTGTTTCCATTTTTCTTGTCATATTAAAAAAAGGAAAGAAAATGTCATATATGTATATATATATATATATTATAAATCTAATAGAATTAATATTTCATATATATCATATACATTTACTAAACTCATTTTTAATACACTCCATGTAGTGTGTGAACGAATCGCATCGCTTTGATGGGGCGGTAGTCCACACTTACTCAAATGAAATTATAATATTTAAACCAAGTAGAAAGTATAAAGATGTTTGTTTTAAAATGATTATATAAGTTTAAATAAATAATAAATTAAATATATAACATATATAAACATACTTTCCATCATAATGACTACCATGAGAGGGGGTAAAGGAAAAACAAACAACCATCATTTTTTCATGCGGTATTTTTTCATACACATAAACAGTATGTTTGTTATACATTAGATGTAAGTGTCTGTAAGTGTAGGTAAAACCACTAGTATGTAAACATATAAGTATATTTAGGATAATTTTTTGTTATAAAATCATGGAATGAAGATATATTTGGTGGGTTAAGAAACAAATAAAAGAAAGGATCTTGAGCGAAGATGTTACCTCTTAATCGGATAACTCCTTCTAGTTTGTGCCAAAAGGCTTCCTTGGATTGATTTATACCCAAATTAAGGATTCAATGAGTAATTTAGGGATTTTTTAAAGTTTATTGGGAATATATTTTCCAAACCTAAGTGAATTTAGAGGTTTTAATAAGATGAAGAGGTGGTGGCCTTCTATATGTAAGGGAAAGGACACACTTCGCATTTTTTAAAACAAGCTAGGTGTACCCATGTTTTTCCTAAAAACGCCATACCAAACAAACCAATATCAATAATAAAATATTATTTATGAATAATTTCCATTAAATGGGTGTTTGGAAAGTTTATAGGTCTTTTGTGTCTTAAATATAAGCTTTGGTACTTTATTAACCTAATTTTTATCCTAACCATTGTAATTAATTTTAATCAATTTCACTAATATTTTTGGTAAGAAACAAAGTTGAACTTGTTAGAAATTATAAATTATGATGATTCTGAATATTGAAACTATTTTTCCAGAATCTAATCACATAATTGGAAGAAATTAATTTAAAATAAATCTTTCTTATGAGACGATACTGTAGGTTTTTAAATTAAAAACGTCTAAACTTTTACTCTGTTTTTATAAACTATTTCAAAGTGAAATTGATTATAATGCCCTAAATTGGATTGATTGAAAAGAAATATTATATTATTAATAATTTATACCAAATTAAAATATAATTTAACCTTATAAATAAATTAGATGAAAAGGCAGTTTTAAATTAAAGTATGGTATTTTTCACTATTCATCCAAAAATGAAGTTTCTCAGAAAAATCCCAAAATATCACCGTAGATAATTTATACATTAAAAATTCAAAAATTAAGTTTATTTTATCAAATTAAATTTCTAAATTTTTCTAAAATTAATTTTATTATTTTTCACATATGGTCATTAAAAGTAGTTCATTTGAGAAAATAGTATATTTCAACATATAAGGACTTTACTATGAATTATTTTTCATCATAAATATGTTTTATTTATATAAAAACATTATAAAAATTATTTAAAAATTATTTATTACTATTCATGTTACTAATTTTAACTCCGAGGTTACCATTATCTCATTTAAATAATTATAACAATAAAATGTTGATTCTCATAAACTCGGTGTTTCTTGTAACGTACACCAAGTCGATGTTGTGTGTAGCACAGGACAAGTCAGTGTTGTATGTACCACAATCCAAGTCATTTATGTGTGAAATTAATGTTTGAATTACTAATTTAATTTAAAAAATATATTTTAAGTCTTTCGTGAAATTAAATATATCAAAAGATTAAATTAATTATAAAATAAAACATTCAAAAAATCTTGGGGTGTTACATTCTACCCCCCAAAAAATAAATTTCTCCATTGAAATTTTTCTTGTTTATTGAAGGGTTATACTTGAAATTTTATTTCCTAGAAACCCACATTGTAAAAATGAATACTAAAACTTCCTTTAAAAATTTAAATTTGAAACCATAACGGTTACCCAAAGTAACATATAACTAGGTTTACACATAGGAGAAAATTGGTTTGTAGTGATGATTGGACAAGGTGGAAAATCATAAATATTTATAGCTAGTGATTTCAATCATTAATCCCAAACAAGTGGACGATCAAATGAAATTTTAGGACCTCAAATTCATATTTTTTTGATGATTTTTAAGTCCATCGGTTCAAAAAAAATTGAGGTATTAGGAAAATATTTTTTTATCGTTATCATATCTTTGAGTAATTATTTTATTGACTTGGAATATAAGGAAATATAATTATAGGATATATTTATATAACAAAATTTCATTCTTTGGTTGTGCTTTTAACTATTTTTAATTCAACCATTACTTCAAGAAATGGATGTTTTGAAATTAACTTTGATGCATGAATCACTAAAATACAGTTTTAGAATATATTATGTCCTATAAAAGAATGAAAAGTATAACTATTTATCTATAACTATTATTAAAAATAAATATGGTTAGTACTTTAATCTTTATTAAAAATTAACACTGTTGTTTCATCAAAAATAATTATTCATCAAAAATAATTATACATTAACCAGGACATCGTGTAGGCCATGGTAAGCATGAAAACCTTATTATCCTTCGGTCATGGGTTTAAAATGTATATCCTTTCCAGACTTTATTGGTTATCACCCGAAATACATTATGTGCTTTTTTGATACCATACTAATATAATTACCAAAATATGATGGACATCCTTGAAATAAGGTTAATCACTAAATATCCTTTTAAAAAAGGTTTTCAATATAATTTAAATACATAAATACTTCCTCCGATTTTTAAGATAAACTTTTCCTGAATGGCCAACCATATAACCCCTATGAAAGATGAAAATAAAAAACATTATAAATAATGTTTGGAAATCATCTTAGAATTGATCCCCCATATATCAAAAAGTAGCATTTGGTAGTCACATTCCAAACATGTGAATACCCTCATTGTAAATTCCTTTAGAACATGGAAAAAAACTAAATTACCATAAATACTTTTGCAAAACATGCATCCTTCCTTGTTTCATAGATTATAAGACATATTACATAAATCCAACAAGTTGTAAACTTCATCTGTGATAGTATAAACTACTTGTCAAGAGGTCCATAATTAGTTCCTTGGTAATCAGTACCGTCCAATTTACTTATTCATATCCCACATATCATTATCAAAACAACAATATATAAACATAAGGAACATATTAAGGGTTATATATCCCTTAATAATGTATTTTACATGGAAATAACCTTTCCATTAAATCACTTTTCTATTCTATCAGATCCATTCAACGTATTCTTGTAAATTATTAGTGAAGAAACAAAAATTGGAAAATCCTTATATATGTTACCTTTCATAATTATTGAATCCAAATACATAAAAACTTTGATTACTTTATCCTTAATAAATTGAAAATGATACGTAATCTTATTACATAATTCATCTTTCCTTTCACATTTTATTTGTAGTCACTTCATCATTACCAATATAACCATTAATCATACCACCTTGTTGATCCTCTTCAAGATCATTCCTCTTGGTACATTGATTTTCATAATGACCATTTATTACACACTTAAAATACTTAACCTTTTATGATGTATTAGGGAGGACACTATTCTTATCCATTTTGTTTACCAAAGTCATTAGTTTTCCCTTACCATCACTTTTTTTGTGTCTTTCTTTTCCATAGTCAAAACAACTTCTTATTCCTATAAGACATTCACTTAGGTGATTCTTTCCACATTATTAACATAAAGTAAACCAAAAATTATTTATTACATGGTATCCATTACCTGAACTATCAATGAAATCATGATTTATCTTCCATGGTGAGTCTGAGAGCTGGTTAAGGTACACATTTTTAATCATGTTCTGTGAAAACTGATTAGGAATGATCACAAAATATTTCACTCTAGTGATAATCCCACTTGACTTCATATCAACAAATCATTCATCACATTAAATGTTAAATTAGTTCCTTCTAGTTCCCATCATTGACTAAAACCAGAATCATAGTGTAAGCATTAATTATCATAACTTAAAACCACATAGTCATGAAAATAATTACTTACAGGATGTCAAAATCATGACACCTTCCTTAATCAATGACAACTTATGTTCAACCTATGTTATTCATAGATACATTATATTTAGGTATGTGATGGTTCATTAAGAGTTTGTGAATTTCTAAATCATACACCCCAGGAGTGTCAAACTAGGATTGTAGCAATGCTCGTTGTTCTGTACAGGATTACACCAATCCCGGAACATCTTGTCAGAGTTATTACCCCTAGGTACATTTGTGCCACAGCCACATCCACTTAGAGTATCCATACATGAATTTTTTGTAACAACCCAAGGATTTACAAATAAATATATCTTATAATGAATTAAACACTAATCCTCAATTAAATGACACTTTGTTATTATAATTATTAAAAATAGATAGTTAAAACCTAAATGTTAAACATAGTAATATGAATAGAAGCAGCTGCTATTAAATGTTATTTATAATGGTTTCACCTAAATAAAACATATTTATAATGAAAATTATATTTTTTTTGTAAAATAAACATAATTTTTGAATTTTTATTTTCAAAATTAACTTAGGGTGAATTTTTATTATATTCCTCGGAAGTTTAATTTTTTTATGATGAAAAATGAAAAATACTGCATTGTAGTCAAAAATGTGTTTTTCATTTAAATAATTATTATACATTAAATTGATTTTCTTATATTCATAATAAATCAATTATAAATATATTAATCCAATTTGTATCTTTTGAATCATTTTTATATTGAAATTAGATATAAAAAAATATTGAACTTTTGAATGTTCTTTTAACCCGCCTTCTCACTACACCTATGTGATTAGTAGTAAATGTAGTTTTTCAGATTCTATTAATTGAATTTTTAAAAATTAATATACATATTTGTGATTATTAATATATTTAGTGTCTGATAGGACTAGCTTAATTTTTTTTTGTGAATAGTAACTTGACCCTCTGGAATAGTAATGTTACTCTTACGAATAGTAATATGACCCTTATAAATAGTAAATCAGCCAAATAAATAGTAAACTCACCCATGAATGTATAATTAAAATTTATACATCTCATGAATGAAATTATTATATATTTATATTGTAGTATAAGTAAATGAATATTTTAAAAATTATTAATTAAGTGCTGGTATTTTTGTCTGTGATAGATATTTAATTACAATTTTATAATTAATAAAATGATTTAAAAGAAAGTTAATTTTCATAAAATCTATTCCTAAATAAATATTTGGTTTTCATATTAATTTAGGATAATTTAATGAGGCCTTGGTTAATTTTTCAATGTGTTATAAAATCAGTTATAATTTTAAAAAACTATATTTTTTGAGTAACTACTGATTTTAATTAAAAATTAAATTTATAATATTAAAAAAATTAGTTTCATAAATTATAGATCATTTTTTAATTATAATAATCAAAAAATGGCTAGTGTGAATTATTGGTATTTTTTAAAATACTTGAATTTTTTATGAATAGTAAAATACGATAATTTAGGATAAATGCTAAATACATGAATTATTGAGGCATCATGGATATATGGATTATGTAATCCCATAATCTATAAATATCATTAATTTTATTAATTTATTTGATGACAATTCTCAAACTATTTAGAGTCATGATCCAAAATAAAAAACAAATGAATAAAATATTCAAAAAAACTCTTTTCCTCAACTATAAATATCACCCCTCATCACCCATTCTCCTCACACCTTTCAAACATTGAGCCGTGTAAGATTTAGGCCCAATAATCATACCAATAATCTCCCTAATTTTTAGGACCTCTTGTTTTCATCGAAAGACCAAAACTGTTTCCCTAATGAGGTTCTCAATGAGGAGAATTCAAGAGGTAAAATCCCCTTCCTTTTCCTTTTAATTTCTTTTTAGGTTATTTTATTTTATTATTCTATCTTCACCTCACCACATCAAAATAAATTTATAACTCCATTACCACACATATAATTAAATTTTATTATTCCAATGTAATAATACATCATCAATCCCCTTCTCCTCTCCATTTTTTTCTAGAAAAGGAAACGTTTTCCGTGAGGTGTTGTTTTATTGCCTTCAAGGATGAAAAGTTTTAATTTTCATCCACCATCTTCAAGAAACCATTTTTAATTTTTTAAGAATATTTGAAATATTATATTAAAACCCTTTTATGTTCTATAATTAACATTTTAACATAATACTAAATGGTTAAACAAAACGAGTTTGTTGTGATCAAAAACTGTTGTAATAATCTAAACGAATATCATTAATATATTGTCTATCTATTCATACTCATACCATATAACCAAATGATATATATAAACATTTAGAAATATTTATTTTCATAAATGAAATATAATTACAATTTTTTAGAATTATACCCATTTTAAATGAATTCCATTATTAGTAAACAAGTGAACCGATTGTGAAAACCAAGAAAATGAATACTCTCAAATGATGGAATTAAACTCTATAACTCATCAATGAGGCCACAAATGAACTTAATAAAACTATTATAAATCAAACACATGTATATAATGTTATTAATTAATAAATTAATGGATTTAATTTTATTATCCAGGATGTTAAGATCAAATGTAGAACAAATTCAGACATAAGGTAAGGGTTTTCTCATCTCACCCCCTTTTTTGTTAAATATTCTTTATTCGCCATTTTTTCTTGTATATAGTGTATGTATACTTCCCATTGATGTATTAAATAATTAATATATCTATTTTAATGGTATTAAATGTATAATTCTATGATTATTAATTTTGGGTCATATGATTCGATTGATTATAAATTTTTAAGGGATTCTACCCGATCCCCCATTTTTCCTTCGGGTTACTCCTTATCTACCTTTAAAAAATGTAATGCTTATTTATTTTTTGATATTTCTTCTAAATTATTTTTATATGTTCCAAAATCATATATTCAGATCATATCATCCTTCTTTTGTGGGGATATACATGTTTTAAAATGGTTCCCTTCTTAATTCTTCCCGATAAACAAGCCTGATTGAAGGGAATTTTCTAATTTCTTATCAGTTTTCAACTACACTCCAAACTATGTCTCAAGAAACCATTATTTTTATAAAATCACACATTTTATCAGGAGAAACTACATTGTTTAATTTCTTGTTTTATGAAAACAAACATTCATTTTAACTTTAAAATATCTTTAATATTTTATTTAAACCGCACTAAAATGTTTTATTTCTAAAGTTTCTTAACAAATATGTTTACATGATTTCACTTCAGTGGAACATTATTTGTGCCAAAAATATAATTTCAATTTCTTTGCATTTTATTTTCTGGTATATACATGTCTATAATATTATTTTATGATAAATACAAATTATTTTTCAAAATAACTATTCTTTCCCAAGTAAAAAGGTGTTTTTCTCATCTCACTTTTACTTATATTAGATATTTGTCTTGTTCAAAACTTATTCCTTTAATATGGTGTATGTACCTCCCTTTGATTTATAAAATCTTGATTCTTATTATTCTTATGATATTATATTTTATTCCTTCATACGGATTAAGATTTAAATGTTTCAATGTGTTATGGGACACTTTGGAATGTTTAAACATTCTTTTACTCAAAGAACTTATCAATGATTTTATTAAAGTATTCTCATCAATGATTATGATTAAAATATTTAAAATTTGTATTGACTTTTTTTTAAAAAAAAAAAATTATTAGACTTATGAGGAATTAATTGGACTTAGCATGTTATGGGTGGGTCTGGTTATATCCTCTTAATGCATCAGTAGGTCTAATTAGGCTTTGACAATAGGTTTATGATGTCTGGAATATACATTACCTCATTATAATATTATTAATTGATAAATTATCTGATTATTTGACTACTATAATATCCATTGTTAAGTTTCATATGATTATTTATATGGAATTATTTATTCATCTTTTATTCATGCAATATTATGCTCAAGATTATGTTTTAATGGCATTAGTTTTATTTATTCATCCTACCTTATTATTTATTTAATAGATTATGTTGTATTTATTACCCTAACTAAGCATATTAGCTCACCCATTTTCATATGTTTACTCTTCCTCAGGATTCTGAGAGATATATTATGAATGAATTGAAGGGTTAATATAAGAGTTCTTGGGTGTTACCAATGGAGTTTCTATATTTTTTTTCCTTTCAATTTGTAATGAAAAGTTCAAGTATGTAATTTGCTTTGCAAAACTACTAAATAGATTAGTCCTTTGAGATGTGGTTCATTGTAATCATACCAATTTAATTAATTATATAACCATCTCTGAGCTATTGGGGTCGTGTTCTGTACATGTATTGCTATGGAACCACTAACTCTATCCTTAACCAAAATTCCATGACATTTTCCTATACTTTTCCTTATCCTTAGACTTATTCATAGACATTTCCTTGGGGGTCTCACTATGTTTTTCTCATCCTTTCTTCCAACATACATTGTTTGGACATTTTTAGGCCATGAAACTTCAATTATTTATTTTTTGTTGGTTGGGTATGGCTTTTGTTAGGTAGAAACATACCAAGTGTGTCCATTCCATTCCATATAAAAGGAAACCACCTCTTAATCTTCTTCACACATCTCAAACCACTAAGATTCAACCAAGATATACACAAGAAATTTTCCAAAATCCCTACCTTCCTCCTTGAATCCCCCCTTTTAGTATAAATTAGTACAAGGAAGCCTTTTGGCACAAACCAAAAGGACTTACTCTATTGAGAGGTAATGTCTTCTCTCAAGGTCCTTTATTTTATTTACTTTCTCCACCCTTCCAATCTCTTTATTAAATTATTTTTTAAAAAAATATAATAAAAATTCTTGGATGTTTTTAAGATAATTTTTTTGCTGCAATTAAACACACCTCCATCTAATGGGTAACAAATATACAGTTTACGTGTATGACGAACTACCGCCTCCCGAAACAATGATTATTCATTTTTCCTTTACTGCCTATCAAGAAATTATTATGGAAAATATATTTATATATGATATATACTATATTTATTATCTATTTTATCTTATTTAATCGTTTTAAAAAATAACTTTATACATTACACATGATGTAAATATTATAATTTCATCTGAGGAAATGTGGACTATTACCCCCTCAAAATGATGTAAATCATTCACACACTACATGAAATGTATTAAGGATGAGTTTAGAGAAATTATATGATATATATGAAATAATATTTCTACTACAATTATAATATTTATTTATATATATATATATATGTGCGTGTGTGTGTTTCATTTTATTTCTTTATTTTAATAATACAATAAAAAATGAAACAATGTTCAGGCGTACATACGACTTACCGTCTCCATGAACGGTGTATTCCATTTAATAATTATGTATTATATAGATTATAATAATACACTTATAATGAATATAAATGATATTTATATCTTATTTTACATTATTTAAATCATGATATAAGCATAATGATGAAATATATAACAAATTAAGACACATGCGAAGAATAAAGCGTGTTTTACCTGAAGTGAAACCATAACAAAGGTTTCTTAACAAGAGGGTAATATAAGGTTATAATCAAGCCATATATAGTATTATATATAAGAACATTATTCTTTAAATATGTAAAACAAATTTTAGATTTACTATATAGGTGGTTTGAAAAAGTACGAAGAGAGTCAAGACACAAGGTAAGGGGATTTCATCTCACTTTTTTTTCATGAGATACATGATTTATTCACCACCCATTCCTTTTGTGTGGTTTTTATATGTCCCATGGATATATTAAATTATTATTATGCTTAAATTTATAGTTATTTACTTATCTATTATATGACCTCTATTTCATGGGGTTTATGTTTCAAAAGTTACCAAATTGGTAAAATAGTTTTGTCTCGATTTTCGTTCTTTGTGAATCGTGTTTTGTTATGCACATAAATTATTTTAGAGGTGTATATAATTCCATTTTACAAGTTATATCATGAATATCCTTATTTTCATGATATTCTAAGCTTCATGTAATTTTATTTTCTTACGTGGAGAGTATGATCCCAAGTAACCATGTTATAAGAGTTATTTGAAACAATCTCATGGATTTTCAAGTTTGTTTATTTTTTTTAAAATAAGGTGGTTCCATGGTCAAACAACAGATAAAAAATTATTATAAAAAGAAAAAGGGGTTAAATGAGTCTGAAATATGGAATCTTTTTACTATCCTTTTAATAAATAATAATTAAATCAACAGGAAAATCATTCAGCCAGGTTATGTCTCGGTTAACTCCATTATTAGAAAGACTATCTGAAACCATGTTCACTTCACAAAGTGTATGAGTGACAATGTATCTGATCTCCAAAATAAAAGTTTGTCAGTTTATCCAATGTGTTGTAAGTGGCCAGTAAAGATGCACCAAACCATTTCAAATATCCTGAACAATAGTGGTTGAATCACTTTCAATCCGAATATTGTTCCAACCGTTTTTCCTATAAAAGGAAATAGAATAGATCACACTCATCATTTCAGATTCTAGATATGAGGTGATTCCGCATAGCCAAAGAACCATCCAAGACACTATCCAAGGTGGTTTCTAACAATATCACCACAACTCAAGGGTCCAGAATTACCTTTATAAGCACCATCAACATTCACTTTAATCCAAACTGGGAGAGGGGCTTTCCAGAACACTTCAAAAGTGAATCTAGGTTAATGATAGATTCTATCAATCTGAAGTCATCGAAGGATCCCAAAGTCTTTAACAGTGTTTTCACAATTAGCCTTCTAAATCGAGGTAGATTCCTGAATAGAAATGGGAATCTGCATCCAACCTGTATTTAGATTGAATGATCAATTATTATGAGGAAGATAATTTCTATCATACCAAATAACATGTATAAGATCAAAAACATCAGTTACAAAAATATTCTTGATTTGATAAGATGTTTCAATGTCCACACAACTATTTATTTGAGAGCTGATTGAATCAATAAGTAATCAACTACAATAAAAAGTGTCAAAAATATATTTCCAAAGAGATAAAGCTGTAGAATAAGATATAAAAGGATGGTTAGTATCATCTCTATGTTGGATATAAAGATGAAACTTATAGAAAGGTTTAATCCCTAAAGATTGAAGACAAATGTCAGTGGGGACTCTATTGTGAGCAATACTCCAAACAGGAGTAATCCTCGAGGGATTAATCCATGGATTGTCAAAAAAATTAACCAATAAAATTATTATCAGAATTTTGAAAGTTGTGGTTTTAAAAAAAATCGGTTTCTAGGATTACATTATGAGTAGGTTCAAAAATTATGAAATTTTCAGAATTGGAATAGGGATAATTATCAATAATAAGAAAAATTTTATGAATAATACTGAAGTTATGAGAATTTAAAACATCTCTGATCATATAGTTGGTGGGATCCATTAAATTGTTGGGAGGCAGCATAAATATTAAAGGAACACTATTCTAGTTGTCCAACCAAACGTTCAATGAATAATCATTAATAACCATCCATCTATAGTTAATCATGATGTTGGTAAAGGCTTGACTAATTGACATCCAAATGGAAGAGCTGATATAATTCATATTTCCAATCTTTAACTTATCAAGGAATCTTTTTTGAGAAATGTAATGGAATCAAAGATATTATGAAGCAGGTTGATGTGATTCTAGCTTGAAATCATCATTTAAGAGTTTATGGTTTTTAATGCTAAGAATTCCCTTATCTAAAGGCTCACAAAAAATTAGTCCAAGGAATGTTCACAAGTTTCCTTTCAAGAGTGCTTCTAGTCGAAGAAATATTTTTGAAGTAAACTTTTATTTTCTTAAGGAGATCAGTAGGAAATCTGTAAAACATCAACAAGTAGACCATCTTAGAGACAATTGTAGATTTAACAAGACATATTTTTTCATCCATAAAAATGGATTTTCCCTCCAAGAGGAAATTTGATTGAGGATTTGGTCAACTGTATTAGAAAAGTGACTAGATTTAGGACTTCCCTAAAAAATAGGTATAATGAGATAAGTAAAAGGGAAGGATCCTTCTTTTATACCTAACTCCTTGATAATATTACCTTTTCTATTAGAACGAAAAATTTTCCAAAAGAGGACAAAATATTTGTTCCAACTAATGGTTTAACTAGAGATTTCTTCATAATGTGAGAGGGCACTTTTGATTCTTTGAATGTTCCTTTTATCTCCTTATAAGAAAAGGATGGTCTCATCAGCATATAAAATATGCATGGGGACATTTATGTTCCTAAAAGACTGAATAGGATTAAGCTTGTTCTAGTTGAAATTGTAAGTGATATATTTTCTTAAATAATCTTCCATAATTGAAAAAATAATGGTAGAGAGATGATCACCTTGTCGGAATACCTTGGTGCATTTAAAGTAACCCATAGGGGAACCATTGACAAGAATGGAGATGGTAGCCTATCTGAATAAGGAATTTATTATACTGATGAAGGACTCATTAAAACCAAAACTCAGAAGAAATATTAAAATAAAACTCCAATAAATGGTATTAAAGGCATTTCTGATATCTAGTTTAATAGAAATATTTCCTCCCCTGGTGGCATTGTTTAATGTGTTAGTGAATTAAGAGGCAAAAAATGAAATATTTTATAGACATACCCATGATAAAACCAAACTGATTCCATGAGACAATTTTATTTATAATCACAATAATTTTATTAGCAATAAGTTTTGTGATTATTTTGTAAAGAGTGTTAATAAGCATAATAGAACTGAGGAGATAAGTCTCAAATGTATTTTCTTCTTTATGAAATAATGAAAGAAATTTTTCATTCAACCCATGAGGAAGAAAACCATTGAAAAAAATTATTTGGAAAGTTTTCAAACATTAATTTGAATAACCTCTCAGAAGTGATAATAGATACCATTATTTAAACCATCAGGGCCTAGAGCACTATCAGGATTAAGGCTAAAAATAGTATCATTGATTTCTTGATCAATAGGGATGCTTAAAATATAAGTGTTATCTTCCTCATTCGCTATATCTGGGATGAAATCAAGAATAAAGTTTTGGTTGATGTTTGGGCCATTAAAATAGTTTCATAATAAGAGAAAACATGATTAGCAATTCCATTCTCAATATCAATGAGGGTTTCCCCGTCTCTTAGAAAAGTGAGAGGTTTAAAAACATTCATGATTATTTTAAGAGAGTTGAATAACTTATTGTTTCTATTAATATCGGATATCCTTTTTTTTGAAAATTTTCTTGAACATGTTTTATTTAATGATGAGAAAATAGTTAAGTTTCATATAAGTTTTGAATTCATGTTGGGAATTCGTAGTGAAATCAGATATAGCAGTTGTGTTTTGAAGTCGGATAAGTTCGTTCTCAAGAGAATAAATGTCATTGTCTATTTTTCTATATATGGAACTATACCAACCTTTAAGACACAAATTAAGATTTTTTATCTTGATCATACAAGAAAAAGAATCATTTTAATTATTCATAGATGCCCAAAAAAATTTGATGGCATTTGAACACTCGGGTTCAGATGACCAAGAGTTATTAAATCTAAAAGGAAGAATGAGTTTTACTCTTTTGATATATAGACTAACAAGGATGGGATGATGATCATAGTTAACCTTAGGAAGGGTAATTCTAGAGATGGTATCCCATTTATCTAGATCAGACTCATTCATGAAATCTATATCCAATTTTCTAGTAACTATCATGTTGTAATGACTTCTATACCAAGTGATCATAGAACCAGTAAGGTTGATTTCCAAAAAAATATTATCCTCAATAGATTCTTTAAATTATCCTAAGAATATAGAAGATTGGGATTAGCCAATTTTCACGTTGGAGGTAAGAATCACATTGAAATCACCAATCACAAACTAGGGATCATGAATGTTGTTAGCTAAATAAGAAAGGTCATTCGAAAGTGGTCTTCTATCTTGGTATCTATTTTTTGCATAAACCAAAGAACAAAAAAAATTGGAAAAATAAAAAGAAAAGTCACAAGTAAATATCTTCTCAAAAACACTAAAAAAATTCACATTTTATAGAGTGGAATGAAAACAAATCTAAACAATTTCTACAGAAATACCATCTTTGCACACACCATAAAAATGTTAACCATACAATCAATGGTGAATTTGTTTTATGAAAAGTTGATTTTAGGTTTATAAATATAAAAAAAATTAAATATATGAGTATTAAGAAATATTTTAAGAATAATAAAAGTGTCAGGGTTGGAAATACCCTAAAATTTTCAAAAAAAAAATCATTAGAACCTGAATTTGGGTTGGAACCACCCTCTAATTTTAAATCCCTTCCTCTTAGTAGATCTTCTTATGTTTTTTTATGATTTTGGACTAGGTTTATTTCCTTGTTTACTCATAGAAGAAACAAAATATATATTAGAGGTACCTATATTAGAATCAACCTTAGTTGTTTCAAGTGTTTTGAGCATTAATAGGGTAACCACAGGGCTAAAACATAAAGCAGTTGTCTACCTTTAAATTTGAACATTATAAAAATTAGCTGAATCAAAATTAGAAATAGTGTGGTGTGTGCCTAATATTTTGGAGGAATCTTCTGGTAATAAAGCAGTGGAGTTTGAAACAGTACCTATAGAAATGTTTGGGGAAACCATACATGTGACATATGTTGCAGGATACTTTTCTAAGTGATCAACATTAATGTCATCCTAAGTGTTCATCACTTTAGTACTGTTTTATTCAACAACATCTGTGGAGGGGTGGAGAGCTCTTGCCTTGTCTTTGTCCAACTCTAAGAGGTTGCACTCCCTTTGAAAATATGTAGCATCAATAGTAGCATTGCAACATATTTGAGTAGAATGATTCCCAAGAACCTTGGAGGTTTTAGGATCCTCAGCCTATTGTATACCAGTAGTTGAGTTAGCCTTAATATCCAAGGATCTCTTAGTAACTTTCCCATTGGGCGAGTCCACATGAACCATGAATTTATAAGACAATTTCCCCACTACATGCATGGGATCAACATCTTCCTTACAATTACTTTGTTCTTCTTCTTTTATAGAAATATCCTTGAAATGATTTTCTTCTATAGAATTATCATCCAAATCCATTATAATATCATTATTTCATATTCTATTATTAGTATGTACAACATTAGAGTCAATATCAACAATACCATGCTATCCAGTTTCTTTAAAGGTGTCCTTGCAAGATTCCTCTATTATATGTTCAGTTGGAGACTATTAGATAGAATAAAATGCCAGATTTTATATTTCCAACATGATAGGTGGTAAATGAAGAAATGAACAATCATCGTTTTATGGGGCGATAGTTCATCGTACGTGTAAACTGTATGTCCATTACCCATTAGTTGGAGGTGTGTCTAATTGTAGGTAAAAACATAATAAAAAAACAACCTAGAATTTTTAGGATATTCTTTTTATAAAAGCATGGAATAAAGATATTTTATGGGTGGAGAAAGAAAATAAAATAAAGGACCTTAGAGAATATGTTACCTCTTAGTTGGGAAACTCCTTTTGGTTTATGCCAAAAGGATTCCTTGGATTGATTTCTATCCAAAGGGAGGATTAATGGATGAATTTAGGGATTTTTGGAACATTATTGGGCCAATATTGGTCGAATATATGTAGTTTGAGATGTGAGAAGAAGTGGAAGTGGTAGTGGCCTTTTATAGGGAAGGGAAAGGAAACACTTGGCATTTTTTAAAACTAGTTAGGTGTACCCACGTTTCTACCTAAAAAAGTCATATCAAACCATTAAAACCAAATACATGAAGTTTCATGGCCTAAAAATATCTATAAAATGGGTTTTGGACATGTTTATAGGTCTTTTTGGATCTTAAATATAAGGGTTAGTACTTTAATGACCTAATTTTTCTCTTAATCATTGTAATTAATTTTAATCACTTTCACTAATATTTTTGGTCCAAAACAAAGTTAAAATTAATTGAAATTATTCATTATCCTGATTTAAAATATTTAATCCACTTTTTCAAATTCTAATCACATAAGTGGTAGAAATGAATTTAAAATTCTCGTTGATAGAATGACACTCTGGGTTTCTAAAGTAAAATATTTTCAAACTTTTGCTAAGTTTTTATACCCAATTTTAAAGTGAAATTGTTTATAATGAATGAAATTAGATTAATTGATAAAATTAAGATTTAATTAAAATTTTAAAAAAAAAATTATTTTTATTTTTCCTTATTAATAAATTAGATTAAAAGGAATTTTTGAATTAAAATTCGGAATTTTTTACTATTCATCCAAAAATGATGTTTCTTAGAAAAATAACCAAAAATAACTCTAAGATAATTTTGACATTATAAATTAAAAAATGAAGTTTATTTTATCAAATTAAATTTCTAAATTTTTCTAAAATTAATTTTATTTTTTATCATATAAGTACATTAAAAGCAGTTCATTTGAGAAAATAGTATTTTTAAACATATGAGGACATTACCAAAAAAATATATCATTCATTTTCAATATATTTTATTTCTATAAAACCATTATATAAAATATTTTAAAAATATTTATTACTATTTATATTTCTAATTTTAATGGTAAGGTTACAATTATCTCATTTAAATATTTATAATAATAAAATGATGCTTCATAGAAACTCAGTCTTACGTGTAATGTACGCCAAGTCGGTGTTGCGTATAGAGCAGGACAAGTCAGTTCCATGTTATAGGAATGTTTAAATTAGTTATTTAATATAAAAATCTATTTTCAGTATTTCATAAAATAAGGAAATATCAAAGGATTAAATTAATTTGAAAAAAAAATTCACAAAATCTTACGGTCTTACATGTATTCAAGTGAACCAGTCATGAAAAGAATAAAATAAACACTCTCAAACAATGGAATTAAACTCTATAGCTCATATAAAAGGATATAAATGAACTTAAGAAAACAATAATAAATAAAATACATGTATAAGAGGTTTTTTATTTTTTAATTAATTAATTTAATTTGATTATGTAGGATATTGAAATGAAGAAATCATTTGGGCATAAGGTAATAGGATTCTCAAACTCAACTATCTTATTTTGGTTTTTCCCACTTTCACTACATTATCAGTATGCATATTAAATTTATGTTCCTTAAATATAATTTCATTTTCATTCCCTTTTATTTTCAAGATATAAATGTTTCCAATATGATTTTTTGAAAAATTTAAAGATTTTCCAAAATAACTCTTCTTTCTAAAAACACAACTTTTACTTCTAGTGAGATTGTTTCTTCCTCACTCAATATTGATAATTCTTATAAAAATTATGTTATTCCCTTTTTATTTTCTAAACCCAAAAGTCTAATCATTAAATTATGATTTATTAAATGAAACCCATTCCTTTCCATGGGTTATTTTATGTCCAAGATTGATATATGTTATATATGTATTGCATTATTAAGTAAATGTTATGATGTGATGGGTTCACCTAGAATTATATATCACATGTAAATGTTATTATGTTATGGGTGAATGATTATAAAATAAAAACACATATTTTGATTACATTTTTAATGGTATTAAATTTTTATTTTTGATCTTATGGGCCTGATTTATTGGATTTTAATTTTGAACATCCATTCTCATCATTTGTGCACTTCATGTCTAATGTGCACAAATTTAGTCCCAAAGTTTCATCAGATTTTAAAGAATTTAATTATCCATATTTTAATTTGATATTTTGGTAAATGGATATAAACTTAAATATGAACATTTTTTTTCAGGGATCAATGGATGATTCATAAAGGATGATGGGGATATTTGGCGATGAAAGGTAACAATTCTCGAGAAGGCAGATTGGATATCATCCCACTGCTGAGAATGTGGGTCCCACAATACAGGATCAATAAAGCCCAAATTTTATGGGAGGCTAGAAGACATATAGAGAAACAAATTAATCTTCTATAGCCAGTACTAATTCGTCTTATATGGTGGTGATTAAGGAGTACCAAGTTGAAGATGCAATTCTGGGCCAAATTCTGCGGCCTAGAAAAATAGCCCACCATTTAAATCATATCTCGCAAACCGTGCTTTTTTGGGATGAAATCTTACAGGATTTTAGAAGAAATCTGGGGCTACATTTTATCCTTCCATGGACCACTCTAATTAATTCATAGAGAAGGTCCTTTCGAAGCTTCTTTCCGATGGATGCAAGATGGATTCCATTTCGGGGGAAGAGTGGAAAAGTCACATCTCCATTAATTATCTACCCACCTTTCCACAAAAAAAATTAATTAAAGGCACATGGGATGATGGGGGATCGGCCAAAGACTTCCAAAATTCCTATTTAAGGTATTAGTGGTGGAGGATTTGAAGGATCTTGGAGTTTTAATTTCATTGAAATGTTGTTATGACAAATTGCATTTGTAACGTTCTTCTTTCACATGTAAGTTGTTTGAATCACCTTAGTTTTCAATAAAAGTTCTTCTTATTCTATTTTTTTGTTCTTATTTTTTTCACATTGATACCATTTTCCCAAGGTGTGAACTTATTCACACCAACTCTTATGAATTTATTCACACAACGGTGGAGTGATCATTTCAGTGTTTTATTTTTCTTCGTCAATTCCGCCCCTATGAGTCTGCTTTCCGCTTCCTTTGAGATCATAGAATCAATGGAGGGCTAAATATATATGGGTTAGTCCTAGAGAGTTTCATGGGGCAGATTGGATATTATTTTATGATCTAAAATTCTGCAATCATTTCATTAATTTAAGATTTCCATTTGATGATTATTTTCCTCTTCATCTTCGCCAACTTTAACAATGACACATTTAGAGTGCTAGTACGATCCAATTCCTTGGAGTGATGATTAAATTGATCCTCTAAGTGCATTGGTGATTAGACATGGAATTTTTTAGGGATTAAATTTGTGAATGATTTTGGGGAATTATATCATTTTGTGGATACGTCTTGAATTAGTGAAACGAACGTTATAAGAAAATAAATACATCTAATCTAACCCTAGTAACAACTTAGGATCAACTCATCTCTATTAATTGTTTTAGACTATGTAATTGTATATTTTAATTTATTTTCATTAAATTAAATCAGTAGTTATTCAAATCAAATCAATCCAAATATATGGCCACTCCATATCCAAATCCTTCAAAAATCAGAGTGTCTCTAGGTTTCTTCTTTGATCCCTGTGGATTCGACCCCTACCTATACTATAATGACCGCATACGTTTAGGGTAAATTTGGGCGAAACCAAATTTTGGCACCATTTCTGGGAACCCAAGTAAGTCACCTTAGATACTCAATTTCATCCCTCCCCCAAATTCTTTTTTTTCACCTCCATTTTGTTGGAACCATGGTCTTCTATGCATGATTTGAAGTATGGTTTGTGTTTGTTGTCAATCCTCAGTGGAAGTTCAGAATGTGTACCAGAAAAGAGATCATACAGTTCAATCAGACAACAGTATTGAAGGTGGCGTCGTTTCCGAGTGTTTGCCAAATTTTTGGACCTAAAAATCGATAAATGGAGAAAAGTGTTTTAGGAAAAGAGACTTGCGCGCCGTGTACTTGAAGGAGAGGAAACTTGCACACCATATTTTTTTCAAGATCAGAACATGGGGAAATGGATAAGGGTTGCACAAGTTTTTGGCTGGTCGCACAAGTGACCTGCACGCCGTGAAAAGACTTGTGCACCGATGCCTAGTAGGATTGGAAACTTGTGTGTCTATTGTTTTTCAAGATTATTACTTCACAATATGGAAAAGGAAATAAGGTCATGCAAGTATTTGTGTGTTCGCGCAGGTGAGTACCGCGACAGAGGCTGGGATGGATGAGCTGCGTGCCGAAACCTGTGCGCCGAGGGAAGACTTCTGCGCCACCGCGCAAGGGGTCTAGTTTTCCTATAAATAGAGGACCACCCCTCCTCATATGTAACGAAGTTCGAGGTTTAGAAATTTATCGAGCTCTTGTCGCGCAAGTGGTTGAGTCGCGCAAGTGGTTGTTGGGTCGCGCAAGTAGAGGTTGCGCGTCGGCTGTTGGCTGCAAGCCCAAGGTGATATGTGTGAGAAAGGAAGTGAGTCGCGTAGGTTTGAAGTTCAGGACGGTAGTGTCGTGCAACTGCTTTGGTGACAGTTGTGCACCAGTTGGGACTTGTGCACCATGTTGGGACTTGCACGCCGGGTTTTGAGGAGACTGCCAGATATTTTTGAAGCACATCTGTCCTTTTGAAGATGCATGAAAGCTAGAGGATCACCCAGTACCCTCAGCGCAAAGTGATATTCGTCTTCTGATAAGAGTTGGACTTCAACAGAGCATCTACATACAACAGAGGATTCATTCTTATCAAATGATGAAGAGACCTTCACGTCTATAAAGTGAGTGGGACTTCACCAATGGCAGTGAGCTAGGGGGAGTCAACGGGAGTGACCTGAGGGACGCAGTGAGCTATCCCTGAACTTTTGTAAAGGAAGTGAGCCCGGGACAGAGTGACTGTTCCTGAAACATTGTAATCCACAACTAGTGAAGTTTAGTGGAATTTGGTATGACCGGAAACTTGCCGGCATATGCTCCTTGGACATAGCCCTTAGTGGTGAACCAAGTAAAAAGTGATGTGTCTTCTCTGTGCATGTGAATGTTTGATTTCTGATCGTATTCATCATATAGGTTCAACAAGTTCCTACCAACGTGGTAACAAGATCCATCACATTAAAAGAAAAATTTGTCACCCTGATTCACCCCTCCCCTCTCAGGGTGTCCCGGGGTCCTTCACATTTCTCTTCTCTCTTACCCTTTTTATTTTTCTGTGTCCTAAAAATCTGAAAAGCAAATATCTCTCTAATCAAATGGATTATCTTCAGAAATACCCCAACATAGAACCAAGCTAGAATCAAATTAAAGATCAATTTTGGGAATCAAAAAACATGGGTAATTACTTTGATCAACCATTGAATGATTACCCTACACCCGATGAGATGTACAATCAATGGGATAACGAATGTTTAAATGATCAATTTACTTCCCTCTTAATGATGATTGAAGAGTCCAATCTTATTGAACTCCATAATGTTCAACATCCCATCATTTTTGTTCCTCAATCATTTCTTGAACAATTGTGTAATCAATCAGAGATAATAAATTCTGAGGTTCCATCTTTGAGTTTAGAACTACAAAACTTTATAACATGTGAAGAACTAACCTTATAATTTGGGAATTCAGAGTTAGATAATGAATTGAATTGGTCAGGTAATGTTGAAATTCAAGCTGAAGAGTGTTTAAATAAAGTGGAAATTGATTTTTTTGAATTCAAAAGATAATAACTTGACATCATGGATTGAGTTTCATGAACATGCCTCCATTAGTGAATTTTTAGGACCACTGATCACTGAACCATTTGATGAAATCCAATACATTGAGCTCATACCCACTCCTAAAATTCAAATGGACACTTTTTGGGATGAATCAAATTTTTATAAAGAACCTATTCATTCTAAAAAATTTGTAGAAGAAACTGATTTTGATTCAAATTTCCAACCTGCTTTAATGAAATTCAATCAACACAAACTCAAAATCATTGTCCTTCCTTCCCCACTCGAGTATCGCATCATTTGTGTTGATAAAGAGATTGGGGTTTTCATTCATTCATCACATGAAACCCAAAAAAGGGTGTTGATCTTTGATTTATTAGGAAAAACTACAGAAGAAAAAATATCAACCATTTATGATATTCCTAGGATTTTTCCCATTCATTTTAAAAAATAGGATTGTTCATGAATCAAATTCAAAATATTCATACCAACCACAAGGGATATTCATTCTCAATCATGTTGAAGTGGAAAAAGATGAGGTTATTAAAAATTTTAAAGTTGCAATTGGATAAGTTGGGGGGTTCAAGTTGAGCTAAAGACGTTAAATTAAGCGTTTCACGGGAGGCAACCCGTGGTTTTAATGTTTTATTTTATTTAATTAGTACTTCAAAATATTGACATGTTCTTCTTTTATGAATAAGGATGGGTATGAAAGGGGAGCACTATATTCATCTGTGTCATGTGGTGTGATCCCTGAGTAATACCATACCCAAAAATTTAAAAGAAGACAATGTATCATTATTTTATTTTATTTTATTTATGTTTTTTTATGTTTAACGAAATTAGACTGTTGACCTGTTCTTCTTTTATGAGTATAGATGGGTATGAAAGGGGAGCACCGTATTCATCTGTGTCATGCAGTGTGATCCCTAAGTAATACCTTACCCAGAAATTCAAAAGAAGACAGTGTATCATTAGTTTTATTTAAAAAAAATAGGGAAAACCATAAAAATGTTGATACTTGGTTTTAAATAAATTGTTGTGTTGTTTGTTTTTTCTGGTTTTTTCTTCTTTGTATGGTTCAGGCACTATTTTGGTTGATACATATTCGACCAAGGAGGTTCCTACATCTCCCAAGAGATCAAAGGAGTAATCTGGAGCATCATGAACTTCAACTTCAAAAACCAGGTGAATTCATTCCATGTTTATCATTTTCAATCTCCTCTTTGAACTCCTCTCCTACCCCCCTTATAACTTTTCTTTTCATTAAACACTAGGGACAGTGTTATTCTATATTGGGGGGGGAGATGAAATAAAAAAATTTGATCTTGTGTGAAAAAAAAATTGTGTGGAAGGAAATATTTCATTAACCTTGAACATGATAACACACATTGCAAACTCTGAAATTGGATATCATATAATTTTGAATGCCTTGATTTTGATTTTAATGCATGTTTATGTTAATGTGCATAGATTTTGGAAAGTGCAGTTGTCCGATGTGATTTTTCACCGTTTATATTTTCATCTATTATTTAAAAAAACGCAATGCACGCCTTTTATGCTGTGGGGTATTAGTTTGAATTATTGGGGTCTCTAATAAATGGCATAGGGTTGGTGATCATTTTAATTTTAACATGAGTATTCAAAAAAAAAATCAATTGCGGATAGAGCAATGAATTGACCTATTGTGTGGCTTTCGGCACTTGGGGATCGTGACCCCATAGTTTTCTGGCCCAGAGTTGGGCATTTTATCTCTATTTGTGGTAATTTGAATTTGTTTTTTTTATTTAGTTAACTCGAGATGATGCCCGATTATGTGATCTTCACTTGGTTCCCTAATTTCTTTGAGCCTGGGAGTCATCGGCAAAGTCTTGCTACATGGGTTGACTCGATTGAGTTCAATTTCAATTACCATGGAAAAATTGAAAAAAAAATAAAAAAATAAAAAAAATAATAAAAATAAAAATAAAAAATGAGTACTCATATTAATATTAAAATTTGATTTCTCTTAGCTCTTCCATCTTTTCTCCCTCGAATGAAAATGAACACCCTTGTCTATTGTGACGCACAACACTTCATCATGCTTAATTGAATTTGGATGAAATATGGCGATGAATTTGAACAAAGGAATGGGCTTGGGCTTGGGATATGCCTATGGAAATAGCTTGTTTTAAATTATTTTTATGGGTTTCATAATTGTTTGGTATGATATTTTTGGTTGAGAAATTTGTATTAAATGTTTTTGGAAAAGGGAAATCAAATTTCATATTTTTTAGAAATATTTTTCTCGGGACTAGAAAAAATCAAGTTGGGGGTGTGATTAGCCAATAAAAACACACATGTTGATTAAATTTTTGATGGTATTAATTGTTAATTTTTGATCTTATGGGCCTGATTTAGTGGATTTTAATTTGGAACATCCATTCTCATCATTTGTGCACTTCATGTCTAATGTGCACCAATTTAGGCCCAATGTTTCATCTGATTTTAAAGAATGTAATTATACATATTTTATTTTGATATTTTGGGAAATGGATATACATTAAAATATGAACATTTTTCATTCATAGATCAATGGATGATTCATAATGTATGATGGGGATATTTGGAGATTAAAGATAACAATTCTGGATAAGGCAGAGTGGATATCATCCCACTGATGAGAATGTGGGGCCAATAATACAGTCCCAATGAAGCCCAAATTTCATGGGAGGCTAGAAGAAATATAGAGGAAGAAATAATTATTCTTGAGATAGTACTAATTCGTCCTACATGGTGGGAATTAAGGTGCCCCAATTTGAAGATTCAATTCTAGGCCAGATTCTGCGGCCCAGAAAAATAGCCCACAATTTAAATCATATCTCACGAACTGCGCTTTTTTTGGGCTGAAATTTTACAGGATTTTAGAAGAAATATGGGATAAATTTTATAATTCTATGGCCCACTTTAATTCGTTCTTCCAGAAGGTCCTTTCGGTGCATCTTTCCGGTGGATGCAAGCTGGATTCCATTTTAGGGAAAGACTGGAAAAGTCACATCTCCAATAATTGTCTACTCACCTTTCCCCAACACAATTAATTAAAGGCACAAGGGATCATGGGGGCTCATCCAAAGACTTCCAAAATTCCTATTTAAGGTATTAGTGGTGGATTATTTGAAGGATCTTGGAGTTTTACTTTCATTGTAATGTTGTTATGCCAAATTGCATTCGTAACGTTCTTCTTTCACATGTAAGTTGTTTGAAACACATTATTTTTCAATAAATGTTATTCTTATTCCCTTTTTCTATTATTCTTCTTTTCAAATTGATACCGTTTCCCCAAGGTGTGATCTTATTCACACCAACACTTGTGAATTTATTCACACAACGGTGGAGTGATCTTTTCATTGTTTTATTTTTCTTCGTCAATTCCGCCCCTATGAGTCTGATTTCCGCTTCCTTTGAGATCATAAAATCAATAGAGGGATAAACCCATATGGGTTTTTCCTAGGGAGTTTCATGGTGCATATTGGATGTTATTTTATGATCCTAAAATTCTGTAATCATTTCATTAATTTAATATTTCCATTTGATGATTATTTTCTTCTTCATCTTCACCAACTTTAAAAATGACACATTTTGAGTGCTAGTACGATCCAATTCCTTGGAGTGATCATTAAATTGATCTTCTAAGTGGATTGGTGATTAGCCATGGAATTGTGTAGGGATTAAATTGGTGAATGATTTTGAGGAATTATATCATTTTTTGGATATGTCTTGAATTAGTTAAATGAACGTTATAAGAAAATAAATACATCCAATCTAACCCTAGTAACAACTTAGGATCAACTCACTTACATTAATTATTTTAGACTAAGTAATTATATGTTTTAATTTATTTTATTTAAATTAAATCAGTAGTTATTCAAATCAAATCAATCCAAATAGATGGCCACTCCATAGCCAAATCCTTCCAAAATCAGAGTGTCTCTTGGTTTCTTCTTCAGTCCCTGTGGATTCGACCCCTACATGTACTACAATGACTACATACCTATAGGGTAAATTTGGGCAAAACCAAATTTTGGCCTGTTTCCAGATACCCAAGTAAGTCACCTTAGATACTCAATTTCTTCCCTCCCCCAAATTCTTTTTTTTCAACTCCATTTCTCTTCTCTCTTCCCCTTTCTATTTTTCTGTGTCCTAAAAATCTGAAATCCAAATATCTCTCTAATCCAATGGATTATCTTCAGCAATACCCCAGAATAGAACCAAGATGGAATAAAATTGAAAATCAGTTTTGGGAATAAAAAATCTTAGGTAATTACTTTGATCAACCCTTGAATGATTACCCTACACCCAATGAGACGTACAGTCAATGGGATAATGAATGTTTAAATGATCAATTTCTTACTCTCTCAAGGATTATTAAAGAGTCCAATCTTAGTGAAGTCCATAATGTTCAACTTCCCATCCTATCTTTTGCTCAATCATTTCATGAACCATTGTGTAATCAAGTGGAGATAATGAATTCTGAGGCTTCATCTTTGAGGTTAGAATAACAAAACTTTAAAACATGTGAATAACTAACTTTAGAATTTGGGAATTCAGAGTGAGATAATGAATTGAATTGGTCAGGTAATGTTGAAAGTCAAGATGAAGATTCATTAAATCAGAAGGAAATTTATTTTTTGAATTCAAAAGATAATAACTTGACATCATGCATTGAGTTTCCTGAACATGGCTCCATTATTTAATTTTTTGGACCACCGATCACTGAACCATTGGATGAAATCCAAAACATTGAGCTCATACCCACTCCTATAATTCAAATGGATACTTTTGGGGATAAATCATGTTTTTATAAGGAACCTATTCATTTTAAAAAATTTGTAGAATAAACTGATTTTAATTCAAATTGTCAACCTGCTTTAATAAAATTCAATCAACACAAACTCAAAATCATTGTCCTTCCCCACTCGAGTATCCCATCATTTGTGTTGAGAAAGAGCTTGGGGTTTTCATTCATTCATCACATGAAACCCAAAAAAGGGGGTTGATCTTTGATTTATTAGGAAAGACTATAGAAGAAAAAAGATCAACCATTTCTGATATTCCTAGGATTTTCCCATTCATTTTAAAAAATAAAATTTTTCATGAATAAAATTCAAAATATTCTTACCAACCAAAAGGGGTACGAATTCTAAATCATGTTGAATTGGAGAAATATGAGGTAATTAAAATTTTTAATATTCGAATTGGATAAGTTGGGGGGTTCAAGTCGAGCTAAAGACGTTAAATTAAGCACTTCACGGGAGGCAACCCATGTTTTTCATGTTTTATTTTATTTAATTAGTAATTCAGACTTTTGACATGTTCTTCTTTTATGAGTAAGTATGGGTATGAAAGTGGAGCACCATATTCATCCATGTCATGTGGTGTGATCCTTGAGTAATACCTTACCCAGAAATTTAAAAGAAGACAATGTATCATCAGTTTATTTTATTTTATTTATCTTATCTTAGGTTTAAAAAAAATTAGAGTATTGACCTTTTATTCTTTTATGAGTATGGACGGGTATGAAAGGGGAGCACCGTATTCATATGTGTCACGTGGTGTGATCCCTGAGTAATACCTTACCCAAAAATTTAAAAGAAGACAGTGTATCATCAGTTTTATTTAAAAAAAAAATAGGGAAAACCATAAAAATGTTGATACTTGGTTTTAAATAAATTGTTGTGTTGTTTTTTTTCTGGTTTATTCTTTTTTTATGGTTCATGAACTATTTTGGGTGATAAATATTTGATCAAGGAGGTGCCTACATCTCCCAAGAGATCAAAGGAGTAATCTGGAGTATCATGAACTTCAAATTCAAAAACCAGGTGAATTCATTCCATGTTTATCATTTTCAATTTCCTCTTTGAACTCCTATCCTAACCCCCTTATAAATTTTCTTTTTTTTTACACTGGGGATAGTGTTACTCTATGTTGGGGGGAGATGAAATAAAAATTTTGATCTTCTGTGCAAAAAAAATTGTGTGGAAAGAAAAATTTCATTAACCTTGAACATGATAACACAGATTGAAAACTCTGAAATTGAATATCAAATTATTTTGAATGCCTTGATTCTTATTTTAATGCATGTTTATGTTCATCTGCATAGATTTTGTAAAGTGTGGTTGTCCGATGCGATTTTTCACCATTTATATTTCCATCCATTATTTAAAAAAACACAATGCACGTCCTTTAGATTGTGGGGTATTAGTTTAAATTCTTGGGGTCTATAATAAATGGCATGTGGTTGGTGATCATTTTAATTTTAACCAGAGTATTCAAAAAAAATCAATTGCTCGTAGAGCAATAAATTGAACTAATGTGTGGCTTTCGACACTTGGGGATCATGACTCCATAGTTGTCTAGACCGATGTTGGGAATTTTATCTCAATTTGTGGTAATTTGAATTTGTTTTTGATTGATTTAACTCAAGATGATGCCTGAGTATGTGAGCTTCACTTGGTTCCCTAAGATCTTTGAGCCTGGGAGTCATCGGCAAAATCTTGCTACATGGGTTGACTCGATTGAGTTCAATTTCAATTACTATGGAAAAATTGTAAAAAAACAAAAAATAATAATAATAAAATAAAAAATGAGTACTCATCTTAATATTAAAATTTTATTTTTCCTAGTGCTTCCTTCTTTTCTCCCTCGAATGAAAATGAACCCCCTTGTCTATTGTGACGCACAACACTTCATCATGCTTAATTGAATTTGGATGAAATATGGTGATGAATTTGAACAATGGAATGGGCTTGGTCTTGGGATATTCCTATGGATATAGCTTATTTTAAATGATTTTTATGAGTTTCATAATTGTTTGGTATGAGATTTTTGGGTGAGAAATGTGTATTAAATGTTTTTGGAAAAGGGAATACAAATTTCATATTTTTGAGAAATATTTTGCTCGGGACTAGAAAAACTCATGTTTGGTGGTGTGATTAGCCAATAAAAACACATATGTTGATTACATTTTTAATGGTATTAAATGTTCATTTTTGATCTTATGGGCCTTATTTAGTGGATTTTAATTTTTAACATCCATTCTCATCATTTTTCACTTCATGTCTAATGTGAAACAATTTAATCCCAATGTTTCATCTGATTCTAAAGAGTGTAATTATAAATATTTTAATTTGATATTTTGGGAAATGTGTATAAACTTAAATGTGAACATTTTTCATTCTGGGATCAATGGAGGATTCATAAAGGATGATGGGGATATTCGGCGATGAAAGGTAATAATTATGGAGAAGGAAGATTGGATATCATCCCACTAATGAGAATGTGGGGCCAACAATACAGTCCCAAGGAATCAAAAATTTCATGGGCGGCTATAAGACATATAGAGGAACAAATCATTATTCTGGATATAGTACTAATTCGTCCTACATGGTGGTGATTAAGGCGTCCTAAGTTGAGGATGCAATTCTGGTCCAGATTCTACGGCCCAGAAAAAACATCCCACCATTTAAATCATATATCGCGAACCGCACTTTTGTTTAGGATGAAATTTTACATGATTTTAGAAGACATATGGGGATACATTTTATTCTTATATGTCTCACTCTAATTATTTCATCTAGAAGGTCCTTTTGGTGCGTCTTTCTAATGTATGCAAGCTAGATGCCATTTCGGGGTAAGAGTGGAAAAGTCACATCTCCATTAATTTTCTACCCACCATTCCCCAACACAATTAATTAAAGTCACATGGGATGATGGGGGCTCAGCCAAAGACTTCCATAATTCCTATTTAAGGTAGTAGTGTTGGAAGATTTTAAGGATCTTGGAGTTTTACTTTCATTGTAATTTTGTTATGCCAAATTGCATTTGTAACGTTCTTCTTTCACATGTAACTTGTTTGAATCGCCTTAGTTTTCAATAAAAGTTCGTATTCTTCTCTTTTTATGTTCTTATTATTTTCACATTGATACCGTTTCCCCTAGGTGTGATCTTATTCACACCAACACTTGTGAATTTATTCACACAACGATGGAGTGATCATTTCATTGTTTTATTTTTCTTCGTCAATTCTACCCTTATGAGTCTCCTTTCCACTTCCTTTGAGATCATAGAATCAATGGACGGATAAAATCATATGGGTTGGTCCTAGGGAGTTGCATGTTGAATATTGGATGTTATTTTATGATCTAAAATTCTGTAATCATTTCATTAATTTAAGATATACATTTGATGATTATTGTCTTCTTCATCTTCGCCAACTTTAACAATGACACATTTCGAGTGCTAGTACGATCCAATTCCTTGAAGTGATCATTAAATTCATCCTCTAAGTGAATTTATTATTAGCTTTGGAATTTTGTAGGGATTAAATTCATGAATGATTTTGAGGAATTATATCATTTTGTGGATACGTCTTGAATTAGTGAAATGAATGTTATAAGAAAATAAATACATCCAATCTAACCCTAGTAACAACTTAGGATCAACTCATCTCTATTAATTGTTTTAGACTAAGTAATTGTATGTTTTAATTTATCTTCTTTAAATTAAATCAGTAGTTATTCAAATCAAATCAATCCAAATAGATGGCCACTTCATATCCAAATCCTTCCAAAATCAGAGTGTCTCTAGGTTTCTTCTTCAGTCCCTGTGGATTCGACCCCTACCTGTACTACAATGACCACATACATGAAGGGTAAATTTGGGCGAAACCAGTGAACAAGGAATTATATAGCACTCCAATGAAAAGTTTAATGTGATGAATCTCCTGACATAAAGTAAAATATTCATGAACATGATGTTATCTTTGTTCACAACTATGTGTGGTAGTTGACCACTAAGACATGATGTCTCGTTTTTATGAATTTCCACATTACATGCCTCTCTATATTGATTTCTCTCATGATTATTATGATGATATCATTCCTATGGTCTGATTATGATTATTATGTTCACCCTATATTATTTTGATCCATGTTCTTATCTATACTCTTACTAGGATTTTAGCTTGCCCCTTTCTTTGATGTATATCCTTAAGTGATTGCTTGTATTATTGAGAACATAGGGACCACTATGAAGATAGATAAGAATAAATTAAATAAATTTTTATGTTTTGTTTTTTAAATGATATTTATGGTCCTACTTTTCTCAAGACACTAAACCTTTGGATCCTAGTTTTGTAACACTTTTATGTTGTTTATATTTAAAATGATGTAATAATCATGTAATAAAAAGTAGGGTATCTATAAGTTTTAATCACAAGGGTGAATGGGATGTCTTAGTGAGTTGATCTAGACTCAAACATCATGGGCTAGGGGGTTGACATCCTTGATTATGAGTTTATGTCTTGATGATCAAGGAACTTTTCAATTATATTTCCCTCTAGTGTTTGATAATTTTACGGACGTTTTCCCATATGAATTATTAGGTTTACCTCTAGTGAGATAGGTATATTTAACTGTAGAGATATCTCTAGGAGTGGAACTGGTATCCATTCCTCCTTACAGGATGACTACTACTAAGATTCAAGTGCTCGATAGGTTGCTATAGGATTTAGAGTTAAAGGTTTTAATCTGAACCATTACTTCTCCATGGGGTTTGCTGGTCCTTTCTTAAAAAATGGAAGATAGAAATCTCAAGCTATGTGTAGATTATAGGAAATTAAACCAGTTGAAAATTAAGAACTGGTACCCTCTACCATGCATAGATGATCTCTTCGACCAGCTTCAAGGGTCCTGGGTTTTCCCAAATATTGACTTGAGATCTAGTAATCATCATGTTTGTGTTATACCATCATACATACCTCACACAACTTTTCATTATAGGTATGGTCTCTATGAGTATTTGGTTATGTCATTCGGTCTCACGAACACATCAGTGATCTTCATGGAACTGATGGAATGAGTGTTCCATACTTATCTGAAATTTTTAATGTGGTTTTCAGGAAATATATCTTTGTGTATTCTCACAATCAATATGACCATTCCAAAAATATTGAGATTATATTAAATACACTGAGAGAGCATCAGTTATATAATAAGAACACAAAGTTCCACTTCTAGATGGATCAAAATCACTTCTTAGGTCCTATTATATCAGAGATAAAATTAGAATTAGATCCAAAGAAGGTGAGATCTATAGTTTACTGGGAGCATACAGATAACATATTTGAGTTATAGAGTTTATTGGGGATACTAGTTACTACAGGAATATCATGTGGGACTTCTCATGCTTAGTGGAACTAATTATGGGCCTGACTAAGAAGGGTGTGAAGTGTTTATGGTTGGATTCCTATAATATGGCCTTTTAGTAGCTGAAAGGGAGAATTACTTCAGCACTGATACTAATTTTTACAGAGTTGGGCAGGAGTTACACTGTGTACAATGATGCATCAGGTATCAGGCTTGAAGAAGATATTATATAGGGTGATAGATTAATGGTGTATGGGTCTCAGTAGTTGAGGACACACGAGATGAATTACCAATTCATTATCTTGAGTTATATGTTGTTGTTTAAGAATTATGTTACTATAGACACTACCTACTTGGAGATAATTGTTTGGTGTACACATACCACAAAATCCTCAATTATATATTTACACAACATGTTATGAATCTAAGGCAGTGAAGTTTGGTTGAATACCTATAGTATTTTGATTTTGATATTTCCTAAACACATCATCAATTCAATAAAGTGGTCGATGCACACAGAAGGAGGATTCAGATACAGGAAATTTAGTAGTCCATTAGCAAGTGTAATCTTATGGATTTGTTCTCTAAGATGCAATTGGAGGTGAAGAAATGTCCGAGGAAGCCTTTCTATCATCCTTACCTATTACCTATAAACATTTGGAAAGATTTGGAATGAGGAAGTTGTCAAATTGTGAGGGCTTAGTCCTATGGGATAGTGTGGAAAGTGAGTACCCTCCTCCTAGTTGGACTGTTTGTGAGGATGAAGTTCTCTGTGTCCATGGTCGTGTATAGGTTTTATCAGACATGCCCGAGGAGCTGATGTGAGAATTTCATGATTCATCTTGGGAAGTACACCTCGGTGTCACCAAGATTTATCAAGATTTTCATCACCAGTATTAGTGGATTGGTATGAAAATAGATGTGGCTTTTTTCATGAGGTGTTCCACCTGTCAATAGATGAAGGTGGAACACCAGCAACCAGCCAAACTTTTACAGCAGCTACTCATTCCCGCTTGGAAATAGAATAATGTCATGATATATTTCTTGATATTTTTATCAAGTTCTCCTTGATGTAATGATGTCTTATGGGTTGTTATTTAAATGATCATGAAGGTTTCACATTTCCTTCTGATGAACAAAACCTTTAGTGTGGATGAGCTTGGAAGGTTATACATCCATGATATAGTGAAACATCACGGGGTATAGAATACTATTTTTTTAGATAGGTATAACCATTTTACTTCATGGTTTTGGAAAGGTATATAGGTATAATTGGGTACACAGGTGCTTCTGAGAATAATTTACAACCCCTAGACAGATGGCCAGTATGAGCGCATGATTCAGGTTCTTGAGGACATGCTGCCAGCATGCATCCTAGATTTTGGGGGATCCTGGGAGAGGCATATACCCCTGGTTAAATTAACCTATAACAATATATTTCAAGATATAATTAATATGGATTCTTATGAGGATTTTTATGGTAGGACATTTTGATCACCCCAATGTTGGTTAGAGGCAGGAGCGGCAGCTATGTTTGGACCTCATCTTGTTTAGGAGACCATAGAGCAGGTTTAGTTGATTTAGAAGTGGATGGATACTACATAGTCTCGTCAGAAATCATACAATTATCTATGTAGATAGCCTCTATAGTTTTCAGTTGGGGATTGGGTTTTCTTATTCACTTCACCAGGGCTGGGACATAATAGAATCTGGTGACATGGTAAGATTTCACTGTAGTATGTCAGCTCGTTTGAGATTATGTAGAGGGGCAGTTCAGTAGTCTATCAATTTTAGTTTCCTCAAATATACTAGGCCATGCACAATGTCTTCCATGTATATCATCTATGATGTTACTATTCATACCAATCTCATTCCATTTAGACCAACTAGGTTGAGTTACGGGTAGATGCATCCTTTGAGGAGCATCTTATACACATTGTGGAATGTAGAACGAAGGTTATCCGAGGCTGGTCGGTTTGTTTAGTATGGATTCAATGGAATCATTTTCAAGTACTGGATGAGACCTAGGAGTGATATATTGATGTATTCTTGCAGTGGATAGATTTACTCTCAGATCATGTTTCACCACCCTTATAAGGGAAATTTGGTGATGAATTACTTTAGGGGAGAAGTTTGTAATAACTTGGTTCTTCTTCGAGGTACAAGTCTCTTCCTTTACATAAATTCTCAATTTAAATATATAAATATTACCTAATATGAATTCCATTTGAGATCATGGAGGTATCAGGGGTGATCGGGGCTGGTTCGAAGCCCAAAACCCAAGTTTTGGGTTGAAAATGGCCCGACACACAGTTTGATGAAACCATGTGGGGCAGGCCGCAAGGTTTTATTAAACAATGTGGGACAGGCCACATGGTTAGATAAAACAGTTGAGGTAATGGTAGAGAGTAGGAGGAGGCCGCATGGTTAGAGAAAACCATGTGATTTGTGCCGCACAACTGTGCATCCATGTTTGTAATTTTGACAATGGTGTTTTCCAGGGTTTTCAAATGGTTAGTCAAACAGTGTGAGGTAATTTTATGATTAACCCTTCCCTATAGATATGTCTGCGTGGGTGGCACACAGTTTTTCCAAATAGTGTGGCCAAACTATGAGACCATATTATTTTGGATAAAATTATTATTTTCCCTTAAATTTTTCTTTTTACCTAAGCCTAATTTCACTTTCTCCTCATACAGATAGAAGCACATTTGAGGTCTCTTCTTGGTCAAGTAAACTAGGATTTTTTGCTGACTCTCTATCTTATCTCTGAATCATATTTTGATAATCTCGTTGGATCCACATCAATGAGTAATTGATTAAAGTTTTGTGGTTCCTCATTTGGTTTGGTATCAACTGCACTAATTAAGCGCAAGGTAATTTTCCCTATTATTATGTTCTTTGGTATTTATTTGATTTTATCCTAATATGAGTCAAATAAATAGTTGATATTGGACAAGATATCAACTATATAACTATTGTATGTGGTATCATTATTTTGGTTAAAATTCAAAGTATTTAGATACATAATTTCGCTATGCGCCCAATTCTCAGGTGACACCTTGAAATAGATTTTGATCCTTATTATAAATTGATATCCATATCCTATAAAATTTAATAGGACCATTAATGAATGTTTATAGGTTGAGAAACTTGAAACTGATTCACCCCTTTGGGTGTGTTGTGTGTTTAAATAGTCCCTTTTATAGAATTAATCCTGAGACCCTTTTAGTTGTTCCCTTTACCTCTTGTCTTTGGGATGTCAACAATGAATTTACAAATGATGTTTTAAATTTTGAATTGATATATAAATTGAATTAAAATGTCCATTAGAATTTAATTTATTAATGTGAAGGGATGGAATGACCTTGAACTTAACCCTTATTATGCAATTTCTTGTTTAAGCTTGAGTTACCATTTTAAATGAAATTCCCATGTGAGTTAAATATAGGTTATGCCATGTGACAGTTGTTTAAGAATGAGGTTGTTATTATGAAAAATTTACCATGTTAGTATTTTAGAGGCAATCCTTCTAATATTTGTCATTTCGTTAAGGTACCTTTTGAGGTGAGATATAAATAAATGCTTTTGGAAATGACCTTGACATGTTTAAATGAAATTGATTAAATGAGGTTTATTAAATGGTATTAAATGCTTATATTCCTTAGGTGATGCATGGATTCAATCGATTAATGGAATGGATGGACTCATTTGTATTTTATCGTGATTATGCATGAGTTATGCTTGGACTCCTTATATGGACTGTCAAGGAAATAATGAAATGGAATTTGATCATATATACAATGGGTGATACTTGGACTCCCTTAGTGGACCTCCAAGGATGGACTCGAGTGGTAGAGATTTCATACCTCACCTAAAGTGATACATAGATTCCATTGAGGTTCTCTATAGACATGCTTGTTGGGTGTTGGTTATTGTTACATAGATCAATACTGGATTTAAAATTTGGAATTCGATGGACGAGCTTAGGTTATCAACTGATTAATGAATAAAATGGTTTAAATGACATGTCTTCCATGCCAAAGGACAATCTTGCATTCAATATTTAACTTGTTATTTATAGATATCTTGTTTAGGCATATTTTTATCATATCATAACTACAGGGGGAATTGGGATATACTCTAGGTCCCTAGACTTAACAATTAAATGATATTGTTTTATTAAATGAATTTGATTATAAATGAGAACCTGAACTATATAGAATGTTTACTTTCAATACTTCCTTGATTATTCTATTACACTCTGCATTCTGTTACGCATATTACCTAACTGGATGGAAATTGAACTTAGTTATTTGCGTACTAGGATTATTTATCGCACCATATTTGGGCCACCTTTGGGTTCCCAAATAGATTATATGATTGCAGGTATGTATAAGGGAAAGATCCCTGATACAGGTTCATGATTTCTATTTAAGAGAAGGGGAACATGGGATTGATCTGAGGCTCATGGTTCTAGTGGATAGTTTTTAGCATTTTTGTACTTTTTTTTAATGTATTTTTCACCTTCCTTGTATACATGTTTTTGATTCTTTACTAAACACATGACATGTATCATTATCATTGTATATGAGCTTCCTTTTTTATCATTATATATTCTTGTTGTGTATCTACTTTCTGTATGATTTACTACATTATCTATTTATTAGTTGTTGATATTCTTTCGTGTTTCACTCTGGTAAGAGGGAATAGTCTCCCAAATGCACACCATAGTCCCTCACATCTTGTCGATAGCCTTTGGAATTTGGGGATATGTGCTTGAGGTGATGTGGCTAACTAGACTCTGGGAACCTTTCTATTACACTCGGGTTCAGGATGTTACATATGCCTCAACATTATCACCCTAAATACATGGTTTATCCAAGAAAACTACCTCACATAAACTTTGGAATATTTCAAGAGAAACCTATAACGCCCAAGGACTTTTCAATATATTTTCTTTGTAAATAAATACAATATCTTTGATATCTTTTCATACACACAAAACTAGTATTAAATGAAATGTGGCACTCTATTAAAAATTATTATTTAAACATGACCATTATAAACTAGCCATTAAGTTTAAAAGAATGAATAGGAGTAAATAAATTATGAAATCTATATGGTTTACACATTTACAAAATAAAGTCAATGGTTATATATGGATTATAAATAAAACAATAACCATTTCAAAGAAAAAAAATGTTTGTTGAAAAACTATATTTTTCTACAAAGTAGTTTAGTAATGATTTGAACACATAATTTAAAATTAATTTTTATCAATGTTATAAATTTTAGTTTAAAAAACTAAAATATTTTTCAAAATCAGTATATCAATATTTAAAACAGTTAAATTTTATGATTTTTCATAAAATATTAATTTTTCAGAGAACATTGAAAAATACCTATTTTTTATTAGATTTTAATTTATTTTTAAAAAATTAAGTCCCATTATTATTTTTATTAGATTTAAAATTAAAATAGTTATTTATTATTCATATTAAATCCAATTAATCATATTTTAATCATCTTTGACTAGATTATAGTATACGTTTTTATAGGCTTTAAAACAAATTTTTTTCTAAAACTACATTGAAGTGTATAATGTTTCTTGATTTTAAATAATTAAAATAAACCCTGATGATGAATGGTTTAATGAAATTTATATTATATATATATATATATTAATTTAAATTCATATAATTAATATTAAATTCCATGTATTTAATATGATATCATCTTTTCCTAAAGAATGTATTTCTTGAAAAATCACTTTTTTCAACATGTCTGTGGGTTTAATTTTAAATTATATTCTACCAATTATGTGATTTTAATTTGAAAAAATTGATTATATATTTGGAATCATCATAATTTATGTTATCTAATAATTTCAACTTAATTTCTTACCATAGTTAATAAAGAAAACATTAAAAATTATTTACCATTGTTAAGGTAAAAACGAGTTTACTGGGGGTTAAACTAAAAGGATAATAATTAAAAATGACCCAAAACATATATAATTCATATTTTATGGCACTATATATACATTATCTCTTATAAGGTTTTAACTTATTTCATGTTTTATCCTTTTTCAATGGTAAAAACATGAATATAATTCTTTCTTTTCAACATTTACAAGTGTGTTTCCTCCCTTGCTTATAAAAGGACACCCCCTATCATATCCTTCACACAATTAAAAAACCCATTGGTTTAGAAAATATATACAAAAATAACTTATATAATTCTCTACCATCATTCTATAATCCTTTATTTGTTCATAAATTCAACCTAGGAAGAATTTTGGTGCAAACCAAAAGAAGTTCTTCGAAGAAGAGGTAACGTCCTTAACCAAGCGTTTTATTTTTTTCTTCCACAAAATATTATTAAAAAATGATGATATAATAGCCTTATTATATTTTATATACTGATATGTTATTATTTTAATTTTATGGCCCACAACCATCTCCTCTTCCCTCAAATGGGAAACGTAACTATTGTTCATGAGTACAGCGGACTACCGCCTCACGAACCGATGTAATTCATTTTCTATAATATCTTCTCATGGATAGATATAATTATTTATTTATTGTTTATATATTATATTTATTATATAATTGTACATATTATGTTATTATATCATATATACCATCTTAATTTCAATTCTGTAGAGAATACGATAACGTCACTTGTGTGTGTGGTGGACCACTTCCTTGTGAAGCGATATGATTTGTTATTCATTTATGAATTACATGGAAGGTAATAAGGATTAATTTAATGTTAATATTTTTTAATAATTAAATATTATCCATCCTAGAAAAATAATATATAATATTATTTCTTACCCTTCCATCCACTGAAAATGGTAACGTCATTCATGTGTACGACAGACCACCGCCTCGTGAAGCGGTGTGATTCGTTTTTTTTTATTTTATTATTACTAATTCACGTAAATAGTATGTTTCACGATATTTAAATAAATGATATGATATTTATGATATAATTATAATATTTTAAATATAAAATAACACTTATCTTTATTCCATCATGATCTTTGAAAAATAGAAATTTTACTCATGTGTACGTACGACCTATCGTCTCTAAGATTGTAAAGTAGTTAATTTTCATAACCAAATTTAATGGTTGGTTTAAAAAGTATAATTTAAGTATAAAAATTATAATTATTAAATTATTATCATTTTTATGATTAATTAATAATATCTTTTACTTTATTCATCTTACCAAGGTGATTTTGGACATATGATTTGTCTATCATTAAAACATACGACATGGAATTAAACCGTTAGGTAATTTAATATGAAATGGTAATAATTAAAATAAAAGTAATAATAAACTTGAAAATAATTCTTAATAAATTAAATAACTAATTTAATTTTATTATTCCGGGATATAAATAACACACGTGAAAAAATGGGCTCGAAGTAAGAAATCTATCTAAACCACCCTTTCCATTGGGTTATGAAATTTCACGCTCTAACTCATTTTATATCTCTATTAATGTTATCTAATTATTATAAATTATATATATAAGTCTCTCATATATACCTAGATTATTCTCTATTCCCTTTACGGGGTAATACATGCCTTATGTTCATTTTTAAAATTCCTTCATTATGAAATTTCCATTTTTATGATATGAAGAAAGATTATGCAACATATTTTCTTTATATGGGTAGTTATTATGATATGAATTACAGTTGATTCATTTATGTGGAACACATAGACCATAAACATGTAAAAATTAGTGTGCCTACATAGCACTCCAATTCAGTGGGTAAAGTTATAGTCTCATGAGGCGTCATGTAGGGGATTAAATAGTAAACTTATTCTGTTATGTGACTTTTTCCACCATGTGATGTTATCTAGGAAGTTAGCCTTGACTCATGTTTATGTATTTTTTTATTTTGTTTCCAAATTTCCTAGATCTTATGATACCATATTCTTTATAATATTCTTTCATTTAATTACTCATGATATTTCTATTTTATGATGTCATGTTATCCATTTGACTCACATGTTATGTTTCATAATCATGTTTATTACTTTACTATGATATTTAGCACACACATCTCTTTATTTATTTCCCATTTTATCTCATACATTATTTGGATCTCAAACTAATTTTAGGATCTTATTATGGAGAATAAAATAATGATTCCATGTTGATGTTTCCTTTTATATTATATAAACTTATTCTTACAATGTCACTAGGACTTTACGATCCTTATAATGCCTTGTTACCCTTCTGTTAGGTATGTTATGATCCCTTTTTGGTTTACCTTTTTCCTTTGGAAGTGTATTTTCATCCCTCAATTGGTAGGATACCTATAATGTTTAAGTAATGGAATTTATGGATTTTCATCTTTTCCTTCGGCTTTTCTATTGTCTATTGGGTAGTTACATCATGTGTAATGGAGATTCATGATGTCTAATGTTGACCTAAATCATCTCATTACTTGAATTAATAGTGATACATTTTATACATTGTCTAATTGTTACACATCGTGTAATTTGAAAATCTGGTTTTTAATTAAAAAGGAAATGCATTTTTTTGGAATAAATTAAATGAAAGGGATTCATGATGTAAAAAAGATTACATTCCATGTAATTACCTGAGTTTCAGTTTTTAGGGTGTCGTGTGGGTGTTTTACGTCTCATTTTCTTTTTTAGCCTCCTCTACACTTCCAAATTTGTTTCCATTGTAAATTTTGGGTGACTTCCATTTGTTCAGATTGATTCATTCAATGTTTGATAAGTATGGTTATATGCTTCGTCTCTTTGGGTAATATTTCCATTGGGGTGCTCTCTCTCGTTGGTAGTTGCAGATCCGTTTGTCATAAAAGGTGGTAATTTGATTGTGTTTTTTATCAATTATTTTTATTCTTTGGTCATACCTTGTCTTCCAAATGAAGATCTTATGGTTTTCAATCCTTTTTTTCAAAGGAGATTAGGTTTTCTATGCTCTTAAGGTGCATGGATCTATTCAATTGTTCTAATTTCTTGAATTTATTATTGTTCATGTTGATTTATTGATATTTGAAATGGAATTTCATGTGTTGAAATTGAAAAGTGCATGGGTTTGTGTTCAAAAATGGTTTTCTTTAAATGGAGTTACACTAATTGGAAATGGAAAATAGATTTTCAAACCCTGATGCATATTGTATTGGGTTTAAAATTTGTTTTATAAAAATGTGTTCATGGTTTTTAAAACAAAAAATGACAAACATTGCGTAGTGGGAACCTCAGGTACATCAAGATAGAGACACAGGTATCCTTAGTGTGTGTAACACCACTATGAGGTATCCTCTTATATTTCAATGTTCTATGGCAGTCCTCGATGTTAGTTCAAATCCAAATTTATTCCTTGTTTGGATTGTGAGTGTCTAGTATGTATTGTAGCATATGCTAGAGCCCAACTAGTAGGTTCTTTGTTTTTTTTTTGTTTCTTATTACATGTTAGTTTATTTAATGGATGTTGGCTCTTATTTATATTTATATTTTGGTATCTTCACCTAATTTTTTATATATTTGGAAAACACAGCATGAAATGTTTCAAAAACTCAAGAATTATTGGAAAAATGATTTCAAATTTTTTGTTTATAAAAATGCTTGTAAAACTGTATTGTATTAAAGCTTGAACTTGTTCATTATTCTTATTAGAAATTGTATAGATATTTTGGTGGTATCCTATTGGAATTTGTTTCTAACACCCTTATTTTTATTTTGGGTGGTTGTGGGCCTTTTTTTGTAGGATTCAGGTATAGAGAATATCATTCTATAGCATACAGGCTTCTCTTTACATTACTGTTATGTTTTGGGATGGTTTGGAGGTGAAATTATTTTACACAGAGTCTAGTTTTCTAGTTTTTTTGTACATTCTGGTTTTTCTTATTTGGAACAGTTGTATCAATATTTTTTCTACTTTTCACTCTATTTTTATTTCTTGTTTTTCTTAAATATAAGACTTGTTTTATTATGTTTTTTTACCCCATTATGTAATGGGATGACTTGGGTGATTATTCTGGTTATCCTGGGTTGGTTTTTACAAAATGGTATCAGAGCCATTATTATCTTGAAGTGTGTCAGTATTTCCTAAGTTAGTTCTATGTCTTGGGTATACAGGAGTAGGATCATTGAAATTTAGATAGTAGGTGTGGAAAAGGGGTTGGGACAGCTCACTCTCATTACTAAATTTGTGTTACCATGGGTGGTTGGAAAATCTTTTCTAAGTCCAAGATAAATTATTTATGTTCTTTTAAATTAATTGTATGGGGTTTTCTTTAAATTAACCTATCTAAAATGTATGTGGACTTGGTGTGTGTATGTTAATTTGAATAAACTAAGTGGGGAGTTTATTTGGATGGACTTTTTCCTTTAAAAATGTATTGATTTTTTATGATAGGATTCGTAACTACTTTAAATTATTATTATTTGAAAGCATGTTTTGTATTCTTGTTTTTTGTTCAATGGTTTTGGAGTTATCTCATGGATTATTGGTTGTTTTCTTGTGTTTAATAGAAAATTCCTCCTAGAATAACACTTTGAAATACAATAGGAGAAGCCATAAGTTGTGTTCCGTAGGAAGATCCTCTAGTGGACCCTTCTTTGGTTGAAGAGGTGATTCGTACCATTAAAACTCTATATTCAATGGGCGTAGTGAACCTAGTATGGGCATTGGATCATGGTTTGTAATTTACCAAGCAGCATCCGCCAGTTTTCAGTGGTAAAAAAGGACCACAAGATTTAGAGGATTTGATTGAAAGGTTATAAAGGGTCTTAAAATTTTTTGAAGACTCTTAAGGATTCTTAGGTGGGTTTTATATGTATATACTTGAAGGTCTATGAAAGAGATGGTGGGTATAAATAGTTTTAGGGAAGTAACATAAAGGTCTTACCAAGATTTCTTTCAACAAGCTCTTTCATCAGTAGTTTTATCCTAAGATGTTACATAAAGCCAAGACCTGGGAGTTTCTAATGTTGGAGTAAAGGGAAAATACCATTTTGGAATCCACCCCCTTTGTTGAGTTATTTCATCTGGAATAAGTCCTTGTCACTAATGATTACCTAAAGGATCTGAGGTTTGAGATTGGGATAAGGTATGATGTTTAGTCAATGCTAGTTCTTTGATTCCTTAAAACCTTTGTGGAGGTATTGGATATAGAATCTTTGAATGAGGCAGACATAGCTGGGAGGATGAGCTTAGGCGGAGCTTTAGTGGGTGTAGTGTTAACCCAGGGTGTTACTTCTGGTCAAAAAAGGAAGCAAAAGAGTGGTCAATTTTCTACAGGTATAGTTTCAGTGGATTCTATAGGAAAACCACATGTTATTTTCCACTAGTGTTATAGGCATTGTGATAACATCCCTCAGTGTATAGAGAATCATAAAACTTGTCATCTTTGTGGTGATATAGCCATATGAAGCATTTTTGTAATAAGATATCCCAATGCAATAAGGTGGGATCCACTTTTAACTAGGGGACGCATGTTTAGGTTTATGCTTTAAAGGGTGGTGGGTCTCATTCTCAGACCAAGAGGAATTTCTAAGTAGATAATTCTATATGGCTTTATACAACTGATTTTTCTCTAGAGTAATCTAAAATAGGTCTAGCTATTGTTATAGGTATAGTATTTATTTTATCTTATATGGTTCTAGATGTTTTTTGATACAGGTGCTACTCATTCTTTTATATCATCAAAGTTGCTTTACATGTTGGGTTTTCATTCAGATCTTATTCTTTTCTTGTTAGATATTTACATGCCTTTGGGAAAAAATTCGGTATAAGGTTTCAAATTTCCTGCATGCTAGGTGATGATGGGAAACTTTGAGGTGGTTTGGGACTTCTTAGTACTTTATCTTGACATCTTTTACATGATCATCAGCATGGACTAGATGGTTAGTGTAAAGTACCACATATACTATTATCATCATTAGGTAAATTTCTTATCTATCGATGGGGTCACTCATGTTTTTCAGGGTGTTTCGGACTCTATATTGGGACGGGAAGGACCAGTTGTTCCTAATTACATTTTAATCTCATGCCAATTGTGAGAGATGTTTCTTAATGCAGTTGACTTATGATTTTGAATTCAGATACCAATTATTGTGTGTACAAACCCTAAAGCATTTCTAGATGCTTTTTCTATCTTTTCTCCATAGAGAGGTAGACTTCACTATTGACCTATTTCCTAGAATGATTCATATTTCTATGCCATCATATAAAATGGAACCTGCTAAGTTGGTGGATCTTAAAGTCCATCTTGAGGACCTAGATATGAAAGGGTTTATTCATCCTAGCACGTCATCGGGGTATTCTCCTGTACTCTTTTCTAAGAAGGAATATGGAATTCTTAGAATTTGTATTGACTATTGAAAGTTGAATTGTGTGACCATTAAAAATAATTATCCATTTCCTATGATTAATGATCTCTTTGATCGGATAAGGGGGGTCATTGGTTTTCTATGTTTTTCATATGATTGGGGTACCGCCAGTTGAGAGTCTGAAGAGATTATATACCCAAGATGACATTTCAGAGTTGATATAGGCATTGAAAATTTCTTGATATGCCATTCTGTCTCACTAATACTCATGTGGTATTCGTGGATTTAATGAATTTAATCTTTCATTGGTTATTGGACTCTAGTTTTTGTGCTCATAGACAACATCTTGGTGTACTCCAAGATAGCGAAGGAGCAAAGAAACCATTTCAATATCTTTCTTTGATCCTTGAGGGAATATATTCTATATGGTAAGCCTTCTAAGTTTGAATTTTGGATCAGAGAAGTGAATTTTATGGGGAATGTGATATCTAAGAGGGGTGTATTAGTTTATCCTAAAAAGTTGAAGGCTGTTATGTATTGGGAGTATCCTAGAAAATATTTTGAGATCTAAAGATTCTAGGGTTTATAAGGTTACTATATATGGTTTGTTTGGGAATTTTCTAATATTGCATCTTTTATTATATCTTTAACCCATAAGGGTGTAAAGTTTGAAAGGAACGATAAGTTTTATATATCTTTCAAGGATATAAAGATGAGGTTAACTTCAGTACCAATTTTGATTCTTCTTAAACCAGGTTTAGGTTATAATATTTTATATGATACTTATGGTACAGGTTCAGGATCTGTCATAATATAAGGCAAATAGGTTTTGGCATATATATCATGCCAGTTAAATCCTCATAAGAAGAACTACTCATCCCATGATCTTGAGTTGGTATCTGATAATCATGATCTTAAGACTTGGCATCACTATATCGTTAGTGAGCGGTTTATGGTAAATTATAGTCACAAAATCTTAAAGTATATTTTTATATAGAGAGATTTGAACTTGTGACAGAGATGTTGGGTTGAGTATCATCAAACATTTGATTTTGATATCATATATACACCCAATAAATGAAATGTAGTGGCTGAAGCATTGAGCAGAAAATTTCTAACACAAACCATGAAGGAATCAACATAGTAGTGGTCTCTAATGAGTTTGTTTGCTAAGATGAGCTTGGGAGTACAGTAGGTTTGTGGAGAGGTGTTCTTGGTTTCGATAAAGTTTGAATCATCTTTTTTATAAGTTATTTCAACTCAATTAGTAAACAAACACTGAGATCCAATGCTTAGGGGAAATCCTAAATTTTGGGGAGACCTTGTATGAGTTGTCTCAGTCTCCTAGTGGAGCCTTGTGCTTCCATAGCAAGTTGGTTATTATATTTTCATTAAGACAGGAGTTACTGGAATGTTTAAATCAGTCTTTTTGTTCTGTACAGCCTATGGATACAAATATGTACCATGATTTGAGATGTTGGTATTGGTGGTCAAGGATGAGGTTGTTAGTTGCAAATTTTTTACCATGGTGTCTCACTTTTGAAAGAGTTAAGGAAAAACATCAGAGACCTGCAGGTTTATTGTATCCTTGACTTGTTCTAGTTTGGAAATTGGATGATATTTCTAGGGATTTATACATCGGTTTACCATAGGATCATAGTGGGAAAGATTCTATTTTGGTGATTATTGATAGACCTTCCCAATAAAGGTGACAATAAAATTACAATAGATAGGGGACTTGTATGTCCGAGAGATTGTGAAGCTTCATGGGGTTCCCTCAGAAGTTGTTTCTGATAGGGACTCAATGTTCATATCTAGTTTCTGTAAAGGTTTTCATATTTCAATGGTTCCTAGTTGAAATTGATCATGGCCTATCATCCCTATATGGATGGACAGATAGAGAGGGCTATCGAGGATCCCGAGGATATGCTTCGGGTTTGTGGGCTTCATTTCAGTGGATCTTGGGACAAACATTTTTCTTTGTTTGAGTTTTTCTATAATAATAGTTACCATACATTAATTAATATGGAACCCTTTTTGGGTTTTTATGGTAATCCATGTCGATCTCTCTTATGTTGGGTAGAGTTCAAAGAGTAGTCCTTGGATGGGTTGAGTGTTGTTCAGAAGACCACAGGAGTGGTACAGTTGATCCAGAGGCATTTGATCACAGTAAAGAGTCATCAAAAATTTTATCCAGATCATATCCGTTGCATGATTTAGTTTAAGGTCGGTAATCAAATCTTTATTATAGCTTTACCTCGCTTGGGACATCATCACTTGGGTAAGAAGGGTAACTTGGAATCATGGTTTGGGGTCCCCTTTGAGATCATTGAGCTGAAGGACCCTGAAACACCCTGAGAGGGGATGGGAGAATCAAGGTGTCATATTTTTCTCATTAAAGTGGTGGATCTTGTTCCCTCATTGGTAGAAACTTGTTAAATCTGCCAAAAAAATGAAAATAGGGAGAATAAAAAACACTTTTACTTGGTTCACCACAAAGCGCTACATCCAAGGAGCATACACCGACAAGTTTCTGGTCATACCAAATTCCACTAATCTTCACTAGTTGTGGATTACAAAGTTTCGGGCATAGTCACTCTGTCCCAAGCACACTACCTAAAGTTCAGGGATATCTCACTACTTACCTCATGTCACTCCATTTTTCTCCCCCTGGCTAACTGCCTTGGGTGAAGTCTCACTCAATTTATAGACATGAAGGTCTCCTCAATAGATAAGCATGAAAGTATTTGTCTCCTCTTCAGCACGAGACACTTCTTGCATCAGGGACCTGAGAAGATGCTCACTGAAATCCCTAACCACTCTACACTGATACTCAAATGAAACCCTTCGCAAATCCCCTTCATAATGCTCAACCCTTCGCAAATCTCACTACCTCACAGAGTACAACCCTTCAGGAAGATCCCTGCCTCGCAGAGAAACCTGCCTCGTGAAACTCACTACCTCGCAGATCAACCTTCCTCCCAAAGCTCACTACCTCATAGATCAAACTACCTTGCGAAGCTCACTGATCCAACGTAGAACTCCCCGTCTTCACAAACCTCGTATGAATTACAAGAATTAGAATATTTCAAGACTTTGGAAGTCTCTTTGAAAAGCACAGTCTCTCTAAATACAACTGGCTGCATGGAGCACCCCATGCTTTGTGAAGTCACAATGATCACAAATTGTCTCTCTCAAGTTCCTCTGGAATGAAGAGGGGTGGCCTCTTATTTATAGGCATAGTGTAACGTGGATCTCTGCTTTATCAGGCATGAAATCTGGATCGATCAAAAATTCTTCGATGCGCTTCCTCCATCTCTCAAAGCTCCACTGAAATTTCTGATTTGCAGAGTTCATCATAACCGCAGATCTCTACATCGAAAGCCTTCACACCATCGCAAAGCACCACTGCAAATCTCCTTTCCTTCACTGTTCACGATGCTCCTAATAATCACAAAGAAACACCATCTCAAATCATGATTCTTCATTTCTTTGAAATTCTTATGCCAGTCTTCTCCAAATCCATGCCTTTTCCATAAAAATGTTATATTGATTCAAAAGGGTACCTTTCACAAAGATCAAAGATCAAACTTTCGTAATCGTAGAATACACCACCTCAATTCTTCCAGTATCTACGAAATCCAATTCATGAATCATATCTTCATGAAACTCCTACCTTTTCCATATTTTTATAAGGGATTCAAGAAGAACCACTTTTCAAAATGCATTCCATTATCCAAATTTTGGACCCCCAAAATTTGGTAAATACTATGAAACGATGTCACCTTCAAAACTGCTTACTGCTTGAACTGTATGATACCTTTCCTTGAATTAACCCTGATCATCCATTAGAAGATTGACAAAAAACACAAACCACGCTTCTTTTCGAGCAAAAAATAACCTTGGTTCCATCAATCTCCCCCTTTGGGTTTGTTGGAAATCTCCAGATAAATTCCCTAATGAGAATACCATGATCAAAACCAGAACATTTAAGAAACAACTCATCCATCACTCTAAGTCTACATGAGCGTTGCTCATTATAGAAAACAAGAGGGAAGACATGAACTGTATTCTCGTGTGTTTGAATGAGATCTTTCTTGACATGGGATTATTCATATTTCCACACAGAATTGAGTCATTTCTCCCTTGTTATATATAAACCCAAAGACCAGGATTTAAACATTGTAGAGCTCAGAATAGACTCCCCATGGATCGTTTCTCCACCATAAACCTTTAACACTTCCACAAATAGATTAACACAGTTAAAACAATTTGGGGAGAGGGGATTTATGTAACCTCCTTATACACTGGGAGGTGGCTCAACACTAAGGATCAACTGATGTTTCTCAAACACATCCGCTGATAGTATCTTGGTCAGGATATCAGCCACTTTAATTTTAGTTCCCACATGATCCATTTTAATCCCACCTTGTTCAACTTTTTCCTTAATGAAGTGATATATGATTTCAATTTGTTTTGTATAATAATGTTGCACGGGATTCTTCATAAGATCAATTTATCTCTTTTTATCACAGTAAATCACCATTGGTTATTTCACCATGTCACCAATATCTGTCAGTTGTTGCTTCATCCATATTATTTGAGTGCATTCCTTTGTAGCGTAGATATTCTCAGCTTCAAAAGTACTGAGAGAAGTAATTTCTTGTTTCTTGATCAACCAGCCAACACATTTCTTCCCAATATAGAATGCTCCACCCCTAGTGGACTTTCTGTCAACTACATATCCAGCCCAATCAGCATCAGAAAATTTTGATAATTCATTATCCCTTCTAGCAGCAAATTATAATCCATGATTGTGAGTACATTGAGTATACCTCGTGATTCTTTTTACTTATTTCATATGTTATTCCTTCAGAATACTCTGAAGGCGGGATGCTAAGCATGTTGCAAATAAAATTTCTAGTCGTGTTGCTGTTAGGTACAATAAGCTCCCAATGGTTCTTTTGTACATTATGGGATCCACAGAGGTCCCATTCTAATGCTTTCCAAGTTTGATTCCAATCACAATCGGGGTGGACATTGGTTTTGAGTCATGCATATTAAATTTCTTCAACAACTCTCTTGTATACCTTTCCTGAGAAATAAATGTGTAATCCTTATTTGGAAGCCCCTGCAACCCCAAGAAATATATGAACTCCCCAATCATAGACATTCAAAATTCTAATTTCTTGTGATTGGTGAATTCTTCTAGTGATTTATTCCTAGATCCACCAAATATAATGTCATCAACATTAAATAGAACCATGAACTAATATTTTAGAGAATTATTCACATAGATATTTTGATCTAATCCCCTTCTTTTGAATTTCAGCTTCTTGAGATAGGAATCCAATCAGTAGTACCACGCCCATGGTATCTATTTCAAGACATATAGTGCTTTCTTTAGTTTGGAAACCATTGTTTTATTAGTGCCAAGAAGAAAACCCACTGGTTGTTCAATGTAGACTTATTCTTCGAGAACACCATTCCATAATGTTGTCTTGACATCCATTTGATATAATTTATATCCTATTTGGAGTTACATGTAAAGAAAAATCCTGATTGACTCCAGTATATTTATTGGAGCAAAGGTTTCTTCAATATCAACACCTTCAATCTGGGAATATCTTTTACATACCAGTCGTTCTTTCTTCTAATAACACTTCCATTCTCGTCAAACTTCTTCTTGAAAATCCATTTTGTACCAATCACATTGTGACCTTCGGATCTCTTGACTAGATACCATGTATGATTCTTTTAAATGTGATATAACTCTCCATTCATGGATTTCACTCATGATTCATCCTTTGTAGCTTCTTTAAATGAGGATGGTTCCACAACTGATAGAAATGTAGACCGTGTGTTATTCCTCATCCTCCTTGATTGTGTGGGTGCACTCATGTCTCTGATTATATTAGATGTATCAATCTCAACTCTTAGATTTATCTTGTGAGGTTTAGTCGCATTTTCTCCATCTAAGGTTTTCTCTTAAAATTCTTTTTCTGATTCAGCATCATTATGTGACTCCTAAGTGTTTTGTACACCTTCCTCTATTTCTGTATTTGTATTTACTCCACATTAAATTTATTTTGCATTTTCTATCACATCAGCATATGAAATCATTGAAGAATTTGTTGTTTTCTCTTCAATGATATTAATATTTCTTCTTTATAAAATTATTCTAAGCACTTGTTGAAAAACTTTTAGGCTTTTCTATTCATTGAGTATCCAAGGAAATTTCTTTCATCTGCATTGTCACCATACTTCCCTTGACTTCTTTATTTGTTTCTGATGAAGCATTTAATTCCAAAAACATGAATTTATTTCAAATAGGGATTCCTTCCATGCCACAATTCATATGGTGTCTTCATCTCACGTGTATAAAGCCCTTGTTCGATTATGAATATACAATGCAGCTTGAACAGCCTCTTTCCAGTAATGTTGTGAAATATGAATTTCAATCGTCATAGTTCTTTCCATGTTGTTCACCTATCAATTCTTGCACTCAAGAACACCATTTTGATGTGGAGTTCTCACAGCTGCTACCTCATGTTGTATCCCATGATTTTCTAAGTAATTTTCAAATACAATGGATATGTATTTGCCTCTATTGTCAAATTGCAGCAATAGTATTGTTCATCCAGTATCATTATCTATGATTTGATGATATGTTTTCATGAAATCATGAACTTATTGTTTTCTTTTGTATGACCGTTACACACGCCATTCTACTATAATCATCTATGAAAAGGACGAATGTAGAGACCCTAAGCTTGGTGTACATGGACATTACATTACTTTAGCGGAATACTTAATACATAACAGAAACAGACACACAAGGATCGTAATAGTTTAGTGCCTTTGGAAACTTGGAATATAATCCTCTAATAGTGGTGAAATATCTTCAACATCTCCCATAAGATCTTGCCCTTTTTGTTTTCTTACCTAAAACCATTCTTAAAATCATGGGGAAAAGAAAACATATAAAGGGTGAGCTCAAATGCTCAGTAAGGGTAAGAATGGATAAAATAAAACAAATCATATACATTTGAACTTCAAAACATGAACATAATATTTAAAAATCAGAATCTTGAGAAATGACATAAATCATGGAAGTACGTAAGGCATAGATCATAAAGAAACATTAATCATGATAAAATATCATGGGAATTTAACATGTAATTGTGGAAAACCATTAAGCACGTGATATGATTTCTATAGTAGCCAAGGCATTACTGCCAAGACCGTCTTAATGAACAAAGTCTCTTTCTGAATCGAGTTCACTCCTCGTTCCAGTCCTGTATTACTGAACCGGTTTAACATTCCATTCCATCCATGTCTATCTCATGAGATATAAATCTTTACCCAATGCATTGGAGGGAGATATAGGTCCCACCCATCTCATAATGAAATCATTCTTACTTGTTCCACAAAATAAACATACATCATTCATAATAACCCAATAAATAAGATGGGTTTCATAAACATCATCCCATCATTACATAACCCATATAAAAGAAATGGATATCATTTCATAATAAGGAAAGTGAAACCATGTAAATCATAGAGACGTTATACTTGAAACATACACATATGAAATAATTTCATCTTAGATGAAAAATGGTTTTGATAAAACACTTGAAATTAATTCTTGAGGAAAATATCCTTTCTTCTTCAAAATCATTTTATTTTCACAAAATTTCATGAAATTTTAAAAGAAAAGGATTTTGTTGAAAATAGTAATCTAATATTTTGGAGGAATCTTCATGAAAATAAGGCTTTATAAAACCTTAAAAATCCTTTCATTCCGTATACGTTAAAAAAACATTCTTCTCGTACTTTTGTCGGAAAAGTCAAAAAAGTACCTTATAGGGTAAATAAAAGAAAATTCCTTCCATACCAAGGGGTAAAAGTCAAAATGGGTAAAAAGGAATTTAAACATACATGAATACATTTTTATAAGACATGGAAATGGATGATATCAATAACCCCAGTAAATACTTATGAATAAGCAATCTCAGATAAAAATGAGATTTGCAAAATTATCCCTTACCTTAGGTCCGATATGCTTCGTACGTATCTGAACCTCCTATATAATGATTTAAATAATGTCATTGACTTATTACAGAATCATATTCATTGTTATTATATTATATATGTTTCACTTATGACTTTATATTACCCGTTCTTTTGTAAATTCCATGTTAAAGCAGTGTTTAAGGTAAAATCATTTCATTTATCGTATGTGTTTCGACTTGTGATTCTTGATATTATTACTTATATCCTGATTTAAATAATTCCATAATGTAAAAAATGATTTATATATAATATATATTCATCATATACATATATATATTTTATATATCGATAAAAGGAATGAAATACACCGTTCATGGAGACGGTAGGCCGTATGAACGCATGAACGTTGTTTTCGTTTCCTTATTGAATTGAATGAAAATAAATAGATGACATACATATATATATTCATAAATCCAGTAGAATTATTATTTCATATATTTCATTATTATTCATTATATAAACATTATGATCATTCATGTATGGTTAACATGAAGAATGAATCTCATCGCGTCGTGGAGACGGTAGTTCGTACGTACGCACGAGCGATGATATCGTTCCCATAATTGTTGAATAGAATTGGAGTGGATTATATAATATATAAGAATCAGTATGATGTTATAATAACCATATATAGTTATTCTTTACACCATTATACTCATCCATGTAAGGTGTTGGTGGAAAAACAGATCTCACCACGGCGTGGAGACGGTATTCCGTACGTACACACACGTGGTGATTTCGTTTTCCGTAGGATGGATAGATGGTGAAATAGGGTTTTTTCATACTTATAATAACATATAATTATATTATTTATACTTAGTTTATTACTTAATAATGAAACAACTAAAGAAGAAGAAGTGGAAGAAGAAATAGAGTTGAAAGAATCGGTAACGGACATTACCTCTTCTTTGAAGCGCCTCTTTGAGACCTCCTCTTAGGGCACTAAAATTGGTCTTTGAAGAATAGAAAACCCTCTAGGATGTTTATATGGAAGTGGAGAAGATAATTTGACAGGGGTTGGCCGAGCATGAAGGCTCAAAGTGGGGTGAGGAAGAGAGGGAGGAGGTTCCCTTTTATTAGGGAGGAGAGAGGCACCTTTGGAATAACTAAAACTATTATTTTATTATAAAGTCATATTCGGTTTTTAATAGCTCAAAATTGATTTATATAGAAGCTAAGGTGGGGGTGGGTCGAAAACCTCTCATAAAATAGGATTTAGACAATTTTAGGTTTCTATTTTAACCTTATCATATAGATTTAACTTTAAGTTAAATAATTTTACTTTTACCGTGTCTTCTTGTTTTCTTACACTATAAGGATAATAAACTTACTATAACAAGACAAAAGAACCCCAAGTGGTTAATTATTAATATATATATCCTTATCTAAGTCATTTTTTCGAAACTTAGATTTTTATGAATAAAATAACAATTAATACTATAATATTTGTTTTAAAAGCTATTTTCTGTCAATTTTGACACTATTTGGTAATTGATTTTTTTGAAAATAATAACAGCATGATTAGTTATAAAAACGTTACTTAAATCAATAATAACATGTCATATTAACCTATGAAATTAGTTTAATTCATAAAAAGTCTCAAATTACATTTATTTGGGTATTTATAACATCAATTATGTCAATATTTTATTAATAAGATAATTACTACATCATCATTGTGTCATAAATAAATTAAATTATTTAATGTGTAACAATTATAAATAAAATACCATTATGTAGGAAATATTTTTATCTTTCTAATGAATATTTATAGTTGAATTTATCTTATGTATAACCCTATATTAAAAATTATTTACTTATTAAATGTTGATTTTAACTATTTTAACCCTTCTTTAAGAAAATTAATATTAAATGTCCTAATCTAATCCAAGTGGGCCTAAATGGTCATATTGTATTAATAAGGTTTTTTTTGGTCGAATTACACTTATCCAATAGAATTAGGACATGTGTTAGGATAATATTAATATCATTTTTACCCTTAATTACCCTATTTACTTTTAACCGTGGTAAATAAAAGTAAAAAGTTACTATTCACCAAAAAGTATTTTCATCTCATTGAACCACATTTATTCCTTGATATTAACCGTGTCTCTCTAATTTTTGAAATTCAATTCACAGAAGTGGTAAAATTTAATTTAAATTAAAAAAAGTCTGGTTTTTTAACTACCACTAAGTGGTTTCACTATTCATTGAAAATTGAAGTTTTTCAGAAAAATACCAAAAATTCAGCCTAAGAATTATTTTATATTCCAAATTCAAAATTGATGTATATTTTTCCAATTTCATAACATATAAGTGGCATTAATTAATTTTAAATTTAATTCCCGTTATCAAAACAAATAGCATGTTTTTAAGAAACAAAAACAATCAAAAGATTGATACTTGTTTATATCCAATTTCAAAGTCAAATTAATTCCAATGAACAAAATTGGATTAAATGGTAAAAATATATTATAATTACACATTAAACCCAATTAAAAAGATAATCTAACCATATAAATTAATGCGATGAAAAAGGTTGTTTTTAATTAAAATATGGCGTGTTTTTACTATTCATTAAAATATGAAAGTTATCAGAATAATATGAAAAATTTATCCAAAGTAAATTTTTATATCCTGATTCCAAATAAGAATCTTATTTTCTCAAATTGAACTTATAGGCAAGTCAAAAACAAGATTTAAAGTGGGTGTGCCATCAAAAGGCAGCAAAACTACATTTTTTGAAAATTACTTTACTCGAAAAATTGATTTTGTTCTCATACCATGTTCTAGAAAATGTGTAAGATGAATAATAATGTTATAAAATTCAAAATGTAGATGATACTATTCATAACAGGTAGTTCATATAACATATCGTTATTTAGCGAAACTCAGTATTGCGTACAACACACGCTATCGTGGAAGGTCGTGATTGTGTGTAATGCAAGCCAAGTCAGGGATGCGTGTTGTGCAATCTCCTTTTGGTGTAGCATACAACACAAGACATTAATGAAATTAAAAAGAATATTTTTCATAAAATCTCAGGGTGTTACATTCTACCCCCCCCCCCCCCTTAAAATGAATTTCGCCCTCGAAATTCGTCGGGGTTATAAATGGTTTACTACTCGAAAGTTTGTTTAATAGAAACCCACATCGTAAAAAGTAATACCCAAACTTGGATTTAAAAACTAAAGTATGAAATGTAACGGTTACCCAAATTAACTCATCACTGGGTTTCCATGTAGGAGAACATATGTGAAAATATGGATATGGAAGAAAAATCTAACCATCAAGTTCTGATGGAGAGTGGTAGAGAACATGGCTATGAAAAATCCATCAATCACAAAGCCATAGATTTGTGATGATCTAAGGTACCATCTGATTCATCGGATATAAGGGAACTAGGACAACATTTTTTGGTTTTCAAGATCATTTCCCCAAAGTTGATGAAATTGGAATTAGAAAAAATACTTTCGTGATTTTGGTACAGTCTCACCGTTGGTCGTTCTTTGGACAATTTCCACTTCATCTCTAAAAGAAATGAAGTTTAATTTGTCATTCGTGAAGTGTTAGCAAATCATGTGATAGAATGATGGGTCATTCCATCTGTCTCAAACAAAAGGTTGTAAAAGTTATCAAAAATACATAAGTCCATCTATAGTGAGATTAATCATATATGGTTCCTAAAATGGACTTATACTTCATATATCATACTGCTTAATATAATAAAACTAGTTTCTACTAAATAGGGACTTCCTGTAGGCCAGTGGTAGGTGATAAAGGCCAGTCGCACTTCGGTTCTGTGTTCGATTTCCATATCCTTGTCTGACGCGATGGGTTGTCGCCCGTCCTGCAGGTTATTCTTTTTATAAAACTACATTACTATAACATCCCATAAATAATATTGAAAAAACTTCTATCCTTAAAAAATACTATCTTATGTCCAACATAATCCATTCCAATCATTAGGCTTATCCATAATATTGTAGTCCACTCTCATATTATAGTGAAAACGATTACCAGAGATTTCATATAACAAGCATGTTAATACCATCGTTGATCCCCATATATAATAAGATATGTCTTGTTGGTCACATTACAAACATTCTTAGGCCTTAATTATGTATTCTCTTGAAAAATAAATACCCATTGAATCTTAGTGAAAACATGAGTGCTATCAAAAGTTAACTCTTTCCACATACCAAAACCCCAAAATTCTATATACTCAAACCATGATATAACCTTCTCCTTATATCATTCGTGAGCTCATGAATACTATCAAACATTTAATTTTCTCCTTATCCCTTCATTATACTCATATCATCTACTTTCCAAAAATATCTGAATAACCTTTCATTGTTACCGGTACCATTAATCATACACTTTCAAAACTTAAGGAAAGACAACAGTGTAATAATCCTTAGATGTCTCTTTATTCCATATTACCATGATATTACTTATACAACATTACACTTGATAAACATGCAATCATTCCACTACCTTTTTAAACCATTGACCGAGATTCAACAATTCTTTTATCTCACATATCATTTGTAGTCTCTTCATCATCATAAACATAAATACTACTCATACGACCGTACTGATTCTCTTCATGAGACTTTCCCTTAGGGAATTGGTTTGCATAATGCCCATACATTCCACATTTAAAACATTTAACCATTGTTGATGTCGTAGCAATACCAGTATCCCCATCCATGGTGTTAAGTGAACCTTTTCCTTTGCACTTACTGAATTTGTATCCTTCTTTTCCACACCCAAAGCATCTTCCATTTCCTTTGAAACAATATCCCTGATGCCTCTTCCCACATGATTTACATTAGGGAAATTAAACTTTCTTTCCTCTATGATCATCATGAAACTCCATCTTTCTCTTATTATCTGAGTCGGGAAACTTACCAAAGTTGAGATTATTGACCATATTATGAGATTTCTGATTAGGCATAATAATGATATTTGTACTTCCAAATCCCATTTCATTTGGTTTCTCATGAATAATATCATTCAATTGTCTGTCATATCCTCCATTATCATGAATCTTCCTGTTTCCATCCATTTTCTAAAACCCAAAAAGAATAGTGTGAGAGGAAAAAATCATGCTAGGGAAAACAACATAGTAAAGGGGGAGCACCCTCAATATCTAACATCTTAGGTTAAATTCTAAGATCGTTACCGTAGTTCTAGGACTATATCCTATACGTATACTTATCCTTAGGGACATCCCTAGACATACCTTAGAAATATCTCTAGGGATCTCACTAACGTTTTCCCATCCTAGTTTCCAAAGTTTGACTAAACATTTCCTCTGATACCAACTATAGAGACCCAAAGCTTAATGTACATGGAAAATAAATTACTTTAGCGGAATACTTAATACATAACAAAAACAGACACACAAGGATCGTAATACTTTAGTGTCTTTGGAAACTCAAAATATAATCTTCTAATCGTGGTGAAAGATCTTCAACATCTCCCATAAGATCTTCCCCTTTTTGTTTTCTTACCTAAAACCTTTATTTAAATCCTGGGGAAAAGAAAACATATAAAGGGTGATCTCAAATGCTCAGCAAGGGTAAGCATGGATAAAATAAAACAAATCATATACATTTGAACTTGAAAACATGAACATAATATTTAAACATCATAATCTTGAGAAATGACATAAATCATGGAAGTACGTAAGGAATAGATCATAAAGAAACATTAATCATGATAAAATATCATGGTAATTAAACATGTAATTGTGGAAAACCATTAATAACATGATATGATTTCCATAGTATCCAAGGCATTGCTTCCAAGACCATCTTAGTGGAAAAATTCCCTTTCTGAATCGAGTTCACTCCTCGTTCCAGTCCTGTATTACTGAACTGATTTAACTTGCCGTTCCAGCCATGTCTATCTCATGAGATATAAATCTTTACCCAATGTATTCGAGGGAGATATAGGTCCCACCCATCTCATAATGAAATCATTCTTACTTGTGCCACAAAATAAACATACATCATTCATAATAACCCAATAAATAAAATGGGTTTCATAAACATCATCCCATCAATACATAATCCATATAAAAGAAATAGATATCATTTCATAATAAGGAAAGTGAAACAATGTAAATAATTGAGAAATTATACTTGAAACATACACATATGAAATAATTTCATCTTAGATGAAAAATGGTTTTGATAAAACAATTGAAATGAATTCTTGAGGAAAATATCCTTTCTTCTTCAAAATCATTTTCTTTTCACAAAATGTCATTCAATTTTAAAAGAAAAGGATTTTGTTGAAAATAATCATGAAATATTTTGGAGGAATCTTCATAAAAATAAGGCTTTATAAAACTGTAAAAATCCTTTCATGCCGTATACGTTAAAAAAAGCATTCTTCTCATACTTCTTTCGGAAAAGTCAAAAAAGTACCTTATAGGGTAAATAAAAGAAGATTCCTTCCATACCAAGCGGTAAAAGTAAAAATGGGTAAAAATTAATTTAAACATACATGAATACATTTTTATAAAACATGGACATGGATGATAGCAATAACCCCAGTAAATACTTATGAATAAGCAATCTCGAATAAAAATGAGATTTGCAAAATTATCCCTTACCTTAGGTCAAATATTCTTCGTACGTATCCTAACCTCATGTATAATGAATTAAATATTTTCATTGACTTATTAAATAATCATATTCATTGTTATGATATCATATATGTTTCACTTATGACTTTATATTACCCGTTCTTTTGTAAATTCCATGTTAAAGCAGCGTTTTGGGTAAAATCATTTCATTTATCTTATGTGTTTCGACTTGTCGTTCTTGATATTATTACTTATATCCTGATTTACATAATTCCAAAATGTAAAACATGATTTATATATAATATATATTCATTATATACATATATATATTATAGATCGATAAAAAGAATGAAATACACCGTTCCTGGAGACGGTAGGCCGTACGTATGCATGAATGTTGTTTTCGTTTCCTTATTGAATTGAATGAAAATAAATAGATGACATACATATATATATATATATATATAAATAAATCCAGTGGCATTATTATTTCATATATTTCATTATTATTCATTATATAAACTTTATGATCATTCATGTATGGTTAACATGGAGAATGAATCTCATCGCGTCGTGGAGACGGTAGTCCGTACGTACGCACGAGTGATGATATCATTCCTATAATTATTGAATAGAATTGGAGTGGATGCTATAATATATCAGAATCAGTATGATGTTATAATAACCATATATAGTTATTATTTACACCATTATACCCATCCATGTAAGGTGTTGGTGGAAAAAACAGATTTCACCACAGCGTGGAGACGGTATTCCGTACGTACGCACGCGTGGTGATTTAGTTTTCCGTAGGATGGTTTGATGGTGAAATAGGGTTGTTTCATAATTATAATAACATATCAGTATATGAGTTATATTGATTTTATTACTTAATAATGAAACAACTAAAGAAGAATAAGTGGAAGAAGAAATAGAGTTGAAAGAATCGGTAACAGACATTACCTCTTCTTTGAAGCGCCTCTTTGATACCTCTTCTTAGGGAACTGAACATGGTCTTTGAAGAATACCAGAACCTCTAGGATTTTTATATGGAAGTGGAGAATAGAATTTGGCAGGGTTTTTCAGAGCTTGAAGGCTCAAAGTGGTGTGAGGAAGAGAGCGAGGAGGTTCCCTTTTATAAGGGAGGAGAGGGGCACCTTTGGAATAACTAAAACTATTATTTTATTATAAAGTCATATTCGGTTTTTAATAGCTCCAAATTGATTTATTTCAAAGATAAGGTGGGTATGGGTTTAAATCCTTTCGTCCAATAGAATTTAGACAAGTTTAGGTTCCTATTTTAACCTTATCATTTAGATTTAACTTTAAGTTAAATAATTTTACTTTTACCGTGTCTTCTTGTTTTCTTACACTATAAGGTTAATAAACTTACTATAACAAGCCAAAAGAACCCCAAGTGGTTCATTATTAATATATATATCCTTATCTAAGTCATTTGGCCGAACCTTATATTTTTAGGAATAAAATAACAATTAATAATATAATATTTGTTTTAAAAACTATTTTATGTCAATTTTGACACTATTTGGTACTTGATTTTTTTGAAAATCATAACATCATTATTAGTTAGAATAAAGTTACTTAAATCAATAATAACATGTCATAGTAACCTATAAAAGTAGTGTAATTCATAAAAAAGTCTCAAATTACATTTATTTGGGTATTTATAACATCAATTATGTCAATATTTTATTAATAAGATAATTACTTCATCATCTTTGTGTCATAAATAAATTAACTTATTTAATGTCTAAAAATTATAAATAAAATACCATTATGTAGGAAATATTTTTATCTTTCTAATGAATATTTATAGTCGAATTTATCTTATGTATAACCCTATATTGAAAATGATTTACTTATTAAACGTTGATTTTAACTATTTTAACCATTCTTTAAATAAATTAATATTAAATGTCCTAATCTAATCCTAGTGGGACTAAATCGTCATATTTTACTTCTAAGGTTGTTTGTGGTCGAATTACACTTATCTAATAGAATTAGGACACGTTTTAGGGTAATATTAATATCATTTTTACCCTTAATTACCCTATTTACTTTTAACCGTGGTAAATAAAAGTAAAAAGTTACTATTCACCAAAAATTATTTTCATCTCATTGAACCACATTTTAGTCCTTGATATTAACTGTGTCTCTCAGATTATTGAAATTCAATTCACAGAAGTGGTAAAATTTAATTTAAATTAAAAAAAGTCAGTTTTTTTAACTACCACTAAGTGGTTTCACTATTCATTGAAAATTGATGTTTTTCAGAAAAATACCAAAAAATCAGCCTAAGAATTATTTGATATTCCAAATTCAAAATTTATGTCTATCTTGCCAAATTCATAAAATATAAGTGGCATTAATTAATTTTAAATTTAATTCTCGTTATCAAAACAAATAGTGTGTTTTTAAGAAACAAAAACAATCAAAAGATTGATACTTGTTTATATCCAATTTCAAAGTGAAATTAATTCCAATGAACAACATTAGATTAAATGGTAAAAACATATTATAATTACACTTTAAAACCAATTAAAAATATAATTTAACCATATAAATTATTGCGATGAAAAAAGTTGTTTTTAATTAAAATATATCGTGTTTTTACAATTCATTAAAATATGAAAGTTATCAGAATAATATGAAAAATTTATCCAAAGTAAATTTTTATATCCTGATTCCAAAGAAGAATTTTATTTTTTCAAATTGAACTTATAGACAAGTCAAAAACAAGATTTAAAGTGGGTGGGCCATCAAAAGGCATCAAAACTACATTTTTTGAAAATTACTTATTTTACTCGAAAAATTGATTTTGTTCTCATACCATGTTCTGGAAAATGTGTAAGATGAATAATAATGTTATAAAATTCAAAATTTAGTTGATATTATTCATAATGGGTAGTTCATATAACAAATCATTGTTTAGCGAAACTTAGTATTGCGTACAACACACGCTATTGTGGAAGGTCGTGATTGCGTGTAATGCAAGCCAAGTCAGGGATGCGTGTTATGCAAGCTCCTTTTGGTGTAGCGTACAACACAAGACATTAATAAAATCAAAAAGAATATTTTTCATAAAATCTTGGGGTGTTACAACGAAGTACCTTTTTCGATGAGTTCCGACAACACTTATCGGGCCACATATGTCAGTATTAATGAGATCTAGAAGATGATATGACCTTTTCTTCTTTGTACAATATGAACTAAAGATCAGTTTCCCCCTAATTCAAGCATCACAAGACTTTTCATGTTCACTCTTCAAGTTGGGAATATCTATGAAAATCTTCAGTTTTTATACTTTAACCAGGTCTTGTTGATTGATGTACCCCAATCCCCGATGCCACAGGTTATTTTCTTCCTCAATAGTCATGTAGCAAATGTTTTCTTTACTATCAACCTGATACAGGTTTCCTTCTATTCAGAATCCCTTTACAAGTGAATTTCTTCTCTTTCCCTTGATAGTGCAGCATTTCTGATTAAATGTAACTATAATTCCTGAGTCACAGAGTTTAATCACGCTGAGGAGATTATGATGTAATCCATCCACATAAAGGACTAAGGTTTTCATTAACTCCTCATTACAATGTTTAGTACTTCCACTACATTTGATTTTAATAGCTCTGTCGTTACCAAACTGTATTGTTCCATCAACCCTCCTCTTGATATCCGTTAACATGTCTTCATTACCTATCATATGAGATGAACAACCACTATCTAAAATCCATTTTTTGTTGCTTTTTGTAGCTTTGAGGGCTACCTCTACATGGTTGGATTTCTCAATTTCCTTTTTTTCATTCCATGAGACATTAGAATGAGTGTAGGACACTAACGACCTTTCAATTATCTCTTCCATTTAAATAGGATTTCTATAGATCAAATATTCTTCCAAAGGAGAAAACCTATTTGTAACAGAAACATTGTCTTGGTTATGAGCTTTGACATGTCTCAGACTCCGTATGAGTTGTCCATGTCCCTCCTCTACATGCAATCAGTGGCCTTATGAACAAAGTTAGAACAACTAAAATAATATCCCTATAAATTGTTTCTTCTAAAAGTATTAGGATATGAATTTTTTCTCCTTTGTTTAACTCCCATATCTTCTCCATTCAAATGTCTTCTTTCCTCTTCGAAATAAGACATGGTATGGCCCATATATCCATAGAACTGAAACTTCATGAGAGGAAATTTATTCTCACTTCCGTTTATCCTCATTCCTTCTTTCACGGGAAAGTAGTTTGACTACCTTTTATTATAAGAGAATAAAGGATAGTCTTTTGTCCTTCTTTCAGATTGAATTGGGGGGTTTTTTTCAGAACTTCTGGTTATTTTTCCACATCAATCACTTTTAGCTTGAATTTATTTTGGTTACCTCTATTTGTAGCATTTGACGATTCGGCCTCACAACTGATTCCACTATTTCCCATATAAGCAGGTCTTTGATCATTCAAAATCATTTCAACTCTATTAGAACCATGTTTTTCTCTCTCTAATAGCTCATCATTTGAGAACCTTCCAAACTATATTTTATTCCTTGATTCTTTTGAAATTTATTCACTCCCAAGTTTACTCCTAAGAGTAAAAACTTACTCTTCAAGACCCTCAGCAGTATTGGTCTTTTATTCCAGTCTGGTGGTGAGTTCATTGATGACCTTTTCCTACTCTTCAATTCTCAGCTTCAGAGCCACTACATCATTAGTGATTTCAATTATTTTAGACTATACTTTCACAAATTATTCTAGTCATTCAATTTCAGCTTTGAGCTAATCAACATAATCAGATGATTCTCCTATAATTTATTTCCACTAATTACAACTCTTACACTTGATATTAAGCTTAATAACAGAATCTTTAAGTTGAAAATCAGGATTGGAATTAGTTGTCAGCGGATTTTATCCACTGTTATCTTTTTATGGTTCTGATTTTTCAATAGTGGGCATCATGGAAGCATGGTTTCCGATTTTAAATTCTTGTTCTTCTTCTTTACAGAATTCATTATCGTCATCTTCCTCTTCATAGATAAAACTCTTCTTTGATACTTTCTTTCTAGATTTTAAGTCTCCCTTTTTTATAAACCTTTTTTGAGGCTTCTCAATGTTTGCATCTTCACTATCTTCATCTTTGATCTTTCTTAAGCACTAAGAGACAATGTTCCCAACCATTCCACAACGAAAGAAATCTAGAGGTAACTTCCCTTTGAATTTAACTTTTCCCTTCTGGAACTTCTTGGCAATGAGAGAAAGAATTTCTTTTTCTTCATCATCTTCACCACTACTATATTTTAAAATTTTCAATTTCTCCATCGCCTTGAACTCCATTTCTTTTCTCACTCGATTCATATCATCTTCTGGTTTGAATCTCATTTCATATACCACAAGGCCGCTGAGTAGATCATCCAGAGAAAGTTTGGAAAGATCTCTTTCCTCAAGGGCTAACACCTTTGCATTGTACAGGGGTGGAAGTCTTCAAAATATTTTATTTACAATATCAATGTCTTTGATTTCTTCGCCTAGACCCCAAATTTATCCAACCACTTTGGTAATTTGATTGAAGGAGTCTGCATTTTCATTAGGATGCATCATCAGATCATCAAAACTATTGTGCAGGACTTGTAGTTTCACCACCTTCACTTTTCTATATCATTTATAAATATTTTCAAGTTTATCCCACATGGACATTGTTGAGGTTCAACTCATCACCTTTAGATAGATCTGATTAGAAAGGGGTGTGGTGAGTTCATTCTGCGCTTTAGCATCTGCATCAAGAATTTTTTTGACTGCGTCAGTCATAGCCAGCCTTGTTGGATCAGTGACTTGTATTCATTCCACAGTAGAGAATAGAAATTACATTCCAACATATCTTAGATGATATCTCATTCTGTTCTTCCAAATCTAAAAATAACTTCCATTAAAGAGGGGGACTCCCCTGACATTGGCTGGATTCTACATAACGGTATAAGATAGATCAAACACCAATGAACCACCCTCTAATACCACTTAAAGGACCCCAGAACACACTGAGAGGGGAGGGGTGAATCAGGGTGTCAAATATTGCTTTTTAAATTTGTGGATCGTGTTCCCACATTGGTAGAAACTTGTTAAATCTGTCAAAAAATGAAATCATTGAGAATACACAGCACTTTTACTTGGTTCACCGCAAAGGGATACGTCCAAGGAGCATGCACCGATAGGTTTCCAGTCAAAAAAATTCTACTAATCTTTAGTAGATTTGGATTACAAAGGTTTGGGCACAAACACTCTGTCCCAGGCTCACTGCCTAAAGTTCAGGGATAGCTCATTACTTCCCTCATGTCACTCTCGCTGTCTCCCCCTAGCTCATTTCCTTGGGTGAAGACTCTCTCAGTTTAGAGACATGAAGTTATCTTCAACAGATAAGCATTAAAGTCATTGTCTCCTATTCAGCATGAGACACTGCTTACATTAAGGACCTAAGAATATGTTCACTGAAATCCCTGACCACTCTGCCACTAGTACAAAAAACGTTTTTTACGTCATCATTTTTTACGTCGGTTATAAATAACTTACATGGAAAGCCTTTATCACGTCGGTTATATTATAACTGACGTAAAAAATTCATTATGTTGACTAATCACATTGGTTATTTTATAACTGACGTGATAAATCAAATATCTCACTTTATCACGTCGGTTATAATATAACCGACGTGATAAATCAACTACCTCACTTTATCATGTCGGTTATAAAATAACCGACGTCATAAAGAAATTTTTTTACATCAGTTATATAATAACTGCTGTAAAAAATGCATTCATTAGGAAGGTTTTAAAACAACGACGTGAAAGTTAAAATTTCAAATCACACCAATAAAACTTTCAATTTTTTTACAATGCGGCATTGAAATTTTCAATTGCCACCTAATATTTCGTATATTGTGGTTGTATTTTCACGTCGTTTATATAAGAACCGACGAGAAAAATAAATTTTTATGACTTTTTAACGTTGGTTAATTAATAATAGACATAAAACATGTTTAGAAACATGTAGATAATTTTCCAATCTTCGATTTTACTTTTCGCAGAGCTCAAACTGAGTTACGGATCAAAAGTTATGGTCATCTGAAGTTGACATTTTTTAAGACATTTTTTAGAGGTGATCAACTTTCAATGGTCATAGATTTTGATTCATAACTTTGTTTGATCTCCCAGACCATTGAAATAGAAGATTAAGAAATTATCTAATTGTTTTTATTGATTTTTCACGTCGGTTATTTAATAACCAACATGAAAAATAAATTTTCCATCAATTTTTCTCATCAGTTATTAAATAGCCGACGTTAAAGGGAATTTTTCATGTCGGCTATTAAATAACCGATGTAAAAAATTGATGGAAAAAATATGTTTATATCCTTCCCACATAAAAATTTTAATATCTTCTGACGACGGTTTTCAAAAAACCGACGTGAAAGACAATTTTTTTATCCCGCCAACGCAAAATTTAAATTTTTTTATAGTGCGGCATCGAAATTTTTTATTGTTTCCTAAAACTTTTAATATCGCGTTTTCTTTCACCATATCATTTATATGTTTTCATTATACACATATGGTTAAAAAATTTAATGATCATTTCTTTCAACCGTCATCAATCCACTATCGACTCATTTGATCTTCAAAATGAATCCATTATTTCTTTATTTCGCGATCTCATCAAGGTATTTGTTATTATTTACCCATGATTTATGTTTTTTATGATTAGTTTTATTAATTATTATACAATTTTATGATTATTATTATATTATAATGAAGAATAATGTTTCATATCATTATAAAACTACAATTCGACCTTCGGATTCGAAAAATCCTTTTAAGACAAAATTCTTCATTCTGTGATCTCGTCAAGGTTGTTGTTATTATTTTTCCATGATTTATTTTTTTTATGATAAGTTTTCTTAATTCATATACCATTTAATGATTATTATTTTATTATAATGAATAATAATGTTTCTTATCATAGTAAAACTACAAATCCTCCTTTGGATTCAAAAAATTATTTTAAGACGAAGCTTTGGTTGGCTCATTCAATGTTTCCTCGGAAAAAATATATATCAATCTTCTATAGTCATAACTTCTGATCTGTAACTCCGTTTGAGCTCTACAACCTATCAGATTGAAGCTCATGAAATTATATACAATATGGATAACATTGTTTATGTATGATTTTAAAAAACTGACGTAAAAAATGCCTTTTCACATCGGTTTATTGAAAACCGACGTGAAAAATCAAAAATAAATTTGTAACTTTGGTTATTTAATAAACGAAGTTAAAAAAATTGGTATTTTTGACATCGTTTATTTAAAAAATCAATGTGAAAAATAGAGTTTTGACAGCATTGTTTTAAAAAATGGATGGTCTTTCACATTGGTTTTTAAATAACCGATGTGAAATATCATGAAAAATTTATTTCTAACGTCAGTTAATAAATAAAAGATGTTAAAAAATATTTTTAACATCACCCTCAAACACGTCGGCTCAAAACTGATGTGAAAAGGCTGAAATAACCACTGAAAAAACTGTTTTTGTACTAGTGTGCACTGATTCTCAAAAACAACCCTTCGCAAAGCCCCTTAGAAATGCTCAACCCTTTGCAAAGTTCACTGCCTCACAGAGCACAACCCTTCATGAAGATCCCTACCTCATAGAGAAACCTGCCTCGTGAATCTCACTTCCTTGTTGAGAAACCTTCTTCGTGAAGCTCACTGCCTGGTACAACAACCTACCTCACGAAGCTCACTGATCCAACGTGGAACTCCGTATATTCGTGAACCTCAAATGACTTACAAGCATTAGAATATTTCAAGACTTTGGTAGTCTCTTCGGGAATCATAATCTTTCTAAAGACAATCGGCTTCACGGAGCACCCCTTTCTTCGTGAAGTCACAATGATCAGGAATTTTCTCCCACAAGTTCCTCTGGGATGAAGAGGAGTGGCCTTTTATTTATAGGCATGGTCGAACGCGTAACTTTTCATTGTCAGGCGGGAAATCTAGATCAGTCAAAATGTCTTTGCAGTGCTTCCTCCATCTTTCAAAGCTCCTCTGAAATTTTTGGTTCACAGAGCTCGTCGTAACCGTAGAGCTCCCCGTCAAAAGCCTTCACACCGTCACAAAGCACCACTGCAAAGATTATTTCCTTCGTTGTTCGTGATGGTCGTCGTAATCGCAAAGAAACACCATCTCAAATCATGAAGCTTAATTTATTATAAATTCTCATTCTAGTATTTGAGAAATCCATGTCTTTTCCATAAAAATGAAATATTGATTCAAAATGGTACCTTTCGTGAAGCTCAAAGATCAAACTTTTGTAATCGCTGAGCACACCGACTCAATTCTTCCAGTATCTATGAAATCCAATTCATGAAGCCTATCTTCGTGAAACTCCTTCCTTTTCCATATTTTCATAAGGGATTCAAGAATAACAAATTTTTGTAATGTAATCCATTATCCAAATTTTGGAACCCAAAAATTTGACAAACATTGGGAAACGACGTCATCTTCAAAATTGCTTACTGCTTGACCTATATGATCACTTTCCTTGAAATATCCCTGATCACCCATTAGAGTATTGACAAAAAAACACAAACCATTCTCCTTTTCCACCAAAGAATAACCATGGTTACAACATGAGTGACTAGGGAGGGTGGCCTATAGGTTTTTGTTTCCATTTGGATTGGCCACTATACATGATGTGTTTCACTTTTCCTAGTTTAGGAGGTATATACCAGATCCTTCCCATGTGACTAGATGGGATGATGTTTTTCTTGATCCCAATAAAACTTTGGTTGAGTATCTAGTTCATATTAAAGATCACCAGGATAAGTTATTTCATGGTAAATTGATTCCCCTATTCCGTGTACTATGGAAGTTCAGACAGGATCCCCATGAGATATGGGAGAATGATTCTTTGATGAGTAAAAAGTGGCCTACTTTTTTTAGGATCAAGGATCTTGTTCTCTTTCTAGGGGTAGAGATATTTTATAGTGGGGATATTTTAATTCCCCATTACCCTGCTATAAGGTATGTTCTGATCCATGTCTTTGGTTTCCCTTTTTCTTTTGGGTGAGTATTTTTTACCCTAAATTGAGAGGATACCTATAATGGAGAACTCATAATTTTTTTTGGATTTTCAGCTTTTCCATGGGTTTTTTTATTTTCCGTTGATAATTTATAGGATGTGTAATGGTGTTCCATGACGTGTAATGCATGCTGGGATCATCTTGTGATTTAAATTCAAATCATGAGTTTCTACAGGTCATGTAATAGTTACACATCATAAAATGTGAAAATATGGTTTTCAATTAAAGAGGCGACACATTTTTTATCACAACTTAAACGAAATTGATTCACGACATGTAAATATTATACACCATGTAATTCCATGAGTTCCAATTTTTAGGGTGTCATGTAGGAATTTAAGGGCTCATTTTTTTACAGCCTCCACCACTCATCTAGAGATCTTCCCCTAGTCGATTTTGGGAGTATTCCATCTATTCATATTGATTCTCTCAGTGATTGATTAGTAGGGTTAGGTACCATCACTCTGGGTAAGATTTCATATTGGTTTCTCTCTGTTATTGGTGGTTTTGGCACCATTTTTTTTAGTTATTGGTTATTGGATTGTGTTTTCCATCAATCCTTTTCAGTATTTGGTCATGCCTTTCCTTCTAGAGGCAGATCTTATGATTTCTAATCCCCTTTTTCAATGTAAATTAGGTTTTATATGCACTTGAGGTAGGTGGATCTATTCAATTATTCTAATTTCTTTAATTAATTATTGTTCATGTTTATTTATTGATATTTTAAATGGAATTTCATGTGTTGAAAATAAAAAGGGCATGTGTTTTCATTTAAAATGGTGTTTTACTTTGAAAAATGAATTTCCTTGATTTGAAAAAGGAAATTTGATTTTCAAACCCTGAAGCATATTGGATTGGCTTTGAATTTTTTTTATAAAAATGTGAGCATGGTTTTGAAAACAAAAATCACAAAACATTTCATAACAAGAACCTTAGGTACATTGATATAGAGACACTAGTAGCCTTTGTGTGTGTGAAACCACTAAGAGGTAACCTTTTATATATCTATGGTATATGGAAAGTCTTGATGTTAGTTCAGATCCAAATTATGTCTTGTTTGTCTAGTGAGTGTCTAGTATGTATTTCCGTATAGGCTATAGCCAGACTAGTAGGTGAATTGTTTTTTCTAGTTGATATTACAAGTAAGTTTATTTCATGGATATTGTATCACACATGTTTTTATATTTATATATCTTAAACCGCTTGTTTCTAGCTTTGGAAAACATGGCATGAAATTTTTGAGAAACTTAAGAATTATTTGAAAATAGATTTCAAATTGTTTGTTTATAAAAAATATTGTTATTCTTATTTTTTAAGATTGAACTTCTATGTTGTTGTTATTATAAATTTTTATAGATATTTTTGTGGTATCCTACTGGGATTTGTTGATCACACCCTACTTCTACATGTGGGAGGTTGTATGACTTGTTTTGCGGGATCCATGTAAAGTGAAGGGTATTGTGTAGCAAACAAGATTCTCTTTTCATTATTGTTATGTTATGGGATGGTTTGGAGGTGATATTTGGTCACATCGAGACTAGTTTCTCTAATTTTTTTATTCTTTCTTTTTTTGCCTATTTTTGAAAGTTTGATCACTCATTATTTTCCTCTTTTCACTCTAGTTGTATGTCTTGTTTTTCTTATATATGAGACTTGTTTCATTATATTTGTTTTACCCCACCCCATGATGAGATAAAATAGGTGACTGGTCGGGTTGTTGTGAGTTTTTATGTTATAATCCTTGTATTTGTTTAAGGGAAATTTATGTTTGAGAATAATGTAATAATATGTGAAAACGTCTTGGGGCTCCATAAAACCTCTAAGAGGTTAGAATCTATTTTGATGTTGCCTCCATTTCTTATAATTGTAATCTTTTCATTTGGATTGATTCCCTTGACCTTCATTTTTCCAGTAACCTTAATGTTATACTTTATAGCTTTTATTCATTGATTAATAAATGTGAACTTTAGTAGTAGTAGTAGGGAATTGTGTGTGATTATTGTAGTTTACAAATCCAAGTATAGATCCATTAGATGGGGTATAGATTTAATTTTAAGAAGGGATATTGAATAAAAATCCTAGATATACTTCTACTCCCTCTTACATGATATTATTTGTCAAGATAGATTGAACCCTGGGATGTTTCATGAGTTTATTGGCCTCTAGTAGCATGGGATATTAGTGACTTGGTATTTTACAAAATTTAAATGATTTTTTACCTTTATATTAGTATTAAAATGATGTAAATTTATAAAGTAACTCTATTAAAGAAGGTATTTGAGGATCCATTTCTAGTGCATATTATATCTGTGTCCCAAGACACCTAATACTAAGTAGTTAATAAATAATAGATATTAGAGGAAAAGAATTCCATACCTATTAATTCTATGAATATAAATGTGATAGTTATGAAAAATATATAAATGGTGTGGAAAGATTTTTTAAGTGGTAGATTATTCTAGTATGGTCATTAACCTAGTGGGAAGTGCTAGTCAGAGTGATACCAATATTGAATGACTAGTTTTGTGTGACATTAGTGTGACACAAAGTCAAAGGACTTTTGTGATTGTGGGAAAATGTGTCACCAGTAGAATGTTTGCAGACTAATGGTCATAAGTTTTCAATAACCTTGACTTTGGTACTATAAAAAAACATATAAGGTTGCTAATTTTTTATATACAATTTAAAATTTCCATTTTGTAAGAAACATTATGGTTTTAGGCTAACATTTTAGGTTTATTAACATGATTTTGATGCTAAATTTCTAATAGATTTAGGTAATGAGGATAACTAGTTATTTTTGATATGGAATAATAATTGTTGTCATTTTTTAATTTCATTAGGTCAGAGATTTGGATAGTATAGTGGTTTGGTTAAGTTTTTATGAGCATATATCATGACTAATATTGTTTTTGTTAATAAAATATTACATTGGTTCTTGGGGTACTGCCGATAAATACAATCCTATGGTGCGAAACATTTTTGTTGGACTCCTCATGTATTAATCATGTTTTAATGATCACAAATATTATTCAACCAAGCTAACTCCTATAAATTATATCCAATCATGTGTATTTATGTCTAAAGTTTTCTCATGCTTTAAGAAGATCCATGCAAGATCTTAATTACTCTATATTCAGTTTACATACATTATATTATATTTGATCTATTATCATAATACCGACTTTGACAAATGCTTAAGTCTAATCCATTCTATTATCAATATTACTTAAGTCTGAACACAGTTACTTCGAAAATTCTAAGAAACTGTGAGTCTGCCACTGGCTACGTATTTTTGGCACTATGAAGCAGACACCGTGAAGCCAGACACCGTGAAGCAGACACCGTCAAGTAGACACTGTGAAGCAAGACATCGTGATGTAGACACCGTGAACAAGACACCGTGAAGCAATACATCATAAAGCAATACACCGTGAAGCAGACACCGTGAACAAGACATTGTGACTGCGAGACACCATGACACTCAGAGACCATGATCAATCTAGACACCGTGTGAAGGAGACACCATTTCCATGACTTACTGTGACACTATTTCCTAAACTATTTTGTTGTCTTTAAATTTAATTTCTAATGGTCATATTTGATGATTTTAATGCACTGACATAATTAATGTTTCTTTATAGACATATCATTGAACAGTAAGAGGTACGAGGTTCAGAATACAAGCAACCTATCGGCTCCAACACATGCATTTCCATGATAAAATAGAAGTGTGACCAAGCATCAGTACGTGCGATAAAAAAATGAAAATAAAGGTCGTGAGAACAATAACAAAGAAGATACTTAGAGTAAGTTTCAAAAGAAAGGCACATTGCATACAACTCAACACTGCCAAACACACGAAGCATATTTGAAGCTTAAAGAACATCTTCACTTGTTGAACTTCACGAAGAACACAAGCTGAATCGTGAAACTCTGTTTTTCACACAACTTCCAGAGAAGGTCTCAAAGATTCATCTGCTTCAATCCAAAGGAGTCTATAGATACATTGACATCACACTAGAGAATTCTAACCTCATCTATATATTATTGCTATACTATGATCATCATTTTCCTTACATTACGAGCAGTGTGTGCTTATGTATGTTTGGAAACACACTGACTCCTAAGATGAACTGTAGGGTACTAAAATCTTCACACAAAACTCTTTATACCTTTTTGTATCCCACATAGAATTGTAATAGAGGTATGATGACCTTGATAGCCTGTGTGATTTTGTTGTTGCTTTCCCATATAGAACTGTGGTAGAGGTATGAGGACCTAGACAGTCTGAGTAATGTTGTAAACCCCGATCCAGGGTGTGGATCAAAGTTTTTATATAAACTGCTTGGTGACAGGTGATCACCAAGTGGAGTGGATTAGGTCTTGGCTTGAGGCTGAACCACTTGTTTCATATTCTTTGTGTTTCTTAAGTTAGTTTTCTCTGTTTTATTTCTTTACTATATAATTTAGAAATCTCTAATTTCACTTTGATAGTTCGTCTTGGAAAAAAGTTATAACTGGCTTGTCTTAGTAGAATAACTTCAAAAGTAATATTAATAACACAAATTAAGATTACTTAGAATTAATCATTCTTCTAAGAAGTTATTTAAAAATTCAAACTCGTATAATAGTTTTTTCTTTTATTAACTGGGCTGTATTTAATCATTGGGGAAACCTTTTTAGAAATACTTTTTAAAATAAATTTTTATAGTTACTCAATTCACTACTCCCCTCTTGAGTAATCTACTCCGACCAACATTTGGTATTAGAGGGTATTTATTAGGACTCTATGTATTCTTATTCAACTGTGATTTTAGTTGTGTCTTATAGATCTTAAATTTTTGTTATTTCTAAATTTTTATCTCTTTAAATACATTTGCTAAAATCTAATTATGGATAATATATTAGAAGGGGTAGCTACCAACAGGCCACCCTTATTTAATGGTGTCAATTATGCCCAATGGGAAATGAAAATTAAAATCCATTTAGAAAGTATGGGATTTGACATTTGGACTGCTATAGAGACTCAGTATAAGATTCCAGAAATTTTTAGAACTACATGGGATAAAACTACGAAAGGTGCTTACAATAATAATTGTAATGCAATGAATGCCATGCCTGAATGGCCGGAAGGCCTTCTTTAGTTTATTATTATGTATAATCACCTTTTTAAGGGTTGAAGGGGAACCCGTACATGACTCGTAGGCCCAAGGAAGAAGTCACGGCAAACTCGCAATACACGACCCGAAGGACTATAGGCAAACTATACCACATACATGACTCGTCGGCCCAGTCCACTTGAAATGCCCCTCCCCAGCTTTCGGCGTCCTTAATCACCTAGCTCCCACCTTGCATTGCTGATCGGATAGCATTTCCCCATACAAAGTTGCACGGTGCCTGGTCTTGATGGCGGCTGTCATACCCTCTCATTATTCTAATCCGGTTAGCTCTGTATCTGGTGGCTGCTACTCATGTTGCTCTAATCCTCTTATGGGGCATGTTCTGTGTGAACTGGGCTTCTCCATGGTCTATGTGACCCGAAGGCCCTGTGTCTTGAAGAAGTCAGAGGCATTTATGTTTACTGCTTCAAAAATCAAGGACAAAGAGAGAGTTCACATAACTGAAGAAAGCTCAACTAGTGAAAATTCTGACTCAGACAATGATGAAGAGATAGCTCATATAGCCAGAAGATTCAAGAAATTCTATAGAAAGAAGAAATTTTTCAGAAAATAAAATTATAAGGGTAAGTATGACCAACAATGTAATTGGAAGAGAGATAGGAATAAAGCTAATAAAAATGATGAGATAGTCTGTTATAACTGTAAAAGGAAAGGACATGTTAAGGCTGACTATCCAAAATTGAAGTTTAATTAGAAATATGATTATAAGGACAAAAAATATAAGAAATATATGAAGGAAACATGGAGTGCTTCGGAAGACAGCTCAAGTGGATCTGAAGTTTCTGATTTTGAAGAAAAGAATCATGCCAACATGTTTATCATGACTAAAACATCTGAGTTACCTGTTTCCCTTATGATGAATGATTACTATTCTGGGAAAGAAATTGATTCAAATAATGATGATAATATGTCTAATTCTGAATTATTTGAATACTGTAATATGTTAGAAGATACTTGTAATGAGCTAAAATATAAGTAAAAATCATTAAATAAATAGTATGCCTTGACTAGTACTGTTAAATCTGGTCTTAGTATAAAAAATGAAATGAATGATCAACTGTTAAAGGAGAATACTGAACTCAAATTGTCTAAGGAGAATCTTAGAAAAGACTTAGAGAAGTTCACAAAAGGAAATAATACTCTAACTCAAATTCTTGGAAAACAAGTTGCACCAAAGTATACTACTAGTTTAGGATACCAACCTAGACAGAGACATATTGTTAAGAATAAATTTATTCCAAAATCTGGACAGTATGCTGCTAGTTCAAGTTCTGGAAACTCTTATGGTTTATCTAGCTATTCAAATTCTTACATACCAAACAAAGTTTATTTATAAAAATCATTTGAATGTGTTAATTATAGGAACACCATTAGACAAATATGGGTGCCTAATGTTTTACTTGCTAACCTTTCTGGACCCAATAAAATATGGGTACCAAAATTATCATCTGTCTAAACCTGTTTTGTAGGAAACTTGCTTGAAAAGTTCTTATAGGAAGATATAGTACTTGGACAGTGGAATTTCAAGGCATATGATAGGATACTAATCATGATTTAAGATATTAATGAAATTTGATGGAGGATATGTCACCTTTGGGGATAACTCAAAATGAAAAGTCATTAGCTTAGGACAGATTGGTAACACTGATTCAATTTTAATTTCTAAAGTATTATTTGTTGATGGATTAAAATACAACCTGCTATGTATTTCTCAATTTTGTGATGATGTTTTCAATGTAAAACTTTAAAATGATTCATGTAATGTTTTTAATTCTAAAATGTTTTTTTATTTACTACAATAATATATTAAAATGATTATGCTGTATATTTGAATTATTTAGCTAAACAAAATGTTACTTGTTTAAATTATTTTCATAAAGAATCTTGGTTGTGGAACAGAAGACTAAGACACTGTAATTTGCACTCACTTAGAAAAATAACAAGGAACAGTTTAGATAGAGACTTACCTAAACTGGAATTCCCACATAACAAAGTGTGTAATCCTTGTCAAAAGAAAAAACAACACAAAGTTTCTTTCAAATGAAAGAAATAAGTTTTTACTTCTCAACCTCTCGAGTTGGTTCACATCGATTTTTTTGGACCATCAAGAGTTTCAAGTCTAAATGAGAAGCACTGTGTTTATGTTCTTGTAGATGATTTGTCTAGGTACACTTGGATATACTTTCTTGCTCACAAAAGTGAAGCTTGTTCTTATTTTATTAAATATTCCACGTCTGTATAAAACCTTAGTGGACTTAGGATCAAGAGCTTGAGAAGTGATCATGGCCGTGAGTTTGAAAATAAATATTTTTAATCTTATTGATCACACAATGGTTATAGTCACAACTTCTCTGCCCCTAGAACACCTCAGAAAAATGGAGTTGTAGAGAGAATAAATATAACCCTACAAGAGATTTCTAGAACAATGCTCAATGAATATGGTTTTCCAATTTACTTTTGGGCTGAAGCTATTAATACAACTTGTTATATTATCAATAGAGTCTTGATTAGACCAATTCTTAAAAATACCCCTTATGTGCTTTGGAACAATAGGAAGCCTAAGGTTAGTTACATTAGAGTTTTTGGTTTCAAAGTTTTTATCCTTAATACAAAAGATAATCTTGACAAATTTTCTTCCAAAAGTGTTGAAGGAATTTTCCTAGGTTTCTCAATCTCGAGTAAAGCCTATAGAGTATTCAATAAGAGAACCAAATGTGTCGAAGAATCTCTATACATCAAATTTGATGAAACTGATCCAGATGAACCTAAGACCCCTCTTGAAAATCTTTAAGAAGATATGTCCATTCTAAACCTTAATGACAAAAACAGTGAACCTATTGTTAAGACAACCAGTTCTTGAAATTTTCCAAAACCTGTTTCTGTAGAACCCAAACCTGTAAATGAAACTTAAATTTCTAGCCCTACCTTATCTAGACCAACTAGGACCCTTAAAACCCATCCTTTAGATGCTGAAGTAGGACATTTAGATAGAGGGACACAAACTAGAGCTTCGCTGAGAAACCAGGTTGAACATCGGGATTTTCTTTCACAACTTGAACCGAAAAATATCAATGATGCAATCAATGATGAATTTTGGGTGATGGATATGCAATAATAATTGAATTAATTTGAAAGAAACAATGTTTTGGAATTAGTAGACAGACCTAAGAACACTTTGACCATAGGCACTAAATGGGTTTTTAGGAATAAATTAGATGAAGCCGGTAACATAGTTAGAAACAAGGATAGACTAGTTGAAAAATGCTATAGTCAAGAAGAAGAAATTGATGAAGAGGAGACCTTTTCATTAGTAGCTAGACTTGAATCCATCTGAATCCTGCTTTCCTATACTGCACATTTGAATTTCAAACTATATAAAATGGATGTTAAGAGTGCATTCTTAAATAGGTATATAGGAGAGGATGTTTTTGTTGAACAAACCCCTATATTTACAAACCCCCATTTTCCAAATCATATTTTTAAACTATCAAAAGCCTTATAAGGTTTGAAGAAAGCTCCATGAGCTTGGTATGACAAATTGAGTACTTTTCTTATTTCCAAAGGTTTTACAAAAGGAATAGATGATCCTAACCTTTTTATAAAACAAATTTCTAATGATGTTTTAGTTGTTCAAAGATATGTAGATGACATTATTTTGGGATTTTTTAAGAATTATTTATGTGTTGATTTTTCTAAAATGATGCAAAACAAATTTTAAATGAGTTTAATGGGAGAACTCAAATATTTTCTTGGATTTCAAGTTTTTCAAAATGAAAATGGTATTATTTTAAATAAAAAGTAAATATACAAAGGATCTTATAAAACATTTTGGATTTGATAGCACTAAAAGTAGTGACACTCCCATTATTACCACTTGTAAGTTGGATCTTGATGAAGATGAAAAATCTGTTAACCAAACCACTTATAGAAGAATGATTGGAAGTTTACTCTACTTAACTGCTAGTCGTCCTGAAATTATGTTTAATGTGTGTATGTTTGCTCATATTCAAGAAAACCCTAAGGAATATTATTTAAATGATGTAAAGAGAATTTTAAAATACCTCAAGCATACACCCAATCTAGGACTGTCTTATCCCAAAGGAAAATCATTTGAATTAGTTAGTTATTCTGATGCTGACTTTGGTGGATGTAAGTTAGATAAAAAAAGAACCTCTGGAACATGTCACCTTTTAGGAAAGTCACTAGTAACATGGTGTAGTAAGAAACAAAATTACATTGCATTATCTACTGCAGAATCTAAATACATAACTGCCGGTAGTTGTTGTGCACAAATTTTGTGGATAAAATACATATTACTAGATTATGGATATCAATTCAGACATGTACCAAAACATTGTGACAACACAAGTGCTATTAATATCTCAAAAAAATCATGTTTCACATTATAGGACAAAGCACATTGATGTAAGACATCACTTTTTGAGATATCATTATCCAAAAAGTGATATCACTTTGGAATTAATTGGTACTGAATATCATCTTGCTGATATATTCACCAAACCATTAAATTCTGAGAGAATAGACTACATCAGACATGAACTATGCATGATAAATCTCAAATAGATACCTTACTCATTACTGTTTTAGGTCTTACTGTCTGATATCTTAATATGTTATACTTTACTATTTCATTATTATGGTTTCTCATGTTTACTTTCCCACCATAAACTTTTATGTTTACGGTCTCACAGTTCAGATTTTGTACTTACTGTCTGACGTTTACTATCTCACCGTAACAGATACTGAGAAGTTTATTCACAGTCTCACCGTGAAGGTCATCTACTATCTCACTGTATTGACCATACATGGTCTCACCATAAAAATTCTCTATGTTTTTCTTTAAACCTGTATTGCAGTAATTATAATTTTTACCTTTTTATTTTTCCGTGTTTTTATTTTTGTGACATTTTGTATTCCTAAATGATAAAATAATGAAAGTATCACTTGATTCTTCACTAAAGGTTTCTTCTACCTGCTCTTTTCGAACCCTTCTTCATCCCTTTATCCCTTCTCTCGCTCAAACATTTAGGGAATTCCAGGAATGAAACATCCATCATCATCGACACCTGAGAAGCACAACTCGAAGAAGAAGAAAATTTCACCTAAGATAACACCCGAAGGAACTTTAAATCTGAATCTGGTAAACCGTGTTATTATACCTAAGAAATAGATTTTCCCCAAATGGCTTCTGTCTATTAAGTCTCTGGTATTGAAATTTTTAGAAGATCAAGGCTGGTTAGAATGGTTCTCGAAGGAAGGTAGACCCATCTACCATAGGTTAGTGGCTCAGTTTTATCAGTACGTACAATTATCATTTGATTCTGGTGAGAGTTATGTTGTAAGAAGCTGGGTCAATGGCCAGATATGCTCATTATCTTTGAGTTTATGGGTTACATTCCTTAGGATACCTCATGAAGTAATCTGTGAGGATTATTAGAGAGGACCTCCACATTCAATTGATTTCTTTGATTTAGAAGATACCCGGAAAACCTTAACTAGAAATGGAACCCAGAGGAGAGCCATTGCTGCTGAATTAGATAGAGAACCAAGGATTTTGTTCAAGTTTATACAGAATTTTGTTACTCCCAGGAAAGGTGATTTTTCTATTTTAAAATATCAAGATGTGTTTTTGATTCACCTTATGAAAAATGGGAATAAGATCAACCTATGAAAGTATATCATACACCATGTGTGTGAGTTGATCAAATTCACATCCAAGTCAACTTCTCTGTTCTACTCTCGGCTAATCTCAGTCATGCTTCTTCCCAAAGGTATGGTTGGACCTAATGAAAAAGTTATTAAAGATTGTGAGTAATGTCTCTCAAAAGCCACTCTCAAAAGAATGAAGATAAATGGAATCCATGGAAAATTAATGTGTGGAAGACAATGATAAAGTTTATGAGAAAGTCAATCTGGTGGATTATCCCTCAATACCATGAGATATTTATAATCCTGGTTTGGAAGCCGATGATACTGTTGATTATCCTTAAGAAGAGGAAGAAGAGGATGAACTGCCACCTAGGGAAGTTGTTACTGTTGAGGAAGACAGGACTATTATTCTGCATGTAGTTCTTGAAGAAGAAGTCCCTACTCTTAAAGAAGCTATTAATTTGGAAACTCAACCCGAAGCTGTAACAGAATCTGTTGCCAAAGAACCTAAAAATAATTCCATGGAAGAGCCTATAGTAGATGAGCCTATAGTGGAAGAGCTACCTATTTTTCAAGAGGTCAATATTGAGGAACTCCCTTCAGAAAAATTTATTCCTGAAATCATACCTTCGGCTCAAGAAAGGATGGAGCTAGCCTTTCAGCCGGATAGACAGGAAATGAGTGAGGAACTTAGAACTGAGTCTATGGAATTAGACCAAGATCCTAAGCCTCTCATTCCTGAGAAGGAGGCACCTGTTGAGGGGGAGAAAACCCCAAATCTTGTGTCTATTGAAGCCTCACATCCAACAGAGTCAAGTCCTATAGACACTCATTATAAATTTCCGAGTTTCTATAATGTTGATGACTCTCAGCAGGTTACAAAAACTGGACTTGATATTTCCTCTCTATTTCAATTGAAATCAGTCTCCAATTTTTCACTTGAGAAGGAACCTGAGCTTGTACCAGTCCCTACTCCTAAACCCTTATCTGAACAACCATCCTTTGTGAGTAAGGATGATCTGAAGGAATTTGGTGCAACTCTCTTATCCAGATTTGAGAAACTCATGAATACCCAACCTCATCCTGTGACAAATTTAAGTGGGAGAGATGCCTCACTATTATTGGAGAAAATTATTTCACAAATACATCCTAAGATTCTCCATGAGATTCAAGAAGTAAGAGTTGAAAATAAGTTGATCAATAATTAAGTGAAGACCCTAAGAAGTATGGTTGAAGACATGTAGAGAGAGCTGTATTCAAGATCTGAATCTATTACTCCTCCTGTAGAACCTGTTTCTCTTCAAATCCCATAGGTTGGTGTGTCTCAGAATCAACCTTATCTAGAATCCTTAGATGAAAAGATCGCCAAAAGGAACAAAAAAATTGGGAAGGAAATGAAAGAGCTTGTTGCCAATCTTAATAAACTCACTGATGATTATACGGGGTATCTTCAAAAGCTGTTGAATCAACTAAAATCTCTAACCACAGCTGTCAGAGCATCTAGTGAATCCTCTAAACCCTCCTTAGACAGTGATCGGCTCAGAACTGTAGTAAAAGAAGAGCTTTAGAATTTACTCAGTGGCTTCAATATAGCTTCTTTATCTGAAGTGGTCACGAACAGTGATAGAGGTCTTGACCTAGTACAAATCCACTCTAAAATTGCTAATGATGCTTAGCAAGATATTGTTATGAAAGTGGATTTCTACTTCAAGAGAATCTTCTCCACGACCGATATGACAAACTATTTCAAGTACCTTGTAGAAAATATGTGGATTCCTCCTGTGACTCAAGATTTCAAGAACCAAGTCTAGAAGCTCACAGATTTTACTCGATGGTTGGACAAGTTTATGGAGAACAAGGGTGATTTTGAAAAATCCATGCAGTATGGTGGAGAGATCATTACTGATTTCATCAAACTCATGTAGCCCTATCTTCATTTCCAGAGTACATCCATTGTTGCTCCAGCAGCTCCACCTCTCAGACCTGGTCAGCCTACCTTATCCTCTGACCTAGCCTCAACCACTATGTATGTCGGCCAAGCACTAAGTTAGATCATGTAACGACCCGAAAGTTTGAATAAATCTTGATTCCTAATTTTGTGTGTTATTTTATTTTTCATACTCAACCAAACTATTTTATTTGATAACATGAGTATAATTAAAATTAGACTATTGGGTTTTGACTATTATATGACTGTTAGTCAGTATGACCGTTGAAAACTAAATGTTGCAACTTTTGTCTCTAAATAAAAGTGACCTTGGTTAATTAATATAGAAAGGAGATTCGATGGCCTCATCCAGTCGTCTAGGGCCAATCAAAGCCCATCTAACGGAACTTGGGAATGAGGTAGCACCACTGGGCTCTGCTCTGAACCAAACCTAAGCCGAACTTCATCGTGTAAAGCTAGAATGGAATCGCCTTCACGAGAAGTTCAAACTGATAGAATTACTACTCGTGCAATGTTGGCTGAGCCTCCCTCAGATTCTCTCACCTTAGCACACCTTACACTTAGGTCCTATGCTGGTGTGATAAGGGGCTATATAAGGAGACCGTAACCGCCTTGTGTAATCCTTTGTTTTAAATAAAAATTTTGATTTCTTCTTATGATGAAGATTATGAATTTTCAAATGACCGGATAAATATAGTATGCATATTTTTGATGAATTTTAGAAAAAGGATATTTTAAAAATGTTTATGTAAACCTTAAATACTTAAAAATGTGTGATTATTTTTGAAAAATAGTCTTCTACAATTATGTTCAGTACAAAATTTAGAGTCTAATAAGATCAACATGATTTTTGATGAATAGTAAATTATGAATAGTGATTTTATGCTTAGTATTAGAAATGTGACCAATTGGATTAGTAATATCACTTAAAGAAAGTATTAATATAATTTAGACCCCTTGATTAAGTAATGTTATTCAATAAAATGGGTAAATAACTGTTTCATAAATATTTAGTCAAGTATTAGTTTTTCAGGTGAATAGTGTTTTTTTAAATTAAAAATTTAATTTAAAATATTTAGAAAATTATTTTTATAAAATGGGCTTTATTTTTGAACATAGAGCATCGATATTATGTTATGGTAATTTTTGGGGGTTTTTCTGAAAAAAAATGAATTTTCGATGAATAGTGTATTTATTTAGAAATTAAATTAAAAATATTTAGAAAATTATTTTTATAAAATTGAGTTCATTTTTGAAATCATAGCATCGATATTTGGTTAAGGTGAAATTTTGGGATTTTTCTGAGAAAGTTGAATTTTTGATGAATAGTGAAAATACAGCTTTAGGGTTTCGGTATTTTTAATGACATAATAACTGGGTCATGATGATTTCATGAGATATTTTAAGTTTTGGACAACCAAAGGTGGTTAATTATTGAATTGGGGGCCCCATGTGGCCTAACTCCATGGGAAATACCATGGGAGAGCCCATGGTTTTGAGAAAACCACTTTTGAGGTGTCCCTTGAAATTATTAAAGTATCACCTCACCTTCCCTATAAATACCCACCCTTTCCTCCTTTATTTTTCACTCCTAACTCTTCCCCGAAGAAGCTCTGGTCTCATTACCTCCCAAGGAGTCCTCCCAAGGTTCCCCCAATCTCTCAAGGTCCAAACCTTTGAGTTTTAATAGTTACGTTTTAAGGTAAGTGATCCGACCTCTCTCTTTCTTTTCAAGTAATCTCTTTTATGTCATTTCTATTATGCTCCAAGATATTATGTTGGAGGGTGTTCTTTTATATTCCTCTTACTGCCCTTTTAATTTTAATATGATGAGAGACCCCTCTTTCTCTCATCAATTCATTTTAAGAATGTTTAAGTGGCGCTGTTAGGCAGCCGAATTTTTAAGGGATTCTTTCACCTTTCTCATTTTTCAAAGTTCTATTTTCTTGTCAAGTAATTCATGTTCCTTTTTATTATGTTGGGGTATTATCTCTATATCTATCATACTTATATTCTATTTTCATGTTATTATAGACCCTATTTTATCTCGTCAATTCATTTTTGTTGAAGTTTATGTGGCGTCGTTAGGCTGCCGAATTTTTAAGGGATTCTTTCACCTTTCTCATTTTTCAAAGTTCTACTTTCATGTCAAGTATTTAAAGTTCCTTTTTATTATGTTGGGTTATGATATATATATATATCATACTGATATTATATGTTCATATGATGAGAGACCCTATTTTATCTCGTCAATTCATTTTTATTGATGTTTAAGTGGCGTCGTTAGGCTGCCGAATTTTTAAGGGATTCTTTCACCTTTCTCATTTTTCAAAGTTCTACTTTCATGTCAAGTATTTAAAGTTCCTTTTTATTATTTTGTCATATGATCTATATTTCTATCATACTTATCTTCAATTTTCATATGATGAGATACCCTATTTGATCTCGTCAATTCATTTTTGTTGAAGTTTAAGTGACGTCGTTAGGCTGCCGAATTTTCATAAGAGAAATCTAATTTTTGTCTTCCTTCCATGTTTTTCATTTCAAATTTTATGTCCTTAAAACTTAATTACCATGTTCATATATCCTTCATATTATGTCCCTCTGCTGTTTTATGGGTCATTTATTAATGTTTGACCCATGTCCCATCTCTTTTCAATGTTTTCTAAAACCCTGAAACATAGCCGTTATGCTGCAGAATTTCCGTCTCAAAATGTCTCTCTCTTTTTCTAAAGTTCTTTTATTTTATTAAGTGACTACTCAAAGCTCTCTCTTCTATAGTGGTATTCACATATATACCAAGTTGTTGTATTTTAAATTCTGGTATTTACATACATGAGACCCTCTTTCCCTTTCCGTGGGTTTAAAGTGACATAAAGATCATGTCTTTAAAGCAGTTTTTAAAACGTCATGATTATGAAATGAAACCCTTTTATTTTATGCTATATGGGTTGTTTATGAAATTATTGATGAAGATATATGTGTCTCACATGATAATAAATTCAAATTTAAGGTTTCTCTTTGATAGCGCTCCAATGCATTGGGTAAAGACTTAATCTCTAGAGATGACCATTTAGACTAATACCTTGGTCAATAACCTTGGTAATTTTTATTGAAACCTTGGGGATGGACCTTGGTGAAACAGAAATTATTTCCTTTGTAAAATGTTGTATCCACATCTTCAAGTTATGAAATACATTATTTTTATTATGATATTCCTCATGATTTCATTTTCATACCTTAAAGTTCTTTCATGACTTTATTGATGTATCGCAAGTTCGCATGTTAAATGCTTCCCTTGTTTCCCTTACTGGGCCTTCTGCTCACCCTTTCTTTTGATGTATGTACCCAGGTTATGAGATTCAGTAATGAACCTAGGATGATCATAAGGAAAATACTTTCAAGTGTTTAAGAAGATTTTTTTTTGTTTCATGTGTTAAGTTCTTGGTTTCCAAGACACTAAACCTTAAAGACCCTCAGTATTGTATAATGTAATGAAAGTTTGTGTGACAAAAAGGCGGGATGCTATAGTTGGTATCAAAGGATGGTTTAGTTATTTGTGGAAATTATGATATGAAAACTTTAGGAATAACCCAATAAAAAAGTTTAAATATAGGAAATCTTCCTGGTATTTTGGTGAGTATTGAGTAAGGGGTTGCCAAGAAAATGCATCCATGTCTGGATACGAGCAGGTAGAGGTGGCTCTGGCACAGATGTACATAGGGGTAAAACACGAAAACACTGCTTTGAGCTAGACTCGAACAGGAACTGGTACACGACAACGGGCCTTGCTGCACTCTTGGTTAGGACACTGATGGGGGATATGCTTTGGTAAATTCATAAACTTAGTATGAACCATTATTAAAGGAACAAAGATAAAATAAAATAAAGATTCACATAAGAATATATGATCATGGATAACCTAGATTGGAACCTAGGGGATCACAAGTTAGGGTATACTTTCATTCTACAAGTTTATCCATCTATGCTTAAAGTTTCCTTTTAATGATTATTGGCTAAGAATTCAAGCCCTTAATTATACTTTCTTTTCTTAGTAAATGGCGGGAAATGGAAGAACATGTCCCAACAACCAATGTGATAGGAAATGTTATGATTGCCCTATTGATGTGAAAGAGTTGAAAAAAGATCAAGTCGAACATATTATTATTATTCCAAACCAACTATCAAAAATCACAATTAATAATTGGTGCCTAGTTGAATGCCCATATTCATCAAGGAAGAAGAAGACAAAGTCTCAAGGATGTTCATCTTATAAAGGTGATAAGGGAAAGAAGACCCAATTTCCTTTGTGCAACAAGTGTGGAAAGGGGCACCAAGGAGAATGTCACAAAGGAACCGAGAGATGTTTTAAGTGTGGGAAGATAGGGCATACAGTATCCAATTGCTTTAAAAATGGATAATGTGATGAATGGAGATAAGGTTCGATCTAATGTGCCTTATACATTTCGATGTTGTAAATGCGGAGAAGTTAGACATTATCCAAGGAAATGCTTTCTTGGAATGGGTGAGATGCATGATGAGCATCCACAATCTTTGAGGACAAGGGAACAATTCAAGTCCTATGCTGAGATGGATCATGATGAATTAAGTACATGTAACTTCTTCACAATAATTTTCTATGTCATGTTGCATTTTAGTTCGTGCTCTATGTGCATATCTTTTATGTTTTCTAAGATCATCGAGTCACTACCTAAGATGATTTTATATCATTAAGGAAAACATCTATTATTATGTACCACATGTTGATGTAGAAAAGTTTTCCTCTTAAAAAAAGGGTGATTAGAGGATTAAAAGATGATTATTATTTTGGAAGACGTTAACTATTTTGGGAACCCTATTTGATCGAGGTAAATAGATTACTACGGTATTTTCTTTGAGGAGTAAATGTTGAAATATATTTTGAAGAATTGATGAATTTAAGACGGACTTATAGTAATTTAGGTTACATATGGAAATGATTAACCTATCTTGGGTAAAATATGATTAGGTTAGCTACTTTTGTTATAAGATGTTAGAAGTGGTTGATGTTGTTTGGAGATGAGTGATAAAATTTATCTTGGAAGACTATGTTATCAAATCCTTCTTTTTTTTTGGTTTCAATATTAGTTTGGTTTATTTTGAGGAATTTTAAGGACAGTTATTTATGGAATGGTCTATGATGAACTTTGGGTAGTACCATGGAACTTTGAAGATTTAAAGTAGTTTCCCTTCCTCTGGGGTTCTTTATTTTGGAAGAGTTGTTTTATCTTACCCTTTATGTTTTTGGGATAATGTTTAAAGATATAAGAAATCAATAGTTAATCTTTGGTGGATTATGTGATTCTCTATAAGATGATTCTTGTGCTTTGATGAGACCAAGTAGTTTTGAATGCTCATCGTTTGGAGAAAATATTATTTTTGGAAGAAACTTATTAAAGGATGAAACTCTACTTGAAGGTAGGTATATTTCCTTATGTTTTTATTCTATGTAGTAAATGAATTCCTCAAAACTATGAAAAGGAACGTAAAACAAAAATGTTTTCTATTAACGTTTCCTACTGGATAATCAAAGACCATTTACACACATCATAAGTTTGTGATTTTCTTATTGTTAACGTTCTCCTAATCATGTTTTCTATCACTCTCCCACAGAACTTGACCCTTTGTTTTTTTTTCTTCCATATCCTTGTTTTCCTACATGGAATCCTAGTATGGGTTAACTCGGGTGACCTTTTTACTTCCTTTTCTATCTTTTAAAGTAATAGTGTTACTGACTCTTTTTCCGATGTGGGAATTTCAATGAAATTTCAAAACCCAATTTTAAAAATTACGAGGACGCAATTTCTTAAGGGGGGAAGATTGTAACGACCCGAAATTTTGAATAAATCTTGTTTCCTAATTTTGTGTGTTATTTTATTTTTCATACTCAACAAAATTGTTTCATTTGATAACATGAGTATAATTAAAATGATACTGTTGGGTTTTGACTATTATATGACCATTAGTCAGTATGACCGTTGAAAACTGAATGTTTCAACTTTTGTCTCTAAATAAAAGTGACCTTGGTTAATTAATATAGAAAGGAGATTCGATGGCCTCATCCAGTAGTCTCGGGCCAATCGAAGCCCATATAACGGAACATGGGAATGAGGTAGCACCACTAGGATTTACTCTGGACCAAACCCAAGCCGAACTTCATTGTGTGAAGCTAGAATAGAATCGCCTTCGCGAGAAGTTCAAACTGATAGAATTACTACTCGTGCAATGTTGGCCGAGCCTCCCTCGGATTCTCTCACCATATCACACCTTACACTTAAGTCCTATGCTGGTGTGATAAGGGGCTATGTAAGGAGACCGTAACCTCCTTGTGTAATCCTTTATTTTAAATAAAAATTTTGATTTATTCTTATGATGAAGTTTATGAATTTTCAAATGACTGGATAAATATAGTATGAATATATTTGATGAATTTTAGAAAAACAATATTTTAAAAATGTTTATGTAAACCTTAAATAATTAAAAATGTGTAATGATTTTCAAAAAATGGTATTCTACAATTATGTTCAGTACGAAATTTAGAGTCTAATAAGATCAACTTGATTTTTGATGAATAGTAAATTATGAATAGTGATATTATGCTTAGGATTAGTAATGTGACCAAATGGATTAGTAATCTCACTTACAGAAAGTATTAATATAATTTAGAAACCTTTATTAAGTAATGTGATTCAATAAAATGGGTAAATAACGGTTTCATAAATATTTAGTCAAGTATTAGTTTTTCGGGTGATTAGTGTTTTTTTAATTAAAAATTTAATTAAAAATAGTTAGAAAATTATTTTTATAAAATGGACTTTATTTTTGAACTCAGAGCATCGATATTATGTTATGGTAATTTTTGGGGTTTTTTCTGAAAAAAATGAATTTTCGATGAATAGTGTATTTATTTAAAAATTAAATTAAAAATATTTAGAAAATTATTTTTATAAAATTGAGTTAATTTTTGAAATCAGAGCATTGATATTTGGTTAAGGTGAAATTCTGGGATTTTTCTGAGAAAGTTGAATTTTTTATGAATAGTGAAAATACAGTTTTAGGGTTTCGGTATTTTTAATGACATCATAACTATTTCATGATGATTTCATGAGATATTTTAAGTTTTGGACGACCAAAGGTGATGAATTATTGTATTGGGGGCCCCATTTGGCCTAACTCCATGGGAAATACCATGGGAGAGCCCATGGTTTTGAGAAAACCACTTGTGAGGTGTCCCTTGAAATTGTTAAAGTATCACCTCAACTTCCCTATAAATACCCTCCCTTTACTCATTTATTTTTCACTCCCAACTCTTCCCCAATGAAGCTCTGGTCTCATTACCTCCCAAGGAGTCCTCCCAAGGTGCCCCCAAGCCCTCAAGGTCCAAACCTTTGAGTTTTAAGAGTTATGTTTTAAGGTAAGGGATCTAACCTCTCTCTTTCTTTTCAAGTAATCTCTTTTATGTCATTTCTTTTATGCTCCATGATCTTATGTTGGAATATGTTCTTTTATATTTCTCTTAATTCCCTTTTCATTTTAATATGATGAGAGACCCTGTCTTTCTCTCATCAATTCGTTTTATGAATGTTTAAGTGGCGCCGTTAGGCTGCCAAATTTTTAAGGGATTCTTTCACCTTTCTCATTTTTCAAAGTTCTATTTTCTTGTAAAATATTTCAAGTTCCTTTTTATTATGTTGGGGAATGATCTCTATATCTATCATAGTGATATTATATTTTCATATGATGAGAGACCCTATTTTTTCTCATCAATTAATTTTTTTTGAAGTTTAAGTGGCGCCGTTAGGCTACCGAAATTTTAAGGGATTCTTTCACCTTTCTCATTTTTTAAAGTTCTACTTTCATGTCAAGTCTTTAAAGTTCCTTTTTATTATGTTGGGGTATGATCTCTATATCTATCATACGGATCTTCTATGTTCATATGATGAGAGACCCTATTTGATCTTGTCAATTCATTTTTGTTGAAGTTTAAGTGGCGTCGTTAGGCTGCCGAATTTTTAAGGGATTCTTTCACCTTTCTCTTTTTTCAAAGTTATACTTTCATGTCAAGTATTTAAAGTTCCTATTTATTATGTTGGGGTATGATATATATATCTACCATACTTATCTTAAATGTTCATATGATCAGAGACCCTATTTGATCTCTTCAATTCATTTTTGTTGAAGTTTAAGTGACGCTGTTAGGCTGCCGAATTTTCATAAGAGAAATCTAATTTTTTTCATCCTTCCATGTTTTTCATTTCAAATGGTATGTCCTTAAACTTTCATTACCATGTTCATATATCCTTCATATTCTGTCCCTATACTGTTTTATGGGTCATTTATGAATGTTTGACCCATGTCCCCTCTCTTTTCAATATTTTCTAAAACCCCGAAACATAGCCGTTATGCTGCAGAATTTCCGTCTCAAAATGTCTCTCTCTTTTTCTAAAGTTCTTTTTTTATTAAGTGAATACTCAAAGCTCCCTATTATATAGGGGTATTCACATATATACCAAGTTTTTCTATTTTAAATTCTTGTATTTACATACATGAGACCTGCTTTTCCTTTCCGTGGGTTTAAAGTGACATAAAGACCATGTCTTTAAAGCAGTTTTTAAAACGTTATGATTATGAAATGAAACCCATTTCTTTTATGCTATATGGGTTTTTTATGAAATGATTTATGATGATATATGTGGATCACATGATAATAAAGGAAAATTTAAGGTTGTTCCCTGATAGCACTCCAATGCATTGGGTAAAGACTTAATCTCTAGAGATGACCATTTAGACTGATACCTTGGTGAATAACCTTGGTAATTTTTATTGACACCTTGGGGATGGACCTTGGTGAAACGGAAAGGATTTCCTTTGTAAAATGTTGTAGCCACATCTTAAAGATATGAAATACGTTATTTTTATTATGATATGCCTCATGATTTCATTCTCATGCCTTAAAGTTCTTTCATGACGTTATTGATGTATCGCCAGTTCACATGTTAAATGCTTCCCTTGTTTCCCTTACTGGGCCTTCTGCTCACCCTTTCTTTTGATGTATGTACCTAGGTTATGAGATGCAGTAATGAACCTAGTATGAACATAAGGATAAGTCTTTCAAGTGTTTAAGAAGAATGTTTTTTTTGTTTCATGTATTAAGTTCCTAGTTTCCAAGACACTAAACCTTAAAGATCCTCAGTATTGTATAATGTAATGAAAGTTTATGTGACAAAAAGGCGGGATGCTATAGATCAGGCTTCTGATTCTTGATCAAAAACTGCTTAGATATTCTACTGATCCTACCTTGGCTCCCTCAGTCTTTTAAGGCCTTCCTTTACCCTCTTTATCAACCACCTCACTACCTTATTCTATCTCGACCTCTTCCCTTATGGCTTCCTCTTCTGTCATTGCTGCTAAAGGCAAAGAGAAGACCATTCCATGAAGAAGAATAGTGACTACTCTTCTTTTTGATAGGGATTCTATTGATTTTGTATTACTCTTCTATTTTTTACTATTACTTATTTTCTATTATTGGAATGTGGACTTTTTGACTACTCTTATTCCATATTTTTGATAATCCCAAAAGGGGAGAAGTTTCTATATCCTATCCTTTTATCTCCTTTTATCTCTATAGTTGAATTCAATATACACTTTAACTTTACATGATTTGTGATCATCAAAAAGGATGATATTGTTGGACTCCTCATGTATTCATCATTTTTCAATGATCAAAAATCTTATTCAACCTAGTTACCTCCTATAAATTATATCCAATCATGTGTATTTATGTTTAAAGTTTTCTCATGATTTAAGAAGAGACATGAAAGATCTTAATTGATCTATATTTAGTTTACTTACTTTATATTATCTTTGATCTACTCTCATAATACCTTATTTGAAAAATGCTTAAGTCTAATCCATTCTATTATCATCATTGCTTAAGTCTGAACACAGTTACTTTGAAAAGTATAAGACACCGTGAGTCTGCCACTGGCTATGTCTTTCTAGCACCATGAAGTAGACATCGTGAAGCCAGACACCGTGAAGCAGACACCGTGAAGTAGACACTGTGAATCTAGACACTGTGAATCATACACAATGAACAAGACACCGTGAAGCAAGACACCGTGAAGCAAGACACCATGAAGCAGACACCGTGAACAAGACACCATGAACAAGACGCTGTGACCGTGAGAAACCATGACCATGAGACACCGTGACACTCAGACACTGTGATCAATCTAGACATCATGTGAAGGAGACACTGTTTCCATAACTTACTGTGACACCGTTTCTTAAACTATTTTGTCACCTTTCAATTTAATTTCTAATGGTCATATTTGATGATTTTAATGCAATAACATAATTAATGTTTCTTTGCAGACATATCATCTGATAGTATAAGGTACGAGGTGCAGAATACATGCAACATGTCGGCTACAACACAAACACTTCAAAGATAAAAGCGAATTGTGACCATGAATCAGTACGTGTGATACAAAAATTAAAAGCAAGACCGTGAGAACAATAACGAACAAGATTCTTAGAAGAAGTTTCAAAAGAAAGGCACACTGCATGAAACTCGAAACTACAGAACACACGAAGCATATTTTAAGATTAACAAATATCTACGCTCATTGAACCTCACAAAGAACACAAGTTGAATCGTAACACTCTGGTTTCCACACAACTTCTAGATAATGACTCAAATCTTCATCTGATTCAATCCAAAAAAGTCTAGAGCTGCATTGATATTACATGAGAGCATTCTAACCTCATCTCTATATTCTTGCTCTACTGTGATCATCATTTTCCTTAAATTATGAGCAGTGTATGCTTCTGTCTGTTTGGACACACACTGACTCCTAAGATGAACTGGAGGATACTGAAATCCTCACACCAAACTCTTTATACCTTTGTGTATACCACGTAGAACTGTGGTAGAGGTCTAAGAACCTGGACAGCCTGTGTTTTGTTGTTATTTCTATCCCACGTAGAACTGTGGTAGAGGTATGAGGACCTGGACAGTCTGAGTACTGCTGTAAACACCGATCCAGGGTGTGGATCAAAGTTTTTATAAAATCTGCTTGGTGTCAGGTGATCACCAAGTGGATTGGATTAGGTCTTAGCTTGAGTCTGAACCACTTGTTTCATATCAGTTGTGTTGCTTAAGATAGTTATCTCTGTTTTATTGCTTTACTATATAATTCAAAAATTTATAATTTCTCATTGATACTAAGTCTTGGAAAGAAGTTATAACTAGCTTGTCTTAGTAGAATAACTTCAAAAGTAATATTAATAACACAAATTAAGATTACTGAGAATTAATCAATCTTCTAAGAAGTTATTTAAATAGTCAAACTCTTATGATAGTATAACCTTGATTAACTGGGTTGTATTTAATCTTTGCAGAAACCTTTTTAGAAATACTTCTTAATAGAAATTTTCATAGTTACTCAATTCACCCCTCCCCTCTTGAGTAATCTACTCCGACCAACAATTCCATGGATTATTCTAGAATACGATTATTTTCATGAGTAGTATATGGAGAATATCAATTATAATAAATTATTTTAATTTTTGTTAGGTTTTTACGGCTCCATATAGGTTGTTTAATATTTATTGGTGAGTTGTTCTAGGTTTATGAATCAAATACTCTTTATGATCTTGATCCATGATAGTGGGAAAGTTAGTATAATATGTAACTAATTGATAGAAAATTAGGAGACCGGGCTAATTTTGTTCCAAGTTTGATAGACATCAATTCTTGAAAAGGTAGTATAAAGTTATACCCATATATAAAGACCTCATGTGATGGATAGACTCTTAGTTGAGTGACTATAAATTAATATTTTGTGTGATCAAAGGATTCTTGTGTGTACTTATAGGTGAGTAGTGGGATATTATAAACATGTGACATCAACCAAGGTTTCTTAGATGTCAGGGATTGAAAATTTATAGATGTACTTGAGGGGACATATTCATTTAGGGATAATATTAATTAGAATCATAGGGAATGTGATATAATTGAGTTCAAAGGAAACTATTATGGGGACCATATCTTAGTACTTTCTGTGCATAATTGATCATAAAGAGATATATTATCTATCGTATATGTCTTTAGAAAGTGAATATAGTTTTTATTGAGAATGGAGTATATGTCTAAAATTACTTTTTTGTGCTTTAGAATTGTTTGTAAAGTTAAAATGAACCTCTATATTGAAAAACAATATGGTGGGTAATTTATAACAACACATTTAAAAAAATGTATGAATTGAATTACTTTTCAATTGTTTCATGTGTATTTTGGGGGATTCTAGCTAATGGAGTTATTAACGGAAGATGAGAACAAGATTTGGAGGAAGATGGTTGGGTGGTTTTATGTTTTAGGTGTAGTGAAATCTTGTATGTATATAGTTTCCTAGTATATAGTACACAATAGTGGCAGTAACTGAGGGGTTGTAAGCCCCAAGTGGACCACCGACCAATGATTGGCCCTATGAGAGGTATATTGGGGACATGAGGTACCCAATGCAGTGTAAAATAGGTAAGTGGTGTCCTCCTGATTGATTTTATTAGTTTTTAATTAAAATATAATTTAGGTTAAAAAATATAAAAGCTCATATCACCCCTCTCAACCAAACTCATAAACAGAACCCCCATATGATCTCGTTATCTCCTTATAAAGTGGATTTTTATTATTATTAAGCTTTGTTTAACTAATTTTTTATAATTTAAGATCACTATTATTGATTTTATCTTACAAATTTCCTATATTTTGGGTTTCCTTGACTATTAAGTACCACTCTGACCTAATCTACCTAAATCTGGGGGGTCCTGAATCGTTTATTTCGGGTGAATAGGGAAGGATTGAACCATGATTCTTGATGATTTGACTTCTATGAGTATTATTTAGGTAGTCCCTTGTGTTCTACCATGTTTTATAAAAATTATATTGGATTATATAAATGTGGTATTTGGTTAATAAGTGTAATAAACATGATATTAGACAAGTCGAGAATGGGTGCTTATAATATAGTGAGGCAGGTTCACTATAACCATAAAGAACATGTTGCACATGGTTTTTATTGGTTTTTTGTCACATACAGTGAAAATGTTAGTGTGAGTAAGTTTACAAAAATTAGTAGAAAATAACATGTAGTGTTTTTAAACTTTAGTGCCAACTTTGGAGACCTTTTTAGGTTTTATGGAAGGATGTTTAAAATTTTTTGTAGAGTGGGGTGGTACTCCCTTAGGAAATAAGTGTATATATGTAGGATTGTTTGATTAATATTATTTCACCAATATGTGTGACTCTTATTCTTGAGTGAGATTCCTATGATATGTTCTGAGTGAACTTATTCTTTCTCATGTGAGATCTTTCTTGGGTATATGAGTTAGTAGTCACCTGGTAAAGGTTTCACCTAGGGGAATTAGGTATATAAAAGTCTATTATCAATTTATAAGAATGATGAATTTCATATAAGGTTTATTTTTTAGTGGACTATGATTATATGATTAGAAAAATTTAGTCCTTGAGTGTGGGATGAGAACCTATTGGGGGTAGTAGAATGGAACATTATTTAAGATTATGTCAGTAGAATAATCTTAAGAGTTGGGAATTGATGAGTTTCAACCTAGGTTTCTGCATCATCAGTGAGATAATACATATAAGGTATGATTTTGGTCGATGATGTATGATATATGTATTATGTATTGGGATATTATAATACTTGATATAATGGTCTTATATGATTTTTTTATTTCAAATTACAATTCCTTTTAATTATGTTATTACTGTAACTATTTTTCATTATAATGTGGGATAAAAATTTCTCGAATGGATGTTAGGCTATTGTGAGAATATTGTTTTTAGAAAAGTATATATATAATCTGGGAGGCTTTTATTAAATTATATATTCCATAACTAGATACAGACATGGGAAGTGAAACCAAGAAGTCCAAGAGTAGTTATAGAAGTATGAATACCAGATCTAGATGATGAAGTTTGGAAAGTGAAACTGACTCACATTGTATTAACTTTGATGGATATATAATAATAACATGATGTTTTGTGGACTCTATGTATCAATCGTTAGAGGTTTGTGTAATATTAGCTCAAATTATTCATCGAGTTTTATAAAGTTGAGATGGTACATCATTAAATAGCTTTGACCAGATTGATGTTTGTTTGCATTAATCAATATTTATTGGGAAGTATCTATAGAGATAGGATTGTAGTGAAACCGTTTCTATTAGTTAATCTACTATATAAATATGACTAGTGGGATCACTTTTTTTATTTAATTGTGATTTAGAAATTATTATCTCTCATTTGTAAGAAAATAGCAGTATTGTTTCTTCTATTGGATAGGATTAAGTTCCATACAACATAAATACATTTTGTTGTTTCATGTTGTTCATGAGTGACTTCATTCTTCCACCTTTGTGTGTTATGAAACATATACTAGTGATTAAGGCTATTTAGAAAAAAAAACTTCATATCCTGGAAACTTCATTCCGATGTTGTAATTGGGTACTACCGAACTCCAGAACTTTGGACCTCATTCCATAAGTGAGGTTCTATAAGGAATTCTTGAATTCAGGTCCTTGACACAAAAATTGGTATCAAATATAGCTTTTATTCTTTGAGGGGTTATTTTATTAATATTTAGCATTTCAATGGGAACTTATTTATTTTAAATTTAGGTCTTTGGAAAAATTTAATGTAACACCATGAGATTTTAGAATATGTTTCTCTTTAATAAATTTGACGTGTTTGATAGCTTGTGATGTACATAACGCCAAAATAATGTAGAAATGACTTATTATAATAAAAAATTAAATGTATAATGATTTAATTAAATGAAACATAAATAGTAAAATTGATTATAAGAATCACTACTTTAATTATTCTTAACAAAACAGAAATTATTTATTTTAAAACATTATTTTTAATATATATTACATATATTTTTTTTAAAGACAAATTCATAAATTTTAGAATTTTATTTTCTATAAAATTAACTTCATTTTTGGATTACATCATGTCAAAATTATCTTAGGGTGAACTTTTTGGGTTATTCGGAAAAATTTTGATTTTTTGGTGAATAGTGAAAATACCATTTTTACAATTATCATAACTCTGATGACATCATTATGATATCATAATGATTAAAAAATTTATAAAAAAAAAATTCTGATAAAATATATGTTTAATTGGTAAAATAAATCATTTGAAACTATTATGTTAAATTTGGAAATTGATGCTTGAATTTTTGGAACCTAAGTTATATTTTACTCTAATAAAAAATTAATTCTTTAACTTTAATGAGGTGTTTCATTGATGAAATTAGGTTTTTAATGGTAATAATGTCAATAACATTTATTTATATAATAACAATCTAAAAATTCATTGTAAAAACCAATACTCTAGAATATTTTTCCTAAATAAGTATAAAGTCATTTTTAAACATAAAAACACTTTTTTTCTAAAAATGGTTTCTATTCACTTATATTCGAATAAATTTATTCCACTTATATGAATTAAATACATAAAAAAATCCATATTTTTAATCAAGTTATTAAAAAGATTTATAAGTCTAATCGTATTTTTATCCTTAATGAATGATCACTATGGTAAAAATTTGTCACCGTGGTTAAGGCTAAAATGGGTTAAAAGGGTTCAAATAAAGGGATAAGGATTAAATATAACAAAAAACACTTTCTTAAATATAATTAGTTGAATTTATTTCTAACTTAATCACATTATATTCTAAAATTGGATGTTTTCAATCCACTTTCCAATGAGAGAGGCATTATTATATTTTAAAGTTCTTAATATTTACAAGGGTGTCACTCCCCACAATTATAAAAGAGAACCTCGTATTCTAACTTATCCCCACCACTAGATAACCTTATCATAACTATTATATACAGAAATATCTTTCCAAATATCCACCTCATTTCATATAGGTTCAGTTCTCACTAAAATACCCACCTAGAGAGGCTTAAGTTGTAAGCCAAAGGAAAATTCCTGATGAAGAGGTACTCGTTTTAACTAAGCTCTTTCAAGTTTATTTATTACTAAACCACCACCAACTCTTATATAACCATATTAAAATAATTAAATAAATGTCTTTAATATAATTAAATTTATTTATTTCAATTTTATAACTATTTTCTACATCATTCTCATGCTATGATAAATAAACACTTTGCTTGTCTGTACGTGCGTAATGTCACCTCAACAAAGTGATGTGTTTCAATTTTCATTACCATATCACACAGTTGGTTATAAATATGGATATAATTGATATATATATATTATATTTTGACACAATTATAACCCTATAAAGATAAAATATTATCTACCCATTTACATTTCCATTAGTTTGAAAATGATAATGTCGTTTAAGTGTACATGTAGATTACCATCTCTGTGAAGCGACATGATTAAATTTTCATGTCTTCCATACATATATATTAATATTTTTAGATTTAATAGAAATATTTTCAATTTAATATATAATTACTATTTTTAAAGATAAATTGTTGTCTAACTTCATTTCTTTGTATTCATTGGAAAATGAAAACATTTCCCATGTTCCGGCACGAACTACCATCTCCCTAAATCAATACATTTCATTTTTCTTCACCATAATAAATTCATATTTATAAAAGTTTATATAATTATTAAATATGATAATTATTAAATTATTAAGATTCTATAACCATGACCAAGTTTCAAGGATTATAATTGTCCAACTGAAACAAACCTGTAAAATTGAATAGGTAACATACCAAATGATTATTTTAATGAATAATTGATAATAAATGGATAATTATATATTATAAGGGAGTTATATTTGTTAATATAAATATGAAAATAATTCTATTATATATTTATATTAAATATAATTTTATTATATAAAATTATTTAGTGTATATGAAGAAAGTTGGGACTTGAGGTAAGGGTTTATGTTGCAATATCATTTTGTAATTATGGTTGTTCATATTTAAATTTCAATTGGAGAAATTGTATTATCTCTCTATATTAAAACTCATCAATTTTATTATCCTCTAATTATTTCTATTTTTTCATGTTTTCCATACATTTTAATCCCTTTGTTACTCAAATATACTAAAATAATGTTTCTAAGAAAACCCGGACTTATTTCTCCTCTTTGGTAGGGAATCATTCTCTTATATATACATTTTCTTAAAAAAAATTATATGAAATTAATATATATTTATAAATTATTTATAAATTTATTTTTCACATAATTTTTATTTCATTTAAAAATTATTAAAATTAATATTTTTAAATTTTTCCAAATGATTATCTTTTGACTTTATTTACAAAGTATGAAGAGAATTTTTTTATTTAATATCTATAGCCTGAATGAATTTTTACACAGTTACTTCATTTATGCACGATATAAATTAATTAAATAGTTTTCATTATTTTATATATAAAAATATATTTATATAATTCTTTTAATTTTTTATTTTTTAAAGTTCTTAAACAAATAGATTTTTCTCTTTTTTCAAAGAATATTTCAAATCCTTTTATAAATGTTTTCTTCATCTATATTAACATAATTTAATTATAGTTATAATTTAATGAGGATATGATCATATGGTACCAACCAATTTCATTCTCTAGATTGATTATAATGATTATGGTCTAAAAAAGTTTACAAGAAACTGGTCTTTCCCCATGGGTTAATTATGTTATTATGAGATGATGAATGTTTTTGTGATATTATAACACATATATGCAAGTTTTTAATTATTTGATAGGTGGGTACATAATTAGATAGTCCTCTAATGCATTGGGTAATAATTTATATCTCGTGATATGATATGAAATGAAATGGGTAGTGAACATAATGCACTATGGGATTCTTTCCACTATATTTATGGGAATAGGGAGTGAACTTAAATAAATATGGGACTCTATCCACTATAAGAGTCTTGAGAGTGACCTTTGTACAAGGAAATGATTTTATGTTATTATGTGTATTCCATAAACTTATTTCATATACATATGATATTATCTCATTGATCATGATTGATTATTGATGATTTGTCTCACTTATGACTCATTTATTTTATTATGATACAGCTACATCCCTCATGATTTATAGTATATGACTTGTTGGGTATATATTAAAATTTTATAATCATGTTATTATACCCATATTATTATATTATTCTCACTTATGTTCATGGATTGATATATCACATTTTTACACTTACTGAGTATCTTAACTCACCCTTTATTATATTTCTATTTCCCCATGTTAGCAAGAAATATTTTTAAGTAAGAAATATATAAGCTGGGTATTTTGGGAGCAGAACCTTGTGGGATATGTTTAATATCATTCATGAATTAAGATTATTATGTATCTAGACTCCAAATACATTAAACCTTTATAGTTCTTAGATATGTATTATTATGGTATGTGTTAAATATTTATCTAAAATGATGTAATAATTATATAAATGGTTATCAAGTCATTATATTTGGTATTAGATTAGGGTTTAGTTATTTTATATATTAGGTAATAAAGAATGAGGGGATGTAACATATAAAAACCTATGATAAATCAATTTTATATAGTATGAACGTAAATTTTCATAGGTTGATAATAAGTTTTCATAATTTAGGACATATTAGAAATAATTTTTATGATTATATGATTTCTTAGTCTAATTAACTATGATTAATTATCACACTACGATTTTTGGTTTTAGTAAATGGTTGGAACCAAGTGGAATCATGTGAACAATGAATGTTATGGATAATGAAATGATTGTACCCATGAGAAACTAAATGAATGGGATATGGGTTATAAAATCATTGGGTTATTCTCACCTGACTCTCTCAATTTGTGAATAGTAATATGAATCATGTATAACTTCAAAATTTCAAAATGGATGAATAACTCACCATTGAGTCTTTTATGCGGTGAAATCCACCTTCTTTTAATGGGTCCTTTCATATACTTAATTATGTTGTTTCTATCAATGTTATAGAGGATATATTTTACATTATCCAGTGATCAAACTAAAAGAAGGTTACTTTTTCTATGTATTGTTTCAAAGGTGAATTCGGTCAATAGTGGAATCTTATCAAAAATGAATAGTGGATTTTTAGAACTGAGGCAGAAGGATACTGAATCCTTTGGTAACTATGGGGAAAATTGCACTTTAATTTCAATGTATTATTATGGATTAATCATCAAACCTAAAATTAATACTGATTGATTCTTTAGTGGATTAATATAATGTATCTAAAAGTAATTTTCTCTAAGAGACTTTGATAGATATAAAAATAATAATTTTATGTGCTCACAAGTTATGAGTGGAGAGTGGTGACTCTAATTTTCCTCACAATTTTGGGGAAAAGAGGAGAACATTAGATTAATAAGGGGATTCAAATAATAAAACCCATGTAGGACAGATAATCAATCTATCTTAATATCAAAAAATAGAAAAAATCAGGGGGTAAATTTTATTAATGGATCGGGTAAATGTTTAAAGTGTGTAAAATAAGGTCATTAATCAAATTATTATCAAAGTGATGCAAGGAGGATAGATAATGAAATAAATAGAGCGAAAGATTAACCAAATGCACTACTTAAACATAAATACTACAATTTCAAGGAGTATGGAAATTATTCCAATAATTTCATAGATCCAAGGGTTAATTATCGTAATTTGAATCAGCAACCTCCTAATACAAAGGATAAAAGAAAGGCCTATATTATCACAACTACTGAGGTGGGTCACAAGAATGAACTGGTGAATGGTACACTTATCATCCACACTAGAAATGGAAATTTATTATTCGATTCCATATCTACCCACTCTTTTATATCTAAATAATTTTCTATGATTATTACATCATATCCACAAATGTTATATGTTAATTTATTAGTGAAAAATCCTCATGATATGATGATAAAATCTTAATTATATATCTTCAATCTAATAGAATTTTGTGGGAATATGCTTCTAGTAAATCTTGTGACTCTTCTTCTAGTTGAATTTGATGTAATTTTGGGAATGGATTTGATCACTCTATATAGATTCCATATCAATTTTTAAATAATGGAAGTCAGATTTGGTGTTCTGAATTAATATATGATCATTTATTAGTGAATGAACATGAAATTTAAATGGAAATTACTTCAATTATATAGATCTTACTACTTATTCATGGGTATATTTATCACAAATGTTTTTTGTAGAAAGTAAAAATTGAATATATTTCAATTTTTTAGATATATACAGATATATTTATTAAATATATTCCTAGAATTTCCCCATATTATGCAGTTGGTTTTTTAATAGAACTTATGCCTAGTTCTATATTTATTTAAAATAATACTTATATAATGGTATTAATTGGGTTAATGTAATTAAATTATAAACTTCATGAAAATCTAAAAAATGGATTCATACACCCTAGTGCATCACCATGGGGAAACCCTATTAGTTTTATTAAGAATAGAGATGGGTAAATGAATATTTTTTTTGATTATTGAGAACTTAACAACATTAATATCAATAAAAATTATCCTAAACCCCATATTGGTGACTTGTTTTATAAATATCATAGAGCTGAATACTTATCAATGATTAATATTTGATCTGGATATCACCATTTAAGGGTCCAAAGGGAGGATATAACCAAGAAATCCTTCCATGTGAGGTATATATATTATGAATTTATTGTTATTCCATTTATAAATAACAACACCCACTCCATTTTCATGGATTTAATGAATGTAGAATTTATAGATTACCTTGATCATTTTTTGGTAGTATTTATAGATGATATTACAATATATTCTAATTGAAATAATATAATTAAAGATCATTTGAGGATTCTATTAAATACTTTGATAAAGAAGAATTTGTTTTCCAAATTTATTAAGTGTAAACTTTGATGTCTAAAATCACCATTATTGGGTCACATAATTACAAGAGATGGTTGGATCTGGATGAACGATTCGCCAGCAAGGGGCTCCTCCATAGTGTTAGGATTCCTCATCGCTTCCTTCTCACCTCAGTCAGTTGCGGCTTCATCCTTAGATCTCAGTGACTTCAAGCATGCTCCTCTTAATGTGGAGACATCATGGATCTTGATTTTTCTACTTCTTCGGGGTTTGGGTTCCAATTCCTAGGGTTCGAGAGTTCTCTAGCGGCATTGTGGGTGGTATCCATCATCAGGATTTTGCGGCATTGAAGGGTCGCGACCTTCTATTAACTCGGCTTCTCCATGGAGGCATGATGTGTTTGAGATCTGGTTTGATGTGTTCTGAGGGTTCAACCACATGTTTTTGTGTTCTTTGGTTAGATTTGTGTCCTCTTCGAGCAATGGTGGTGATGGGTTTTCCATGGTTATTTGTGGTGAAGTTTCTTCCAGTGTCCGGTTAGGGTGGATGGATTTTTGCTGATGGTTTATGGAACTATGATTCTTACCTTTGTTTTTCTATATTTGTTGTTACTCCTTTGTTATTAATTTATTCTATTCATGATCTGTTGTGCTTGTTCTGCGTTTGCTTTTGTGTGATCTACTGATTTGGTTTTGACGTTGGTATTTTTGAAATATTTCTTGGTGAAGGAGTTGGGGTTGGATTTGGTGGAGGTGATGGTGTGGGTGATTTGGTGAGGGAGCGAGTACTGGTATTTGGGTGGTATTTTTGGTTTGAGGTGATTGTGGTAAATTGGGACATGGAAGGAGCCCCTCGTAGTTTTCAAAATGTTGTTATGTATCAGTTGGATTGTTTTTTGTATGGTGTTTCTTGTCCCAGACATTTTATAAGGACTAATTCAAAAAAGGATTCAAAGAAGGTTTCCTTCATCGTGCATGGATATTCAGATTTAGATGATTGAGAGGGTATGTCATAGCCATCAGTAGAAGGCCCGTGCATTTTTTCACGGAACAGATTGTTGAGTAGTCATGAAAGGTATAGGCGTCCCATATTTATGTTGATCCTGGGGAGGGTTTTTATGCGTAGTCTTGTTTTGGGATGATTGTGACCCTTTATATCTTCATATTTTGATAATGTCTCTAAGTCATGGAAGTTATGTGAGGTTTACCCCTTTTCCCTTAAAATGGGTTTTATCCAAAAACAAAATAAAACATTTAGGCCTTCAGGACATTCATCTAGGTTATATTGATGGATCTTTAAAATATTAATTTTATTGAAAAATGAACTCTTCCAATCATGATGAATGAGATCCATATTTTTATTAGGTTATCTTGATACTACCGATGATTTTTATGAAATTTCTCAGGAGTATCAAATATAATAACCATATTTATAAGGAAGGGATCTAAGTTCCTTTGGACTCATGAAAGTGTATTGAATTTTGAGAAACTGAAGAGATGGTTGTTCGGTGAACCTATGATCACACTAGCCTGAAGTGGGTAAGGGTTTTTTATCTATAGTGATGCATAAAATAAGTAACTATGATTTTTTATCATATATAATGACATGGTGGTAGCATATTCTTAACTTTGAATGAATGTTCATGAGAAAAATTTTCCTACTCATTTAGAGCAAGTAGTGGTAATTTTTCCTTTGAAAATATGGAGACATTGCCTTTATGGTGAAAGGTGTGACATATATAATGATCATACTGTCTATATTTGAATATAAAGAGATGAATATGTAAAAAGGAGATGGTTTTAGTTGATTATAGATTATGAATTCTCAATGAATTACTACCCTAGTAAGGTGAACAAAGTGTCTCATTCTCCGATTTAAAAGGGCCATTCTATTTTTTCCATGGGAAAGATTGAAAGAGATCCAATATTTTTTTGGATTAACATAAAATACTCCTTGAAATAATAAGGAAAGGAGAAAGATATTATCTTTATCATATGAATATTCAATCATCCATTCATGTGAAGATTTAGGATGCATGGAAGGAAGATATGGATTTGCAAAGGGAGGTAAGGAATGTTCCAGAGTTCAACAATGAACTTGATGGAATAATAAGATTTAGGAACAAGATATGTATCTCTTCAATAAAAAAACAAATGAAGGATCCATTAGATAAAGAAAAAATCTCTTCATTCAATATCCATCTTATATGTACAAATATGTATATATATATAAAAGATAATTACATGTGGGACAACATGAAAAAAGATATTGCAGAGTATGTATCTCGATGTTTGATATGTAAGTGAGTTAATGATGAATATTATATGTATAAGGGGATGATGCAACCATTACCTATACCTATAAGAAAATTTTAAAACATAAACATTTATTTCATCATAGGACTCCCCAAAATATAAAAATTTCATATCATCATTTGAGTTTTAGTCTATCACTTAATAAAATCATCATATTTCATAACTATCAAGGAATAATTATCTCTTGTTCAAGTTTCTAGGATATATATTTAGAAAGTGGAATGTTTACATGGAAACCATCTATTAATTATATCTGATCAAGATCCGAGATTTATCTCAAATATCTAGATAAGTCTTCAGTAAGCATTGAATATAGAGTTGAAATTTAGCACTATATATCATCCTCAAATAGATGGTCTATATGAGAGGGCCATTAAAACCCTAAAATATATATTGAGATACTAATATATTTATATTTAAAAGTTGGTTGGGATAAACACCTTACTCTGGATGAATTTTGTAATAATAATATATTTTACTCAAGAATTAAGATGTGTCCATATAAATCCCCCTATGGAAAAAATTTTAGAACTCCAACATGGTGGGTTGAAGTTGGATAATTAAATCTATTAGGGACTGGGATAGTTGTGAAAAATGGAAAATAAGGTTAGATTTATTTATAAGCACATAAAAATATCCTAGTGTTGATAGACCTGGATTTTGAATCTAGTGATAAGGTATTTGTATAAATATATAATTGGAAGAGAGTTATGAGCTTTATAAATAATGGGAAGTTTATCCCCAGATATGTCAGTCCCTATGATATCCTTGATCATATCATGATGGTAACTTATCACATGATGCTTCCACTAAAATTATCTCATTTTCACAATGTGTTCTTTTTATCTCTTTTATGTAAGTACATACCTGATCCATCACATGAACGTAAATCATATGTCTTTCCACTATATCATTATCTTTCTTATGAGGAAAAACCATTAGAAATTATGGATAATAGAGATAAAGTTCTATAAAACAAGGCCATTAACATGGAAAATGTTCCTTGGAGGAATAATTTATTATATGAAGCTTAATGGGAACCCAATGAGGTAATGAGGAAGAGGTATCCACATTCGAAAATATATTTCGCTGTAATAAATTTGTTATGTTCAATAGCTTGTGATGAACACAAAACTGAACTAAAATTTATAATTCCTTATTATAATAAAATTGAAATATATTATTATATTATTAAATGAAGCATAATTAGTAAAATCAATTATAAAAATTACTACTTTAATTATTCTTAACTCAATTCAAATGTTTTCTTTAAAAAAACATTATTTTTATTTCCTATTATATATGTTTTATTTGAAAGATAAATTTCTAAAAATTATAATTTTATTTTTAAAGAATAAATTTATTTTTTGAATTCATCAATTCAAAATTATCTCAGGGTTAATGTTTTTATATTTTATGAAAAAAATGATTTTTTAATGAATAGTGAATAATAGCATTTTTATGAATACTATAACTTTGGAGAAAACATTATGATATAATATTAACATAAAAATAAGGGAAACCTTTCACTCAACCAAATATATTTCTAATTAGGAATATAAATCATTTAAAACTCTTATGTTGAATTTGTAAACCCATGCTTGACTTTTTGGAACTTAAGTTATATTTTATTATAATAAAAAACTATATTTTATTATTTACCTTTAATGAGGTGGTTGAATGATTTAATTAGTTTTGGGTATGATTAAAATTTCAACTAAATTTACTTTATTTAATAATAATCAATAAAATTTATGGGAATCATAAAGTATAAATTTATTTTAACCCATAAAAATAATTGTTTTTCTAAAAATGATTTTTATGAGCTTAAATTAGAATTAATTTTCTTCCATATATAAGAATATAATATTGAAAAATGGATTAAAAGTTTCCAATTATCATTTTTAAATTTTTTTTATGAGGTTAATTTTAGTTTTATCCATAGTTAACAATTACCATGGTAAAAAGTTTTCACTACGGTTAAGGAAAAATTAATTTAAAAGAGTAAAAATAAAGGGATAGGACTTAAAAATTACAAAAAATACTTTACTAAATATCATTTGTTGAATGTATTATAAGTAAATAATATTATATTATAAAATTATATGGTTATTATCCACTTTTCCATTAGTGTGAATTTATTATATTTTAATGTTTTTAATATTTATAAGGGTGTCACCCCCCTCGCTTATAAAAGGTCAACTCCTATTCTCATATCTCCAAACCACTTGTTCAAATTTACTCAACTAATATATATCCATATTAATTAAAAATATATACTTCACAAGTCCTAGATTTTATTTTATCACCAAAATATCAACCTAATAATGCTTAAGGTGTAATCCAAAGGAAGATACCTGAGGAAGAGGTAATCATCATAACCGAGCTATTTCAAGCTTATTTATTATTACACCTTACCCAAATATTATATAACCATATTAACATAATAAAATTAGAATAATTAATATATTAAAAAATTTATGTTAATGTTCATACTAATTTCTACATCCTTTACATTCTATATGAAATGAAACCTTTGCTTGTGTGTACGTGCAGAATACTGCCTCCACAAAGCGATGTGTTTTGTTTTTCATCACTACCTCACATGAATGGAAAAAAAGATGAATATAATTGATATATATTATTTTTATTTAATTGTTATTATTATTTTAAATATAAAATATTATCTTCATTTTACCCTCCCATCCATTGGAAAATGATAACGTCATTTCTGCATACATGTGGACTACAACCTACATAAAGCAATGTCATTCATGTTTCATGTCCTCCATGCATGGATTGTTATATTAAAATGTTTAATTAATATATGTGATATTTATGTCTAAATTATTATTCTATAAAAATATATATTTTTCTAAATTCCTTTCTTTCCATTCTTTAGAAACTGAAAACACTGATCATGCGTTTGAATGAACTACCATCTTCATGAAGTGATATATTCCATTTTTCATCACTAACTAGAATGGATGGTTATAAAAGTGTATATAATTATTAAGTATTATATTTATTAAATTATTAAGATTTTAAAACCATGAACAAGGTTCAAGGACTATAATTGATGAGCCAAAACATAATTCTAAAACAGAATAGTTAACACTTCAAATATTGATTTTAATGAATAATTGTTAATAAATGGGTAATTAGATATTATAAGTGAATGATATATGGTTATATAAGTATTAATATGCTTATAATATACATTTATAATAAATATAAATTTATTATATAGGAGGTTTCTGTTAATATAAATCAGTTTGGGAGTTGCGGTAAGGGTTTATGTTGTATTCTCATTTTTTAATCAGTATTATTCATATTTAAATTTATATTGGGGAAATAATATACTCTATATATATTAAACCAAATTAATTTTATTATCTTATATTTATTTGTATTATTTTAATTTTTCCTTTTCTTTTTCCTCCCTTTGGTTCTCAAAGAGCCTAAAATAATGTTTTTAATAAAAACCATCCTAATTTCTCCTATTTGAACGTAAATATTTCTCTTCCATATCGATGTTCTTAAAAATTGTTTCATTAAGTTATTATATAATTATAAATTATTTATAAAAATATTTTTTAACTACCTTTTAATTTATTTACTAAGTATCAAAATGAATCTTTATAACTGATTTCTTTCTGACTCACTTTTGAATTTTTCGTCAAAAGTTTGAAAAAATATTTTTCTTTAACATATTCAACATAAATGGCTTTTTCTCATATTTATTTACTTTATTAATGATTTAAATTAATTAAAAGTTTCCATAGTTTTACAAATAATACTTTATTTCCATTTTTTAAAATTTTTATTATTTAAAAGTTACCAAAATAAAGGGTTTTTTTCTATTGTTTTCTAAATCATATTTCACAAGATTTTATAGAAGTATTTTTCATCTATATAAACACACTCTAAGGATATTTATTATTTAATTATTATATGTTATTATGGTTCCATATAATATTTTATATGTATGGATTATGATGATGATATTATAAGAAATTGTTTATGAAACTTTTTTCTTTACCACATGTTAATTAATTCATGGTGAAATGATGAATGTATTTATGATATTGTGGGAAACCTATGTATGGTTTTCATTTTAATATAGGTGATCATGGAATTATATAGTTGTCCAATTCATTGGTAAATTATTGATATCTCATAATATTATATAAATGGGAGTGAAGAGAAAACAAAATCCAATGTGGGACTTTATCAATAATGTTTATGGGAATGGGTTGTGAACCAAATACATTATAGGACTCAATAAACTATAATATCCATGGTAGTGATCCTTGACTAAATAAATGATTTTATATTCTTATTAATATTCCACAAACTTATGTCTTATGATAATGAGGTGATATCATAGATCATGATGTATTATTCATGATTTCACACTCATATAACTCATATTTTTTATTCTGACATAGATTTAGGTTATGACTTATGATTTATGGTATATGACTTATTAGGTATGTTTTAATGAGTTATGATCATGTTTATATTCCCATGTACTTATCTTTTAATCACTTATGATCATATATTGATATCTCCCATGTTTACCCTTACAAAACATATGAGTTTACCCTTTCTTATGCTTCTAATTCCCTGAGTTATAAATAATAGTATTAAGTATAAAATATCTATTAAGGGTGTTTTTTAGAATAATATTTTTAAGGATATTAAATATTAATCCTAAATTAAGTTTATTATGTTTCAAGTATCCAAAAAAACTGGGCCTCTATATTTCTTTTATGTGTATTATTGTGATATATATTGAATATTTATCTAAAATGATGTAATATTTACATAATTGATGTGAAAGTTATTATAGGTAAGGCCTACATTGAGATGTTTTACGGATCATAATTTAGATTATAGATATTAAAAATATTAAATTATTTGTATCAAAAGGATCTTGAGATTTTGATGGATATAATAAAATTAGAAGCAATGGATAAATCATAACGTGAAAGAATCGATCAAAAATCAATTGGTGTGGTTCAGATGTGATTTTCCTTGAAAATGGTCTTCGACATCTTGGAAGTGAATAAAACTAAGGAACTTATAGTGAAACCTAGTAACATGTATGAAAATTATTTTTAAATGAATAAATTGTTAATATTTCATTGATTTATTGGAATAAGGATTTAAGAATGATTGTTATTGGATTATCATGTCAACAACTTCAACATTATTTGGATCCAACTTGAATCATTGAATGTTGATTTCTATGAGGTCATATAGACCATAATCCTTTTATTATCACTTTTGAAATCTTAGTATATAATTTTTACTACCATTGGTAACTCTAGTAGCAATACCCACTTGTAATTTGATGTGATCCATGATCTTCTCCTAAATGAGGTGATCTAGAAGAATGAAATGTATAGTGCTAGTATAATCTCTAATAATTAATAAAGTAAATAAATTTCTATTTTTAAGTAAAACCAAATTGAAAATAAGGGTAATGAGGGGAAAGAGAAGAGATTAGTGAAGTTATATGATCTCTTACCCACATTATAGAATTGTGGGAAGAAGGGACACTTGAAGAAGGATTTCATGAGAAATATGTCACGACCCGACCTCGGGGCCCGTGCCGTGACTACCCCAAGCCCGCCTTCCATAGGCCAGGGGCTGGCGACTAGCACCAAGGCGTAAAATCCCGGTAAACAGGGAAGGCTTTGCCTTTATAAGTAACAACCACCACAGAGTCAGCAAGCGGAAAGTAACTACAAGTGCAGAAAAGTAAAGGGGGCCGGAATACAAGCCCAACTGAAAGTACAACTGAAAAAGTAAAGAACAGCAACTGAAGAAAAGACGGCGGCCTCGTGTCGTCCACTGGCAATCCCACCTGAAGGGTGGGTACAGATAGCCTCCAGGCTCCTCGGGTCCCACGTCCGCTCCGAGCACGTCCCGCCCAGTGGTCCACCTCCAGGTACCGTCCTGCTCCACGCCCCAACCGAGATCAGCGCTGTCCGTCGTCTGCATCCAACACAACAAGGTGCGGGCATAGCCCGTGCAGGGGTGAGTATAAGCTACTCAGTAAGGACCCCGAGACCCCCGAAGGTCTCCCGAAATCCGCAAAGGATATAGCACAAAAGAAAGATGCAATCACGAAGTAACATCTGACTCGACTTAGGTATATGCCCATACATATACCTAAGTCCCCAATTCTAGCTCTGCTCACGAGCTCAAGAACAACTCAATCCACGCAGGAAAGCAAGACTCAAATCCACAAGGAGATTAAACAGTAAATCCACAAAGGATAGTTCAAAACAAACCACAAAGGAGAGTAACATAAGATTCAGCTCAACCAGGTATACTTTTTCAGATGACGTCAAAGATGATCACTGATCCATCTAAGTCGTCAGACCCACGAAGGATCGATAGGTACTAACCCCCGCAAAAGACCCACACAGGATCGGGCTCACACAGAACCTGTAGGCAGTGGCTCACACAGAACCGGTAGTAAGGACCCACATAGGATCGGGCTCACACAGAACCTGTAGCACTGATCCACGTAGGATCGCTGAGTACAGTAGTCGACGCAGTCCACTGAGGATCTCTGCACAGTTGTCGCCGCAGTCCACGAAGGATCTCAGCTCTGCCATCGTCGCAGTCCACTGAGGATCTCTGCTCTGCCGTCATCGCAGTCCACGAAGGATCTCTGCTCTGTCGTCGAAGTCACAGCCAGCGCTAGGGTTCCCGCACACAGCGAGCTCGTTTAGGGGGGTCCGCTCCACGAGCCGAGAGGCTGATACATCAACTGACACGTAGTCCGAAGTTGATGTATCCAAAAGTTCCGTATCGACAACAGGATCTCAACGCAACAGACGGCGCGTCAATCGGACGCCCGGTCTGAGAGTTATTGGCATTTTCGCCCCAGGGGCCCGGTTGGTTTTTAGGGAAAAACCAACTCGACCGTACTCCGCCTGTATCCGATCCTCGGGCGGAGTATGCCAAAAGTTCCGTCTCACTTAGAGTAAACTACCACAGCTGACGGTACGTCGATCGGACGTCCGTAGCTCAAGTTATGAGCGTTTCCGCTCCGAGGGCCCTGTTGGTTTCGTGTACGAACCAACCCGGCCGAACCCAAAGTCTTCCGAAACCTTGAGTATAATATACCGAAACGACCGTATCGATCCAAGGATCGCGTAGCCGCTGACGGTTCGTCAATCGGAGACTTCAGGCCCAAGATATGGGCAAAAGACCGAAGAAGGCCCGAAAACGGGGGTTCTGGGCCCGGGGCGACCCGGCCCGAACCACCCCTGGGTCGGCCGAACCGGGTCGACCCGAACCGGGTCGGCCCGACCCGGCCCGACCCGGCTAGGCCGGGTCCGGTCCGGCCTGGGCGCGGCCGAAGGGGCGCCGCGGGTTTGACCCGCGGCTTAGGTGGAACGCGGCCCCGCGGGGGGCCGCCTGTCACGCGGACGCGGCCGGGCCGCCGCGTCCCTCCCCGGTTCCGCGCGGCCGCGGAACCGGCCGCTGCCGCCGCGGCTTCAGCCGCGGCGGATCTCCTCCACGGCGGCGCGCCGGGCGCCGCCACCGCCGCCTTCCGCGGGCCGCCGGAGTTGCTATGGTGGCCCGTTTTGCCTCCCGTCTGCGCCCGTTGCTCCTCCCGGGGGCCGATCTTCACTGCGGGATCAACGGATCGCCCTTGCCGCACGGTTCGTCGTCGTCCGCCAAATCCGCACAACAAAAGATCGGCGTAGGGTTGCCGGGTCTTGTTCGTTAGATCCGCACCCTCCGCGTTAGTCATAAACAACGGGAGGAAAAGAAAATAATCAACAACAATTTTAATTAAATTAAAATTGTTCGGAGATCAGGTTCTTTATTTTAAAAGAATAAACACGGGGAATAAAATACTCCAACAACCCTTACCTTGTCGTCGTCGGACGTGAGGTCGTCGCGGAATCGCTCGTCGCGGAAGGAGGGGATCGTCGCGTCGTTGCGGAGGAGACGTTCGTCGCACCGCGGGAAAAACGTCGCGCCGACGATCTCCGGATCAAGATCAAACGGATTTAATTAATTTAAATCCGTTGATATCGAATTATAAAAAGGGGAGAATTAGAAGATTCGATTCTCACCTTTAACCGCTGATCGTAGGTCCGCCGCGGAAGAAGAGGCGCCGTAGAATAAGAAGGAGAAGGTCGCGGAAAAGTTTGTTGACGTCGCGGATCGTGCGTCGTCGAATTCCGGTTCCGGCGTTCTTCGCGTTCTTCGCGTTCTTCGCGTTCTTCGCGGGGAGGGTGGAGGTTTAGAGGATCTCGCACAACAGGAGGATCCTCCAAAATAGACAAGTTTTTCTATTTTATTATTTTGCCAACAAACGCAAAACGCGTAAGTAACGACCCATTAAATTCGTTGAATTAATTCAACGAATGAAACAGCCCATTTAATTCACGAAATAATCCGCCCAATTAAATGGTATGTTAAGAAATAAAGAAAACGCGTCGGTTGACTTTTCAGTTACTTTGACGGGTTTTCGCGGGTGCGTTACTTAGCGAAAGAAACGGCGGGGCTCGTGCGGGCCCTGCCTCACAAATATCCTACCAAGAGGGTAGGATATTTCCGGATAGCACCCTATCCGCTTTAACTCAGTTCAAATGGATTCCAAGTGACTTCCAAGCAGCTTAAGTGAAATAAAATAAAGTTGTCGCACAAATTTTATTTTATTTCTGTCTTAAAGCCCCAAAATTTAAAAACCACGTCTGAGCAAACGCAACTCCGGAAGAGGCGTTTCTAAGCAAATACCGGCGCTGCGATTTCATCGGTGCCCTCAGAATTCGATTCCGGGCACCAGTTCAAAAGATAGAAAAACCCGCTCGTCCGTTCACTGAACGTACCCGAGCCAAACTTCGGAAATTGATTCCGGGCACACCGGGCCTCGGAATCAGGTGCCGTCTGAAGCTGCGCTCTTGTAAAATTCCAAAGAAAATTAAGAAAAAAATTTCCTTGAAATTTGCGGGTCTTTACATTACTCCCACCTCAGGGCTTTACGTCCCCGTAAAGATACATCAAAAACTAGCGGAACAAATGGGGGTACTGAGCACGCATCTGAGCCTCCCGCTCCCAAGTGCTCTCTTGGAGGTTCCCGTGCTGCCATCTGACGCGCACAAGAGGAATCGACCGCCCACGTAGGACCCGCTCCTGTAGATCCTCGATCTCCACTGGGACCTCCGCAAAAGTCGCCCCATCGTCCACGTCCAGCTCCCCAAAGTCGATGATGTGTGTCGGGTCGTGCACGTATCTCCTCAGCTGAGACACGTGAAAGACGTCGTGCACCCGGTGCAACTGAGGTGGTAGAGCCAGGCGATAAGCCACCTCTCCTATCCTGCTGAGGACCTAGAAAGGCCCGATGAAGCGTGGAGACAACTTGCCGCCTCGGCCAAATCTCCGTAAACCACGTCGAGGTGAGACACGCAAAAAGACGTGGTCGCCATCCTCGAACTCTAGTGGCCTCCGCCTCCTGTCAGCATATGACTTCTGCCGGCTCTGAGCTGTCCTCATCCTCTCCTGGATGATCTGGACCTTCTCTGTCGTGGCTCGGACCATCTCTGGTCCCACGAGTGCTGACTCCCCAGGGTCTGTCCAGCACAACGGTGATCTGCAGGGTCTGTCGTACAACGCCTCGTATGGTGCCATCCCGATGGTGGAGTGGTAGCTGTTGTTGTACGCGAACTCCACCAAGGGTAGGTGGTCCTCCCAGCTGCGACCAAAGTCGAGAACACATGCACGGAGCATGTCCTCGAGTGTCTGTATGGTCCTCTCCGTCTGACCATCCGTCTGAGGGTGGAAGGCTGTGCTCAGATGGAGCCGCGTCCCGAACGCCTCCTACAACCCCTTCCAAAGCCGGGAAGTGAAACAAGCATCTCGATTGGAGACGATAGACGATGGCACACCGTGAAGCCGTACGATCTCCTGGACGTAAAGACGTCCCAAGCTCTCCACTGAGCCCTGCTCTCTGATGGGTAAGAAGTGTGCCGACTTGGTGAGTCGGTCGACAATCACCCAAATGGAGTCGTGACCTCTGGAAGTGCGTGGAAGTCCAGTCACGAAGTCCATAGATATGCCATCCCACTTCCACTCCGGGACCTCCAAGGGCTGTACCAAGCCTGCTGGTACCTGATGCTCTGCCTTCACCTGCTGGCAGGTGAGGCATCGTGAAACGAACTCTGCCACAGCTTTCTTCATGCCCGGCCACCAGTGTTGTCGTCTGAGATCCTGGTACATCTTCGCCACTCCGGGATGCACCGCCAAGGGAGAAGTGTGAAACTCTCTCAGCACCTCCTCTCGTAAAGCGACTGGTACGAAGGTACGTCCTCTGAAAAGGATGTCGTGCTCTTCTCCAAGGGAGAAACCATCAGGCGCCTGACCTGAGGATATCAGTGCACGCCGGGTCTCACAGTCAGCGTCCCCACGCTGAGCCTCTCTGACCCGCTGTAGAAGTGGAGGAGAGACTGTGAGAGACTAAAGAAAGGCTGCTCCGTCTCTATCCACGAAGGATATCTGTAAGGAGGCTAGCTGCTCCGTCGCCTCCTCAAGTAGCTGAATGCCCGTCCTCCTGCTGAGGGCATCGGCTACCACGTTCCCCTTCCCAGGAGTATAGACTATCTCAAAGTCATAGTCCTGGAGGAACTCAAGCCATCTCCACTGTCTCAGGTTCAGGTCCTTATGAGAGAAGATATACCTGAGACTCTGGTGGTCAGAAAAGACTGTGAAGCGCTCGCCCATCAGATAGTGCCGCCAAGTCTTCAGAGCGAAGACCACTGCTGCTAACTCCAGGTCATGAGTGGCGTAGTTCTGCTCATGCGGCCTCAACTGACGTGATCCGTAGGCGATCACGGCTCGCTCCTGCATCAGGACGCACCTGAGTCCAGTCCCTGACGCATCGCAGTAAACTACGTATCCAACTCCCTCCTCAGGCAACCTCAAGATAGGTGCGCTGGTCAACCTCTGCCTCAGCTCCTGGAAGCTCTGCTGACATCTGTCTGACCACACGAAGGGTTTCCCCTTCTTCGTCAACGCTGAGAGTGGTGCCGCAACTCTGGAGAAGTCTGGCACGAATCTCCGATAGTATCCGGCTAGGCCCAAGAAGCTTCGCACCTCCGTCACGCTCCTGGGTGGCTCCCAAGCTAGCACTGCCTCGATCTTCACGGGATCCACTGCAACTCCCGCCTCAGAGATGACGTGCACCAAGAAGTGGACCTCACGTAACCAGAATTGGCACTTTGAGAGCTTTCCATAAATCTGGTGCTCTCGGAGCATGTCTAGCACAACTCGCAGGTGGTAGGCATGCTCCTCCTCAGTCGTCGAGTATACCAAAATGTCGTCAATGAAGACCACGACAAATCGGTCGAGGTATGGCTGGAAGATCCTGTTCATGAGGCTCATGAACACTGCTGGAGCATTGGTTACGCCGAACGGCATAACCAAGAACTCATAATGGCCATACCGACACCTGAAGGCCGTCTTCTGCACGTCCTCGTCTCGAACTCTGAGCTGATGATAGCCTGACCGGAGGTCTATCTTCGAGAACCACCGCGCTCCCTTGAGCTGATCGAAGAGTTCATCAATCCGTGGCAGCGGATACTTGTTCCTCACTGTCACCTGGTTCAGGCGACGATAGTCGACACACAGTCGCAAGCTCCCGTCCGCCTTCTTGGCGAACAAAATCAGGGAAGCCCAGGGTGAAACACTGGGTCGGATAAACCCCTTGCTCTGCAAGTCCTCCAACTATACCCGCAGCTCCCGAAGCTCGGCGGGGGCCATCCGATATGCTGGAGTAGATATCGGGGCTGTCCCGGGGTACAAGTCGATGTAAAAGTCTACCTCTCTACGAGGATGTAGCCCTGGAACGTCGTCGGGAAAGACGTCCACGTACTGGTCCACCACTGCAGGAAAAGCTGGACTCTGCACGTCCACTGCTCCTAGGATGAGGCTAGCCAACTGATGAGAGATGGGCTGCACTCTCCTCCGCGGAAGTCCATCCTGTGCTGCAAAGGTTCCCTTCTCGCCGGTGAAGGTAAACCTGCTCCCGTCGGTGCGAACACATCGCACCTTGCGCCTAAAACAGTCGATCTGGGCATGAACCGTGGATAGCCAATCCATGCCCAAGATGACGTCGTAAGGCCTCGACGCCGCTACAAGGAGATCCCAGCCGAAGCTCTCGCCTCCTAGAGTAAGCTCACACTTCCGGTACCAGTGCGTAATCGTCGAGTCTGCTCCCGTAGGAGTCTCTAGCCGTAAGGATCGAGCCAACGGCTCAGTCGGAATCTCCGAGCTCCGAACAAGGGCAGAGGCTATGAAAGAGTGACTCGCTCCTGTGTCTATAAGTACTACAGCAAGGGTGGAATAGACACAGATCGTACCTCGAATCATCTCGGGCATGTCGGGGTCGTAGGCCTCCACTGCCTGGAGCTGGGCCTGCCCCTGCCCGCCAGCTCCCTGTGGTCGAGGTGGCCCTCCTCGTGGTGGTGGGGGTAGAGCCTGGAAGCGTCGCCCACCACCCGCTGCTCGGCCAGCTCCTCTGCCTCGTCCGCCTCCTCCCTGCGGACCGCCACGGTCGACCCTCTGCCTCTGCCTGGGTGGCCCCTCCACCGACTGCTGCTCCTCTGATCGGCGAGTCGGGCAGTCACGAGCCATGTGACCCTGCCCGCCGCAGGAGTAGCACAGCCTGCCTCTCGGAAGGCTGGCACTCCGCTGTGTGCCCTGCACTGCTGAGCCGGTGTCCTGAGGCCGTCTGCGTGGGGGTCTGGTCTGCCTGGACCCGAGAGTCATCCGTCGGATACCTGCTGCCGAAGACTCAGCTACCTGCCGCCCTGCGCTAGGTCTCGCCGCTGAAGAAGGCTCTGCCAGGAAGCTCTCGATCAGGAGAGCTCGCTCCAGCACTCCCGCCTGGGTCGGAATGCTGAGGGAGATCAGCGACGCCCGAATCTCCTGTCGCAAGCCCTGCTCGAAGGTCCGGGCCCGGAAGAAGGGGTCCCGTACCATGTCGGTCGAGTAGCGAGATAGGTCAGTGAACCTCGCCGCGTACTGAGCGACCGTCATGCTGCCCTGGCGCAGCTGGAGAAGCTCCTGGATGCGCACCGCTCGGAGGGTGGCCGGGACGAACTCAGAGCGGAAGAGGCTCTCGAAGTCCGTCCAGAGCAAGGATGCCTCATCGTGAACCTGGAGCATCAAGCTCCACCATCGTCCTTCCGCCGCCTGCAGGAGGCTCGCCGCGAGAATCACCATGAGATCCGCTGGTGTCCTCACTAGCCTAAAGATCCGTACCACCGCCTCTAGCCAGTCCTCGGCGGCCTGGGGGTCCGCCTCACCGCGAAACCTGGGCGGTCGCTGGCTCTGAAACTCATGCAGTGCCCTGAGGCGACGTGCATCGTCAGCGTCTGGTACTGGTAGCATCGGTGGCTCGGCGGGTAAAGATACCGCTGGTGCCACTGCTGGCAAAGGGCCCTGCACCGAGGCCTCGTCGCTCGGTGGGCTGCCGTCGCGCCCTACACTCAGAACCCTAGCTGGCTGTCGTCACGGGGCCATCCTGAAAAGGAGAACAAGAGCACCACAGTCAGAACAGTATACCTGGTGAGCTGGCACAAGTAATCACAAGGAAAACCTGAGACTTTCATAAAGCAGATCAGTATACCCGGTGAGCTGACACAAGTAATCACGAAGAAAACTTGAAACACACACGCAATCAATGTTTTCATGCATTAAGTCGGAAATCAGGAGTCAGGGTCCTGGTGTACGGATACGTCGGCCGCCGCACCAACACTGGGCTCCCTGAACTGATAACCACACTCAATACACTAAACACTATTGCTTCATATAGAAAGAAAAGACGATCAGAATCTGCGGTAGAACCGACCACCTCTGATACCAATTTGTCACGACCCGACCTCGGGGCCCGTGCCGTGACTACCCCATGCCCGCCTTCCATAGGCCAGGGGCTGGCGACTAGCACCAAGGCGTAAAATCCCGGTAAACAGGGAAGGCTTTGCCTTTATAAGTAACAACCACCACAGAGTCAGCAAGCGGAAAGTAACTACAAGTGCAGAAAAGTAAAGGGGGCCGGAATACAAGCCCAACTGAAAGTACAACTGAAAAAGTAAAGAACAGCAACTGAAGAAAAGACGGAGGCCTCGTGTCTTCCACTGGCAATCCCACCTGAAGGGTGGGTACAGATAGCCTCCAGGCTCCTCGGGTCCCACGTCCGCTCCGAGCACGTCCCGCCCAGTGGTCCACCTCCAGGTACCGTCCTGCTCCACGCCCCAACCGAGATCAGCGTTGTCCGTCGTCTGCATCCAACACAACAAGGTGCGGGCATAGCCCGTGCAGGGGTGAGTATAAGCTACTCAGTAAGGACCCCGAGACCCCCGAAGGTCTCCCGAAATCCGCAAAGGATATAGCACAAAAGAAAGATGCAATCACGAAGTAACATCTGACTCGACTTAGGTATATGCCCATACATATACCTAAGTCCCCAATTCTAGCTCTGCTCACGAGCTCAAGAACAACTCAATCCACGCAGGAAAGCAAGACTCAAATCCACAAGGAGAGTAAACAGTAAATCCACAAAGGATAGTTCAACACAAACCACAAAGGAGAGTAACATAAGATTCAGCTCAACCGGGTATACTTTTTCAGATGACGTCAAAGATGATCACTGATCCATCTAAGTCGTCGGACCCACGAAGGATCGATAGGTACTAACCCCCGCAAAAGACCCACACAGGATCGGGCTCACACAGAACCTATAGGCAGTGGCTCACACAGAACCGGTAGTAAGGACCCACATAGGATCGGGCTCACAGAGAACCTGTAGCACTGATCCACGTAGGATCGCTGAGTGCAGTAGTCGACGCAGTCCACTGAGGATCTCTGCACAGTTGTCGCCGCAGTCCACGAAGGATCTCTGCTCTGCCGTCGTCGCAGTCCACTGAGGATCTCTGCTCTGCCGTCGTCGCAGTCCACGGAGGATCTCTGCTCTGTCGTCGAAGTCACAGCCAGCGCTAGGGTTCCCGCACACAGCGAGCTCGTTTAGGGGGGTCCGCTCCACGAGCCGAGAGGCTGATACATCAACTGACACGTAGTCTGAAGTTGATGTATCCAAAAGTTTCGTATCGACAACAGGATCTCAACGCAACAGATGGCGCGTCAATCGGACGCCCGGTCTGAGAGTTATTGGCATTTTCGCCCCAGGGGCCCGGTTGGTTTTTAGGGCAAAACCAACCCGACCGTACTCCGCCTGTATCCGATCCTCGGGCGGAGTATGCCAAAAGTTCCATCTCACTTAGAGGAAACTACCACAGCTGACGGTACGTCGATCGGACGTCCGTAGCTCAAGTTATGAGTGTTTCCGCTCCGAGGGCCCTGTTGGTTTCGTGTACGAACCAACCCGGCCGAACCCAAAGTCTTCCGAAACCTTGAGTATAATATACCGAAACTACCGTATCGATCCAAGGATCGCGTATCCGCTGACGGTTCATCAATCGGAGGTCTCAGGTCCAAGATATGGGCAAAAGACCGAAGAAGGCCCGAAAACGGGGGTTCTGGGCCCGGGGCGACCCGGCCCGAACCACCCCTGGGTCGGCCGAACCGGGTCGACCCGAACCGGGTCGGCCCGACCCGGACCGACCCGGCCCGACCCGGACCGACCCGGCTAGGCCGGGTTCGGTCCGGCCTGGGCGCGGCTCAGCTTCGGCCGAGCGGCCGAAGGGGCGCCGCGGGTTTGACCCGCGGCTTAGCTGGAACGCGGCCCTGCGGGGGGCCGCCTGTCACGCGGACGCGGCCGGGCCGCCGCGTCCCTCCCCGGTTCCGCGCGGCCGCGGAACCGGCCGCCGCCGCCGCGGCTTTAGCCGCGGCGGATCTCCTCCACGGCGGCGCGCCGGGCGCCGCCGCCGCCGCCTTCCGCGGGCCGCCAGAGTTGCTCCGGTGGCCCGTTTTGCCTCCCGTCTGCGCCGTTGATCCTCCCGGGGGCCGATCTTCACTGCGGGATCAACGGATCGCCCTTGCCGCACGGTTCGTCGTCGTCCGCCAAATCCGCACAACAAAAGATCGGCGGAGGGTTGCCGGGTCTTGTTCGTTAGATCCGCACCCTCCGCGTTAGTCATAAACAACGGGAGGAAAAGAAAATAATCAACAACAATTTTAATTAAATTAAAATTGTTCGGAGATCAGGGTCTTTATTTTAAAAGAATAAACACGGGGAATAAAATACTCCAACAACCCTTACCTTGTCGTCGTCGGACGTGAGGTCGTCGCGGAATCGCTCGTCGCGGAAGGAGGGGATCGTCGCGTCGTTGCGGAGGAGACGTTCGTCGCACCGCGGGAAAAACGTCGCGCCGACGATCTCCGGATCAAGATCAAACGGATTTAATTAATATAAATCCGTTGATATCGAATTATAAAAAGGGGAGAATTAGAAGATTCGATTCTCACCTTTAACCGCTGATCGTAGGTCCGCCGCGGAAGAAGAGGCGCCGTAGAAGAAGAAGGAGAAAGTCGCGGAAAAGTTTGTTGACGTCGCGGATCGTGCGTCGTCGAATTCCGGTTCCGGCGTTCTTCGCGTTCTTCGCGTTCTTCGCGGGGAGGGTGGAGGTTTAGAGGATCTCGCACAACAGGAGGATCCTCCAAAATAGACAAGTTTGTCTATTTTATTATTTTGCCAACAAACGAAAAACGCGTAAGTAACGACCCATTAAATTCGTTGAATTAATTCAACGAATGAAACAGCCCATTTAATTCACGAAATAAACCGCCCAATTAAATGGTCTGTTAAGAAATAAAGAAAACGCGTCGGTTGACTTTTCAGTTACTTTGACGGGTTTTCGCGGGTGCGTTACTTAGAGAAAGAAACGGCGGGGCTCGTGCGGGCCCTGCCTCACAAATATCCTACCAAGAGGGTAGGATATTTCCGGATAGCACCCTATCCGCTTTAACTCAGTTCAAGTGGCTTCCAAGTGACTTCCAAGCAGCTTAAGTGAAATAAAATAAAGTTGTCGCACAAATTTTATTTTATTTCTGTCTTAAAGCCCCAAAATTTAAAAACCACGTCTGAGCAAACGCAACTCCGGAAGAGGCGTTTCTAAGCAAATATCGGCGCTGCGATTTCATCGGTGCCCTCAGAATTCGATTCCGGGCACTGGTTCAAAAGATAGAAAAACCCGCTCGTTCGTTCACTGAACGTACCCGAGCCAAACTTCGGAAATTGATTCCGGGCACACCGGGCCTCGGAATCAGGTGCCGTCTGAAGCTGCGCTCTTGTAAAATTCCAAAGAAAATTAAGAAAAAAATTTCCTTGAAATTTGCGGGTCTTTACAAAATAAGTAAAATTATTAAAGGTTTTATTCCATAATTTTTTACAAAAATAATGTGGATGAGGATGATAGAAATTTTTTACTAATTATCATGAGTCTATTAGAGCCATGGATCATTGATTTTAGGAATTTATTTCACTCAACTTCTAAGGTAGGTGGCATATATAATTATATTTCTAGAATATTTGAAAAGGTTCATCTTGTAGATAATGAAACCCTTTAAATTTTTGGATAATGTGTGGTGAAATTAAAAACAATGATAGGATACTTATTAAATATAAAAGGTGTGAACTGAATTCTTATGTTAATGTAGAATATAATTTCAGTTCGTTAATAGGATGATGATGGATTTTGTATGCATTTTGTGGAACGATTGTGAAATATATCACATGATTTTTTGGTTGTGGACAATGGAGTGAATTAAAAAACATTTTATATTTCCAAGATTTTAGAAGACAGAACATTTTTTAGAATAATAACTTTAAAAATTTCAAATTTGTAGCATGACTATAATTGAAACTTAGGTGAGAAAGGGATGATTATACTTTATTAAAATGAAATGTTGTAACATAACCAAGTCGAGTATGGAAAAAGAAAAAAGTGTGTCCTATGGAAGTAGTAAAAATAATATTTAAATACAAATGGAATAACACTGGATAATTAAAAATTAGAGCTAGTGTATACTAATGTATGGGACCTGACGCCAAATGAATCTCATGGAATGTAATTTTATTTTCTTACCTTCATTGATGATGATATGTATAAGAAGTGGGTATTGTTTCTCAAAAATAAGTTTTAGGTATTCATAGTATTTTTTTGATAAAAATACTTGGTGGAAAAAGAGGATAGTTTAAAGATAAAATTATTGATGACTGATAAAGGTGAGGAGTATTATGCCAAATAATTCTCAAAGATTTTCTAGAAGAGGTTTATTATTTTTGAGTATATAGTTCTGATAACTCTATAATAAAATGTATTGGTGGGTTGGATGAATAGAAAATTATATGAGATAAATATAAGCATGAGGATTCCCTCTATTTTTTCTAAGGAATTTTATGATGATTCTATGAATTCTATGTCATATTTTCTCAACGGGATTCATTTTTCTCCATTAGGTTAAGAGAATTTAGAATAGATTTGGAAGGAAATAAATTTTTATGTATTCCACCTTAAATTATTTTCATGTATTGCCTATGTCCATGAAGATTCAAACAATAGGGAAAATTAGAAGAAAATTTTGACTATGGTTTTTTTGTTGGTTATGGAAATGAAGAATTTGGATTTTAGATCTAGCGTAATTATCTCTAGAAGGTTTTTAGAAAATGGAATGTTCACTTCAATAAAGTGATTATATGGAAGGATTGTAACCTAGTGAATTATATAGATTAGAAAAAATAATAACTAAAAACTATGGTTTTTCTAAAAAAATTCTAAAAGTTCCAGTCATTTTAGGAAGAACCCATGTTCTAGAAACCCCAGACAGTCCAGAATTTGGAGTTTTAGATGGAAATCAAATTCAAAATGTGAAGCAAAGTCTAGATATAATTGAAATATTTTGAACTGTATAATCTAGGGGAATATTTCTGGAATAATTGGTATTAAAATAGAATAACCTTAAAAATTAAATAAGATTCTGGATTTATAATGCCTATTAAAAGGTATAATTCATACTTACATAATTATCTTCTAAAGTATAGTGGGGATCCCAAAATCCCAAAGGATGGTGCAAGTATAAGGGATGAAAAATAGTGTGAGTTAGTGATGAAGGATGAGATAGACTCCCTAAATGATTTTAAAATTTGGGATATTTTGAAACTTTCACTAATAAAGAAGAAATTTTATAACAAATGGGTTCTATCGATTGATGGAATAAGTAGATCTAAGGAATAATTATAAGGGAAGTTTTGTTATAAAAGGATTTAAGCATAAAAAATGGAGTCTAATTTAGTAAAATATTATCTTCAGTTGTGAAACACACAATTATCTAAATGGTTACTAGAATGGTTATATGAGAAGTATTGTATCTTGAACAATTAGATGTAAAAAAACCAAATTTCTATATACAGACTAAGATGGAGAAATCTACATGGAGAAACTGGAAATAATCAAATAATCCAAAAGTAGATTTGTGTAAAAAAATAATTATAGGTAATATGGGATGAATAAAGAAACTAGGTAGTGTGTAACTTGAATTTTTATTCCTTTAATGTAGAATAAAAGTCCATCTAGTGTAATGCAGCTCATTGCTACTACTGGGAGCTGTTTGATGATGGTGACTGTATAAAATTTCTCTTTAAAGTGACAAAGAATGATATGTACCACTATAAGGAGAAATGAATTAGTGGTACCCTTTTATACATTCTATTTAAATAAATTAACCTTATTGACATTTGAGAGACTTGGTCCTCCTAAAATCTATCTCTCACCCTTACCCATATATAATGTAAATAAAATTAAATGCATGGAACATAATATTTTTATAAATGTATCCCCTAGTGTGGGTGATAAATACTTGATGTTTTAAGGTCCAATCATATAAAAAAAATTTCTATTAAATCAATAAATGATTACAAATGTCATGCGAAGGTATCAACCTTTACCCAAAAATGTTCCTCAATACATAATACTCCTAGAAAATGATTATGAATTTTCACACTATTTTACAATTTTACCACCAAATAAAGAAAGTAAGATCAATTTTACTCCTAGATGCTTCATAAATAAAAAATAATATCTATTGTATCCTTATAAATAAATTAAATAATCTACTGATAATAATATAAATTTCCAGAACATAACTATGTAAAACATAAAAATTTGTAACATCACCATTTCGTCTTTTCAAATTAGTGATCTTTCAGAATTCAAGTGCTTCTTCTACTGAAATGAAATTCTACAGAAGAAAAACTTTTCTTATTTATCCAATTGGATCTTCTAGAACATGAAATTCAATATATATAGATCTATATTTTGATAATATTACCACCATGCTCTAAATAAACTCCATTTTTATATAAACAACCTTTCTCCAATAAATCTGGTCTATGGACTCTATCTCTTTCACCTTTATCAATTCTTAGTCAATTTCCTTTAATGCCTCTGAAGATATCAGCATCTTACATCATCAAAGTCTTCTAAATATCTCAATGTAAAATATCTTCAAGGATCCTAAAAATAATACCTAAATCACATTTTTAGCTTCATGATTTTTTTATCTTAAATTTCTGCTTAGTATCATCACCATGTATATTATAGTTCTTTAACTTCTACATACTTAATAAGATAACTTTCACAAGTAATTCATTCCTATTCTACTTCCAGTTTTACATATATTTATACATGACATAATCATCCAAAACCTTTGATTCCTCAAACCATGTATGATAATCCTCCTATTATTTTAGTGTACTCTTTCAAATAATATACCACATCCTTTAAACTCTAGATTAATTCAACTCAAATTCTAGTTTATCTTCTAATCACCATAACTTATGATCATCTAATTATTTTAATTTTATCATCTTTTTAATTTCTTAGATTCATAACTTTTGATCATCTAATCTTATGATCTCCTCTGTTTTTGTGCAACAGAACTACCTTATCTTTTATATTTTTTATTTTTAAATCATCTAGGCTGAGGAAATTTATAATATTAAAATAAATCCCAAAAAAGGCTCATATTTCTTCAACTTGAGCTTTAACTTTCTCTTTAACTTTTATTGATTTTAATCATCTTCTACTTATCTGGTTATCTCTCAATTTATCTAGATAGTCAATTACACTAGTATTACCATCAAAATTTTGATCTATATTAACCGAATTTATAATAATTGTTGACCACTTCCAATTGTAGTCTTTAGACTCAGAATTCTCACTCTACCCTTTTGGTTTCTTAAATTTATCTCAGTTAGAATCACATTTGATTATCAAACTAGCATGAAGTTTGTTACTTTGAATGAGTAGTATAGAATCATCTGACATTATCTACCTAAAATATTCTATACCTATCAACATTTCTTCAAATAGATAACCTTTATGTAAGAAATAACTTTTATTGCACACCTCAGGGATCTCTTTTCCTTTTTCAAACTATTTCTTCTAAGTTATTTCTACATATTCACGGAGCTTCTAACACTTTTTCATTTCTCAACTCCAGATAAATCCTCCTAGATGAGAAATATCTTATATACTAACATAATATTGTTTCCTTTTTCAATTTAATAATATTCCATAAAACCACTAACTATTGAATTAATTAAATATCTCGATAACTAGATGTTTTCAGTAACATCCAATAATTTATAGTTTTAATACTTAATAACATCTAAACACAGTCATCTATATCAGTAACATAGTTACAAAAGCTACACCTATCTATCATGGCCATAACATAAAATTTTTAGAACATGTATACCTTTTCAATAAATAATTAGTCCACCTCAACTCATAACCTCTAAATTAAACTTATACAAATAATTTCTTCATCTTGAAATATTCATTAAAAACATTTTGAAAATGTTTTTAACAAAAAAATACAACACAATTTTATCACTTCAACAATTCCATTAGGTTATTCAATATCACCCTTAATATTTATTCTCAATAGTAAAACTACTCATCAAAACTGTTTCAATTTTTCAAAAAACCATAGAATTTCCTTAAAGAGATTTTTTTTTTGACACTACACTACAAGATAAAGTAATGTTTTTAGAGAATTATATTTATCAATGATATGGAATTTGTGACCAATGAGTTTTACAATATCCCCTTTAATCAACTAACATATATATTCTCCCCCTTTTTCAATAATAACATATTTGGATTAATAAAATATAAAATACAGTTTTGGGTACCTCTCCCCCATTAACAATAGAATTCATATTAATGTGAGGAATAACCATAAATTCCTCAAGTTAGAGGAGAAGTATGAACATGAATTGTTAGCCTTAACTCCACTCTTGGCATATATTTTTTGAATATATCAGTAATATGATATTTTTTAGATATATACTCTAACTATACAACTCCATTAGAAACTTTTTCTATAATAAAATGATTATTTATATAAATATGTTTGGATCTAGAGTGTTGCACTCTGTACTTTTGAAGATCAATTACACTATGATTATCACATTTAATTTTCAATAGTTTATCAATGTTCATCTTTGTATATTGAAGATATACTTTCATCTAAAACATATGTGTATAGGAATGTGTGGTAGAAACATATTTAGCTTTAGTTGTACTCAAAGTCATGGAGCTATGTTTCTTATAATAAAAACTCATACATCTTTCTCCAAATAAAATAATCTTCCTCCTGGGGTTTATTATTATCATGAAATCACCAACACAATCATTATTCATGAAACCTAGTAAGTTTAATTCTTAAATTCTTTTATATATCATAACATATACCTTTAATATATCTGAGAATATTACTAGCAGCTAACATGAGCGATTCCTTTGGATAACATTAATACCTTATACATAGGGTCACTATACATAAAATATTTGGCCTTGGTGTCATAACATAAAAAATACTTCTAATAAAATTCTGGAAGTTCATTTGATTCCCACTATTCTTATTTCATCATAACTCAACTTTACACCAATGGTGTGGATAATACCTTTGAAACTTTTATGATAAACTATTTCTATAATTCCTTGGAATATTTATCCCTAGACAGGAAAATATAACTTTATTTTTATAAAACTTTTAGTCCCATAAATAAATCCTTCTCTCTGAGCATTGACATTTTAATGTGCATCTTAATTTTCTCTACAAAATATTCCAAATCATACTCATGGTCACCTATAAAATTATTTTATCAACATAGTTAATAATAATGATATTAATTATAATAATTTCCATAACATATAACTTTTTTCTAACTTTTCCTTTATAAAAATTAAATTATTTTAGGTAGCTATCATGTTTTTTGTACCATGATTAAGGGGAATATTTTAAACCATATATCTCTTTATTAAACTTTCACATCATAGAACCATCACTATAAAGCATAAAACCTCTAGGTTTATCAATAAATACTTCTTCCTCAATATCTATATTCATAAAAAAAGATATCACATCAATTGGATAAAATTTGTAGTTTTTTTTAGATTTAATTAATAGAAAAATTATAATAGCCTCAACTCACAAAAAAAGGTAAAAATATTCATTAAATTCTATAAATTCTATCTATGAATGATATTTTCATTCTAATATGGATTTATTCCCTAAGACCTCTCTTTTTTTATTTATTTTTTTCTAAAGACCCACTGTATTCCCAACATTAATTCCTTTATATCTGGGAACAAGATCCCAAATGTCATTTTTCTCTATCCAATCCATCTCTTCATTTATATAATTAATTAACTCCTTAAAATAAATGAATTCTGACTGAATTTTGGTTTAACTTGTGGAATAAAACCTATTTGATTTCCAAGAATCAACTTTTTTCTAGTCATCACTGGAGCTTCCTAGTATACAATAATGTTCTGAAGATAAAAATTATTTTATAACTTATAAAACATTATTTTTTCACCTTAAATAACACTTTAATCATAAATATATTGATTAAAGTAAGAATCATCCGAAATAAGTTCACGATCATCTTCCTTTTCATTAACTTTTTCAAAAAAAACATATAATCTTACTTTAATTGTTTAGAATCTCCCTTGTTTTCTTCCTTTAAGGTATAATTATTTATAAGGACATTATCATCATAGGAATAAACTAGTTTTTGTATCCTTTTATTCCATAACTTATAACTTTTTCCATTAGATGAATATCCAAGAAATAATTCTTCCTTATCTTTTCCAGCAAACTTACCCAAATATAGACTTTTTATATTCATTAAATATGGACTCCCAAAAACCCTGACATACTCCACTGTAGGATTTTTCTTCTACCACATTTTATAAAGAGTTATATTTTATTTCCTCATAAATAAACATCTATTTTTAATATACATAGTTATATTTATAGACTCTCTCCATAATAATTTTTAGGGTTTGTATTTGGAAATCATGGTTCTTCCCATTTCAATAAAAATATTATTCTTACTTTCTATAACCCCATTGTATTATGGAGTGTTATTATTACTATATTGTTAATTAATCCCATGTTTATAAATATCATATTATATTAAATTACTGATGAAATCCTTACAACTATTTCTTCTCAATTTTGTTATATATACTCCCAATTATTTATCAACTTCTCTTATAAATATTTTAAACATATCTATACCTTTGGAATTACATTGTAAGAAAAATAATTTTTTCATATTAGTGAAATAATTGTTGAATCTGATAAAGTAAATATCAAATTTTATGGATTTATTCCTCATCATTCCATGTAAATCGGAGTATATAAGTTCAAGTGTTATGGTGGACTAAATCTCTAAACTTTTGTGACTTCTATGTTCCATATTTCCCTTTTGAAATGTTTCCTAGATAAAAACTTTTTATATTTTTATCTATAATATATCTCTCACCACATATTACTCTGATATTTGACTAAAATTTAATTTACCAAGATGGTTGAGTATTTTTTTTCGATAGTTTATATTCATATTTAACACTCAGATAGATTGAATTACTCAGATCACCACTTTGGAATAAGGTACCACTGGTTGTTTTTACTTTATTGGTAATTATTTTATATGTTGAACACTTGATGATATATGAATATTTATTAAGGTTATATTTATTCTCATAATAATAATGTTTGATTATGATTAGTAAATTATTTTTAGTATGATTTACAAGTAAAACATCTTTATATTTTAGTTTCAGAGCTTTGATCTCATACATGATGATTCCTACTGTTTTTAAGGAACTATTATTACCAAATATGACATTCATCTATCATGGACATAAATATTTTTAAAAAAATTAATAACACCTATCATATGATAGGAATAGCCACTATCAAGTATCTACTAAATACTTTTCCTTCTATCTTTTAAATAAAGTTAAAAAATAAATAAATTTTCTTCATTATTAATTTTTTAACTTCCTTTAATTTTTTAGATTAAGGAAATTATCCTAGAATATTAGATATAAATGATTCATTATATTGTACATATTAGTTAAATATTCAACAAATTTCCTCCAGGTAGTCAAATTTGTTCCAAGTATATGTACTTGATGACCTTTTAGTCACATATTTTACTTTCATTTTTTCTTTCTTCATCTTCTTAGAGTTTCCTCCTCTTATTTATATGTTTCTACCTTAAATTTATTCCTTCTATAAGGTAGTGACATGTTTTACTGATATTTATATCCATTTCTCCCAAATATTCAACAACACCTAAAATAGACCTTGAATTTTGATCTTCCATAATGATATGAATTTTGTTTAAATGAATGTTTTGTATCCCTTTTTCTTTTTCATGGAGAAGTGTTTCTCTAAAATTTACTATTAACATAATTTGATATATAATAAGATTCAATATTCTTTTTATTAGCCAAAAAATTATTCATTTTAGTTTTTGAACATGCCCTGTTAGTAAAAATATATTTAATTACAATGTTAGTAGAATTGGGTTTCACATGACTTTTTGAGCTAAAAATCTCAATAGCCTGAGATGATTCAACTTTAACTTCCATGGATATGTTAAAATATTCACTCATATTTTTAAAAGTATTATCATATTCAAACTAACTTGATTTTATATTACTCAATTGTTATTCCTTTTTCTAATTTTTTTATCAATATCTTTCAGCATCCAACCTTTTTCTACAACCTTAAACTTGAGATTTTAAATTTACTAAATATAAGAATCTTCCATTTTAAAATATATTTTTTTATATCGTTATTTTATAACATTATTTATTTAGTATTATACATTATTTCTTGAGTTTATTTTTTTCTCAATTCATGCCTCGAGTTCTTCTTTCAAAATATGTTCCCTGTAAGTCGCATTACCTTCCTCTTCTTTAATTATTGATGTTTCTTCAATTGTTTAAACATGATCCATAGAAGTCCTAATTTTTTAATAACTTATTCCTTATAATGATTAATTGAAGTGGAGTTTTATTCATCTAATTTACTCATTATAATTATTCTTTTCTTATTAGTGAATATTTTCTTACTCTTAGCTAATTTATTAATATCCTTTGAATATTTCACCATTTATTTCTCCAAAGTTTTTCTTCTACCCCATCATCCCGATACTCACAACCTTTATTCCTTGAAAAAATTGATGAAAAGTTCCCAATTACACAACATTTAAAACATTTAAGTGGTAGATTAATATTGTAATTACCCTTTACTTTTCTAAGGTCCACTAAGATAAGATCTATAATACTTTTATACTCATCGTTCTTGTATTCCTTATCTTCAAATTTAATAGAGTAATCATCTTCCTATTCAAATTTTTTAAGCATTATTAAGGCTTAAAAACTAATTTCTACTTGGTATTTTTTAAAATGTTAGATCATTTCTCATCTCATAATAAACAAGTATGTTATGAAATTCACCAATACATAACTCATATCAATATTCCAGTGCCAAAACACTAGAACTATACCTATCAAGGAAGTTTATCATCAATTTCTTAATGATAATTTAATGTTCAAATAAATATATGAAATGTTTAATGATATTGACAATATCATTTACTCTTGTGAAATAATCATTAATAGTCTCCTCATTATGAATCCTCACATCTTTGAAATTTTTACTCCATGTCTACATATTTGCTTCCCTAATATTAAAAATCCCCTTAAAATTGATTACATATTTATCCCAAGTTTCCTTATTAGTTTAGAGAAACATCATCTTCATATACACATTATATGATTTGGATATAATTATATCATTCCTATCCTTTTAGTCAATCTCTATGTTTCTTTTATTAATAAAATTCATAAGAACACCTTTATCCCTTTATGGTAATCACATAGTATTATCATCTAAAACTTCCATTCCATGGAAAAGAGATAGGGTATCACATTATTCATTCATATTTGATAATTGTTTCCATTGAAAATAGGAATAACTCTACTATATACTGAATTTTTGTTATTTATTTTCAACAATGTAAGGATCTTTGATAGGGAACTTGGGATACTATAATATCACTTAAAGTCCCTAGGAATGTGATGTACCACTGGGTATTGAATCAATTGTACTATTTTATAATTTTATTGAAATAGAAATTAAACTTTGTGAATTAATAGAGTTAAAATCCTCAAAAACATTATTTATCACCCTTACATATATGAAATTGATTTAAAAGTAAATGAAATAAATATAATATTTTAACAAGTTTCTTCCTTGATGTTGGTGACTACATATTTATTATGTACAGATCTTATTTAAGTAGTATATTTTATTCTAAAATCAATAAATGATTAATATTGGTATGGAAATGCATCATATTTTACTTAAAAGTGCTTCTAAAAACTTTTGTCCCCTAATAATAAGTTACACTAGTTTCCACCAGTTCACAATGTTACCACCAAAAAAGAGAGTAAGATCACCTTTACTCTGGGTTGATACAACAATAAAAATTGATCTTCCAATAATCCATAAAAATAATCAAAATATTATTCTTCTCATAGTTTCAATTTTTGAACTTAACTCTTGAAAACTTCAATTTTCATAAATTTAGTTATTGATCTTCTCAACTCATTAATCTTCCATAGTTTAGGTTCTTCCTTGATTGCTCATAAATTCTCCAAATTCACCACTCTTCTTCTTTGATCAATCAGATCATCCAAAACGTGAATATAAATATCTCTATGTATCTAAACATAATATCACCATCGATATGGGAATTAAATTCACCTTTATATATCCAACCTTAATCTAATAAATTTTTTCTTGAATCTCAGTATCATCTACCTTTATCTATTCTCAGTCGACTACATTCACTGCCTCAAAATATATCATAGTATGACTTCATCAATTTCTACAAAAAATATAAATATCAAATGTAACGACCCAGAGTTTCATTAATGGAAATCCCTCTTGATATAATTAAATGTCTCTTTATGTTTATATAAAATGTAAACTTCTTTGGTTTTATGTTAAGAATTTTGACCATTTCTAATATAGTTGTTGAACATTGATCACATGATTAGTATAAATATTGGGCTTTAACAGATCCAATTTACTCAGACAAAAGAAGCGATGGCCTCATCTAGTATAATTTCTCCATACGAAGCCCATTTTTCGGAGCTCGGAAAAGAGGTGGCATCCTTGGGCTTCACTCTTGACCAAGCCCATGCTAAGCTTCACCATGTCAAGCTTGAATGGTACCGTCTACGGGAAAAGTGGAAGTTGATAGAGATTCCCACTCGAGCGATGTTATCCGAGTCACCCCAAGAGTCTGTCACCATCGCACACCTTACCCTTAGGTCTTATGCGGTTGTTTTAAGGGGTTATGTAACAAATTGATAGTACTATGTTCATGTACATTATTGTTTTGTATATAATAATGTATATACTTTCTTTTCATTATAGATACATTTTAAATAGTTTTTAAAGTACAAATAGTATTTTTAATTATTATTTAATTAAGAATTATATTTTTTTAAATTAAGGGATTTTTTAAATTAAATAATATTTTAATAAAATATTATTATTATTATTATTAAATTAATTATATTATATATAAATGATCATATAATTTTATGGATGCAATTGTAATTTTTATTAAGTTTTGAAAGCCATTTTTGTCAAAACCTGTGAATTTTCGATAAATATCAGTTTTTATTTTAAAAGTTAAAATTAACATATTTAGAAAATTATTTAGATAAAATTGATGTTATTTCTGGAATCAGGACGTCGAAATTATCCAATAGTGAATTTTTCATAATTTTCTGAGACAGTCAAATTTTTGGGTAAAAATTAAATACCATTTAAATATATAATGTGTTTTATCACATCATAATGACCCAATAGTGATGTAATAAAATACTATAAGATTTATTTTCTTCCAATATATGTTTTACCATTAAAATAATTTAATTTTGGGTTTGTTTTACTTACTTTTCAAAGCATTAATGGACCCCTCAAGACTTATTAAACACCTTGTCTTTTTAAATTGTTTTCCATGGGAGTGTGACTCACCTCCACATAAAAAACCCTATAATTTTAAGAATTTCGGACTTTGACCTTATAAAATATTGTTTTCCTCTTCCCTTTTCCAAAAACCATGGGAAAAAACCATGGTATGGTTTGTGGTTTGGATTAATTTAATGTAAGGGGACCCAAACCTAAATAATAAAGAATTCCCCCACCTTTCCTTTGTAAACCCACCCAAGCTCCCACTTCATCCTCAATAAAAGCCTTTGGAGTTAGTACAACCTCTGACCTACTCTCTCTAGAATCCTCCCAAGGTGCCCCAAGATCCCAAGAATTATCTCTCAAGTCTCTCCCAAGCCTTTGGAAGCACACTTCCAAGTAAGGGTTTTTTCTTCCTTTCTCATTTTTTGTCCAATTTCCTTTAAGTTGTTTTTCCCATTTAATTTAAATTATGAATGTTTGGGTATGGTTTCACACCTTCCTCATACTTCCCTATTTATGTTTGAATGATGGGATACCCCTTTCTATCTCATTAAATGCCTCCCATGTACACCCGTTGCTATGCTGAAATTCCGAAAGGAACTTCTCTCTCCTCATTTACATTCAAGAAATACTTTTGTATCATGAATATAAATTCCATTATAATTGTTTGGACATGTATCTATATTACCTCCTTACTGTCCATTAAATTCAAATATGATGAGGAACCCATTTCTCTCTCATCAACCATTTTTTATGAATTCTTATGTCACATTGTTACCCTGCCGAAATCACACCGATTTTCAAAGCCATTGCCATTGTGTAGTGGATACCATTCCCATTTCTCCATCAAGGGTATTCACCATTATGAACATTTACTTATTGATTAAAAAGTTTCATGTATGAATTCCATATTCCTTTATCATGTAATTAATGATTATGTTTTATGAATCCATGTTTTATGATCCATGTGGCACACTTATGCATGAAATTAAATGTTTAAGAAGGGTGTGCCCTTATAGCGCTCCAATGCATTGGGTAAAGTATAGTATCATGATACGTCATGTGAAATGAGTGTTGACTCATTCTAATTCAATTGCAATGAGGCTTTACTCATTCTTCATGTGCAATGAGGGTTTACTCATGCTCTATGTGCAATGATCCTTGGATCATGCTAATTCAATGTTAAGTGTTGTTTCCACATTTCCATGTTATGATTATCTTGCTTTATCATTCCTTTGTGTTCATGTTTATCTTGTGCTCTATTGATACGCCTAATTTCTAACATGTATTGTACTCCTCATGTTATTTTATGTGTAATCCTTTAATGGTCTTTATAGCTCACCCTTTTCTTATGCATATCCTCGGGTTATCCCATGCAATGCTAAGTATGAGGGAATGTAGTGGTCATGTAAATGAAGTTTTAAATAAAGATGTTGTATTTCATGTTTCAAGTTTTTATGTAATGATCCTAAGCCCCAAAGACAATAAACCTCTCGATCTTCATTGTTGTATCAATTGAAGTTTTATGTAATAAATCATGTTTAAGTTTGTATTAAAAAGCAGGGTTGTCATATCAAATATCTTCATGGATCTAAAAAATATCATCTAGAATCATGTATTCAACTTTTTGGTTTTTATATCTTGATGTCAAAATCAGCATCAACACCATGTATCTTCCAATTCAATAACTCCCATAGGCCTAAGATAATTTTATCATGGCCTTCATTTATTTTTCACTTCATATTATCCATATACCTCTGTATAACATAAATAACCATATCCTTTAATTCTTAAAAACTAATTCTAAAAATCATTTTGGGCATCTAATTTTCGTATTTTGTTTCTCTAACACATCATTCAAACTCTAGATTTAAGCATCTCAACTTCCGGTTCAGTTTCCAATCACTATAATTTCTTTTCATATAAATATTATAATTGTTTTGTCTTTCGACAATCTCAAATTTATATCTACCAATAATCTTATCTTCCAGTCTCCTCTGATTCTACACAATTGTACTACCCCAATTTTCATATTTCTTATTTTTTGATCTTATGGACTTAGGAAGTTTATCATATCGAAATACCTTCCAAATAAAAATCATACATCTTTTACTTGATATTCTTATTTATCTGTATCTTTCATTTATATACACCTTCCTATTATATTTTGGTTACTTCTCACTTTATTTTGATCAATCAAATATGCTTATATGTCCCTAGAAATTTAGATTTATATCAACCAAATTTGTCAGAATTCCTAACTACTTCCAATTCTAATATTTAAAATCAGTCCTCTCAATCTCATATTTGGGTTTGTAAATTTAACTCATATGGAATCATAGTTGATTCTAAAATTACAATGATGAATATTTCATTAAAAATTCAATGTAGAATCATCTAAATATAAATTTTGAATATATTCTAGAACTCATAAAACTTCTTCAAATATATTACCTTTATAAAATAAATAATTATTCTTATGTATCTCAGTGTTATCTATACCTTTTTCAAATTATTTCCCTTGTGTTAATATTATGTATTCTAGTAGTTTCCAAAACTTTTTAATTTCTCAAATTCTATGAAATCATTTTTCATGAAAAATATCTTACATAACAACATAATATTCTTTTCGTTATAAATTTAAGCATATTCCAAAAAACCCACTAACTACAGGATTCATGAAACATCTGTAAAACAAGAATATTTTAATAGCAGTTCATAATTTCTTGACCTAGAAATTATTATTTTCTAGATTCAAGTGACTTCATTAGAAACTAAAAAACCAAAGTTCCACTGATCCATCATGTTCATAAATTCTGATTTCCAGAACTTGTGTCACATTGAAATATATAATCAAACTAATTCAACTCATAACCAATAGAATCAAACTTTTGGAAATAAATTATTTAACTTTAAACATTCCTCAAAAATATTCAATCAAATTTGGTTGAAAAAAATTAAAAAAAACTTCAATACTTCAGTAATTCCATTAGGTTATTCACTCTTATACATTTATGATATTCTCTTCATAGATCCATAAACTAAATGGGTTAAGGATATAAAGGATAACCTATATGAAATATTTAAGATAAGGATATCATTAAATATAGATGAATTTTATGGATAAGGATCTTAATGGACTAGAAGCATGGAACTTTAATGTTGTAGTTATTAGAGTACATCTAGAATATACTAGAAATTATTGGAATGTTTTGATACAAAACTTTCTCTACCCCATTATCAAAAACATTAAAACTATCCAAAGATAATCTTCCATTAATGGAATATAATGTTGCATATATGAAAAAGTTTTATTATGTATCAACTATTGGAATTTTGATGTATTCCATGACTTTTATATAGTCATACATTACTCATAGAGTGGGGTTGGTTTTTAAGATTATGGAAAATCTAGGAAATGAGATCAAGGAAACACTAATGTGAATTCTCTAGTATCTAAATTGTATAAAGTTGATAACCTTATATAGTGGGAAATCAATTTCAATGGTATATTCATGAAGACTTCGTAGGAGATGAAAAAACATTGAGTAGTACCATGAGGTCTTTTTTTAACTATAGATTAATTACTATAAGTTTTATATAAATACATTATTTTAAGATTTCTTATAAGATATGGAAGTTAAGTATGTTTCTACAATATAAGAAAAGAAGGAGATTATATTCTTGAAGGGATTGTTGGAGGAGCTTATAATAAATAATAGTAATGGAAAGTTATTCTTTAATATTCATACTGAAATTCATCTTAAAAATAATAATTTGTTTTACTAAAGTAAAAAAACACATTCAAATAAAATATTAAATCATCCATAAGCTAGTATAGGAAGTAGTGATAAAGCTATGTAAGATAAAACGAATTAATAATCTGGATGATATACTAATGAATGTCGTATTACAGGAAGGTTTGAGGTAGTTTTGTGCCCCAATGGTACTTGGGTGACCAGGAAAAAAATTGTAGAGACTCACTAATCATTTATGTTAGAAGAAGGGAGGTTTGAATTCCTAAGTGATTTGAGGAATTTTTGGTGAATTTGAGAAAAAAAATATCAAGTGAGATATTTTTATGTTACTATAAGAAGTTTTTTTGTGAAGGAATTATATATTAATGAATTATTGTATCTAGATGATATATTCTCAAACCATATGGAGACATAGGTGGTGGAACCAATAAGTTTGGAAGTGGTTGTGGAAAAAATGGCATGACTACTGGGACTGGATGATGAAGTGTGAAAGGAGAAAGTAATTTATATAGTACTATCTCTAATTTTTATATAAAAAAATCATAGATGTTTTTTAAGGATATATACAAATAATCATAGGGATATGGAATATTATCTCTCATTTTTTATCATGTTTTTCAAAGTTAAGGTGATGCATCATCTGGTGGATTTAACCAAATTAAGGGTTTCCCATATTGATTAGAATATAGTGGGAAACATCTACGGATATAGGATTGTGGTGGAATTGTATCCACCTATTGATCTGGTCTACAAATAGGATTATTAGGATGACTTATTTTGTTTTAAATTTCAATAAAATAATTATTATTTCTCATTTTTAATAAAATATCGTTATTGTGTCTCCCATGGAATGAGACAAAGTTTCAAACCACATAAATTATTTTTGTTTTTTCATGATGTGTGTTGTGCATTAATTCTTCTTGTTGTGTGTGTTATAGAATTTATTATAGTGATCAAGATAATTAAATGTGATATCTCAGAACCTAGTTACTTCATCCAAACATTTCAATTATGTGCTTCTAAACTTTGAAACTTTTGACCTTATATTGTTAGTGAGGTTCCATAAGGATTTTCTAAATTTAGGTATTTATCACAAAAAAGGATGGTGGTGATTATTATTTGATCCTTGTTTCATAAGGGGATATTTTAGGGCTATATGTGAGTAGTGTTTTATCCTTCTATAATAAGGGGACCTTGTAGGTCTATATGTGAATATTATATGAGCCTACTACCATGAGGGGATTCTTTAGGCAATATGTGAGCAATATATGGAATTTTTATCAAAAGGGGTTTTTTTGGGCAATATGTGACTATTTATTGAGCATTATATCCTTTGAGTATATTATAGGGATATATGTTACTAATATTTAATCTAATTATATGTAAAGAACTTTCAGGGGCTGTAATATTTGATATTATTGTTAGGTGGGGAGCTCCTAGTGCTAGATGTTACTACTGTATTATACCAAAAATTTATTGGGGGTCATGGGGAAATATGTGACTAGTATAATACCTATTAACTAAATGGGGTCTCTTAGGAAAATATGTGACCTATATATTAGTTTTCAACTGGTTTAGGATCTTCTAAGGCTATATATGATTGGTATTTTAAGTCAGAATCTCTTAGAGATATATATGGCAAGTATTATACCTTCTATAAAGAAATGTGCTGATAGGGATACATATGATTACTATAATGTTTTATATTTTTATGTGATATCATCAAGTATGACTATAACTATATATAGTATATATGATTTCCTTATTTTTGATGTGTACATACATGGTGCACTAATCAGAGGATATTATCAGTATGATTTTTCCAACCATTTAATATGAGGCTCCCTTTTTACTTATGAGAGTTGAGGGATTGATATTAATTATAATATGGTACGAATATGTGACCATACCATGGGAAACCTCTTCTCATTACCGACACTAGCTGAAGTATTTGTGGAGGCTCTTTCAGGTGGAATTTTTAGTACAAAATTATGTATCAGGTATTTTATATATTGATTGTTTACAATTTTTTATATTATACCAAGGATTAACTCTTATATATTATGGATTATATTAGGTGTACAATTAGTGGTGTCAAACTATGTTCATTACTCACACCCTACACATGAACCCTTGTGGATGTGATGGACCTAGTATAGGTGGACAAGTTGGGGTTACCTTGATAAGGATGTGGATATTGCTTAGTGGTAATTTCAATGTCCTTGGTAGTAGTGTCTCTAGTGACATTATTATTTATATCGATTGTGTACATGATTGACCCCTATGATACTACATCTTGATGTATGACTTGTATGACATTATGGTGGGTTCATATCTTACTATATCATAATATATTTAATTATACTTTTCTTATAACTTATCTACATCTATTTTATTTTTGTATTATGGATGGTGGTTTAGTATTAATTCACTAATTTTTCTAGTTATTTAATATAGAGTATAGTATAACCACATTACCAATAGGACCTCACTACTAGTCAATGAATTATGGAAAACAAGGAGGCATTCTTGAGGTTGCATGATTTATCAGCTTTGTAATTGTTTGGGTTGACCTAGTCGGGGATGCTACATTGATTATCATAAACAATTTGAAACTTTAGTCCATTATTTCTTTCAACTATATGGTTGGTGAGAATTACTATGAATAAATTAATGAACACTTTCAGCCAAATCTATTCCACCAAATATATAATATCTAAACATATTTGGAATGACCATCTTCTCACCATGATATAATAGTACCTCATGTAGTAAATGAGAGAAAAATAAAATAGATATCTTCAACTATGATGTAATTTTTATCTCACACCAATAATTAAATTATAAAGTCCCCTTTATATACCTACTTCATTAATGAAGGATCCATGGACTTAAAACATTTCATAAATGTATAATCAATGAATAACTAATATGTTATACATTACAATGTCAGTTTTATTTAATTAAGTGATTTTGAAATATTTAACAGGTTAATTATAAGTTAAATATCATAAATACATCAACTCATGATGTATAAATAAAATTTAATACAGGATATGTGGAGAAAGAATGAACACGTGATAGATCATATTTTAAGTTTATCACTTCTCATGATATCCCATAAATGAACATTATTATAGCCCTAATTCCATCCCTATTATAATAATTTTATGTATATAACATTTTCCAAAAAAAATCATGCAATGTTATACTACTTAGTGATTTGAATGTTAGAACTACGATTTTTTTAATTAATTTTGATATTGAGAGTTAATTAAATTATTTTCCTCTTAAATGTGTTTATGTTGTATCCTTCGAGAATTAGTTAACATTTAATAATCATCTACAGTGGCCTAATAAGTAATATGGTTCTCAAAAACAAATTTAAAATAATTTAATTTTCTATAAGATAGTTTTACTTGGATAGTAAAGATTCATTAATCAATTATCTTGTGTTTGTTATATGTTGTTATAAAGAGTACTTTTTCTATTTTATTACAAATTTAAATTCCACTAGAGTGAAACTCTCCTTGGGAGTGTTAATAAATTCCTTATTAGGTGAGGGAGATTCATTCTCATTGGTCACTTTGTTTTTCCTTTAATATCAAAATTAAAACCCTTTAAGTAGAACTAAAATACGTTTTTATTCTCCTGGATTAACCAAATAAATTAGTTTTAGGTTGAAAAGGATTATTGATACTTTATTGATGAGTGAGTCTACCATCATAATGTCAATTGAAATTTGTTGGTGACATAATTTTGACCAATTTTATGTTTCCTAAATAAGTCATGACATGATAGGAAAATCACTGTATATATATAGCTAAAATTATAATTTTTTGTAATAATTATTTACCCTAAATAATTTAATACATTAATTATGAAATATAAAAAAATTATCTTTAATTTAGAATCTAAAATTTTATTATTATTATTATTATTTATTGGATTTGGTTCCCTTGAACCAAATAACATTATACTTTTTATTATGAAAATATTAATAAATATATTTTCACATGATGATTGTTTTTATGCATAAAATTATTGTGATAATTCCCATAGAGTATTTTTCACATGTAAAGGTTATAGAACTTCCTCAATATAATGATAACCAATAGATGATATGAAAATATTCTTAAAAATATGTCATATTATCTATATAGAATTTTTATATCAGGAAATGAATAATTTTTACTATCAGTTGTTTGAGGCACATAAGACATTGAGACTTCTTCTCATAAAGTTCACACTAAGTAATCTCTGAGTTAATAGGTTATGAGGATAGACTCTCCAAAAGAAATTACACATGTTATATGTTTCATTGTATATTCCTATATACAGACGTGTGTATTGATCCATGGACCTAGGATTATTGTTAATATATATCATGAATCATTTACTTTTATGTATGGATGAGAAATGTGATGTAATATACTCACGGAATAGTATCATACATTGGGTGTGTCATAAGTGATATGACATTAATTTAATAAGTTAAGATATGATTTTTACCTACCAAGTTAATGTAAGAAGATATCTTTATCCCTTTGATTCAAATGGAACTGTCTAATTAAATTCCAGGACATGGTAGTTCATTGATGAGTTCATTTTAGAAATTCAATGAAATATAAATCAATCATATAAGCCGATGATACACGTATGCAACTTGAATGATGATATATTAAGTAAAGGGGATTATATTACAAGGTATCATTTATAAGAAGTTTTTTATCATCTGGACTTTGACATATTTATTTATGGGTTCCTTTACATATTTATATATTTTGATCTTGGACTTTAGGAAATTTCACTTAATTCCACTAAGAAAGAGCCTAGAGGATCACACACTAAGTGTATTCAGGATTTAATTAAGTTATATTGAATTTATTATTAAAAATAAATATTATTCTCATATTTTAAAATAATATTTATTCTTGTTTTTTTATCACATAAATTCAATCACCACATATTTGAGTTTAAAATATATGAATTAACTATTATATCTTTTTTATTATTTACAACATGATAAATTGATAGTTTTTCATTCATTGGTTTGATGAATAAATTAATATAAAAAATTTCTTAGTTATGTGAATATTTAAAAAAATATTTATTCATGAGTTTAATGAATATAATTTTTATTTATACATTGAATGAATAATATTTATTTAAATAAAAATTTTATTAAAGGTTTGAAAAACTTCAAGGAGGGTTAACGGGATGGGTTAATTGACCAACAGAGATGATGTATTTATTCATGAGTTTAGTATATGTCATTATATATAATAATAATAATTTTATTAATATTATTTAAAATGGGGTTTACCTAGAATAAATAATTAATTAAAGATCTCTTGTACTATTATTAATTATTTAACACTAAGTATAAAGACCTAATTATAACATTTTCAAGATTTAGAGATTTTTGGGCATAATAGAGAGACAATAGAATTATATCAACCCCTATAGAAAAAACATCCTCCCTACCTCTCAAGAACAAGAGATGAAAATGTAAATTATTTATTTTGATTAATGGAAAAAAATGAAAGGCGCTAAGTTCCATTGTGTTTTCACTTGGTAAACTAATGGAATTGTTTGGAGATTTGTAGAGAATGTGTGGATTCATATAGGTTAATCCTCTCTTCAATTCTACACAATAAAGACAACACAACAAGAGCTGAAACTGAATTGATCAAGAAGAATTATAATATTTGAGGTGATTATAGTTTGAAATAATTTATAAATTAAATGTTAAAATCCTCTTTAGAATATTTAGAGGTTTCCCTCATCAGGTTATTCAGATATTATTCATTGAAACTAGTGAAAAAACATTTGTTATAAATCACCCTAATACTTCCAAAAAACAAAAAATCCTTCAAGTTGTATCAGTGTGGTCACATTATAATTTATTATTATTTATTATATGTTTTAACAATTTCCATGTTTAATTGTTAATATTCATTTCCTTTCTTTCATTATTTAATCCAAAATTTGAGATAACATGTTCATTTTAATTATTATAACTAATAACATGCTAACAATAAATTAAAAACACTCAAATATCACATCTAGAGGTTCCAAGTTCACTTGCTACGTGACACAGATATTGGATATGTAATAGTAAACTACACTTATTGCACTTATGATAAACCACTTAAGGTGGAAGAGATGTTAATCATCTTATGCCTATAGTTCAGAACATGGTTTCGTTACATTCTATTTATTGGACACCAATATAGCATGTGGATTGATATTGATTACAAGGAATATATCTATCATACAACCCATGTAACCCCCACATGGTTTGACCCCATGTAAATCATAGTTAGTTGTGTGATCAAAGTATGGGTTTTATTACATGCCACATATTAACTATCAGATAAGTAATGTAGCTAAATTTAGATTATATTATCGGTATTCAGTTATATCTATCATTATACTAATAAAAAAATAACTTTCACATTGGAGTTTTAACATAAGTTATTAAATAATCAATGATAAAACACTTTCTTAGGGGTTTTAATGTCGTATTTGTAAAAACTAGAATAAAAATATAACGTTTAATGTTGGTTTTTAAATAATTAATTTTTAAAATTTTGTTTTGTGGGTTTTTAATGGCAGTTATATGAATAATAAGCATAAAAACAAAAAAAAATCATAAAAAGTGAAATTTCAATTTTTCACAGTGTAACTTTCAATTTTTAAATTGGAACCTAAAATTTAATATATCATGCTACAATTTTTCAAATGTCGAATATAAGTTTTCATATTTCATCTTTATTCATTTTATATCTACACCTTTGATCCCCATATTCATTCAAATGGTTCTTCATTCAGAAATTTTGACATGGTATGTATAACTTTTCTCCCATTATTTAATTTGTCTTTAATTAATTTTCTTGAATAATATACTTTTAAATGATTCGTTTTCTTATGATGAAGAATAATTTTTTAGATTGATTTGAAAATATAAATATTCTTTATGAGATTTATAAACTCGAGTCTAAAATTCCTTACAAGAAGTAGCTTTGTATTCTTCATGAGTTCTTTATTCAAAGGAAAATTAAGTTCATGGACATTGTAAAAAGCACAAAAATTGAGTAAAATATTTAGATTTATTTTTATTTATTTTATTTTTTTAATAATTTTCTACTTAATTGATATTTTATTTTCTACCAAGGGAGTAATCATCATTGAAATATTTATAAAAATTAGACACTTTCAATGTCAGTTATTAAATAATTGATGTTATAATTAGTTAATTTTTAAAAAAAAAATTACTTTACAATAATATTTAATAATATTTGTCAAAAATATAATTACTATGTCACTTACATTGACATCGCCTAAGAAATGAAAATTAAAAATACAAAAAAATTGATGTAAAGAACATTTTTTTGTACCAGTATGTAACATGTGATAACCCATGTGAGATACACACTGAGACATAATGAATATTGTGAAAGTGCACAATAGTTGATCACATGGTGTGTAGCTGGCTATATAAACCATGTAACACATTAAAAATCATGAAAGGTACACACTAAGGTAGGTGTGTCATGTGATCCAACACATGGATAATTAAAGAGAGCCATAAACTACATGACGTGTATCTAGATTTATACACCATGTGACATGTTTCATTCCACACCAGGTAAACATCAAGGGGTTTTTGGCATGTCATGTGGATATAAATTCTTAATTATTATTATTCATGTAATTATGAAATTACATGATATGTAGGGTCATCATACACACTGTATACTTTACACGCATTTCTAGGAGTGCATGTCGTGTATATTTATGTCATGCCTTGTGATCATACAAAACATACACACTGTGTGGCTTAAACCATGGAACAACATTGTGTATATCATGACACACCATGTTGAAATATATGTTATGTAAGTACACAGTACACAATAGGGAATAAATGTAGTGTGAGTCATATTACATTTCAAGTGGTAGTATACATTATATAAAAATAATTAACATGTTTTTTACCACTAGAGTACATGTCAGGTGTGTGTGTGTGTGTATTAAATCATAGTAGTAATTTAAAATTGACCAGGTTAGAAAATTATGTATATATACATCAACAAATGTACCTAAATAATTTAAAATTAAATTTATTTAATTTATTTAGAATAATTCATGATGGGAATCTTTTCAAATCTTAAGGAATGTTTGGAGGAAAATTAAGATAAATAATTAATTAATTAATTTGATGATTAATTTATTAAATTATACTAATAAATTAAAAGGAATTCTAACATGTTTAAATTCATACTCATTACATTTTTTAATTGATCATGAGATTGACTGGCCTATTCCTGTGTTGGGTTTATTTAATTTATTTATTTGTTACATGGGTTTTATGATAAATTTATTATGAAATTAAATATAATGATTTTTGGATCATCCCTCCCTCCTTTATTATATATAGACCTACATGTCCAAGAATTATTTTATATAACCTTAAACACCTGGTACCCCTCACCTAAGAGTGAGTGAACATTTATAAAAGATATAGATCCCTACGAGAGGATAATTTTTAGTATTTTTACCAAGGTGAAACCAACCCAAGTGATTTAAATGTTAATGTAGAGATGTTTTAACTTCAAATAGTAATCATCTCAAGGAGTTATTTCCCCTAGGATCAAGGTCAGTCTATCTTCTTCTTGATAAACCAACCCATAGTTAATTGAACAAGATCATATCACCTATTTTTTTAGTGCATGTTTATTTATTTATTTATATGGGGTATTGGTAATTTTGTTTATTAAACATGATCACATTAAGTAAATAAATTAAAAACCAATCTAAAATAAAATAAAATAAAATGGTTAGGTGTAAATTATTTTATCCTACATGGTTAACTAATAATATAAAATATGCATCATATTAACAAAATTTCAAAGCATAAAATAAATAATATTTTCATATAAGTTAAACAAAATCACAAAAATAAAATATTAAGTCAATAAATGTCTTCCATCACTTGAACAAGAATGCAACCATAGTTCAAAGTACTTTTCTATCACTCGTTAAGGTGGTTTCAATTATCTGGGAGTTCTAATGAAAAGATGGGTTCAACATAACCTAGTTCGCATCAAGGGTTGATTTACAAAGTAAGAAAATATGTAGAATATAAGAAATAACTAAGGAAATTAAAGTTTATAATATAGGGATGGGGGATTCCACTCAAGAGATCAAAGAATTATGAGTTACTATAGTAGTAAGAAAATCCTACCAAAATATCGTTGAATAATTTTCCAGACCCTCACCCAGATTATTTGAAGGGAATTATTGATCATTTACACTATAATACCCAAGTCATGGGATATTTTGGATCCAATTTTAAGGTGTGTTGGGGTTTTATAAAATAATTTTTGAATAATAAAATTAACTAATGATGTCGTGATGATAATCAAGATAAATTACTAAAATCTGCTTATTTTTGTTGTATAAAATAGAAAGTAAAACTAGATGAACATTGTGATCATTCCTATAAAAATTAAATTTCTTATTCAATAAAAATTTTCTCAAGTAGTAAATTATATTATACTGCTTAAAATTTTTTATATTCAGGCTTGGGTGGACAGAAAGGCCTTAAGTCTCTTTGAAAATTTTGAGTTTTGAGGTTAGTAGAGAAGGCATTTTTTAAGATGAGTTTAATATGGGAATTTTGATAGTTATAACATCTCAATTATATGTTTTTGATGTGTTTTAAGGATTTATATGTGCCTTGGGTTCTAGTATATGTCCAAAGGGATCATGATTTGGGATTTCAGATTTTAGAGTAGCAACATAGGGTGCACGGCTAGCACACTGTTAGTGATAACAATGCACCCAACCACACAGATTGTTTTTTATAGTTGTATGGTTTGTTTAACAATACTTGGGGTTTTATGAAACCTTGTGAATGAATATATTAAATTCTATATGAATCTACATGGTTTTTAATTTTTTTGTCATGATTGTGTGAAATGGAAAGTATTGGATAGTAACGATAACACAGTTAGTACACAGTTTGTCAAAATGTTCAACCAAAGAATTTTACCCTTTATAAAGTGTAAAAGAATAGTTTTCCCCCTATTTTGTTTTATTAATTTAACCCCTTTTCCCTCCCCTTATTATAGTATCTCCCACACACACACCTCCTCCTCTATTCTCTCCACACAGCCAGATCTCACTCAAACAATGTCTGAATTGAGTGTCGTTAGATGTGATGGAGAACACTTAGTGATTCTACCACTTCACTTCCTTGTTTTATTTTTTCCTTTTATTTAAAATTTAACTACCATATGTTATGTATAATATTCCCTACTTTCAAGTAGTTCATCTTTTTTCTCATTATCTCCTATTCCAAGCTGAACCGAAATCTAATTTTAGACTAGTGGGCTTGATTTGGCATGAGGTAGGGGTCTCTTTAATTTAACCTAAATTATTGATCTAGAATCGTGATTTTTATACATAAATATTGCATCATTTTATATGAATATTAAATAATTTGATCAATAATACATGCACATGGACTCTAAAGGTTTAGTGTCATTAGAAACTTGAATATATAAACAACTAGCACGTAAAAGTTACACAACATTTTATTTTATGTTCTTCACAACTAGAACCCTTCTTTGGCATATCATACTTAAAACATTCTTCATAACTAGGGTAGGTGATACATAATAAAGGGTGAGATCAATTTCTCAGTAAGGGTAAAGATAAGATATATCAATCAATAATCATTAGTGAGAATAAAATAATAATAATGTTATTAGAAGATGATCAAGACTTACAATAATCATACCCAATTATTCAATGATATTTACTCATTCCAAATAGAGTAATGTTTTGTAAAAAAATTACATAGGACAAAAGAGTGTGGAATCATCAATAATAAATCATAATCTATGAAAAAATATCATATATATATATGAAATAATTTTTTGACATTCACATAGGCATAGAAAAGAATTTACTTAGTCAAGAATAACAACCATGACAATAATAGTGGATTGTAATCACTCCAAATTTTATTATTTCCTTAGTCAAGGTTCAATCTCAAAACTATCTTGTTGGAAAAAGTAACTTACTGAACTAGATTCACTCCCCATTGTAGTACTTATTATCACATGAGATATCCTTCTTTACACGAATCATTAGAGACAAATATAGTTTTGGTCCCACACTTCACAGAATGAAAAATATACATATTTGGGTCACCAAATCATAAAACATTCATTACATCATCAAATAATAACCCATGGAAAGGATACAGGTTTCATAAACACTTCATCATCATAATCAAAAACCATCTATAGAAAGAATAAATTTGACAAAAATAGATCATATCCCCAATAAATCATAAGAAACATAAAAATATGTTGTTATAGTTAAAATACCTATAAAAGATAATTAGAATAATTCTTGATAAAAATACCCATTTTATTTTGAAATCACTTATTTAATATCTAAAAAATATAGAATATTATGTAAAAAACCTATTTGAAATAAACCATTGAAAATTATATAGTAATATTAAAAGAAAATATTATTCATGATGGTGTATAAATTTATTCAGTTGGTTTGTGTTAAAATAAGAACTCGTTTCACATTGTCGGTAAAATGTCAAAAACACCTTTTTATAAAAATGGTAAGAATATTACAATAAGAAATTTTTTTAGAAAGTTAATAATGGATAAAAATAAATTTAATAAATATTTGGATAATAATAAAATCACTCTTGAAAATATGTTAAAGAAAATATGTACATGGAAGAAAAGATTCCCAACCGAAGAGAAAAACATGGTCAATTTTCCTTTAAAAAATTATTTCAGTCTCTTAAGTACTTAAAGAGGAAAAAATTAAATGAAAACAGAAAATATCCATAAATAAATAGTGTATAATAAAATAAATAATACTTGGGATAGATAGATAATATAATTTCATCATCTAAAAATTTATTCCTAAAAATCTTGGTAAAAATGAGATTGTAACATAAAACCCTTAATATTATGGTAACTTTTGAATCATATCCCACAGGAAAGAAATAACATAAAATTAAACATTACATAAATTTAAAATAATGATATTCAGGATAAAAATTATCAATTGGGTATTATATATACCTCTTAAAAGGAAATAGGTGTATAACATCAAACATGTCTCAATGAAATAAAATTGAGACAAATAACCCTTACAACTTTAGAAGTTTCTGAAACAAAAGTCATTGGAAGAATGAAAATTATATGGTTCTGTAAATAAATTTAATTAATATGGTAATATGTAAAAACAATTCTAGTATATACACCTTATAAATAAAAAATTTGTGCATAACATTAAAACATGTCTCAATGGAGAGAAATTGAGACGAAACCCTTACCTCAAGTTCATCTTGCTTCATAGGAGATATTACCTCCTATATAATAAATTTAAATTTTATTATAATTATATAATAGAATAATAATAATATCTAAAATACCATAAAATATTTACTCATAACATCTTATCACCCATTCATTAACATTCTTTCATTATCATCTTCATTTCAAGTGTTAACTGCTTCTTTTTTCATGAATGTTTTTGTTTGGCGGTTTTGGTACTTGAGATTTGATCATGGTTAATTAATATATATAATTTTAATAATGATATAAATATAATTGATATAAAATATATGTGTGTGTGTGTGTTTTTATAATCATTCATATAAATAAGTGATGAAAAATGAATTATGTCACTATGTGGAGATGGTAGTCTCTACGTACGCACGAGTGGCATTTCCATATTTCGATGGATAGAATGAAAGAAAGATAAATATTATTTAAACTTTATAGAATATTTATTAAAAATAAATATCATATATAAACATTAAATATATCATAATAACCAACCGTGAATGATGGTGGTGTAAAATGGGTCTTATTGCAATCTGGAGGCGGTATCCCACACTTACGAACGAGCGATACTTTTCTCTCCAATTGGATTGAGAAGATGTGGTAAATGTTTATTAAATCATCATTATAACATATAAATATATTTATTATATTTTATTAACAATTTTTTTATGGACATAAAAATTTTATAGGAAGTAGAATAAGAAATAAAATTAAAATATCTTGGTTAAGATCTACACCTCTTCTTTGAGAGACCCCCTTTGGATTACTCCTTAATCCTTGAAGGGTTAGTCTTAGGAGAAGAATAGAACCTATAGGATGAAGTTAAATATTATAGGGGTTTTTTTTAGTATGTTTTTTTAGATATAAGGATCAAATTGTGTGAATAATGGAGGATAATTGTTTCCCTTTTATAAGTGAGGGGAGGGACACACATGGAAGTTCTTAACATATTTCAATGATTTAACATCACTTTCATGGGAAAGTAGCTAACAATGTCCATGTATTCAAATATATGATATTATAAGTTTTAAATATCATCAAAAAATAAAAAATTTATAGGTTTTTTAGGTAATACCTCCCTTATCTCAGGGTTTAACTCCCTGATAAACCAGTTTTAACCTTAACCATAGTAACAAAATTTTAATGTTCTTACTATTATCCATGAAAAAAAATTAAGTTTACACTATTAAATTATATTAATTATTATAATTAAAATTATGGAATCCATTTTACCTGGTTAAATTTCTAAAAGTGGTGGAATTTAATTTTAATTAAGAAGGAAAACCACGATGAAAACCCATTTTCAAAAAATGAATTTTTAAGCATAAAACATAATTTACATCCTTTTCCTACCTTATAAAAACATTAAAATGAATGTTAAAATATTATATTCAATATAAAATCTATAAATTTTATTAAAACCATTAATAAATGGATATTGAATTAATTTATGAAGATTAAAACACATTAGGTGCATACAAATAGTTTTTCAAAAAAAGTGTTTTTAATCCAAAAATTAAATTATACCAAAATAAATTATAGATATTATTACTATGTAATTAATTATATTTTTTCTAATTAAATGAGACTTTGTATAGTTTATTAACAAATAAAAAACATAATTATATATTTACTTGAAAATAAATGATAATTTTTACAAAAAAAAAAGTTATTTTTCATTAATCACAGAAAAATAAGCCTTTTCAGAAAAAACGTAAAAAATATCCCAGAGATAATATTTTCATGATGATTTTAAAAAAATAATTTAATTAAATAAATTTTTATAAGAATTTGAATAATTATATATAAATTTTATGTGTAAAAATGAAAAACAAAATCTGTTTTTGAACAAAACATATTTTTAAAGCATAAAAATATGTTATTGGAAATTGAGTATTTATTTATTATTAATTAATTAATGAATTTCAATTATTAAAAATATTTATAAATAATTATAATAAATTATATATTACTATTAAAATATTACAATTTAATGTATATTCTATAAGGGTTTTACTATATTGTTGTTTATATAGAGTCGAGGTTGCGTGTAAGGTAAGAAATGAAATACTTCACGTTTTATTTAAAAGGAAATACATATAAAATTTAGTGGTATTACTTTCTAACCCACTTAAAATGAATTTTTACCTTGAAATTATATCACTCTAGTACAAAAAAATGGGGATATCTCTGAATCATTACATCCTAGTGTTCCCACGTAGCTTCCTCAAATTCTTGATTCGTCGAAATAACTTAAATCAAGTCACTAGTCTTCTTCTATAGAAATTTATCTATACAATCCAATATTTCTATAAATTTTTCTACTTATGAAAGATATATATCCAGTTATATATACTTTGAGTTTAATACATGTGAAGGATCATGTATCTAATTCCTTAAGAGAGATAGATGGAACATATCCTGAACTTGAGAGAGGTTTTTGGGTGTTCCATGTGATAAGTTACAATCCCTAATTTATAAATAATATTAAATAGAACAATATAATTAGGGATTATATTTCCATTCTTTATAGATATAATAACCTTATTCCATATATAAATTCAAAGGAAAATATTCTCACCAACATCAAATTCCATATCTTATTGATAATTTTCATCATAACTCATCTATTGACTCTGATCTTCCTTGATGTGAGGATGAATAGATCAATCCTTATCTACCATTTCCTTAACTAGATATAGTCCCATTATGTTATTCATTTATTTATAAATTTTTATCCACCCCTTTTTACTTATTTTCAAGGAAAAGTTCATAATTGGTGTGAAATACCCAAGTTTTGATATTAAATATAATTTTTGGGCATTATTTGAATTAAAATAGATTTGAGTTAGTTTACTATATTAATAATAATTATCACCCTACATATAAAAATTTTAGTATTATTATTTTTTAAGATTTATAATTCAGTTTAATACAAATAATTGAATTGGATTTTTGGCTAATTCGGCCATCTAGAGGGTTATATAGCCCACATAAGAAGCCCCATAAATCTATGGAGAAAATTGGACTAGCTGAGATGATTGAATTTCTGGGCACAATACAGTATCCCATATTTTATTAAACTCTAAAATATATTCTAGTATATCATATGAAATATTGGATAAAAATTTAAAGTCCAAAATCAACCAAAAAGGGGCCCAGTTTATGCATGAAATTGCAGCCCACAATTCTGTATGGGATTTGTAAACAATCCACCATTATTGACTTTCCTCCCAATCCAATTGACCAATTGAGATGCAATTTTGTGGGGATAATTTAAATATTCAAACACCATAGTTTTTAGAATAAATGTATCATATTTTATTTTATCTTCATACACATAAATTTATTTAAATTTAGACCATGGAAAAACTATACTCAAGACTGGATAGACACGCATGGTTTGGAAAAACATCCATAACTTTGGATAAAAAATTACAATGTCCCCAAATTTTGGATGGTTTACTATAAAACTCCATATATAAAAATTTTAATAAGAATTTTATCCATATTCACCTATTTAAAATGTAAAATAGTTGATCCAACTTGAAGAGATGTTTTCAAAGGCAAACAGTCCACCACCTTGGGCTATAAATTCATCCCCCTATTATCCTTGAATGGGGTTGGAATTTTATCACCTAAGGAGGATATTTGGAATTAAAATATACTTTAAATTATATTTCAACTATTTTCCTTAATATTTTTTCAATGAAAGATACATCTCTTATACTTTTCTTTTCTTTTTCATTTTCATTTTCCCTTTCTTTCATTTGTAATCATGTAAGTTTGTTTTCTTTTCAATTAAAAATTAACGCATGTTTCTTCATCAACATCTCTAATTATCATACACATTATGTTGTGAAATATTAATTTTCATAAAAAAATTTAAATCAAGTTGAAAACCATTTTTTTCTTTTTCTTCTTATCCAATCAAAACTGTATTTTTAATTCTCTTCACCATTCGTGTGTGTGTGTCGGTGCACAACTCTTTTATTATCTCTTTTTTTTATTCTATTTATAATTCATCACCATAAACATCTTAGAAAAATTACTAAACATATCAATTAATGAGTAAATCTCTCATTGGGTGATTCATAATTTGGGGATGTTAATTGATTGATGGATTTTCTTAGTTTAATATTCTTTAAATTGATATTGAGTATGTTGAAATTAAAATTTCATTGATTAATGACATGTTTTGTTTGAAAAATGGATTCCATATATTATTTGAACCACTTGTACACATGGGTTCATGATATATTGATCCTTCCATAAATAATAATTTATTGAGATCAGTACCCATTTTGAGGCTTGGATTAAAGCCAAAACATTTGGGAATCCCGATCAAAAATCATCTTCTGAAGTGGGTATTGATTTCATAAAATATGTAGCAAATCTTAATTATATCACAATCTTAGATACCTAATGATGAAATCAGCTTAATAGTTTTTAAATTTTTAACAAAATCCATCAATAATTCATTTCATATAATGTAATTCAAATAAACCCCCTTCTCAAAATACAAAACAAAAACAATCGACTCAGAAAAAGTAGTATCATCTTCATGAATTCAACCTGATTTTTGGTATACACATTATTAGAGCACCATACCATTGATCGATCGATAGGTGAAAATAGAATGTGATTAAAATGGTGTTGTTTTTTAGGATGGTGCAACAAGTATTTGGTAGTTTTTTAATTTTGTAAAAAAACTGAAAAAAAAACACAAAGAAAAACCAATCATCCAATAAAAATCATAAAAAAACACAAAGAACCCCCCCTTCATCATCCTTAAAAATTTCTATGAATAACATGTATCCTCCCAAATAATATATCAGATTTTTTTATCCATAAATCAATAAAACTCTTTACCGACTTAGTAGAAACATTAGGGAAAATCAAATCACTCCAAACTCATTCATTATCCGTCCAATTAAACTTGATATGTCCAATCCTATGGAATAAACCCTTAAATAACTCATTGACACTGATATTAATTACAAAACCATTGGTATTCAATATCCAAACATTGATCTAGAATTCAAAACCAAATCAGGTTTTATTCATCTTCTACCTCGTTTCTATAGGATATATGGTGAGGATTCACATATTCACCTCAAAGAGTTCTAAGTAGTGTGCTCTACCATAAATCCTCAAGGGGTTTATGAATAAAAAATAAAACTTCAAACATTACCTTTATCTCTAGTTGACTCTTCCAAGTCATTTCTCTATTACCTACCTCATGGTTCCATGAACACATGGAATGACATGAAGCAACTCTTCCTAGATAAATTCTTTCCTACTTCTAAAACTGCTTCTATCCAAATGAAATTAATGGTATCTGTAAATTTCCTAATGAATCACTCCATGAGTACTAGGAGAGGTTAAAAAATCTTGTGTAAACTTTCCCACACAACAAAATCCTTGACCAACTCTTAATCTAATACTTCTATAAGGGGTTATTGGCTATGGTATGAAATCTCATCAATGCAGCAATTGGTGGTTCTCTTATTAAAAAGCTCATGCACCTACGCGAGATCTCATAAGAAACATGGATAAAATAACACAACAATTCCATACTTGATCACGTGATCAAGTTAAAAAATTACAATATAATCAATCCATAGATCCCAATAAGATGAATCAGTGGATGATTGAATTTACAGGACTTGTGCATCAACTAGCTATGGCTACCAAATCCCCAACCTTATCTTCTCCCCAATATCTATTCCATGGACCTGTTAAAAACTGTGGAATCTATAGGTCAAAAACTCACCCAACCGACACTTTCTGACAACTTCAAGATGATACATGTAATTCTTCATTTCCAATTAAGATAAATAAAACATATGCTCATTGGAACATTATACCTCAATAATCAGGTTAGTTTATTAGAGTCTCCACCCAATCCAACTCTAATCCCTTCTCTTCTACCTATAACCCTAGATAGAAGTTTGGTAATATTGTATCATACCCCCCTCAGTTACCTTCTACAAATAAAAACCAATTGCAATATGGTCATGGTGGTGGTATCTTCCAACAACCTTATCCATTTTTACCTCAACATCAAAGGATAAATCATCCTCCTACTCCTCTTGTATTCCACTATCCTACATATCCTTCTCAATTCCCAACCCAATATAAGCACTTTCCCAAGAACATAAATATAGGAAATCCCAATATGGGGAATTCCTCTTCTTCCAAGAAACCATGGGAAAGTGATGTGGGAAGACCTTACCTCCTTCACCCGTTGTAGCCTCAAAAACATTAAAAACCAAATTAGTAAACTTACATCCCACCTAATTCTTCAAGAACAATCCAATTCTTCCAAACTCACAGCTCAACCACATCCCAACACCAAGGAATATATATGTTCAATTTAACTTTGATCTGGAAAGAAAATTTCTATTCCTTATGGTGAATCCAATAAATCCCCTTTAATTATTGAGATGGAAAAATCCTTAAAAGGAACCTGATGCCACTCCCTTTCCTCCTTTCATCACTCTAAGGAACCCAATTCATTTTCCTCAAGCTATCTCTAAGACTAAGAATCCTTTTGATAAAGATTTTAAAATTCTTTACATGTTAATACATGTTGAGATGACAATTCCCCTATTATATAGAATAAAAAAATCCATTATCAAGAAAACTTTGTTAAGCAATTATGCACCCATAAGACAAAACTTAGGACCATTGAAAATGTTTCAACCCAATGGTTTATTCCCATGAAGTTAAAAGATCCGGGTACCTTTATGGTTTCATATCAAATAAGGAGTTTTGACTTTGATGATTCACTCATAAACCTAGGATACTTGATAAATTTCATTCCAAAATACATCTTCTCCAACCTTGTCCTTGGTTACTTACACCAAATGGGTGTTTTAATCCAGTTATCCAATTGAAGAACCACTATTCCTGAGGGAATATTTGAGGATTTCATCATTTGATTCAATGATTTTATCTAACCATATGATTTCTATGTCCTTGACAAGGAGTTTGAGATGACCTCTTCTTGGTCTACCATAATTCTAGGAAGACCATTCATCAAGATAGATAGAACAAATATTTATGTCTACATGGGCATTGTATCCATAGAATTAGGTGACCAACTAGTCATGTTCAACTATTTTTAAACCATGTGATACCCATCAGAGGATCACTATGAATTTTCAATCCATGCTTCTAATTTCACTTATAAGAGGCAATTGAACCTTGTTCCATCATGTTCATCAAGTTCTAATGAGAGAGGATTTCTGTGAAATTTTTACAATAGTTAACCAAGTCATAAATGGATAAGTTGATGTTGACCCTTCATTCATAGACTCCATATATCTAAAGGATCTTAAAAACTCTCTTGAATCCCATAATAAATCTGATCTCTATTGTTCCACCTTGTATAGTATTTAAGATAATGAATCAAAACCAACTAAAATCCCATAATTTATTTCTAAGTTGTCTAGACCCCATGTGAAAGATGAAACTGATCTGAAACCTCTTCCTGCACACATGAAATATGAATTCCTTTTTTATGATCACTCTTATCTCATCATTATATCTACTAAACTTACTGAGACTAAGGAGTTCAAACTTGTTCAAATTTTATAGCAAAAGAAAAGGACTTAGGTTTGACCCTAGATGACATACTAAGATTCAACCCTACCCTTTCCATGCATCACATCCATTTAGGATAATCATCCAAACCAATCAAAAAACTATACTAAAGACTCAATCCACTTATCTTTAGGTAGTTAGGGAAGAGATATCAAATCTTCTTCAAGCTGGTATTATCTACATAATTTACAATAGTGAATGGTGTATTCTGATTCAAGTGTAACCTAATAAATGTGGAATAACTATGGTCACAAATGAACATGGAGAGGTGGTCACAACTTGAGTGAAAAAAAATGGAATGTGTGCATTGATTATCAAAAATTAAATGTTAAAACACAAAAAGATCACTACCATATTCCTTTCCTTGATCAAGGGATATAAAGATTAGCCAGAAAGTTTCATTATTTCTTTCTTGATGGATACACCAACTACTTCCAAATCCCAACTGCACCTTAGGACCATGAAAAGACTATACGCTTCCCCTATGAAACATATGCATATAAGATAATTCCTATTGGACTTTTCAATGATCCTATAATATTCTAGAGGTGTATGATGAGTATCTTTTCTAAATTCATTTAGAATTTCATGAAGGTATTCATGGATTAATTTTCCATTTATGGTGATTCATTTGAATACTCCTTTCATTCACTCTCCCTGGTCTAACAAAAAGTTTCTCAAATGTAACATCGTAATAAATTTTGAAAAATGTCACTTCATGGATACCAATGGGATTTTTAAAGCACATGTAATTTCTCAAGATGGTGTTAAAATTAATCCTTTCAATATTTAGGTGATCCAATCACTTCATAAACGCACATCATTTCAACACATCTATCCATTCATTGTTCATGCTAGTTTTGATCATATATTCATCCAAAACATTAGTAGGATTTCCCTCTGACTCACTCGTCTACCCAAAAATAATGTTACATTCCATTTTTATGAGTCTTAAAATAGAACCTTAATTGATCTCAAAGTTATTCATACATTTTTCTCAATAATCCAACCCCCAGATTGGTTCTTACACTTCGAATTGATGTAAGATGATTCTGATAGGGATATTGGGTCTATTCCTGGTAAAATAAGAGACAAAATACCTCATGACATCTATTATACCTTAAAAACACAAGATAAAACTCAATCTCATTACACCGTCACTAAAAATGAACTTTTAGATATGATTTTTTCCTTGGATAATTTTTTTCCCTATCTCTTAGGTTCTAAAATCATAATATTTACAGGCCATTCATCTGTAAAGTTCTTACTTAGGAAAAATGATTCCAAATTGAGGCTAATAATATGGATCCTAATGATCCAAGAGTCTGACCATGAGATTAAAGATAGACCTATAAAACAAAACCTTATGGATGATCACCTGAGTATAATTTATAATTATTCTCATTTTGAAATCATTGATCCTAAATTTCCCACTAAACACATATCATCACTCACTCCAAAGTTAAAATTATATGCCCCAATTTTAAATTACTTGGTTACTGGTTTTTTTACTAAAAAAATAAAAACAACAAAAATAGAATCTAAAATGTGATTCAAAATAATATTTTTTGTAAAATAATAAGCTTTAGAAAATTGGGGCTAAGATGGTGATTATATGATGTATTGATGAATATAAAATTTAATATATCTTATAATTATGCCACTCAATGCCTAATGGTTTCCACTTTGGACCACAAAGGACCTCCCAAAATTTCCTTGACTCTGGATTCTTCTAGCCGTCACTTTTCAAAAATTCACATGATTTTTATAAATCTTATCATATTTTCCAAAAGTTTGGTATAATTTATAAAAAAATTAAATGCCACAAAATCCCTTATTCTTTTTTAAGATATTTTATGTTTGAGTATCTATTTAATGGGACCATTACCCCATTCCAATGAATTCCATTACATTATTCTTACAGTTGTTTCAAGGTGGGTTGAGTCCAAACCCACTGGAAGGGATGATTAACATACTATTAGTGAGTTCCTAAAAACCCAAATATTCCATTGATTAGGAAATCCACATGCTTTGGTAAGTGACATGGGAACCCATTTCTATAATTAGATCCTAGAATATATTTTGAAAAGAAATGGGATTGTATATAAAACATCAACTGTATGTCACCACCAAATAAATGGCATGGCTGGACTTTCTAAAAGATAAGTGAAAATAGTTCTTGAGAGAACTATCAGTCCCAAAAGAAAAAATGTCCTGAAATAATTGGTGAAGTGATTTGGGATTATAAAAATACCTATAAAATACCCATTTTTGTGTATCTATTTATTCTAGTTTTTGGTAAATCATTCCATTTACCATTTGAGATCCAATATGATTCTTTTTTGTCTATGAAAAGTTTTAATTTTGATTATGAAAATAATGGTGAAGATATATTATTTATGTTTAATGAATTGGAGGAGCTTCAACTTGATTATTATGAGAATTTAAATCTCTATTAATAAAATGCTAAGGTACTCCATGAAAAACACATCCTGTGAAAGTTATTCCATGAATGTGAAAAGGTAATTCTCTTAAATTATTAATTTCATATTCACCAAGGTGGGCTTAATTATCATTAGGAAGGTCCTTTTGTTTTTACTAATGTTTTTATATTTGGTGATGCACAAGTCCATGACCCTTATTTCAAAAGGAAATTCATGGTTAATGGGTATCTATTAAATAATCACTGTGATAGAACACACACCCCAGGAACCACAGCGACTTCCTTAGGATCTCAAACTACTACAGTAGACCCACCACTATATAGAGACGGAGACCCACCAAGTCTAAAATAGGGGAAAAATCTTTCCCTTTAACTCCCTCCCTCTCTATTTCTCATATTCATCTCTCTCTCTCTCTCCTTCTTATTATTCCTCTCCCATTCTCACTTTTTTTATCACTTTCTTCATCCAACCTTTTTTTACTTTCTCTATTTTGTGGTTGTGTATTTAAAACAAACTATAAAAAACATAAAAAAACAAAAATAGTCACAACTACTCACCATTAAATTTTAAAAATTTTTCCAACAATTTTGGGGATTGAAAAGTCATTATTTCATCACAAAAATGTTTTATTTTCATCATCAACTAGGATAAATAATTTTATGTCAAGACCGATAAATTTTAAATGGTCAATTTTTTATTTGGAAAATTATTCTTCCCTAACCATGAGGAACCAAATTATCTTTAATTACAAGGCCACATATGGGTATATTTTAGATTTTTTTACCACTAATTGTAAGTCTTGAGTTTGTGGACCTTCTAGTTGAATTTATTAATTTATCGTACCTTAATATGATAGAGGAATTTTCTGAACCACATGATAATAACAATAGAAAAATATCTTCCCATTGACCTTATAGTGATCCTCCTTTTGAAATACCCTTTGATCCTATTAAACCCCTTTTTATAGCCACATTAAAATACCAAAACCTTTTCCCTCCAAACAACTACATGGATTTTCATTGCATAATTTATTAAAATTAAAGTTTGGGGGTTGGATTTTATTTTGGGTAAAATTTCCCTGATTTTTTATGTTTAATCATATGCTTGAGTGTAAGTATCCATTTAAGGATGGGTTATAGGTTTTATTTACTTGATTTTAATAAATTTATATATGTTTATAACATCTGGAATAAATGATAATGAAAATTTTTCAAAAACAAATTAAAAAAACAAAAAAATGAAAATAAGTGAATGGATTGTGTCTTGGGCGGGTCCAAATTATATCTTTATCAACCTTTGATATTGTTATAACTATTAAAATTAGTATTATTATGAGATAAAACATGGTTTGGGAGATGAGTGTGAGATTAATTTCAAGTTCAAATTTTTCAAAAAAAAAAGAAAAAAACACTTGCATCATCTTTTCTTGTGTCATAGGGAAATGTTTGGTGTTTTTTAAAAATTCCATCATTTAATCCGCCTACAATTTTATCCATCTATTATCTTCATTAAAACATTCATACCCTTGTAAATATGTTTTTTCCATTTCCTTCCATGTCTCATTTCAAAACAATTGTGCATTTATTTTTCCATATTGGTGTTTTACCCATTATACCCTGCATTTTGGCCATTATATTCCTACCATACCTTAGCCACTAAAAATACCATACAATTTCCTCTATATTATTGTTCATGTTAGAATAGGGAATGAAAGATGAGATCTCTTTCAAAATATCAAATTTTCACTTTGGGTTGGTGAAAGAATAAACCTCCATAATTAAATTTTTATCATCTTGAGAGGAGTGAGTTACGAGTGCCTACATTTTCCATTTCAAATTTTAATCCAGGAAAATGAATTTTTTTTAGTACATTGTTGTTGTAATAATTTATGGTGGAATTAATTATAGAGTATTGAGATAATCTAGACCCCTTGATTAGAGAAAACAAAATTTTAATATGTGTTGGTGAGTAAAAATGATTAAGTTATGTTTTTAAATATGATGTGCATGAGGGATGCACAAACCTAAGTGTGGGGTTTTTTAGGTTATACATGTATTCATAACTTTTTATCTTCTCCGTTTTTACTTATTTTCAGGGAAAATTTCATAATTTGTGTGAAATAACCATGTTTTAATATTAAATATTATTTTTAGCATTATTTGAATTAATCCATATTTCAGTCATTTTACTATTTTAATTAGAACTATCACCATACATATTCAAATTGTGTGAATATTATTTTTGAGGGTTCATAATTAAGTTAAATACAAATAATTCGTATGGATATTTGTCTAATTTAGCCATATAATGGGTCAAATGGACCACAAAAGAAGGCCCCCCAAATCTATGTATAAAACATGACCATCCAAGATGATTGTGTTTCTGGGCACAATCCAGATGATAATATTTGATGAACCCCTAAAATTTGTTCAAGGATATCATATCCAATGTTTGATGAAATATTTAAGGACCAACCCAACCAAAAAGGGTCTAAATTGATGCATGAATGTTTATCCCAAAATTCTGTATATGATTTGAAAACATCCCACCATTATTGACTTCTAAACCCAATTGACCAATTGAGATAAAATATTTTATTGAGAAATTATAGATTTGGGATCCCAAATTTTTATAAGATATGGTTCAGATTTGATGGTACCTTCATAGACATAAATTCATTCATATTTATACCATGGAAAAACATGACTCTAAACTGGACAGTGGTACATGGTTTGGGAAAACAACCATAACATTGGCTCCAACAGTCCAATGGAAAAACAAATTTGAGGGTGTACTTTAAATATATATATCTAAAACTTTGAAGAATAATATTTCTCTGGGTTCATAATTCTAATGGATGATCCAACATGAGGGGCAGTTTTGGAAGGAAAGCAGTCCACCGCCATGGGCTATATATATTCATCCCCATATAAAGGATTGTAATTTAATCACTTAAAGTGGATATTTTCATGAAAAAAACCTTTTCAAGGTCCTAGAAGTATTTTCCTTAATCATTTTTCAACAATACCGGCCTATCCTTTACTTTTAATTTGATGTTTGTTTACCCTTATTTTCATTTGTAATAATACTAATTTGTTTTCTTTTAAATTGAATATTAGTTCATGTTTATTCATCATCATCTCTAATTATCATTCAAATTATATTGTGTAATATTTATTTTCATAAAACAATTTAAATCAAGTTCAACACCATTCTCTTATTTCACTTTTTTATTAAATCAATAGTGTGTTTTTAATTATCTTTACCATTCTTGTGTGTGTTCGGAGCACAACTCTCTTCTTATCCCTATATTTTAATTCTATTTATAATTAATCACCATAAAATATTAAAATAAATTACTAACCATATCAATGGATGAGAAAATATCACATTGCGATGAGTCATTATTTTAGTATGTTAAGTGATTGAGATCTTTTGCTCATTTATTATTCTTTAAATTATAATTGTGTATGTTGAACTTAAAATTTCATGGATTAATGACATGTTTTTTTGACATGTGGGTTCCATGGATTATCTGAAAAAACATACACACGGTTTTATGAAATATTGAACCTTCCATAAATATAATTGATTGAGATTAGTTCCATAGTTGATTCTTGGATTAAAGCCCAAAAAATGAAAATTTCGATCAAAAATAAACCAGTGAAGTGGGTGTTAATTTAATTAATTATATAAAAAATTTCAAGTATGTCACAATATTAACTCCCTAATGATTAAATTACCCCAATCATTATTAATTTGTTAAAAAATCCACCAATCATTAATTCCATATAAATCACTACAATAACCCCTGCTCAAAAGATAAAACAAAAACAATTGACTCTAAAAAAATAGTACCATCCCTGAAGATTCAACCCAAGTACTATTATACATCTTTTTATAGCAACGGACCATTGATCAATCGATAGGAAATAATCAATCGCCCTTAAAATAGCATCATTTTCAAGTATGGTGCCACTAGTAGTTGGCAGTTTTTTATTTTTTGTAATATATATATATATATAATAAACAAAAAATATGAATAAAGAACCAAAAAACTAATATTCCAATAAAAATAATAAATTAAAAACACACCGAGAAAAACCCAACTTCCTCATCCTTAAAAATTTCTCTGAATTCCCCATACCCTTACAAACAATCCATAATATTTTTAACCTGGAAATCAAGAAAACTATGTGTTGGATTAAGAGGGACATTGGGGATAATAAAATCATACAAGACCTATTAATTTATCATCCAATTGAACTATATATGGTCAATATTAGAGAATAAAACTTTAAATAACTTGCTACCCCTAATATAAATTATCAACCCCTTGGTATTCAATATCCAAACGTTGAGGCAGATTCCAAAATCAAATCATGTTTGATTCATATTCTACCTCATTTACATGGGATATATAGTAAGGATCCACATATTCACCTTAAATAGTTCCAAGTGGTGTGTTCTACCATGAAACATCAACGGTTTTCTAAATAACAAATCAAACCTTGAGTATTCCCTTTCTTCATAGCTGACTCCTCCAAGTCATGGCTTTATACCTCCCTCCTAGTTCTATAAAAATATGGAATGATATTAAGCAACTCTTCTTAGAGAAATTATTTCCCACTTATTGAACTGCTTCTATTCAAAATAAAATTATTAGTATTTGTCAATTCAAAATGAATCACTCCATGAGTACTAGTAGATGTTCAAAAATATTGTGGAAACATTCCCACACCACAAAAACCCTGAAAAATTCTTGATCCAATACTTCTATGGGGGTTATTTTCTATGTAGAGAACTCTCATATATGTATAATGTGGTGGTGATATTGTTGAAAAAAATCATGAAGCTACATGAGAGCTCATAAGAAACATGGATACAAACATTTAGTGATTCCATACCTGAGCACATACTCAAGTCAAACAAGTCCAAGAGAATCAAACCATGGATCTCATAAACATGATCTAGTGAATGAGTGAACTTACAGGTCATGTGCATCAACTAGAGGAGGCTTCCAAATCCCCAACCTCATCTTCTTCACAATCTCAGTTTCCTAGACCTGTCAAAAACTATGGAATATGTAGATCATTATCTCACCTAACTGACACATGTCCACAACATCAATATGATCCATCTTATTTTTAAATTCCAATGGATAGAAATGAAACATATGCCCATTAGAACATCATCCCTCAACAATTAGGTTATTTTATTATAAAATCCACCCAACCCCACTCTTATCCCTTCTCTTCTACCAATAACCCAGGATTGAGGTATGGAAATATTATATCTCATCCCCCTCAATTCCCTTAAAATACAAAAAAAATCCATCATAGTGAAGGTGATGGTAACTTCTAACAACCTTATCCTTTTGTACCTCAAAATCAAAGGATAAATCATCCTCTTTCTCCTCCTAGATTCCACTATCCTAGAGAACCTTCTCAATTCCCAACCCAATACAATAACTTTCCTGAGAACCTAAATTAAGGAAATTCCAATGTGGAGAATGCCTCTTCTTCCAAGAAAAAATGGAAAATTATTGTGGAATATATTCCCTCCTTCACCCATTATAGATTCAAAAACATTGAAAATGAAATTTGGTCAACTTGCATCCCACCTAAGTCAGTAAAAACAATCCAATTCTTCCCTAATCCTATCTCAACCACTTTCCATCCCCAGGGGAAATGTATATGAAATTTCACTTTGATCTAGAAAGAAAATAACTATGCCTCTTGATGAATCCAAAAAAAATCCATTTTAATTGTTGAGCTGGGAAAAGATAAAAAAAAGATTAAAAAGGAACCTGAATCCACTCTCTCCTCCTTTCATCCCTATAAGGAACCCAATTACTTTTCCCCAAGCCATCTCTAAGCCTAAGAATACCTTTGTGCCCGATTATGAAATGATTGACATGTTTAGACGTGTTGAGGTCAACATTCCCCTATTATATATCATACAAAAATCCTTATGTATGTAAAGTTTCTTAAGGAATTTTTCACCCATAATAGACAACTTATTTCTATTAAAAATGTTTCAATCGAATAGTTGATTCCCATGAAGTGTAAAGATCCAGGGACCTTTATGGTTCCATGTCAAATAGGGAGTTCCAACTTTGATTATTCACTCATATACCTAGGATCCTTGATAAATTTAATTCTAAAATCCATCTTCTACAGCCTTTGGTCTAGGTCTCTTACACCCAACTCGTGTTGTCAACCAGTTATCCAATCAAACCACTTCCATTCCTAAGGGAATAATTGGGGATGTCCTTATATAAGTCAATGATCTTATCTTCCCAGCTGATTTCTATGTCCTTGACATGGAATTTGAGATGACTTCTTATTGATCTCTCATAATTCTAGGAATAAATTTTCTCATGATAGCTAGAACTAATATTGATGTCCATGTAGGCATTTTATCCAAGGAATTTGGTGACCAACTGGTCAAGTTCAACATTTTTAAAACCATATGATACCCATTAGAGGATCGCTCTACATTCTAAATATATGATTATGAGGAAACTTTTGAGGGTTAATTGAACCATGATACATCATGTTCACATTGTTCTAATGAGATTGGATTTTTTGAAAGTTTAAACATGATTAGTCAAATCATAAATAGAGAATTTGATATTGACCTTACATTCATATACTCTATTAATTTAAAGGATCCATAAAACTCTCTTGAATCCCATTTAAACTTTGACATCTACTATTCCACCTTGGATAGTATTGGGGAAAATGAATCATAACCAATTGAAATCTCTTTCTATGTTTCAAAGTTTTCTAACCCACAAATGAAATATGAAACTAATCTGAAACCTCTTCCTACACACCATAAATATGAATTTTTTTTCCATGATCACTCTTATCATGTCATTATCACTACCACGCTTACTGAAACTGATGAGTGAGAAAAAATCAAGTGTTAGAGGAAAACAAAAAGTCCTTAGGTTGGACCCTAGATGACATACCAGGAATCATCCCTTCCCTTTTCATTAATCATAAACATCTACTAGAATTTTCCAAACCAATCAGACAACCCAAAAGAAGACTGGATCCAATCATACTTTATGTAGTTAGGGATGATATCACCAAGATTCTTCAAGCTGGTATTATCTAAAAAATCTTTTATAGTAAATGGTTTATTCTGATTCAAGTGGTACCTAAGAAGGGTGGAATAACTATTGTCACAAATGAACAGAGAACATTGGTCACAACTTGAGTGATAAAAATGTCGTGTCTTTATCGATTATCATAAATTGAATGTTGAAACATGAAAAATCACTACCCTCTTCCTTTACATGATCAAACTATAAAAAAATTAGCCATAAAGTCGCATTATTGCATTCTTGATGGATACACCAACAACTTACACACCCCAATTTCACATTAGGACCAAGAAAATACTACTTTCACTTACCCCTTTAGAACATATGCATATAAGAGAATGACATTTTTCCTTTGAAAATATCCTAAAACATTCAATGGGTGTATGATGAGTATATTTATGGATTCATTGATCATTGCATAGAGGTCCTCATGTATTACAATACCATTTATGGTGATTCATTTGAATCTAGATTGAATTCACTCTCTCTAGTCCTAAAAAAGTGATTTAAATGTAAACTTGTACTAAATTTGGAAAAAATTCACTTCATGGTTACTAATGGGATAGTTCAAGGAAATTTAATTTCTCAAGAGGTTATTCAAGTCGATCCTATCAAAATTGAGGTGATCTAATCACTTCCTGAACCCACATTAGTTCAAGACATCTGTCCATTCTTTGGTCATGCCAGTTTCTATTATCTATTCATCCAAAAATTAGTAGGAATGCCCTAAAACGCACTCATCTACTCCAAAATGTTGTTATGTTTTATTTTGATGAGGAATGAAAGATATCCTTCATTCAGCTCAGAGTTTTTCTTACATATTCCCCAATAATCGAACACACATACTATTCCATACCCTTAGAATTGATGTGTGATGATTCTAATAGGGACATTGGGACCATTATTGGTCAAATAAGAGAAAAACTTCCTAATGTATTCTATTATACCTCAAAAACAATAGATGAAACTCAATCTCATTACACTGTCATTGAAAAGGAACTTCTAGTTGTGGTTATTTTCTTGGATAAATATTAGTCCTATCTGTTAGGTTCTAAAATCATCATCTTTATAAACCATTTATATTTAAAGTTATTACTCAGGATAATTGCTTCCAAATTGAGTAAAATAATATAGATCCAAATGCTCTAAGATTTTGACCTTGAGATTAAATATAGACCTAGAAATCAAAATCTTATGGCAGATCGCCTATGTATAATTTCTGATTCTTCTCATTTTGAAATAATTGATCCTGAATTTCTTATGAAACCCCTCTCATAACTCACTCCAAATATACCATGGTATGACCCAATTTTGAATTACTTGGTTTCTGGTGGTCTTCCAAAACCTTTTTTAGAAAAAAAAACAAAGATGAAAATTGATTCAAAATATTATTTTTGGGAATATAATAATCATTGGAAAACTATGGATTACATGGTGATTAGGCAATGTGTTGATGAAGATAAAAACTTTTCCACCTTATAATTATACCACACAATTCCTGGTGATGGCCACTTTAGACCAAAAACAACCACCCTAAAGTTCATTGACTTTGGGTTCTTATGGACTTCACTATTCATGGACTCACATGAGTTATATCAATCATGTCCCACTTGCCAAAAGTTTTCCAAAATTTCTAAGAGAAATGAAATTCCTCTAAATAAATTAATCTTATTTGAGATATTTGATGTTTGGGGAATAAATTTCATGGTATCATTCCCCCTTCCAATGTATTCTCTTACATTCTTCTTATGGTCAACTATTTTCTAGGTGGTTCAAGGCCAAACCCACTAGAAAGGATGATTCGCATACTGTTAGTGAGTTCCTAAAAAACCATTTCTCCAATCAAACCATGGAATATATTTCGAAACATAATGGTGTTTTACATAGAACATCAACTACATATCACCCCAAAACAAGTGGCATGGCTAAGATTTCTCACAGATAATTGAAAAAAGTGCTTGAGAGAATTTTTAAGCCCACAAAAAACTGTCCTTACAAACATAGTGAAACGCTTTGGGATTATTGAACTACTAATAAAACACCCATTGGGATGTCTATGTTCAGGATATTTTTTGGTAACATGTTTCATTTACAAGTTTAAATCCAATATAAGACTTTTTGGGCTAAGAAAATTTGTAATTTTGATTGTGAAAAATCTAGTGAAGAGATATTGTTACAATTGAAGGAATTGGGGGATCTTCGACTTGATTCTTATGATAATTCCAATCTCTAAAAAGAAAATGCTAAGGTACTCTATGACAAACACATCCTGAGAAAGGTATTCCATGAAGTTTAAATGTAAATTCTATTTAATAATTGATTTTTTCTTCACTTAGGTAAGCTTAATTCTCATTATAAAGGTCCTTTTATTATTATAAATGTTTTCCCATTTAGTGTAGTGTAAGTCCAAAATGCTTCTTACATAGGAAAAATCATGATTAACTGGAATTGGTTAAAGTATCACTATAACACCCTGAGATTTTATGAGAAATATTTTGTTTTTATGTATTAGGTTATACACAACACCAAAGGAATATTTCACTACACACAACATTGTCTTGGCTTTATTTACATGCAAGAGCAACCTTCCTCAATAGCTTGTGTTGTATGCAATACCGAGTTTCACTAAACAATGATATGCTATTAAAATATTACATAAACAAGACGTTATGAATACTAATACCCACTTTTTGAAATTTTATAATTTTTATCTTTCAAAATGGACTTCATTTTTGGATTTAGAATATCGAAATTATTTTAGGGTGAATTTTTGGTATTTTTCTGAAAACATTAAATTTTTGATGAATACTGAAAAACACTGAGTTATAGTTTAAAACATAATTTCTATTTAAATAATTATTTATTTTATTTAAATTTATTTTAGGTCAAAATAGACACATAATACCTATATAAGTTCAATGTAATTCATTGGAGTCAATTTATAATAATTTTATATATATAAAAATTTTATAAAACTTTTCACTGTCTTTTACCCACCTCCTTGGAGAATTTGCAAATTCACATAAAACCTAATTTTTCCTCTTCTGTGAGTGGAATTTCAAAAATCCGAGAGACACGGTTGATATCAGTAAGTAAAATGTGCTTCAATGAGATCAAAAATAATTTTTGGTGAATAGTAACTTTTAACTTTTATTTACCACGGTTAAAAGTAAATAGGGTAATTAATGGTAAAAATGATATGATAATTACCCTAACACATGTCCTAATTCTATTGGATAATTGTAATTCACCCAAAAAAACTTAGGAATAAAATATGACCATTTAGGTCTAGTTGGATTAGATTTGAACATTTATTATTATTTAATTCAAAGAAGAGTTAAAAGAATTAAAATCAAAGTTTAATAAGTAAAACATTTTTAATATAGGGTTATACATAAGATAAATTCGACTATAAATATTCATTATAAATCTAAAAAGATTTCTTACATAATGGTATTTTATTTATAGTTTTTAGATGTGACGTCCCAGACCCGGCTGCCCCTCAACCCAAGCCCCGAGCCCAGTTGGCCAAATAACCCATGGCTCATCTCCCCATAGGCCAGGGGCTGCTGACTAGTAGCGGGGGTGTAATGGTAAGTCAGTGGGGAGACTTTACCCCCATGATAAAGTGCACAGCGGTATAGAAGAAAAGTAATAAAAATAGTAGAAGCACAACCAATGGTAAACAGGAGGAAAAGGGAAACCTACAAACCAAACAACAGACGTAAGAAAAACCCTGACAGATATACAAAAGCCACATTGGCAGTGTCTAGTACAATATGGATGTATGTCATGCTAATAAAATAATACAAAAAGATAATAAAGAACAAGATTAGTCCACGAGCATCTCTAGCCAAGCTCGATCCTCTGCTCTGGATCTCCAGCTAGAACATACATATATCAACAACCCCAAGCTGGGCCTTTGCCCCTACTAGTACCTGCAGCAGTAAAGTCTACACATGTACCAAGGAGGACGCCTGGGTAGGGTGTGAGACAAGTCCCAGTAGGCCACCACCAAAGGTGTCTACTTGTATTCCAAATAGGTTTTCGGAAAATAAACAGTGGGTGGTAAACTGCAAGTAAGTAAAGAAAAGTAATAAACAACCCTCCCGCTCATGTTCCGAAAGGACACCTGGCGGGTCTACCTGCTTCAGCTCATGGCTGGTAATCTGAACAATCACCAGGGTTATAGGTACATATATATAGGTTATCACTGTAACAAGGTAAACATTCCTCTCATCCATGCTTCTCACATACGTATAATAATCCCTGGCCCGAGGTATGAATGCCTCTCGTCCACAAGAATCGTAGCTGGGTGGGGAAGAATGCCTCCCACACATAAAGGATATATAGGCATGAGGTATGAATGCTTCCCATCCCATTACACAAAGATTCAGCTGGCATGGGGTAATAATGTCTCCCGCCCACACACGAAGATTCATCTGGCATGGGGTAAGAATGCTTCCCGCCCACACACAGAGATTCATCTGGCACGGGGTAATAATGCCTCCTGCCCACACACGGGTTATCACAAGCATGTAAACATAGTATGGTCTGACCATTCACATCACAATATATAAGGTAATCCATCTTATATTATATCATATTAACAAATCATGGCATTTCCATCTTATAATATCATATAATTACATCTCAAGGAAACATACATTTCAATTCATTCAAGGGGTCTGGGCTATCTCATCCTAGCCAACCTCTAACTAAGTCATCTCATTTACCTAACATAGAAAATTCCTTTCAAGACATATCGTTAAGGTCCAAAGGTGAAAAAGGGCCAAATCTCAAGGCATATCACCTATGCCTGACCACTCCCGGTCCACACTCCATCTAAACACCCTAACAAGGTTAGATTCATCAATATCATACCACATGGGTCATTTAGATATGAAGCAGTCATTACAAATAAGGGGTTTGGCGAAATAAAAACCACGGCATGATGATAATAACTCAAAAAGGAAAAAACTCAAAATGGAAACCATGTGACCACCTACCTTAGAGCTGTAGGCATAGGCTTGCTTGATATCTACCTCAGATTCGTAGTAGGTTGGAAGAGATCTGAGTTCCAGTCTAATGCCATGAAAATAGAGCATATGAGCCTGCATCAAAATAACAAGACCGAAGGAAAGATTCATCGAAGAAAGAGGGGTGTGTGAGGTAAGCCTTACCGAGGGTGATCCAATGCTTCTGTCGGATCAAGATTCAGATTCCGGATGAAGAATCCACAAGAGAAAGAGTGAGAGATAGATTTTTGGTTCAAAGGAGGGATCCTCCTATGGTTCTATCCGCATGAATGAAGAAAGAAAAGCATAAGGCTTTTAAAACAAAGTAAGGGAAAAATGCTAATTTCACCCAGAACAGGGTCGCACAGTTTAGGTGCACGGTTTACACAAACTGTGTGCACCTCACTGCCTCCCAGACAAATGTTGAATGGTCGTACGGCCTGGTCTGCATGGTCGTGCACCCCTGCAGGTGCCCTTGTCTACAGCCGCACGGTTTATCCCAAACTATGCGCAGACCGTGCACAGGTTGTGCACCACTGCCTGTAAGCCCATTTCTCAAACTTCTAGGATCCAAACCAACCTCAGACACTCGCTGGACCTTCCTTACGATATTACACATATTAAACAATATTAAAAGAAAATATTTGAAAGAAAAAATAACGATCCGTACCTTTTCCAAAGAGTCGGGTCATTACAACCTCCCCTCCTTAAAGAAACTCGTCCCTGAGTTGGCCTTCCAAGGGTACAGAGGTGTCATCAAGGAAAAGCTCTGGCCATTGAGAATGTATATCAGCCTTCCGCTCCTAGGTCTCTTCTTGTACCCAGCCGTGTTGCCATAGCACCCATACAAGAGGAACAGACCTACCACGGAGTGTCTTCACGCTCCAGTCAACAACTCTCATCGGATACTCCTCGAAGGAAGCATCCATATCCATTTCAACCTCATCAGGATGAAAAACATGAGTCAGATATGAAAAGTACTGGCATAGCTGAGATACATGAAAAACATCGTGCATTGCCTGATATCTCTGCGGAAGTGCAAGCTGGTAAGCTACTGGTCTGATCCGCTTCATCACCTCAATGGGTCCTATAAACCTCTGTGAAATCTTACCCTGCTTCCATATACGTATTTTCTATAACATGGGTGAGACCTTCAAGAAAACCTGGTTCCCAACCTCGAACTTAAGAGGTCGTCGGTGCTTGTTAGCTTAGGACTGCTGTCTGGACTGAGCTTTCTTCATACGCTTCCTAATAAGATGTATCTGCTCTATAGTCTCCTTTACAAGATTTGGTCCTAGAACAGCTGCCTCCCCTACTTCAAGCCAACACAAATGTGAGTGATAAGGCCAACCATATAAGGCTTTAAAGGGAGCCATCTCAATGGTAGCCTGGAAGCTACTATTATAACTGAACTCGACAAGAGGAATGTGTTTCTCCCCTAAACCTCCAAAATCGAGAACACGGGCACGTAACATATCCTCTATTACCTATATAGTCCGCTCAGTATGTCCTTCAGTATGCGGTTTATAGGTCATGCTCAAAAAGTACCTGTGTACCCAAGCCCTTCTGTAAACCCTGCAAGAATCGAGATGTAAAATGAGGATCTCTGTCCGAGACAACAGAACGAGGTTATCCATGAAGGCGCACTATTTCCTTAACATACAGTCTTCCCAAGTCATCAACCATGAAGGTCTGCCGCATAGGTTAGAAATGTGCGGCCTTCGTCAGACGGTCAATGATAACCCATAATGCATCATTGCCACGAGGTGACCTGGATAAACCAGTTACAAAGTCCACAGAAACATCATCTAATTTCCACTCCGGAATGGAAAATGGCTACAAAATCCCTACCGGGTGATGATGTTCCGGATTCACCTACTGACAGGTGGAACAATGCATAATAAAACTGGTTATCTCCTACTTCATGTTAGGCCACCAGTACTATCATCGCAAATCAAGATACATTTTGGTGATTCCTGGGTGAACTGCCCACGCTGAGGCATGGAAATTCCTCATCAGCTCCTCTCTGATGTCTGATGGGACCCATACACGCCCACAGAACATTAAAGTTTCACCTTCATCCACGGTCCAATCTGTAAAAGCTTCATTAGCGACACTTTCTCATAGAACAAGGTTTTCCGGATCTGATAATTGTCTTACCCTGACTCGTTCCAAAAGATTAGATGTCACCGCTAAGGCCGAGAGAACAGTTCGACACTGACCCTCTTCAACCTCAATGTGAATCTCCGAAAATAGGGCCACCAGCTTCCACTCCTCATTAGATTCCCGAACCACTTGTGACTGAGTTTTCCGACTCAGCGCATCGGCTACTGAATTTCCTTTCCCAGGAGTGTAGGCCAGTTCGAAATCAAAGGATTGTAGGTACTTGACCCACCTGCATTGCATGAGATTTAGATCCCACTGAGTGAAGATATATTTTAGTCTTTTGTGGTCATTAAATACCACAAAATTCTCTCCCAACAAATAGTTTCTCCAAGAGCGTAAGGCGTGTACAACTGCTGCGAGCTCGAGGTCGTGCGTCGGATAATTCCATTAATGAGCCTTTAACTGACGAGAACCATACGTAAGGACTCGCTCATCCTATATCAAGACAGCTCCATGACCGATACCTGACGCATCAAAAAATGCCATATAAGCTCTGTCTGGCTCCAGCAAGATCAGTATCGGTGCTGATTTTAGTCTACCCTTAAGTTCCTGAAAAGCTACTTCACAAGGTTCTGACCAATCGAATCTCACCCCCTTTTTGGAAAAAGTTTTAAGTGGTGCTGCTAGGCATGAAAAGTCCTCAATAAACCACCTATAATATCCAACAATCCCCAAGAAACTCTTGATATCAAAGATATTCTTGGGCTACTCCCAAGAAATTACAGCACTCACCTTCTCAGGGTCAACTGAAACTCCAGACTCAGAAATAATGTGACCTAGGAAGTGAACCTTATTTATCCAAAAGTTTCATTTACTGAGCTTAGCATAAAGCGGATGTTCTCTTAGTGTATTCAGCACGATCTCAAGATGGGTTTCATGGTCATATATTGATTGTGAATAGACTAATATATCATCCACAAATACAACCACAAAAGAATCAAGGTAAGGGTGAAAAATCTGATTCATAAGATCCATAAACACTGTAGGTGCATTCGTAATCTCAGACGGCATAACTAGGTACTCATAGAGACCATACCTTCTCCTGAACGCTGTGTGAGGTATGTCTGAAGTCCTAACATGCAACTGGTGATAGCCTGACCTCAAATCTATCTTTAAAAACACCTTCTCTCCTCGGAGCTGATCGAATAGGTCATCAATTCGAGGTAAAGGATATCAATTCATAATAGTAAGCTTATTTAACTTACGAAAATCCACGCAAAGACGAAGGGTACCATCTTCCTTATTGGAAAAAAGAATCGGTGATCCCCAAGGAGAAGTACTGGGATGTATAAAGCCTTTTGCTTACAGGTCCTCCAGCTGACTCTTGAGCTCCAGAAGTTCCTTAGGTGCCATCCTATAAGGAGGAATGGTCACTGGTGCTACTCCTGGTATAAGCTCAATAGTAAACTCCACCTCTCGCACTGGAGGTAGACCGGAGAAATCATCAAGAAAGACATCACTGAAATGCTCCACCACTGGAGGATAAACAGAGGGTTGTAACCCTTGGTCATCAAGATAAAGACTGGAAACCTGTGCCGTGAAAACACCTAAAATCTGGTGTTCTGGTCCTTCTCATGTTGCACTAAGATCCCATTCTCCCTTATGCACATCTGTGTCTCCCTATGGTGACGTAAACGCCACCCTCCAACAATAACAGTCAATCCAGGCTCTATAGGGAACCAACTAGTCTATCCCGATTATTACATCAAAACCTGTCATATCTAGAACATACACGTTCCACATGAAAAGGTAACCACCCACCTCAAGGGGACAATTCTGACAATGATGAATTCCCTCTGAACGGATACCTAATGGGTTATCTAACAGGATTGTACCATGATATGACTCAACATCCAGGCCCAAACTTCAAATAATCGCCTCCTCATATATCCTCTCACCCCACATTGGTGACAGATAGGAGTACCACCTAAGAAAAGGGTCTGACCACCACTAACACCACGAGAGTCCTCAAAATGCCGCTTCTTCCCAGAAGCAAATCCACTAGAACCCTTAGGTGTCGGACCGCCCTAGTTCACACTGTCCGATTCTTTAAAATTCCTCTATGTGATTGTTGACGCTCCTTTCGTCACAGAATCTAAGGATCGGAAAAGGGGAATATCTGAGCATAAAGTGATTCATCCTTTGAAGAAACATCAAAAATCGACAAAGGGATGAACAAGGAGAACATTGCCCATAGGTCGCGCAAGTTCCCTCATGGTCGCGCAAGTACACTTGCGCGCCGCCTAGTGGTCGTGCAAGTACTTGCGCGACAACTTATGGTCGTGCAAGTGACTTGCGCGACCTAAGTGATAACCGCCCAGTAACCGGCATGTAACCGCCCAGGGTCTTCTTTTGCCTATAAATAGACCCTGTGGGCCCCCATTCGGGAGGATCTTTTTCCAGAAACTCGGATTGAAGCTCCCGACGCCCAAGTCTCTTCTCAAAACTTCCGGAACACTTCTAAGGTAATTTCTTACCTAAAACGGAAGATCTAAAGAGAAAAAGGAAGGCCTAAGTGTTGAAACTTATCAAACACTTGCGCGCCAACTTATTTCCTTCAATATAACTTGCGCGTCCTTTTCTGGAAGAACCTCGAGAACATTCTAAAGGGTTTTAAAAAGAGTCGCTCAAGTATTTCATTGCTGGTTGAAAATCGCGCAAGTACACTATGTGTCGCGCAGGTATACCTGCGCGACCAACACTTGCGCGCCCACGGAAGACTTGCGCGCCTTGCAAGACTTGCACGCCCCTATCTTTTTGGGTGCCCATCTTGCCCATTTTTACCCCTCTTAAGCCATTTCACCTTTCCTTTTTCAAGATTCAGTCTTTAAGACACTCTTCAAAGCCATTTATGGCATGATTTCTTGATTTGACTTTCTTATCTGAAAGGAATTCTGTGGAATCTCTCTCAAAGTCTAGTTATTTAAATATCCTTATGTCACTAAAATACGGAGAGTTCATTCATTAAACCTCATCCTTTAAGATGAGAGAATCTTAACCTGGGTATCCTTTTCAGGAATAATCCCCAGTTATAAAACCTTTAATTTGGGCATCTTCCTCAGGAGTAAACCCCAAATTCTTAAAGTTCCCAATCTTGGGCATCCTCCTCAGGAGTAAGCCCCAATCAAGTCCTTTAATCTTGGGCATCTTTCTTAAGAATAATCCCCAACCTCAAATATGGGCATCCTCCTCAGGAGTAAGCCCCAATCATAATTCTTTAACTTGGGTATCCTTCTTAGGAGTAAGCCCCAACCTCAAATATGGGCATCCTTCTTAGGAGTAAGCCCCAACCTCAAATATGGGCATCCTCCTCAGGAGTAAGCCCCAAACCTTAATCCCTAACCTGGGTCTCCTTTTTAGGAATAAGACTCAGTCATAACCTTGGGCTTCCTTTTCAGGAGTAAGCCCTAAGTCCCTTAACCTGGGTCTCCTTTTTAGGAATAAGACTCAGTCATAACCTTGGGCTTCCTTTTCAGGAGTAAGCCCCAAGTCCCTTAACCTGGGTCTCCTTTTCAGGAATAAGACTCAGTCATAACCCTGGGTCTCCTTTTTAGGAATAAGATTCAGTCATAACCTTGGGCTTCCTTTTCAGGAGTAAGCCCCAAGTCCCTTAACCTGGGTCTCCTTTTCAGGAATAAGACTCAGTCATAACCTTGGGTCTCCTTTTCAGGAATAAAGCCCCAAGTCCCCTTAAATTTCTCTTAACCAGTCATAATCCAACTTTGATTTGGGTTTACTTTTCAGGAGTAAAACCCAATCATAAGTCCCCTCCTAACTTGGGCATCCTCCTTAGGAGTAAGCCCCAAGATTAGAGTATTCAAATCTCCATGAAGCACATATAACTTTATGGACCCTGTTCATGGATTTTCTCCCTAAAAGTAAATCCTAAACCTTCATCTATCTGGGAAGTCATCCATACATAAGCCCCAAACAAATTCTTATGATTGCATCTTTCATGGCACAAATTGTCTAAATTTTTACCAATACCTCTTGTTTCTCACACCGAGCATGACTCACGTGAGCTTAGAGTGTAAAAGTAATTATGACATTCATCTTTGAGCCATCAATCATAAACATCATACTCCATAACTCGAACTACGTGGGTTCCGATTCCTTTTCCAAAACAAAGGATACGTAGGTAGCCCATTTATGGGTTCGATCCCAACTTTGAAATAATCTCTGTCCTTCTGAATGACGATAAACTTCAAGTGCCCCACTGAGTGGCTTTAAAACCAGCCTGGCCATCATAATGACCAAGAGACTTTTATATAAATGTTTTGAAGGATACCATTAACCAAGAATCTCTAAACAGATATAGATGATTCTCTATTGATGAAGAACCTCGAATACATATAAAAGATTCTCTAAATGTCTTGCATATTTAATCATTGATTGTTAAAACTAAAGGAAAGCACATTTTTATACTTGGTAATGTAATAAGGATTCACGAACATAACTTAAATCTATAAAGAGAGTCCCGGAGTAGACAATAATTCCCCTCAAAAAGGTGTGATGAGTCCGACCTCCCATCCTCTCGACCAATGCAAATTCCTAAGCCTCATTAGTCCACAAGCTAATGAGTGCCTGCCTTTGGAAAGTAGGTCCAAAAGGATGTGGAATCATTGGATGTTTCCGATTCTACGAACAAACCCGTTAGAAACCGATCGGAACGTTTGAATCTCCCGTCCAGGAGGTCATCCCCGGATTCTGTACGAAACAAAAATGGTGAACCCGACGTGAATCCTTAACCAAGTTAAAGTGATGTTCTTCTTATTTGTTAGGCCCCTTGGGCCAACAAAGCAATCATTGACATGTGCTCATCCAAAAGATGCAGTGGCCGGATTCATCTTGATTATGTCTGTTACATGGAACAGGCACTCTTTTCTCAAGATCTTCTGCAAAATGGCTTTCCTTAAATTCACCTCTGTGAATACTGCTGCTGTGAACACCTCTACTGTGAGGTCTGCTGCTGTGAAAACCAATGCTGCTACTCCTGCTGGAACGTCATCCGCTCTGAGGATGACATCACCAACTCAGCGTCTTCAACACTGTGTTTCTAATGCACTGGTTAAGGAGTACCGTCGCAACGGTACTATCCCAACTCTGGAGGCCGCTCGTCAAGCCCTCCAAGTTAACAACTCTACCTGGTCGTCCGGACAACGGCGGCCAGCAATCAAGAAGCAGGTGGTGCTGACTACCGTCTCCAACCGTTTCGGGTCATTATCCCCAGAACGCAATTTCCATTTACTCCCTTACTCTGAGGAAGTGAATGAGCAGGTCCCGCAGGACCTTAATTCAAAAAGACAGGAGTCCTTCTCAAGGGATCCCATCAAAAATCGCCGCCAGACTCGTGCGGTAGTGCGCCCTCAACATGATGAGGGTACCGACTCTAGGCATTCAGCTCAGGTTCCTCGAACCCGAGCAGGCAAGATGAACCGCCAGAGATGGAATCCGGTTAATAATAAGCAGGTTGTCATCCCTGACATCTCCGGAGAAGTCCACCAACCTAACTTGGTGGCAAACAACGAGCAGGCATACACACCTGTTCGTTTTAATTCCACTGTCCAGCAGACTCGTCTGACAGCATCAAGCCTATCCCGCCAGGCAATTCCGGCGGAGTACCATAGGCAGGAACATACACCTGCTTATACATCACCAGTTAGTCAACAGGCTCGTCTGACTACATATGATGGATCTCGTCAACCGCGTTTGGCGAAGTGTAATCAGCAGGCACATACACCTGCTAATACTAATCCGGCCTACCAACAGTCTCGCTTGGTAGCGCCCGGAGAAGTCAGTCGGAAAGTCCCGACGACAAACAGGAGGCAGACTCAACTCTCTGCCTCCACACTTGAGTACTGTCAGGATTCACTGACAGGAAAAGGAGGATAGGAGCAGGCACATACACCTACTCCAAGCCCGGAATGGACGTATATCCCCGTTCCGGTGGCTGAAGTCACCAAACATATTTTGTCAATGGTGAAAGAGCAGAAGCAAATTCCGGCTCATATTCTGGATGCTTGCCAGGATATCATAACAGCTTCAGCATCATCTCAGGGACAGACACATAAATCTATCCCTAGCAATGGAGTGACACATCAACGATTCACTCCAGAACAGACACACACATCTGTTCCAGTCCAAGAGGGTTATGGGACATACTCCCCCATATCATACGGACAACCAAGTCAGGCACATACACCTGATTTGAGTGGAGATCGTCAGCCTAACCTGACCATCTTTCCTGATCAGGCATATACACCTGCTCAGAGCAATCACTTTCGTCATCAAGTGGTTTCTAAAGCGAGTAAGAAGGCATCTAAGAAAAAGATCCGCCCAGCACAGTCAGGAGATCAAAGGCCAATCTGCAACAAGGCCTTGCTCGATGCTGGAGTTCTTGAAGCCCTCAGACATTTATCTGTCGGAATTAAAGATTCTACTCCCTCAGTTCCCAATAACGGGAACATTAATTCTGAAGGTCTTCAATAGACACTTCCTCATGAAGACTTGCTTCATGAAAATTCGGTCAATCTTGAAGTTTCTTCTTCAGATGAGAGCCACAGGAACCCTCTGTGTGGTCAGAAGACTAAGGAGCAAGAGATTTCATCTTTTGCTGTAACCCATCATGACGGTCCTCCTCATGGTGATGAACTTCGCTGCGAAAGTCCTCTCCGCAGTAGTGATTCACGTTGTCTCAAAAATTCTTCAGAAGGCAATGTAGTGACGAGAAATCCCTCCTATCTCGAGGCACTTGCAAACGTAAAACCAGTCATGTCTGATGCTTTACTATCGGCAGGTGAAACTCTTTCTCCATCAGAAGATAGCCTGGGGTTCAGGTTATTCTCCGAACTATCCCTAGGTCATTCATCTTCCAGCATGAATAGTGATTTCTCTACCAATCTTGTTGAATCCGATGAAGCAACAAGGAAACACCAACTCTGGTCCAAACAGGTAGAAGAATCTTCATTTAATGATAAAGAGGAAATGCTGAACATGAGGAAAAAACTGGCAAAAGGTGAAGTACCAGTCATGTTTTGGCCTTTGGCTGACTCCCAGTACGACATTCCAAAGATGTTGACGGATGATGGAATCCATGATATTCGTCTCAACATATGGAAAACTCTTTGTAAATTAAAGAAGAAGGTATTATCTTACGATGAATATGAAAATCATCTTAAGATAATAGAAGGGTTACAACGCCAGATTGATTTGGCATCTCTATCAGTCTCTCGGTATCCGAAGGCTGAAAAGCAACAGAGAACCCTTCAACGTTCATGCCTTGGCGCACTAAGAAGATTGTGTCAGTTAATTTCCAATGCTCCATCTGATGTTCATATCAGAGGATGGGGTGTTCACGAAGCACTACATTTCACAGTGCTTTCCGGTCAGCAAAGCCCGCCGAAAATGGTCTCATGCAATGTTATTGCCCATGGTCGGCCACAGTCAATGGGCTTTGTTCATAATCAAAAGCTTGCTCAAGAACAAGCTTCAACTAGTTCCTCTCAAAATCAAGTATATAGAGAACAGGTTGTTGAATTGCTCCTACATAAAGCAGGCGAGAATATTGCACAAGCCTCTCATCTGGAGCAAACACGTCATCAAATGACAGAAGTTTCGGAAATCATCCAACGGTCTGTTGAACCAGGTGATAAAAGTGGATACAGGTTAATGCATCCAGCTAATTTCCGAACCACGATTCGCAAGATCAAGAGAGATTTTAAGAAGATCTCAGACATAGCATGTCAAGAGACACCCCAGCTTGCCAGACTGGGGACTTCTCTAACCCAACCCTCAGAGTCAACGAATGGGATTTGAAGAGTTGAGCGGAAGCAGTAGGAACATCCCCAGTCCACCGGACTGGGGACTTTTTCAAATCCTCAATCCCTCCCTCAGAGAAAGTCAGTATTCTCTCGATTAGGGAATAAGCCTCAAGAGGAACGAAGAGCCAAGCTGTCAGGAGATTCTCTCCAAGTGACGGTTCTCCAAGAAATTCCTGAGGGATCAAGTCAACGGAATGCCATGTCTCATCATGGACATAGAAGGAGACAATATCACAGAAATGCTGATAGAAAGGATTCCATACAATATGCATCCATTAATGTCATCAATGTCGTTGCTGCTGATTCACCAGATGAGGCTCAATCAGAGGGATCATACGAAGAGGTTCCTGCTCAAGAAGTTGCGCACACAGACCTAAATGAAGAAGGTGTACGCACACGTAATCAAAGACTTACCCAAAATCTGGGTATTCCTTCAAGTAACCCACTTCCCCCTCTCCGAAAAGGATCCAATAAGGGGAAAGGAAAGAATCAGGTTACTTCTCACCCTTCCTCTGAAGGAGGTCAATCGCTCTCATTAGAGCAAAGGTTTACACAACAGGAGGAAGAAATTAAAGAGTTAAAAAGGTTGAATGCAGAACTACTTCAGAGTAGTCTTCTTCTTAAGAATGCTGAAATCTGACAGCCGAAGGAATTTGTTGTAACTACTGAGATGGATCAAGAATATCCTCCTTTATCAGTACACCCACAGAGGTCTAATCCTACGGGTCAAACGCAACAACGGTTGGCAGCACTACCATCAGTTGCAGCACCAACCACCACGTCTGTCCAAGCTCCATTCATTGCACCTACCCAAAACCAAGTTCAACCTGGCGTTTCTCAAAAGTTAATAACTACTATTGAGTCATTAACAGCTCGGTTAGAAACTATGGAAGGGAAACGGGCGCAAGTTCAACCTGAAAAGAAAGTTTACCCTGAATGGGTAGATTCAATTTCTCCTCCATCCAGTTTTGGAAACCCTATTTTCCCTACTTTCAATGGATCAGGCGACCCTGAACAACATTTGACGCATTACGTGTCTTGTTGTGATCCTATGATGGGAACTCCAGAGCAGCAAGAAGCAGTGAAACTCAGATGCTTCGTGCGAACCTTGCAAGGACCAGCTTTTGTCTGGTATACAAGCTTGCAATCCCGGTCAGTCATCGGATGGGAGGATCTTCGTCAAAAATTCCTTCTTCAGTTTAGCTCAACTTTGCCAAAAATGACAGTTTTTGATCTTACAAACTGAAAGCAAAGGGAAAATGAAAGAGTCTCTGATTTCATTGCTCGTTGGAAGGGATTAACGTATTCCTTGATTTTAGCACTCCCTCAAGAGGAATTATTGCCAATCTGTGTGGCAAATTTGCGTGACGAATTACGCACGCCATTGATCCCTGTGAAATACACAGGAGGGTTTCGAGACCTTACTTCAATCGCTCAACAGATTGAAGATTCCCTTATACAGGCTAAGGTTAAATCTCGTGTAATTCCATCAGCTCCAGGAAGAAGAATGGGTAAAGCAGAAACTGCTACAGTTATGATTAAACAGGCACCTGTACCTATTTCTACTTCAAAACCTTCATCTTCTCGAAGGGCTCCACCTCCTGAACGCCAATAACAAAGGTTGTTTCGTCCAAATGATCAAAAAGATCAACGACAAAAACAATTTGAGGATATGAAGAGTAAAACATACTCTTTCCGAAGTGAGAAAGTTCCTGGTTACTTCATTTCAGCCCTGGAAAATAATTTGGTTCAATTATCAGTGCCGAAGAGGCCAAACAAGGAAGGAGATGAAGACCGTCCCAATTATTGTCTCTTTCATCAAATGTTGGGGCATCCCATCCAGGAGTGTTTTGTCTTTAAAGACCTCCTGCAAAAGATGGTCGACTTGGGAAAAGTCAAATTGAAGGGTTCTTCAGCTCATGTAGCATGTATTACCGCTACAGATCCAGAGGAAGGAGGCGAGTGGCAGGAAGTCAAAAGCAAAACTGCGAAAAAATATGATGATTGGATGGTCAGAAAGACAATCAATCGGACCCATTCCATTTTGCAAACACAATTGAAGAATCCAATTGTGTCTCCTACAAAAGCTGTAGTAAAGCCTCCATCAAAAGACAAATCCTCAAAAGGGCAGCGCAATTCAAAGAAGAAAGAGGAATCAGGAGAATATGAGTATGTATCAAAGCCTAAATTGTCTTTGACTCTGGCAGATTTCATGTCATCTACTTCAAAGCCACGGGCACCGTCCCACCAAACGGCACAGCCTAAACAGGCTAACCAGGCAGAGTCTTTATCAGATGAAGAGTTAATCTTTGGTTCTGTTAATATGATTCAATTAACAGATTCATATTCCAGTCTTGATGAGCCTGAATTCCCTGTATCAAATAAGGGAACCCGAGGAAGTTCTAGAGGTTCAGGATATAGGGGAAGACGTGGATCTTTCTGAAGCCACTACTCTAATTCTACCCCTGCTAGCACTGTATATGCAGCAGAAACTCGTGGTAGAGCCCTTCAGCGAGCTCAAAAATAACAAGCAAGTTCTTCTGCCAATGGCCAACTCAGTTTCGGCACAGTTATTTTGGAAGACCGATTAAAAGTTCCATCTTCTTTATCTCAGCAAGTAAATGGATCTAATCAGTCTAATTTTCCAAAACCAAGGATGTTTCCAACGTCAATACAAGATGCATCAGCTTCCAAAGCATCTGCTTCCAAGGTACCTGCTAAACCGCATATTCCTATTGGTAAACGCAGACCTCTAGATCAAAAGTATGATATATTGAAACACTTGGCCCAAGTACCAGCCAAGTTATCAATTTTGGATGCTTTAAATCTGTCAAGAGATCTTCGGGAAGCACTCATCGAAGCTTTGTCAAGTCCTCAGGAGTTTGAAGCTGAAATTGCTGCAGCTGAAATCTATCACATAGAGAATAATCCTGCGGAATGCCATGCAGTAATATCTTTTACTGATAAATATGAAGATGATGTTGTGCATGGGCACATAAAACCTTTGTACTTATCTGGAAAAGTCAATGGTATAGATGTTCGAAGAGCTTTCATTGACAATGGTTCAGGAGTCAACCTCATGCCCATTCGCACACTTCGTCGCTTGGGCCTCACGGAATCTGATTTATCTCCTTCTACCATGATGTTGCAAGGATATGATAAAAATGAACAAGAACCACTGGGAGAAGTTACGCTCAGAACTCAGTTTGGAGATCTTGTTTCCAATTTGGATTTCATGATTGTTGATCAAGACTCAGCTTTCAATATCTTGCTTGGAAGACCCTGGCTACATCAGCATGCAGCTATTCCGTCATCATACCATCAATGTCTCAAATACTGTTTCGATGGTCAGGTTGGAACATTGTATGGTGATAAGGCCCCGTTCAAGACATGTGAGCCTCAATACATTGAGGCAGAATTTTATCACATGAAGGGAAGAGAAAAATCTACAATGAAGGAAATTACCAAAGTTAATGCTCCATATGGTTTGGAAAAAATTCCAATAAATCCATTTTCACATGTGAGTACAGATTATGTGTTACCTATCAGTCAAATTGACAAAATAGGCCCAAATCAAAATACTCTTATGGAAAGATCCATAATGTCAATTACGGAAATCGAGCCAGACAACATGGGAGAAATTGGTAACTTACCAAGTAGTGATGAAAGCATAAGTGGTGACGTTTTCATTTCGTCTGCTGAAATCCAACAAGTCTATACTTCGCTAATCAGGCCAGAAGAAGTTATAGCAACACTAGAGGTGAATATTGATGTCGATTCTCAATCCATCATCTCCTCTTTATTTCCCAAAGAAGACCCTTTATCATCAATAGGGTCGGAAATGGAAGCTTCTTCTTCAAAATGTGAAAATTTTGACATTTCTTATGATCATGAGAATTTCGTTTTTTCATCTACTTTGCAAGTAGAAACGGAAGAAATAACACATGATGAAGAGGAAGAGGAAGATCTTAGAGATGCTCCTCCAGCATTTGAAGAGGGTATCTCTACCACTGTGGATGAACTCAGAGAAGTAAATCTGGGTACAGAGAAAGATCCACGCCCCACTTTAATTAGTGCGGCCATGACCCTTGAAGAACAAGAGATGTATATTTCTTTTCTAAAGCAAAATAAAGATATTTTTGCTTGGAATTATACAGAGATGCCTGGTCTTGATCCTGATGTTGCCACCCATCATTTGGGTTTGCCAAAAGAACATCGAGGATTCAAGCAAGCCGCGAGAAGAACGCACCCAACCTATGCTTCCAAAATCAAGGCTGAAGTGGATAAGCTTATCAAAGCTAACTTCATCAGAGAAGTTCAATATCCCAAGTGGTTGGCTAATATTGTCCCTGTAAAGAAGAAGAACGGACAAATTAGGGTTTGCATCGATTTCAGAGATCTTAATCGGTATTGTCCTAAAGACGATTTCCCAGTTCCGATTACAGAACTCTTAATTGATGCGACGGCTGGATATGAAGTACTTTCTTTCATGGATGGATATTCTGGATATAATCAGATCCGAATGGCCCCAGAAGATGAGGAATATACAGCCTTCAGAGCTCCTCAAGGTGTGTTTTGTTATCGGGTGATGCCCTTTGGTTTAAAGAATGCAGGTGCAACATATCAACGCGCCATGCATCGTATCTTCAAACCTTTTCTAGGGAAGTTTGTTGAATGCTATGTAGATGATTTGGTGGTTAAATCCAAACAACGTTTTGATCACTTGGCTGATTTGGAAGTCGTATTCCACAAGCTTCGACAACATAATTTGAAGATGAACCCCTTAAAATGTGCTTTTGGGGTAACCTCAGGAAAATTCCTCGGCTTTGTTGTACGCCATCGTGGTATTGAAGTCGATCCTGAGAAGACCAAATCAATCCTTGGTATGTCACCTCCTCAAAATTTGAAAGAATTAAGAGGACTTCAAGGACACTTAGCCTATATTCGGCGTTTCATCGCCAATTTGGCAGGAAAAAGTTTACCCTTTACCAAATTATTGAAGAAAGGAGTCACTTACCAGTGGACTGAAGAATGTCAAGAAGCATTTGATGTTCTCAAGAAATACCTCTTGATTCCACCAGTACTCATGGCACCTGTTGAGGGTAGGCCTCTTATCCTCTATGTGACAGCTTTAGAGCGATCATTGGGTGCCTTTCTCACTCAAAAGAATGATGCTGGGAATGAAAATAGTCTCTACTATCTCAGTAGAACTATGCTTGAAGCAGAAACCCAGTATTCGAGTATTGAAAAGTGCTTCCTAGCATTAATCTTTGCAGTTCAGAAACTGAGACATTACCTGCAACATCACGAGTTCCAATTGGTATCTCGTAATAATCCACTCAAATTCATCCTTAGTCGTCCAATGCTTACAGGACGTCTGGCAAGGTGGGCGGTTATTCTATAGCAGTTTGACATTCAGTATGTGTCTCAAAAGGCAATTAAGGGCCAAGCTCTGGCTGATTTCCTGGCTGAACATCCTTCAGTGGAAGACACGTATTCAGATATCGAACTCCCTGATGAGTAAGTTTTCTCTATTCAAGAGAGTCCTCAAACATGGGAAATGTATTTTGATGGTTCTTCTAGAAGTCCAACAGGGAAGAAAATGGAAAATCCTAAATTCAACAAAGTTGGTTTAGGAATTGTGCTCATTTCTCCAGATAAGGCAGTGTTACCTTATTCCTTTTTGTTATGGGAAGGTGGTACCAATAATGAAGCTGAATACCAAGCTCTCATTACAGGCTTGGAGTTAGCGCTTCAAGCACAAGTGAATCACTTAAAGGTGAAAGGTGATTCAGACCTGCTAATCAAACAAGTCAATGGGGATTATGCCATCAGAAAAGAAGAATTAATCCCTTTGTATGATTACCTTAGAGAGTTAATGTCGGAATTCCCTTCAGAACCGACATTTTCTTATGTCCCAAGATCACAAAATGCTCAAGCTGATGCACTGGCTAATATAGCCACAACTTTATCAGATCCAAATCGGGACGAAACAACCATCTGTATTGCCCACCGTCGTGCAATTTCACCTTATGTTCAAGTCAGAACAGAGGAAATTAATGAAATTAGTCCCATTCCTGAACTGTATGGTCATACTACAGGATGGATGTCACCTATCAAGGAATACCTTCAAAATGGAACACTTCCACCTGATAGAGCCGAGAAAGAACAAATTCAGCGACGTGTGGTCAATTTTACTCTTTATGATGGTCCAAACCACCTCGAGAAAATTCTCTACAAACGAGGTTTTGATGGAGTTCTCTTCAGATGTATTGATGGTGAAGAGACAATGGCTGTCATAAAAGAAGTGCATGCAGGGGTCTGTGGTGCCCACCAGTCTGGACACAGACTGTCTGATCAAATTCGAAGGCTTGGATACTTCTGGCCTTCAATGATACAAGATTGTGTTAATTTCACAAAGAAGTGTCATTCATGCCAAGTATATGCCAACTTCATTCATCAACCTCCAGAGTTGCTTCATACAGCTAAATACTCATGGCCATTTTCCACATGGGGAATGGATGTGGTGGGACCTTACCCTTCAGCTACGGCCAAGCAGTTTAAGTACATTCTTATTGCTACTGATTTCTTTTCCAAATGGGCAGAGGCAGTACCTCTCAAAGAAGTTAGTTCTAAATGCATTGTTAGCTTCATCAAGTCTAACATCATTACTAGATTTGGTGTCCCTCATACCATATTGACGGACAATGGCACCAACTTCTGTTCTTCTGAGGTAAAGAAATTGTATCAAGAATACAACATTAAGTCCAACCATTCATCTCGATATCATGCAGCGGCTAATGGCCAGATAGAGGCCTTCAACAAGACTCTTTCAAATATACTGCAAAAGATGGTGGATAAAGATAAGAGTTCATGGCCTGATAAACTCTTTCATGCTTTATGGGCTTATCGGACTACCACTCGCAATGCAACGCGGTCTACTCCATATTCATTGGTATATGGAACAGAAGCAGTCTTGCCAATTGAAGTTCAATTTCCCTCACTCAGAATAGCCATTTGTGATCAGTTATCAACAGATGAGCAATCCCAAAAGCGGTTGAATGAATTGGAACAGTTAGATGAGAAAAGATTGTACACTTTGCACCACTTGTAAATCTATCAGAATCGGATAGCACGAGCTTTTAACAAAAAAGTTCGTCTTCGTTCATTCATTCAGGGAGAATTGGTATTGGTTCTCAGAGCACCAATGATACCAGGAAAGAAGCCTCCCAAGCTTGAACCAAAATGGGAAGGACCTTATTCAATACATAAGGTCTACTCCAATGGAACGTATTCTCTGATCTCAATGGATGGAGAACACATCACGACTCCAACTAATGCTAGATTTCTGAAGAAGTATTTTGTATAAACACAAAATATTGTTCCCAGATCCAAAACAATCACATTGGTTCATATTATGTCCGAGATGACATTAAACTATATATTGTCCAACATGACATTAAACTGTTATAATGTCCAGCAAGACGTTAAACTGTGATGTCCTATCTACATGACATTAAACTGTACAGAAGATCCTATATTATGTCTGAGATGACATTAAACTATATTTTGTCCTGGCAACATGACATTAAACTGTGTGGCACTTTCATCGTCCAGCATGACGTTAAACTGTGTTAGTTCCCTTATCGTCCAACATGACGTTAAACTGTCACATTGGTTACTATTATGTCCGAGATGACATTAAACTATATTTTTTCCTGGCAACATGACATTAAACTGTGTGGCACTTCCAACGTCCAGCATGACGATAAACTGTAAAAAAGTCCCCAAAACTGATATCCTCATATTGGTTCACCTTAGTCCTAGCTACATGACTTTAAACTATACAGCACCAGTTCGTCCTTGCTATATGAAGTTAAACTATACAGAAATGGTTCAGTATGACTTTAAACTGCAACTTCTTCCCACACGACATTAAACTGTGAAAAAGTTCCCTAAACCGTCCAGCATGACCTTAAACTGCATCATCCCTGGTCCATGTATATGACCATAAACTATTTGCAAATCCCTTATGTCCAGCAAGACGTTAAACTGTGACGTCCTAACTACATGACGCTAAACTGTATAAAAGTCCCTCACGTCCGGAAAGACGTTAAACTATATAATCTCAAAAGTCCAGTATGACATTAAACTGCACCGTTCACGGTCCATGCATATGACCTTAAACTATTCGCACTTTCGTCTGACATGACGTTAAAATGGTACACTCTTTTGTCCTTACTGTATGACATTAAACTGCACAGTCCCCCTTTCGTCCAATATGACGTTAAACTGTATTGTCCCCATCGTCCTAACTACATGACGATAAACTGTACAGAAAGTCCTTGATATGTCCTACATGACATTAAACTGTTATTTTGTCCCTGCTACATGACACTAAACTGTGCAGCACCAATAGTCCTAACTGCAAGACTTTAAACTGCATAGTCCCTTTTTTATGTCCTACATGACATTAAACTGTGCATCGTTAAGGTTGTTATTACCTCTTGTTTCTCACACCGAGTATGACTCACGTGATCTTAGAGCGAACATCAACCATAACATTCCCTTTGGGCCACTAACCATGTGTAAGTCCCAACAATATTTTTTTTTATTAGATCATTGTCCACAAGAACAACTTGATCATTAATTCATTCTTTAATTGAACTACACGGACTTTGATCCTCGCCCTCGAGGCTGGGTATGTAGGCAACCTCCCAGGGTTCAAGCCCAAAAAACAATCTCTTCACATCGGTTCACCACCATCTCATATGATGTTGGTTCGTGAAACCGCCCCTGGAATCAATATCTTTACATTGATTCACTTTCGCCCTTGTTATATGACGTTAAACTATACAACACTTTTTTCTGGTACGACAATAAACTACAATATTCTTTGATTTCCTCATTTGAGAAGGAACCATTATTGACATTGATTTTTCAATCATGGCTTTCATTTTCAAAAGACTACGTGCATACATGGTAATTCATAAACTTTTTATCGCAGGTTAAACCATCATTGCACTAAAGTCCCCTTTCACCCTTCACATGTACGAACCAAATTTGTACAAAGGGTAGTTCTAGAACTACGTGGACTTGATTTCCATCCTTATGGGATACGTAGGAACATTCGAGTGTCCCTCGAATCCAGTCCCAAGTCTTTTGGGCCTAACCCCAAATTTCACTTTCAGTCCCTTGGCTGAAAAGTCCTCATGAAAACACACACTGTGTATTCATTATTATGGTCCGAATTCTATGACCCTAAACTAAGATCACTCATACTTTCTTCCTGCACGACGTTAAACTGTATTTCAAGAACTACGTATGGCTTGATTCTCATTCTTATGAGATACGTAGTGAAGTCCAAGATTCAATTCAGGACCCAGCCACAGCATGATTATGGTTTTCATTGACCTATGTATCTCTATATACATTGGACAATACCCATATTTATGTGTTATAATCCTAACCTTAAATATTTTCAGATCTTCATAACCCTTTTCATGACTTCTAGTCACAAAAATGTCAAACTTCTGAGAATTCTTTTGCCTGACTATGCAGCATGTGCCCATAGGTGGCCTTGCATAAACAGTCCACATAACAGACTTGTCAGCCAAAAGATGCTATTCATTTGACCATGCAGCCAATGCCCATAGGTGGCCCTGCATATTTCAACCCCCTAACGGGTTTTGTTAAATAATAGTAACTTCATTCTTGAGAAGAATGCCTCTTTTGTCCTTATTTGTCTTAAATGACAATATGTAGGGATCCGCAAAAAATAGCCATCCTTAACATATTTGTCCCATATCCTTTTTCATGATCTGAAAGTATTCAAGTTTATGGTTTATTCTTCTTCCCTACGTTTGGGTCAGACCTTTGTAGGAGTGATATTCATCCAGTTCTTCGATATTCTTGTTTGGAAATATCTTCTCCATATTCAAGTACCTCTTTCCATACAACAAACTCTATGCTTTATAAAATTTGAATCTCCATAAACATTCACTGGCTTTTAGCACTAGGAAAGTAAATTTCTGGGAGTTCTTTTGCCTAACTATGCAGCACGTGCCCATAGGTGGCCTTGCATAAACAGTCCACATAACAGACTTGTCAGCCAAAAGATGCTATTTACTTGACCATGCAGCCAATGCCCATAGGTGGCCCTGCATATTTCAACCCCCTAACGGGTTTTGTTAAATAATAGTAACTTCATTCTTGGAATCTACTTCTTCTAATGCCTTTTAGCTCTTTTTCATATCATTCCTCAGATTCAAATATTCTTAAGCCATAGTTTACATTTTTTCCCTCATACTTGAGTATGGTAATATGTTTTCAGATAAATTGTCAAGGAATTGAATCCATTTTTTAATCCATTTCGGTCAAAGCTATTTTGACCTTAAACATTAGCCCCTTTATGTCTGGTGTGCATGACTTTAAACTTCCCACACAAAAGACAAAGGAACTTTGAATAAAATTCAAGTTCCAGCACACTTGTGTGCTGCCTTCTGTGCCCTGAAGACTTACGCGCCCCCTTTTCCTTTGGATGGATTCAATTTCCTCAGAGTAAAATCCTCATTTCTCTCCGGATCCAACTCTGAGGGGGGACTTTTGTTGACGCTCCTTTCGTCATAGAATCTAAGGATCGGAAAAGGGGAATATCTGAGCATAAATTGATTCATCCTTTGAAGAAACATCAAAAATCGACAAAGGGATGAACAAGGAGAACATTGCCCATAGGTCGCGCAAGTTCCCACATGGTCGCGCAAGTACACTTGCGCGCCGCCTAGTGGTCGTGCAAGTACTTGCGCGACGACTTATGGTCGTGCAAGTGACTTGCGCGACCTAAGTGATAACCGCCCGGTAACCGCCCAGGGTCTTCTTTTGCCTATAAATAGACCCTGTGGGCCCCCCATTCGGGAGGATCTTTTTCCAGAAACTCGGATTGAAGCTCCCGACGCCCAAGTATCTTCTCAAAACTTCCGGAACACTTCTAAGGTAATTTCTTACCTAGAACGGAAGATCTAAAGAGAAGAAGGAAGGCCTAAGTGTTGAAACTTATCAAACACTTGCGCGCCGACTTATTTCCTTCAATATAACTTGCGTGTCCTTTTCTGGAAGAACCTCGAGAACATTATAAAGGGTTTTAAAAAGAGTCACTCAAGTATTTCATTGCTGGTTGAAAATCGTGCAAGTACACTATGTGTCGCGCAGGTATACCTGCGCGACCAACACTTGCGCACCCACGGAAGACTTGCGCGCCTTGCAAGACTTGCACGCCCCTATCTTTTTGGGTGCCCATCTTGCCCATTTTTACCCCTCTTAAGCCATTTCACCTTTCCTTTTTCAAGATTCAGTCTTCAAGACACTCTTCAAATCCATTTATGGCATGATTTCTTGATTTGACTTTCTTATCTGAAAGGAATTCTGTGGAATCTCTCTCAAAGTCTAGTGATTTAAATATCCTTATGTCACTAAAATACGGAGAGTTCATTCATTCAACCTCATCCTTTAAGATGAGATAATCTTAACCTGGGTCTCCTTTTCAGGAATAATCCCCAGTTATAAAACCTTTAATTTGGGCATCTTCCTCAGGAGTAAGCCCCAAATTCTTAAAGTTCCCAATCTTGGGCATCCTCCTCAGGAGTAAGCCCCAATCAAGTCCTTTAATCTTGGGCATCTTTCTTAAGAATAATCCCCAACCTCAAATATGGGCATCCTCCTCAGGAGTAAGCCCTAATCATAATTCTTTAACTTGGGCATCCTTCTTAGGAGTAAGTCACAACCTCAAATATGGGCATCCTTCTTAGGAGTAAGCCCCAACCTCAAATATGGGCATCCTCCTCAGGAGTAAGCCCCAAACCTTAATCCCTAACCTGGGTCTCCTTTTTAGGAATAAGACTCAGTCATAACCTTGGGCTTCCTTTTCAGGAGTAAGCCCCAAGTCCCTTAACCTGGGTCTCATTTTTAGGAATAAGACTCAGTCATAACCTTGGGCTTCCTTTTCAGGAGTAAGCCCCAAGTCCCTTAACCTGGGTCTCCTTTTCAGGAATAAGACTCAGTCATAACCCTGGGTCTCCTTTTTAGGAATAAGATTCAGTCATAACCTTGGGCTTCCTTTTCAGGAGTAAGCCCCAAGTCCCTTAACCTGGGTCTCCTTTTCAGGAATAAGACTCAGTCATAACCTTGGGTCTCCTTTTCAGGAATAAAGCCCCAAGTCCCCTTAAATTTCTCTTAACCAGTCATAATCCAACTTTGATTTGGGTTTCCTTTTCAGGAGTAAAACTCAATCATAAGTCCCCTCCTAACTTGGGCATCCTCCTTAGGAGTAAGCCCCAAGATTAGAGTATTCAAATCTCCATGAAGCACATATAACTTTATGGACCTTGTTCATGGATTTTCTCCCTAAAAGTAAATCCTAAACCTTCATCTATCTGGGCAGTCATCCATACATAAGCCCCAAACAAATTCTTATGATTGCATCTTTCATGGCACAAATTGTCTAAATTTTTACCAATACCTCTTGTTTCTCACACCGAGCATGACTCACGTGAGCTTAGAGTGTAAAAGTAATTATGACATTCATCTTTGAGCCATCAATCATAAACATCATACTCTATAACTCGAACTACGTGGGTTCTGATTCCTTTTCCAAAACAAAGGATACGTAGGTAGCCCATTTATGGGTTCGATCCCAACTTTGAAATAATCTTTGTCCTTCTGAATGATGATAAACTTCAAGTGCCCCACTGAGTGGCTTTAAAACCAGCCTGGCCATCATAATAACCAATAGAATTTTATATAAATGTTTTGAAGGATACCATTAACCAAGAATCTCTAAACAGATATAGATGATTCTCTATTGATGAAGAACCTCGAATACATATAAAAGATTCTCTAAATGTCTTGCATATTTAATCATTGATTGTTAAAACTAAAGGAAAGCACATTTTTATACTTGGTAATGTAATAAGGATTCACGAACATAACTTAAATCTATAAAGAGAGTCCCGGAGTAGACAATAATTCCCCTCAAAAAGGTGTGATGAGTCCGACCTCCCATCCTCTCGACCAATGCAAATTCCTAAGCCTCATTAGTCCACAAGCTAATGAGCGCCTGCCTTTGGAAAGTAGGTCCAAACGGATGTGGAATCATTGGATGTTCCTGGTTCTACGAACAAATCCGTTAGAAACCGATCGGAACGTTTGAATCTCCCGTCCAGGAGGTCATCCCCGGATTCCGTGCGAAACAGTGATCAAAGCCTGATTGACAATCTCTAAAACGGTCGTCAACCTAAACACGTTAACCTGTGACCGGATGGCGTAACACAACCCATCCTCGAAACGCCTAGCGGCCGTGAGATCATCAGCAGCTAGTGTAGGAACAAAACGATGTAACTCAGTGAAACAGGACGAATATTCCATGATTTTCATGGTCCCTTACTGCATATTCATTAACTCCCTATCTCTATTAGCCCTCAAAGTCTGGGGAAATAAATAATCATAGAATACGGTCTAGAAATCATTCCAGATCATATCTCTCTGTTGTCCCGACTGGGTGATGACATCCCACCACTTCCTTGCTGAACCACGTAGCATATAAGCTGCGAGCTTGACCCTCTGCTCTAGAGGCATCTCGAGGTGCTCGAAGGTGGTCAGAATATATTCCTACCAGGACTCCGCAGCAAGTGGTCCACCATCTCCCGTAAATGTGGGAGGATTATGTGACTGAAACTCATAGGTCAACTCTTCCATAATCGGGGCAGGTCGCACACCACCTTGCATACTCTGCATCGTACACAGGAAGCCCTCACAGAACTGGGCATCGGCGCCCATTTCAAGAACACAAAGAGGAGCCACGGGTGGCTCGATAGGAAGATCAACTGGCGGCTTAGGGCCCGCCACCTCAGGAATTTGATCGTCGCCGCCTTCAGCATGTGCCACTCGAGGACATATCAGAGGAATAGCGCTACAATTCCAAGTGAATGTCTCAAAAGAAGAAACCAAAAAATTAAAGGTTGAACTCTAGAAGCTGGGGCAGGTACTAAGACTTCCTACCCCTAAGATCACCTATCCACACCCATAGGAATTATTATAAAAACCTTCCACTATTCAAATTTAACTTAATCCAGTTTCATGGCATTTCCCAGCCCATAAGGGCACATACTCCTCATGAACTAAAAGATTACACACACTTGGATGTCATTTATCATTTACTTGTACTAATAAAGTATTTGAATTTCCATTAAATAAAATTATTGGTTTAGTTGTAATGTCATTTTACGATCCATAAGGGCCCATACACCTTATGAACCAAAGAGTGACACCCACCAAAACCACATCATTCCTCAATTCACAACATGAAAGAAGGGTTATCACAGTTGCACACATATTAACAAGGAATGGAAATAAACAACAAGAAATGCTGGCTGAAAATTTAAACATGGCATGGAAAAATGCATGGCCTAATCATATTGTGCCTATCGTGATGCATGTTCCAATGCAAACCCCTCATTTCATCGGGTCGAACCCTGAATCCAAATTCCAACATTTCAAATCTCAATAACATCACAAAACCTGTGAATCACCCAACGGTGAAACGGTATCAACAGTATATAGCAGAATCAATAACAACATAAAATAGGAAATTTGGCCCATACCCCGTACATGGGTTCACGACGCCCAAGCACGCCTCATGGATAAGTCCCTAATAGTTCCCAGTCTCCAAGTATATCATCACCAAATAGTAAAGTAAGAAAGAAATAATCCTCTGATACCACTGTGTGTCGTCCTGGACCTGGCTGCCCCTCAACCCAAGCCCCAAGCCCGGTTGGCCACATAACCCCTGGTTCATCTCCCCATAGGCCAGGGGCTGCCGTCTAGCAGCGGGGGTGTAATGGTAAGTCAGTGGGGATACTTTACCCCCATGTCAGAGTGCACAACGGTATAGCAGAAAAGTAATAAAAATAGTATAAGCAAAACCAATGGTAAATAGGAGGAAAAGGGAAACATACAAACCAAACAAAATACATAAGAAAACCCCTAATAGATATAGAAAATCAACATAGGCAGTGTCTAGAACAAGATGGATGTATGGAATGCTGATACAGTAATACAAAAAGAGAATAAAGAATGAGAGTAATCCACGAGCATCTCAATCCAAGCTCGATCCTCTTCTATGGATCTCCGGCTAGAACATGCATGTATCAACAACCTGAAGCTGGGCCTTTCCCCTACTAGTAACTGCAGTAGTAAAGTCTACACGGGTGCCAAGGAGACCGCCTGGGTAGGGTGTGAGACAAGTCTCAGTAGGCCACCACCAACGGTGTCTACGTGTATTCCAAATAGGTGTTCGCAAAATAAACAGTGTGTGGTAAACTACAAGTAAGTAAAGCAAAGTAATAAACAAACCTCTTGCTCAGGTTCTGGAAGGACACCTGGCGGGTCTACCTGCTTCAGCTCATGGCTGGTAATCTGAACAATCACCAGAGGTATAGGTACATTGATATAGGTTATCACTGGCATGAGGTACGCATGCCTCTCGTCCATGCTTCTCACATACGTATAATCATCACTGGCCCAAGGTATGAATGCCTCTCGTCCACAAGCAATGTAGCTGGCGTGGGGAAGATACCTCCCACCCATAAAGGATATATAGGAACGAGGTATGAATTCTTCTACTCCCGTTACACAAATATTCAGCTGGCACGGGGTAAGAATGCCTCCCTCCCACACACGGAGATTCATCTGGCACGGGGTAAGAATGCTTCCCTCCTACACATGGAGATTCATCTGGCACGGGGTAAGAATGCCTCCTGCCCACACACAGGTTATCACAAGCATGTCAACACAGTATGGAATAACCATTCACTTCACAATATATAAGGCAATCGATCTTATATCATATCATATTAACAAAGAATGGAATTTCCATCTTATAATATCACATAATCACATCTAAAGGAAACATACATTTCAATTCATTCAAGGGGTTCGGGCTATCTTATCCTAGACAACCTCTAACCAAGTCATCTCATTTTCCTAACATGGAAAATGTCTTTCAAGACATATCGTTAAGGTCCAAAGGTGAAAAAGAGCCAAATCTCAAGGCATATCACCAATGGTTGACCACTCTCGGTCCACACCCCATCTAAACACCCTAACAAGGTTAGATTAAACAATCTCATACCACCCGGGTCATTTAGATATGAATCAATCATTAAAAATAATGGGTTTGGTGAAAGACAAACCACGGAATGATGATAATAACTCAAAACGGTGAAAACCCAAAATGGAAACCACGTGACCACCTACCTTAGAGCTGTAGGTGTAGGCTGGCTTGATATTGACCACAGATTTGTCATAGGTTGGAAGAGATCTAAGTTCCAGTCCAATGCCCTGAAAATAGGGCATATGAACCTGCATCAAAATAACAAGACGGAAGGCAAGATTCACCAAGGAAAGAGGGGTGCGTGAGGTAAGCCTTACCAAGGGTGATCCAATGCTTCTGTCGGATCAAGATTCGGATTCCGGGTGAAGAATCCACAAGAGAAAGAGTGAGAGAGATATTTTTGGCTCAAAGGAGGGATCCTCCTCTTGTTCTGTCCATGGTAAGGAAGAAATAATATCTTAAGGCTTTTAAAACAAAGGGAAAATGTTACTTTCACCCAGAACAGGGTCGCACGGTTTAGGCGCACGGTTTACACCGTGCGCAAACCGTGCGCACCTCACTACCTCCCAAAAAAGTTGCATGGATGTGTGGCCTTGTCCACATGGTCATACACCCCTGCAGGTGCCCCTGTCTATAGTCGCATGATTTATCCCAAACCATGCGCAGACCGTGCGCAGGCTGTGCGCCACTGCCTGTAATCACATTTCTCAAACTCCTGGGCTCCGAACCAAACCCGGACACTCCCCGGACCTTCCTTAGGATGTTACACACATTTAACAAGCTTAAAGGAAATATTTGAAAGAAAAACTAACGATCCATGCCTTTTCTAAAGAGTTTTTCGTTACATTATACATTAAATAATTTAATTTATTTATGACACAATGATGATGTAGTAATTACCTTATTAATGAAATATTAACATAATTGATATTATAAATACCCAAATAAATGTAATTTGAGACTTTTTATTAATTACACTAATTTTATAGGTTAATATAACATATTAGGGTTGGTTAGATGAATTGTTTTAGAAGTAATAATGCTGTTATGAATTTAGAAAAAACAAAATACCAAATAGTGTCAAAAATTAACATAAAAGCGTTTTTAAAATAAATATTAAATTATTAATTGATATTCTATTCCTAAAAATCTATGGTTCAGCCAAAAGACTTATATAATAATATATATGACATTAATGAACCAATTGGGGTTCTATTGGTAGTTTATAGTAGGTTTATTAACCATATAGTGTAAGAATACAAGAAGACCCGGTAAAAGTTAAATTATTTAACTTAGAGTTAAATATAAATGATAAGGTTAAAATGGTAACCTAAACTTGTAAAAAACCTATTGGTTGAGAGGATTTCGACCCATCCCCACCCTATCCTCCAAATAAGTCACTTTGGAGCCATTATAAATTGAATATGAATTTATTATAAAATAATATTTTAATTTTTTTCTAAGGTGCCACTCACCCCTCTTTTAAAAGGGCACTCCACCTTCTCTCAAATTCACACCACCAAAGCCATTTGTCTTAGCCAAAACCTACCCAAATACCCTATAAACTGACCTCCCTTTATTCTAGAGGCCTTTATTTATTCAGAAAGCCAACCTAAGGATCCCTTTTGATCAAATCAAAAGGAAGAACCCGAGGAAGAGGTAAATATCTCACCACCTATTTCAAGATCCTTTCTTCTTCCACTTACTCCTTCTTTGTTGTTTCCATTATAAAATAATAACTCTGTTATATTTTATATACTATGATGTTATTATAAATGGTACAACCATATTAGTTATTGTATCCATCCTATGAATGAAAAAGTAACCACACGTGCGTACGTACGGCTTACCATCTCCACGTCGTGGTGTAGTTTGTTATTCAAACATTTCATCATTTGGATCGGTATGATAATGAGTATAAATGATATAAATAAAAATATAACATTATTATGATTATGTATATATGATATAACATCCAATTATATATGATTTTAATATGAAAAGAATGATATCATCGCTCGTTCGTACGTACGGCCTATCGTCTCCACGATGTGATGCGACTCGTTCTACATGATCTTAATTGAATAATGATTATATAAATGAATTGAATGAATATATATGACATATATTACACTAATACCATTATGTAAATGATATATCTATAATCTAGAAATAGTAATAAGAATTTATTCGACAAAACATGCATAAGAACATAAAGCAATGAACACCTGAATAACAAGTATAGATGAAATATTACTAATAAGAAGATAAGAATATGACAATATATGATATAATAACAACGAATATTATTCTATAATAAGTCAATGAAATTATTTAAATCATTATACAGGAGGTTTGGATACGTACGAATCATATCGGACCTAAGGTAAGGGAAAATCTCACAATCTCATTTTTATCCGAGATTGTTTATACTTTAGAATTTACTGGGGCATATTTATCATCCACATCCATGTTTCCTCAATATGTAATTTAATTTCTATCCTCCTAAAATTATTTAAATCTAATTTAATCTATTGGTGAATTTTTAGTAAAATATATGAAAGGAATCTTTTGTCGTTTTCAGTACGAGATACTTTTTGACTTTTCCGGACAAAGTATGAGAAGAATTTTTTTTAACTTATACAGCATGAATGGATTTTTATGATTTCATAGAAAATTATTTACATGAAGCTTCCTTTACAAGTTTTCAAGTTTATTTTTAATTAACTTATTTTAGTTTAAAATTTTATGACATGTTAAGAAAGGAAAAAAAAATTTGAAGTAGAAAGGATATTTTCCTCAAGAATGGAGTTCAAGTGTTTTATCAAAATTATTTTCCATCTAAGATAATATAGGGTTCTGTTTCTATCACTATTTTTACATTGATTTTATTATGTTATGGTGGAATTATTTTTATGAAGTCCTTTTATCTTATATGGTTTATGTTATGATGGCATGATGTTTATGGATCCCATTTTTATTACATGGGTTATGCTATGATATATGATTTATGATTTTGTGGAACACATAATAATGGTTTAATTATGAGATGGGTGGGACCTATATCTCCCTCCAATGCATTGAGTAAAGATATATATCTCATGAGATAGACATGGCTGGAACGGCAAGGTAATCTGGTTCAGTGATATAGGACTGGAACGAGGAGTGAACTCGGTTCAGAAATGGACTTTGTCCACTATGATAGTCTTGTAAATGAGTCTTGAATAATAAGAAATTATATTCTATGATTATGTGTGTAGGCCACAAAGTTTCATATTTTATGTTATGATTATTGGGATTACATTTTACTACTACGATTTATCCCATGTTATGATATTATGATCTCTTTTGCAGGTCAATATTTTCAAAATGTTATGTTCTTATGAATATGATATGATTGATATTTCCTTTGTTTACCCTTACTGAGCATTTGATCTCACCCTTTTGTATGTTTTCTTTTCCCCAGGTTAGGAAGAAGGGTATTAAGTAGGATATTCCAAAAGGGACTCTAGATATGATGAAATAAATAGGAGACAATGTAGATTCTTTATGAACCAGTTGTTTGTGTTTCCTAGTTTCTAAAGACACTATACCTATACATTCTTATCATGGTTTTGTTATATGTTGCAATAATTATGATTCAATTCTGAAGTAATAACAATGTATGTAAAGTATGGGTCATTATAGTTGGTATCAGAGGAAAGGTATAGTCAACCTTTGGAAACTAGGATGTGAAAGCCTTAGTAAGAACCCTAAGGATATGTCTAAGCATATAACATAATATTAGTGTTTTAGAAATGGCCATGAATAACCTATGATAAGACCTTAAGTGTGAAATTTTATTCTTGATTATGTGGTTTTCCTATTATGATTAGTGTTTCTCACACTATGCTTATTGTTTTTAGTCAATGGCTGGAACCCGAAGGAACCGTGTTAATGCGGAACGCGACGGGCAATGCAATGATTGTCCCCCTGAGCAACCAAACGTTATGGGTGCTGGAATGCAAAATCTTATAGCCATGCTCAAACAACTTTTCAATCTATGAATCATACAGGACTTCCAAACGAGCAAAGGAAGAAGCAACATTCTGTTGAATCCTTCATGAGGCAGCGTCCACCCTCATTCAGCGGGTCTACTGATCCATTAGTGGCTGAACAATGGATCAATACCAATGAAAATATATTTTCAGTTCTTCAATGTTCTGAACATGATAAAGTCATCTTAGCAGTATATCGTTTGGAATGTGATTCTGATCAATGGTGGAATATTATCAAGAATATGAGGCGAAGAGACGAAATTGATTCCATGGAATGGGATGAGTTCAAGAACACATTTTTCAATAATTAATTCCCTCGTATTCTTCAAAAAAATATAGAGAAAGAGTTTCTTGAACTAAAGCAAAAGGATGATTAATCTATTGGTACCTACGAAGAAAATTTTACAATACTTGCAAGGTATGTTTCCATAATTATTATCCAACCTGAGAGTAAGATCGATCGATTATTTAGTGGCTTAAAACCAAGTCTTCGAATGGAGTTATCCATAAGGGACTTCAATAGCTGCGAGGAAATTATTTGATGTGCTCTCAAGGTTGAGATGGAGATTGGAGTAACCCATCAGTCATATGGGTTTGATAAGAAGAGGAAAATATAATTCAAAGGGAAATCTAAAGACCACACTGAAAAGAAGATGAGTTTTCCCTTATGCTCAAAGTGTGGAAAGAAACATGGAGTGAATTGTCTTAAAGGGACATGTAAATGTTTCAAATGTGGAAAATAAGTTCATCGGGCATTTGAATGTTGCAATGATGGGAAAAAGATGTCTAGTGATGTGAACAAAGAAAAGGCAACACAGAATGCACCTCCTACACTTCAATGTTACAAGTGAAAGTAAATGGGGCATTATGCTAATCAATGCCCTAATCCAAGGTTTTTTGATGATGATCGATGTCAACAAACTCTTAAGGCCAAAGACAAAGGAATGTAACATGAAAATTCTATCGGCGATGTGGAGTACAATAATGAAGTGGTGAAATTTACACTTACCATCTACTCTAAAGTAGAAAATGTTTTATTCGATTATTGATCCACCCACTCTTTTATTTCTGAATAATTTTCCAAGGGTATCGTCGTACTACCTCAATAATTAGCTATTGAGTTATCTATGACAACTCCTAATGGAACAACGGTTGCATCAAAAGTTTATAATTCTTCTCAAATTGATGTTTGTGGGAAAGTGCTTCCTTCAAATCTTTTGATCCTTCCTACAGTGGAATTTTATGTGATTATTGGCATGGATTGGCTTTCCTTATATGGATCTCATATCGATTTCCAAATAAGGGAAGTCACATTTCATATTCCCAATCAATCTATGGTCATCTATCGATGCAAGGATGAATATAACCTTCCAGTGGAAATTTCTTCCATCTTATGGGTCTTGATTCCAATAAATGAAGGTTATTTATCTCCAATGGTTGGAGAGAAACTTGTGATTAAGAATATTTCCATTGTACGGGAGTTTGATTATGTCTTTCCAGAGGAATTTCCAGGTCCTCCACCAAATCGTGAAGTTGAGTTTTCAATAGAACTTATATCGGGTGTTATGCCCATTTAAAATACACCTTATAGAATGGCCCCAATTGAGTTGTAGGAATTAAATAAGCAACTCCAAGAGAATCTTGATAAGGGATTCATACGCCCAAGTGCATCACCTTGGGGAGCACCTGTTCTATTTGTTAAGAAGAAAGATGGATCAATGAGACTCTGCATTGATTATCGAGAACTTAACAAGATCAATATCATGAAAAAATATCCTCTCCCATGCATTGATGACTTTTTTGACCAACTACGTGGTGCTCAATAATTTTCCAAGATTTATCTTCGTCCAGGGTATCATCAATTAAGGGTCAAAAGGGAGGATATACCAAATACAGCTTTCCGTATAAGGTATGGACACTATGAATTTATAGTGATTTCATTTGGTCTTACTAATTCCCCTGCTATCTTCATGGATCTAATGAATATAGTCTTTAGATACTATCTTGATCAGTTTTTGGTAGTCTTTATAGAAGATATTCTTGTCTATTCAAAGAGAAAGGAAGAACATTAAGATCACTTGAGAATTGTATTAAAGACCCTAAGAAAGGATATGATTTATGAAAAATTTACAAAGTGTGAATTTTTTCTTCAAAAAGATTAATTTTTGGGTCACATAATCTCAAAAGAGGGGATATCTGTGGATCCAGCAAAAACAGAGGTTATCGAAAGATGGTCGAGACCAACAGTAGTAACTGAGATCCGAAGTTTTATTGGTTTGGCTGGATATTATCAATGTTTTGTGAAATATTTTTCACGATTATCTAATCCACTCACCAGGTTGACTTGAAAAGGAGTTAAGTTCGTTTGGATGGAGGAGTGTGAAGATAATTTCAAGGAGATAAAAGGAAGGTTATCCAGTGTACCTGTGCTCACACTTCCTTGTAGTGGAGAAAGGTTTATGATCTACAGTGATGCATCTAAAAAGGTATTGGGGTGTGTTCTAATGAAAAACGATATGGTGATAGCTTATGCCTCATGACAGTTGAAAATCCATGAGCAAAATTACCCAACTCATGATTTGGAATTAGCTACGGTAATCTTTGCATTAAATATTTGGAGGCATTATCTTTATGGTGAAAGGTGTGATATTTATACTAATTATAAAAGTTTAAGGTATATTTTTACACAAAAGGAGCTGAATATGTTCCAAAGAAGATGGTTGGAGATAATTAAGAATTATGACTTCTCAATTCATTACCACCCTGGGAAAGAAAACAAGGTGGCAGACGCATTAAGTCGACAAGACCAAGCTAGCTTATCCATGTTGAGGATCACAAAATATCCAATATTTATAGATTTACAAAGGATGGATCTTGGAATTATAATGGAAGGGGAAAATTATTATCTTTCTCAAATGAATGTTCAACCATATATACATGTGAAGATTAAAGAGGCATAGAAAGAAGATGTAGAGTTACAAAAATATGTGAGAAATGTTCCTGAATTCCTTATTGATTGTGATGAAATAATAAGGTTTAGGAATCGGGTTTGTGTTCCTACCATCCCAGAATTAAAAAATTAAATATTTGATGAGGCTCGTAGTTCATCATTATCTATTCACCCTAGAAGCACAAAGATGTATAGGGACCTGAAAGAGTACTTCTGGTGGGATGGCATGAAAAGAGATGTTGCTGAATATATCTCTTGATGCTTGGTTTGTCAGCAAGATAAAGGTGAGAGACAAAAGTCTAAGGGGATGTTACAACCATTACCCATACCAGAATGGAAATGGGAAAACATCACTATGGACTTTCTCACTGGACTTCCTAAAACATCCAAAGGCAATAATGTTATCTGGGTTATAGTTGATCATCTTACAAAGTCGGCACACTTCATTTCTATTAGAGAATATTTCTCTCTTGATCATCTTTCCAGGATATATGTGAAGGAAGTGGTAAGATTGCATAGAGTACCACTTTCCATTATATCTGATTAGGATCCGAGTTTTACCTCGAAGTTTTGGTGAAGACTTCAGCATACTCTACATACAGAGTTGAGTTTCAACACTGCTTATCATCCTGAGACTGATGGTTAGTCTGAGAGGACAATTCAAACTCTAGAAGACATGTTGAGAGATTTCTCTATGGATTTAAAAGGTGGTTGGGATCAACACCTACCTTTTTTGGAATTTTATTATAATAATAGCTTTCACACCAGTATTCAGATGGCTCCTTATTAAGCTCTCTATAGAAAGAAATGTAGAACTCCAACTTGTTGGGATGAAGTTGGGGAAAGAAATCTATTAGGAACTGATCTTATTGATGAGATGGCATAAAAGGTAAGATCTATTCAAAAACACATAACAGAAGATCAAAGTCGACAAAAAAGTTATGCCGACAACCAAAGAAAAGACCTAGAGTTTGAAGTGGGTGATAAAGTATTCTTAAGAATATCTCCTTGGAAGAGAGTAATGAGGTTTGGAAAGAAGGGCAAGATGAGCCCTAGGTTTATTGGTCCTTTTAAGATACTAGATCATGTTGGGAAGGTAGCTTACCTATTTGAACTTCCACTAAATCTCTCTCAAGTTCTTGATGTGTTCCATGTATCTCTCCTGAGAAAGTACATACCTGATCCTTTACATGTACTAAGCTCATAAGTTGTACCACTGAAGAAAGATATTTCTTATGAAGAACAACCAAAAGAGATTCTGAATCATAGTGAAACATTTCTACGAAACAAGACCACTCTCTTGGTTAAAGTTTTATGAAGGAACCACAAATTATAATAAGCTACATCGGAACTTGAGGATATGATGAGGTAGAGGTATCCTCATCTGTTTGTTACGATGTGACGAATTTCAAGGGTGAAATTATTTTTAAGGGGGGTACAATGTAACACCCTGAGATTTTATGAGAAATATTTTGTTTTTATGTATTAGGTTATATGAAACACCGAAGGAATATTTCACTACACACAACATTTTCTTGGCTTGCGTTACATGCAATAGAAACCTTCCTCGATAGCTTGCGTTGTACGCAATACCGAGTTTCACTAAACAACAATATGCTATTAAAATATTATATAAACTAGTCGTAATGAATACTAATACCCACTTTTTAAAATTTTATAAATTTTATCTTTCAAAATGGACTTCATTTTTTGATTCAGAATATCGAAATTAGCTTTGGGTGAATTTTTGGTATTTTTCTGAAAATTTTCAATTTTTGATGAATAGTGAAACACTTTGAGTTATAGTTTAAAACCGAATTTTTATTTAAATAATTATTTATTTTATTTAAATTTATTTTAGGTCAAAATAGACACATAATACCTATATATGTTCAATGTAATTCATTGGAGTCAATTTATAATAATTTTAGATATATAAAAATTTTATAGAACTTTTCACCATCTTTTACCCACCTCCTAGGAGAATTTGCAAATTCACATAAAACCTAATTTTACCGCTTCTGTGAGTAGAATATAAAAAATATGAAAGACATGGTTGATATCAGTAAGTAAAATGTGGTTCAATGAGATGAAAATAATTTTTGGTGAATAGTAACTTTTAACTTTTATTTACCACGGTTAAAAGTAAATAGGGTAATTAAGGGTAAAAATGATATTATTATTACTCTAACACATGTCCTAATTCTATTGGATAAGTTTAATTCGACCAAAAGTGACCTTATCAATAAAATATGACCATTTAGGTCCACTTGTATTAGATTAGGACATTTATTATAATTTAATTCAAAGAAGAGTTAAAAGAATTAAAATGAAAGATTAATAAGTAAAACATTTTTAATATAGGGTTATACATAAGATAAATTCAACTGTAAATATTAATTAGAAATATAAAAATATTTCCTAGATAATGGTATTTTATTTATAGTTTTTAGACATTAAATAATTTAATTTATTTATGACACAATGATGATGCAGTAATTACCTTATTAATGAAATATTAACATAATTGATATTATAAATACCCAAATAAATGTAATTTGAGACCTTTTATGAGTTAAACTAATTTTATAGGTTAATATAACATATTATGCTTGGTTAGATGAATTTTTGTCAAAGTAATAATGCTGTTATGAATTTAGAAAAAACAAAATACCAAATTGTGTCAAAAATTAACTTAAAAGTGTTTTTAAAACAAATATTAAATTATTAATTGATATTCTATTCCTAAAAATCTAAGGTTAGGAAAAAAGACTTATATAATAATATATATTATATTAATGAACCAATTGGGGTTCGATTTTCAGTTTATAGTATGTTTATTAACCATATAGTGTAAGAATACAAGAAGACACGGTAAAAGTTAAATTATTTAACTTAGAGTTAAATCTAACTGATAAGGTTAAAATGGAAACCTAAACTTGTCTAAAACCTATTGGTTGAGATTATTTAGACCCATCACCACCCTAGACTCTAAATAAGTCACTTTTTAGCCATTATAAACCGAATTTGAATTTATTATAAAATAATATTTTAAGTTTTTCCTAAGGTGGCCCTCACCCCTCTTATAAAAGGGAACTCCCCCTTCTCTATAATTAACACCTCCAAATCCATTTGGATCGGCCAAACCCTACCCAAATACCATCTAAACTGTCATCCCTTTATCCTAGAGTCCTTTCTTTAGTCATAAATCCAACTTAAGGAGCCCTTTTGATCAAATCAAAAGGAAGAACCTGATGAAGAGGTAAATATCTCACCACCTATTTCAAGATCCTTTCTTCTTCCACTTCCCCCTTCTTTTTTGTTTCCATTATAAAATAATAACTCTAGTATATTCTATATAATGTGATGTTATTATAAATGGTATAACCATATTAGTTATTTTATCCATCCGATGAATAAAAAATCCATCACACGTGCGTACGTACAGCTTACCGTCTTCACGTCGTGGTGTAGTTTGTTATTCAAACATTTCATCATCTGGATGGGTATGATAATGAGTATAAATGATATAAATAAAAATATAACATTATTATTATTCTTTATATATGATATACCATCCAATTATATATGATTCTAATATGAAAAGAATGATATAATCGCTCGTGCGTACGTACGGCCTACCGTCTCCACGATATGATGCGACTCATTCTACATGATCTTCATTGAATAATGATTATATAAATTAATTGAATGAATAAATATGTTATATATTACACTAATAACATTCTGTAAATGAGGTATCTATAACCTAAAAATAGGAATAATAATTTATTCGACAAAACATGCATAAGAACATAAAGCAACGAACACCCGAATAACAAGTAGCAATGAAATATTACTAATAAGAAGATAATAATATGAACATATATAACATCATAACAATGAATATGATTCTGTAATAAGTCAATGACATTATTTAAATCATTTTACAGGAGTTTCAGATACATACGAAGCATATCGGACCTAAGGTAAGGGAAAATCTCACAATCTCATTTTTATCAGAGATTGTTTATACTTCAGAATTTACTAGGGAATATTTATCATCCACATCCATGTTTCCTCAATATGTAATATTATTTCTATCCTCGTACAATTTTTTAAATCCAAATTTACCTATTAGTTAATTTTTAGTAAAATATATGAAAGGAATATTTTTTCATTTTCAGTACGAGATACTTTTTGACTTTTCCGGCCAAAGTATGAGAAGAGTGTTTTTCTAACCTATACGGCATTAATGGATTTTTATGATTTCATATAACATTATTTCCATGAAGATTCCTTTATAATTTTTAAAGTTTATTTTTAATTAACTTCTTTTAGTTTAAAATTTTATGACATGTTAAGAATGGAAAAATGTTTTTGAAGTAGAAAGGATATTTTCCTCAAGAATGGAGTTCAAGTGTTTTATCAAAATTATTTTTCATCTAAGATAATATAAGATTCTATTTATATCCCTATTTTTACATTGATTTGATTATGTTATGATGTAATTATTTTTATGAAGTCCTTTTTTCTTATTTGGTTTATGTTATGATGGAATTATGTTTATGAATCCCGTTTTTATTACATGGGTTATGATATGATATATGATTTATGATTTTGTGGAACACATAAGAATGGTTACATTATGAGATGGGTGGGACCTATATCTCCCTCCAATTCATTGGGTAAATATTTATATCTCATGAGATATAAATGGCTGGAACAACAAGTTAATCCGGTTCAGTGATACATGACTGGAACGAGGAGTGAACTCGGTTCAGAAATGGACTTTGTCCACTAGGATAGTCTTGGAAATGATTCTTTACTAATAAGAAATGATATTCTATGATTATGTGTGTATGCCACAAAGTTTCATATTTTATGTTATTATTATTTGGATTACATTTCACTACTATGATTTATCCCATGTTATAATATTATGATCTCTTTTGCAGGTTAAGATTTTCAAAATGTTATGTTCTTATGAATATGATATGATTGATATTTACTTTGTTTACCCTTACTGAGCATTTGAGCTCACACTTTTTTATGTTTTCTTTTCCCCATGTCAGTAATAAGGGTATTAAGTAGGATATTCCAAAAGGGACTCTAGATATGATGAAATAAACGAGAGACAATATTTATGCTTTATGAACCAGTTGTTTATGTTTCCCAGTTTCTAAAGACACTATACCTATACGGTCCTATCATGATTTTGTTATATGTTTTAATAAGTATGCTTCAATTCTGAATTAATAACAATGTATGAAAAGTATGGGTCGTTATAATCACCATGAGATAACACATACCCTAGGAACCACAACTATTTCCACCAGATCTCCAACTACTGTAATAGACCCACCACTGGATGGAGACAGTGACCCACCAAATCCAAACATGGGGGCACCTCTTTCCATTTAAGTCTCTCTTACTCTCTTATTACTATTCCCCTTCCACTCTCTCTGTCTTTCTCTCTTTATTATTATTCCTCTCTCATTCTCACTTTTTTAGCACTTTCGTCATCTGGCCTTTTTTTTCCAATATATCTTTTATGTCAGTGTGTATTTAAAAAAACAAAAAAATATAAAGAAAAGAGTCACAACTACTCACCATTAAATTTTGAAATTTTTTCCAACCATTTTAGGGAGTCAAAAGTATTTCTTTCATCTCAAACATTTTTTATTTTCATAATCAACATGGATAATGAATTTTATGTCAAGACCAATAAATTTTGAATTAATGATTTTTAATTTGGAAAATGATTCTTCCCTAACCATGAGGAACAATGTTAGCTTTCATTTCAAGGTTACCTATGGCCATATTTTCAAATTGTGTGTTTTTTTACCCCTGATTTTGATTCTTGATTTTGTGGACCTTCGGGCTGAATTTCATACATTAGTATAGATTAATATGATGAAGTAATTTTTTGAACAACTTGAGAATCACAATAACGAAATGGCCTCCCATTAGCCTTACATTTATCCCCTATTTTAAATCCCCTTTGAGCCTATGAAAATTTATTTTTGATAGCAACATTACAAGCCCAAAATTTTTCCCACCCAATATCTACATGTATTTTCCTTTCATGATTTATTAAAATTAAAGTTTTGGGGGATGTATTTCATTTTGGGTGTCATTTACTTGATTTTCAATGTGTAATAATTTGATTGAGGTAAATCAATCATTTAAGTGTGGGGGGGGAGGTTATCATTTGGTGATTTTGGGGATTGTATATATGTTTATGTCATATTGTACAAATGATATTGAAAGGTTTTCAAAATAAATTTTTAAAAAACAAAAAAATGAAGAAAAAAAGAATTGGTTGTGTAATGGGTAGGTCAAAAATCTCTCTTTATCAACATTTGATCTTTTTGTAACTGTTACAATTAGTTTCATGATGATATCAAACAAGGGTTGGAAGATTATTATGTTATTCATTTCAAGTTCAACTTTTAAAAAAAACCCTTGCATCATATTTTATTGTTTTCTTGGGAGAAGTTTTGTGTTTTTCACATATTTCATCATTTCACCCCCTTACAATTCTCTACATCTCTTTTCTTCATTCAAATATCCATTCCCTTTTAAATATATTTTTTAATTTTTTCCCATGTCTCATTCAAAACAAAATTGTTCATTTCTTTTTCATGTTGGTGTTTTATGCCTATATTCCTGTCTTTTGGCCATTATGTTCCTACCATCCCTTATCCAATAAAAACTCATAAAGAATAACTTTTGATTATTTTTCACTTTAGAATAGGTAATGGAAGTTGATATCTCTATTAAACACTGAAATTTTTACTTTTGGTTGGTGAATGAGTGAACCTCCATAAATAAATTTTTATCATCTTCAGAGGAGTCAGTTATGAGTGCCTAAATTTTCAATTTCTAATTATGAGCATGAAAAATGAATGTTTTTATGAACATTTTTTCTATAATAATTTTTTGTGAAATTCATTATGGAAGAGTGAACTAGTCTACACCCCCTGGTCATAGAAAACAAAATTTTAATATTTTCTTTTGAGTAAAAATAATTTAGTTATGTTTTTATATTTAATGTACATGAGGACATGCACAATCCTAAGTGTACGAGATTTGATTTCATTCATTTATTAATAAATTTTTCCAATAATTTTTACTTATTTTTAAGGAAAATTGCATAATTTGTATGAAATACCAATGTTTTAATATTAAATATTATTTTTGAGCATGATTTGAATTAATCCAAATTTGAGTCAGTTTATTATATTAATTAGAAATATCAACCTAATTATCCAAATTATATGATTATCAGTTTTTATGGTTCATAATTTGTGGTACTAAAAATCATTCAAGTGTATATTTGGAAAATTTGGACATCTAAAGGGTTATATGGACCACATAAGAAGGCCCCCAAAATTTTTGGAGAAAACTGGATCATTCGTGACGATTGAATTTTTTGGAATAATACAGTATCCAAAATTTTATAAAAATACATAGTTTTTTTCTAGGATATAATATCCAATATTGTATAAAAATTTCATGGACTGAATAAACTAAAAAATGGTCCCAATTAATGCATGAAAGTCCAGCCCACAATTCTATATGAGATTTCAAAATATCCCACCATTATTGACTTTACTCCAAATAAAATTGAACAATTGACCTAAGATTTTTTGGGGATAAATTAAATATGTGGGACCCTAATTTTTATAATAAATTTTTTGTATTTTAGGGTATCTTCATAGACATAAATCCATTCATATTTTGACCATGGAAAAACTTGACTCAAAACTGGATAGCAGAACATGGTTTCATAAAATAGCCATAACTTTGGATCCAAAAGTCCAATGGATTCCAAATTTTGAGGTTGTAATTTAAACATCCATATATAAAACTTATAATTATAATATATCTCCCTGTTCAACTTTATGAATGGTCAAATGGTCAATCCTTCTTGAGGGTCATTTTTTGAAGGAAAACAGTCCACCACCTTGGGATATAAATTCATCCACCTATTTTCCTTGAAAAGGGTTGGAATTTATGAACTTAAGGATAATATTTTTCATTAACATAGGATTTCGAAGGTCATAGTATTATTTTTCGTTATCTTATTTCAACAAGAGAGTCATCTCTTTTCGTTTTCCCTTGTTTTTTTATTTTTAATCGTGTAAGTTTGTTTTATTTTCAATTGAATATTAACACATGTTTCTTCATCATCATATATTTTTCTCATTAATATTATATAGTTAAATATTAATTTTATTAAAATTGTTTAAACAAAGTTTAAAACCATTCTATTCTTTCTCTTTATTATCCAATCAAAAGAGAATTTTTAATTCTCTTTATCATTCATGTGTGTATTCGGTGCACAATTCTTTTCTTATCTTGTTCATTTTATTATATTTATAATTTATAATCATAAACATCATAAAATATTTTATCCATATAAATTTATTAGTAAATATCCCATTGGTTTTAGTCATAATTTTAGTATGTTAATTGATTGAGAGTGTTTTCTTATTTAATATTCTATAAATTGATATTGTGTATGTTGAACTTAAAATTTCATGGATTAATTACATGTTTTGTTTGACATGTGTATTCCATGGATTATTGGAACCAAAATTACACAAATGTTCATTAAATATTTAACCTTACATCAATAATAATTGATTGAGAATAGTACCCTAGTTGAGGCTTTTATTAAGTCCAAAACATTTAGAAATTCTGATCAAAAATCATCTTGTGAATTGGGTGTTAATTTAATGAAATATATAGAAAATCTGAAGGATATAACAATATTAACTCCCTAATTATGAACTCATACTAATAATTATTAAAAAAAATTTAAAAAAAATCCATCAATCATTCGTTTCACATAAATTTCTATAAACCCCCCTCCCCCATGCTCAAAAGACAAAACAAAAACAATAAACTCCAAAAAAAAATAGTGTGATCACCAAAGATTAGACCAACGTTCTACTATACACATTAAAGGAGAATTGTAAATTTGATAAATAGATAGGTAAAAATAATATTCACTTCATCCTAATATATTTATTTATAAAACTTCATCCCATTTTGTCAGAGTTCTACTCTTGATTCTATAGAGAGAATCATAAGAATCCATCTAAATACATGAGTGAAAGCTATTATTGTAGGAAAAATTGACTATAGGAAGGTTTTGATACCAAAAACCATTGACATATAGAGAAAATTATATAAACATATATTCTAGGGTATGAATAATCATATTAGACTAACCATATATCTGAAGATTATAAGCAGTACTAAAAACAACTCAGTATCTAAATCTTGTAGAAGAATTTTACTGAACTTCAAGGTAGACCCCATTTCCCAATCAGGTAAATAGAATGTGGTAAATAATGTAACATTACCAATTACTCCATGAATATCCTAGAAATTTTATCAAGAGATAAATATTCTTTAATAACAATGATGTTTTTTTAATTCATAAAGTGATCAACTACAACCCAAATAACATTACAGAATTTAAATGTATTAGGGAGTCCAACAAAGAAATCCATGCTGATGTTTTCCCTTTTCCATTTTGGTATGGGTAATGGTTGTAACATCTCCTTATACTTCTATCTCTCAGCCATAACTTTATGAGAAACCAAGCACCAATATACATACTCTTCAATATCCCTCTTCATATTGTCCCACCAGAAATACTTTTTCAGATCTCAATATATCTTCATACTTCCATTATGAATCAAGAATTATGATCTATGAGATCATTCTAATAGTTCCTTCTTTAGTTATGGTATTTATAGGAAAAATAAGTAGTTCTTTAACCTTATTATTCCATCGCAATAAAGGTTTAACTCATGAATATTTCTCACCTTCTTTTGTATATCCAAAAACTCCTTTTAAACCACTTTAATCTTTACATGGATATATGGTTGAACCCTCATTTAATAAAGATAATATCTCTCCCCTTAATTTAATATTTCAAGTTCCATTCTTTGAAAATCCGTAAATAATGTAACTTTTTTATCATCAACATAGATAAGCTATAATGATCCTTTCGACTCAAAAAATTATCCACCTTATTCACTTTCTCAGTGTGGTAGTGTATTGGGAAGTCATAATATTTAATCAAATCCAACCATGTTACTTATTTAATATTAAACTATTTATAGGTGAATATATACTTTAAACTTTTATGATAATTATATATGTAATACCCTTCTCTGTAAAGATAATGCCTTTATATATTTAATGCAGATATTACCACTACTAACTCCAAATCATGATTCATGTAATTCTGCTCATGAATCTTAAATTATTGTGAGGCATAAGCTATCACCAAATAATTCTACATTATAACACATCCCATAACATTATTTTATTTTTCACTATAAATCATAGACCCTTATCCCCTACTGGGTAGTGTAGGCATAGGTTCACTAACCAACCATCTCTTCAGTTCCTTGAAATTTTTTTCACATTCATCAGTACAAAGTAACTTAACTCTATTCTATGTTAACTAGGAGAGTGTATTGGATATCCATGATAAATCATTCACAAATTATCAATAATATCCATCCAATAAAATAAAACTATAGATATTTTTCATAGAAGTTGTTAGGGGACAATGTATGATAACTTACATTTATGATCGATCCACTAATAAACCCCCTATTAAAATTATATGACCCAAAATTTAAACTTTATGTAGCTAATATTCACATTTGGTAAATTTTTAATTCAAAATATCATTACATGGTGTCTATAATACAATACTCAACTAATATTTATGCTCTTCCTTTATCTTGTAATATATAAGAATATTTTATATAAAGACTCCCACAAACTGATGAAGGTAATATCTAAAGACTTTATTCATTAAATCCATGAAGATAGTGGGGGAATTAGTAAGACCAAATGGCATCACTATAAATTAATAGTATCCATACCTTTAATGGAAAGTTTTCTTGGTAATTTATTCAATTTGTAACCTAAATTGGTAGTATCTAAATCAAAAATCAATCTTAGAAAAATATTGAGCTCCTCGTAATTCATCAAAAAAATCATCAATATAAGGAAGGGGATACATATTCATTATGGCGGTCTTGTTATGTTTGCATTAATTAATATAGATCTGGATTTGTCCATCGTTATTATTAAAAACAAAGTACAGGTATGCCCCAAGGTTACATAATTTAATGAATGAAACCCTTATCAAGATTCTCCTAGAATTTCTTCTTCAATTCATGTAACTCAATCGGTTACATTATGTATGGATTCATTGAAACGGGAGTGACATCGGGTGTGAGTAATATTGAAAAATGAAATTCTTGATTTTTTGGAAGACTGGGAAACTCTTTAATAATGACATCCAATAACTTTCATAAAATAGGAATATCATCAATGTTGTGTTTCTCTCCAACTATCTATGAAAAATTCCTACTTTGAATAGGAATCAAGACCCATGGAATGGACATAATTTCCATTGGAAGTTCACATTTATACTTTCACCAATAGATAATCCTATGTCGGTTTGGAATATAAAATTTTACTTCCCTTCATTGATAATTAATATGGTATTTATATAAATAAATACAATCCATTCCAAAAATCACATAAAATTCAACTAGAGGGATAATAACAATATTTTTAGTGAGAATATTCCCAAAATCTTCAATCAGACTTAGATCATAGACTTGGTATTCGATCATCATACAATTATATTTTTTTACTACTAATTTAAAATTTTATTTTTATGAATATGAATAAGAATTCCTTGATAATTTATATGATATATAATAAACTTATATAAGTAAGATCAAATAGGGTACTGCAATATTTGGGCACACATGTTACCACCTCCACTTTATCATTTTATCTTCAATACCTTCCTAAAACAAAAATGGTTAGAATTACCATCAATCATCATTAATCAGGGTGATAAATCTTTTAATCTTGAAAAAAAAATTATAGGATGTCTAAATCATGGTACCTTTTTTCAATCTATGACACCTTAGTTTTAACCTAGGCCATTCGGGAACATTATCTATTCAAATCCTTGATAATGGATGATAAGTGAATCAAATTAATAATATCACTTAAGAATTTAAAAATTGGTGTGAATTAATATCCTATTCACCATGAACTAGAATGATGTCCAAGATATACCTGAACAACTCTTTTTAGGGTTATTACACTTAGATTCATCTGTGCCAAAACCATGTCTACTTGTAGTATCTAGACAGGGATGTATTTTATTAGTAAATCCACGCACTTTTATATACCATAAATTAGGATGTTATCATTTATGTAGGCATCTAATAATGGTTCTCCCTAAATTTTCCTCATATTAGTTTTCAAAGGTTATTAAACCATGCCTCTAATACCAGCTATAACGACCCAAACATTACTACATTAATATTAAATCATTTTAGATGAATATTCAATAAATTTCACAATAATAAACACCTAGGGACCATAGAGGTTTAGTGTATTTAGAAACTTATATATGTAAAAAATTGGTACATAAAATATCTATATATTGTTTTATTAAGTTCTTCATAACTATCAATATTCTTAGACATATCATACTTAAAACCATTCTTTATAAACTGGGGAGGGAAAACATAAGAAAGGGTGATGAAAGATGCTCAGAAATGTTAAAAAAAGTAATATCAATCAAAGATAATAATTTATCATAAGATAGTCATAAGGGTATGATAATATTATCAAGACTTGAAATAATCATACCCAATCATTCAATGATATTTACTCATGAAACATAGCATAAGGTTTTTTTAAACAAATTACATAAGAAATAAGATTGAGGAACCATCAATAATCAATCATGATCCATGAAAACATATAATAAGAATAATATATAATTTTTTGGCATGAACATAAGAATACAAATAATTTCCTTAGTAAAGTATCACTACCAAGACTATCATAGTGTATTCAGTTCACTCCTTATTTAATCATTTACTTAGTCAAGTTTCACTCCCAATAATTTCTTAGTGGACGAAGTCCCATATTGAATTAGGTTCACTCCCCATTATAGTCTTTATTATATCATGGTATATTATTCTTTACCCAATTAATTGGGGGGGATATTTAATTTGGTCCCACCCATTACATAATGAAAACCACACATATGTGTTCCAGAAGATCATAAAAACATTCATCATATCATAATATCATAACCCATGGAAAGGATAGAGGTTTTAAAAACATTTTGTAATCATAATCACAATACATATAGAGATAGAATAAATATAGTAATATTGGATCATGTCCCCATTAAATCATAAGAAGCAGAAAATTATGTTTTAATAGATAAAAATACCTTTAAAATATCATTAGAACAATTATTTAGGAAATACCCCTATCATTTTTGAAACACTTATTTAACATCTAAAATTTCATAAGTATTAAGGAAAATTTTATTTTAATTGAATGAAATAAAATTATAAATGAATATTAGAATAAAATAGTATTTATAAGGGTGGATAAATTCATTCATGCTTTGTAAAATAAAATAAAAATTCATTTTACAATGTTGGTGAAAAGTGAGAAGCACCTTTTTTGGAAAATAAAAAGAAGATTCATTTAAAAAAAATTTATTGAAATTAAAAAATGATTAAAAATGAATTTAATAAATATTTTAATAATAGTAAAATCATTCATGAAAAAATTTTAAATAAAATATGAACTTGGAAGAAGAAAGTCTCTACTGAAGAGAAAAATATGGTATGTTTTCCTTTAAAAAATTATTCCATTATCTTTAGTACTTAAAGAGTGGAAAATAAAATTAAAACATTAAATATAAAAAAATAACCATAGGATAATAAAATACATAATATTTTGAAGATATATATCATATAATTTAATCATTGGAAAATTTAATCATAAATAATCTCGGTAAAAATAATATTGTAACATAAAACCCTTACTAATGTGGTAACTTTTGAATCATAATCCCCCATGAAAGAAATAAATTAAAATGATACATTATATACCATAAGAATAAGTAGATTCATGATACAACATATAAATTTGGTATTAGATTCACCTCATTAAAGGAGATAGGTGTATGACATCAAATACGTCTCAATGAAACAAAATTGAGATAAAGAACCCTTACGGATTTTTTAATTTTTGAAATGAAATTCATTGGAATCTTGAAAATAATATTGTTATATAAATCCATTTAATTAAATCATATATTATTCCAAAATAAATTATTTTCATGTATATATACCATATAAATAATAAATCATTCCAAAACATTAAAACATGTCTCAATGAAGAGAAATTAATATAAAACCCTTAACTCAAGTTCGTGTTACTTCATAATTTCTCTAACCACATGTATAATAAGTTTAAATTTAGTTTTACTTATATAAAACAACCATAAAAATACATATAATACCATACATGTTTTACTAATAACATCTTATCAAACCTTTATAAATAATCTTTCTTTATCATCATCATTCGGGATGTCAAATACTTCATTTTTCATGTATGTTTTGGTTTTTTGGTTGTGGACCTTGCAATTTGATCATGGTTCATTCATATCCAGAATTTAATCATGATATAAATTTCACATATATTCATTATATATACATTTATTTTCACGAACCAACCCGGGTCAACCCTGAACCGGTCACTCGAGTCAATCCGTGGCAAGGCCTGAGAGGCGTTCCTGATCCTCCCAGGCTGGAAACAAGCACCAAGGGAATCAACAGAGTGAATATAGGGAATGATTTAACCCATTAAATAAATAAATAAAACTAAATGGAAGAAGATGCATAAGAAGTACAGTATATAAAATAAACTGAACTAAACATCATTTATACAAGAATCTAAAGAGAAATGCAGCAAGATAGCACAACCAGACCAATCGAACCTAATGACCACACTATATCCATATGAACCAATAGTTCACTCTCCCACACAAGATCAACCATCGCCCAAGGAGACTGAACTTAAGTTGAAACCTACACAAGGGATAAAAATATAAAATAACTATAGGTGTGAGTATTAAAACTTAGTAGGTTATCCTGATAAACTATTCTTAATGTACTTACTTTAAAATAAAAAGAAACATCAATCTCAAAAAGGAAATATAATATATAAAATTATTATTTTATATAAATTTTACTAAAAAACAAAGTATGGAACATTTCCCTTCTTCATTTCAAAACTTGGTTTGTTCTATCAGTGATTCCAACACCTTTTTAAGGGGAAAGTGAAGCTCCCATTTCAACTTGAAAAAAAAGGACAAAACACATTTCTTTAAAGTAATTTTTCACAAACCATTTTTAAAAACACACCTCACATTCCAAGTAAAATACTACACAAGAAGGCACTACAATGATTACACCATAAGGGAAGTTTAAATAAACATACAAATATCACATTTATTACTATAATAAACTAGGATCCCATAGACATAGGTGAACCTGGGAGATCAAGAATAATCCAGAAGATATTAATCCATGATACCCCATCCCTAGGATCATTACACACACGATGAAATCAAAAATGCTTAATATGCTCAGGCACCCTAACTCAGGACAAACTAAGGGAAAATATCATAGTTATAAACCCAGATATATATCCACCTACTATGGGTCATTGGTCTGTACATCAACTACTAGTGAAGTAATCGTTATTATAAAATTCTATCAATATGTTGGGTTCCCATGTATCATGTATATAATGGGGTGAGCCAACCGATGCCAGCCGAGCATCCAATCACATGTATATAAAATAATAAATCAATAACAAGCATCACATCGTGCCACTCCAAGGATCGATTCACATGCCATAGAACAAATAAAACATAAGGATTCCATACCTAGGACCTCTAATAATGGTTCATGAGGATTCCTAAGTGATGAAATCCCACCCATTAAATATAACAAGGCATCAGAGCCATCCAATGGAGGTTTTTTTTAAATAAACATTTTTTTACCAAGTTCATAAAGCTACCAAACGGGCCTTTAAACATTTCACAAAACCAACATTTATCGATATACCAAAATAGACTTTTTATAAAGGGGTGTAAACACACCATCTTTATAATCAAAACATTTAAAAACCCTCTTTAAAAAATTAAGTTTACACATTCAAGTCACAAACCATTTGTTTTTTATAAAACTGTCAAACAGGCCATTCACCAGCAACACGTGCCAAACATACTGAAAACCAACACCCATTTATTTATAAAACCAAAACCACTTTGTAAACCCATACAAGGACCCCCAAAATATAGTTTTTCACACTTTTAATATATTTAAAATTCCAACCAATGCATTTTATATCACAATTAACCCAAAAAATCCAACCGGGCAATTAAACAACATGAGGCATGCGATATTCAACAAAACATTTTCTACTTAACACTCAGAAAGGTATAAACACAAATTTTCATGTTGTAAGTTTATTTAAATTTCTTAACCATGTTTTAAACATCACAAACCATGTGTGAAAGCCAATGGAAAATTATATCAAATACTTTGTGGGCACATTTTAACAAAAATAATTCTAGTTATCACAAAACAAGGCTAAACACACCATTTTCACACCAAATAATTAAACCAAGGGTCATATAACAATACTTATGAATAAATAGGGCGTGAACAGCATGAAAAATATGAATAATAAATTAAAAGGGCAAGTAAAATGGGAAACCTACCTTGGATCCATGGCGCGACAACAACGCATTCCCAGAATCACTCCACACAGATTCTAAAACATTAAATTTACCAAGAGAAACCCTTAATGAGAAAAACCCAGAACAAAATAGAAGAAAAAACACAAACCCAGGTCAACATGACCATAGAAGAAGAGGAAAGTCAGGAGTAAAATAATGAATAAGGAAGGAGGGTATACCAGAGGGGGGAGATGTGCCGAAAAGTGGTGTCACACCAGCTGGAGGTCGTGCCGGAAGTGGCGATGTGCCAGTAGGGGTGATGATCCGGTAGGGGCTATGCGCCACCAGGGGTGGTACTGGTAGGGTGTTCTCCGGTAGAGGGAGGTTTTGGCTAGAAGAGGGCCACACCGAAGGTAATTCGGCCGTAGGAAGGGTTGCTGGAGGAGTAGAGGTGCACAGGGGAGGTGCTGGCTGAAGAGGGTCACGGTAAGGGGGGATCGTGCACCCCACCAAGAGGGGGGAAGGAGGGGGTATCATGGGAGAGAAGGGGGAAAAGATATAGGGGAGGAAACCCCTAAAAAATAAAACGAACCTATTAATAATAAATATAATACACATAAGTTATTAATAATAATAATAATATTAAATAATAATAATAATATAAATTCTTAATAATTATTATTATTAATATTCACAATAATAATGATTTTATAATTACAATAATAATAATAATATGATAATAATAATAATAATAATCCCAATTATTATTATTATTATTGTTATTATTATTATTATTAAAACAAAACTTTTAATTTTATTTTAATTTTTATTATTTTATTTTAACTTTCATTTTACTCAATTTTATTTTTCATTTAATTTTTATTTTATTTTTCAAAGATAGGCAGGTCGCATGGTTGCCTAGGTGAAGCCGCACGGTTTCCAAACCATGCTCTCCCAGTGCACCAGATGCTGCCAAGCCCAAAACACGCATTTTTCAACAAAATCTCAAAAATAAAGAATATAAATTATTAAAATTATTAAAATAATTAAAATTCCAGATCGGGTGAAAAATTTATAAACATTCCTATACTTCGGTGTTGAAAATTGAATTACATCACTATATGGAGATAGTAGTCTATTTGTACACATGAGTGACGCTTCCATTTTTTGATAGATGGAATGAAATAAAGGTAAATATTAATTAAAATTCATAATAAAATTATTTTAACCTAAATATAATATATAAACATTAATTATATCATAATAACAAAACATCAATGATGGTGGAGGAAAGTGATTCATATTTCTATGTGGATGCGGTAGTCGACGTGTATACACAAACCATACTTTTATCTCCCATTGGATTGAGGAGAGGTGGTAAATGGTCATGGAATCATCATATCTCAATATATTTATTATATTTTATTAATCATTTTTTATGGATGAATAATTTTCATAGTAAGTAAAAGAATAAATAAAATTTAAAGAGCTTGGTTAAGATCTATACCTCTTCTTTGAGAGACCTCATTTGGATTACTCCTTAAGCCTTGAAGGATTGGTATTAGTAGAATAAAATAATATCTAAGATGAAGTAAAGGATTTTTGGAAGTTCTTTTAGTATGATTTTTCTAAGATAAAAGTCTTAAATGGTGTGAATATGGGAGAATAATAGGTTTTCTATTATAAGTGAGGGGAGGGACACGCATGAAAATTCTTAAAAGGATTCAATAATTTAAAGAAACCTTCATCGGAAAGTGGATTCAAATGTATAGATATTAAAATTAAGTATAATATATTTATTGCATATCTTCCAAAAAAATGGCATGTTTATTGGGCAATACTACACTTATATCATGTTTTAACCCCCCCCCCCCCAATAAACTTGTTTTAAGCTTAACTATTATAACAAAATTATACTGTTTTTTCTATTTACTATGACCCAAAATTATGTTGAAACTATTAAATTATATTAATTATGATTATTAAAAATATTTAATCCATTTTAACTGATTAAATTTCTATTATTTTTAGAAATTAATTTTAATTAATTGGGCATACCGCAACGAAAAAACACTTTCAAAAAATGAATTTTTAAGAATAAAACATAATTTAATTCCATTTTTTGCATTGAAAAAACCATAAAATGAATATTATAATATTATAATTAATAAATAATCTATAAATTTAATTAAAACCATTAATAAATAGGTATTAAATTAGTTTATTAATATAAAAACACATTGTGTGCATAAAAACAGTTTTTTGGAAAAATGTGTTTTTAAAACCAAAAATTAACTTATACCAAAATCAAGTATAATAATCATTACTATTTATTTAATTATATTATTTAAAATTAAATTATTCTTATGTTACTGAAAGATAATATTCAAAACATAATGGAACATTTACTTGAAAATAAATGACAATATATACAAAAAACGATATTTTTCACTATTCACTGAAAAAAAAATATTTTTAGAAAAGTCATAAAAATTCACCATAACATAATATTGAAATGATAATTTTAAAAACAATATTAATTAAATCAAATAAAATTTCAAAAAATTCTTGAAACTCATTACAAATTTTTCATGAAAAAAAGAAATAAAACCCATTTTTAAAGAAAACATGTTTTTGAAGCATAAAATGATTTTACTAAAAATTGATTACTTATTTATTATTCATTAATAAATAAATTTTAATTATTAAAAATATTTATCCATATTTTTTATAATTTTTTTATGACTATTCATACCAACCAATTTAACAGTTATGTTATAATAGTTTTACAATATCACAGTTTATATAGAACCAGGGTTGCAAAAGATATCAAAAACATAAAGTTTCATATTAAAGGAAATATATATATAATATTAGGGTGATGTAGTCTTACCTTGGTTCCATATGTATTCTTGGGGTTTTCAATCCATCTATGTCATGCTTGAACTTAATATAAATTAATTATTTAAGATTGAGTTTTCTTTAATTAAATGCCCCTCTTTACATTCCTCTGGCCTGAGAAATGATAACTCCTAATATAGCCCTTAAAAATGATTTAAACTTGGTTTTGGATAGATAAATGGTATGTATATATATATGGAGAAGTAAATTGAATATATTAAAGGTATACTTATGTCTGAATTAGTTAAAAAGTAATTGTGGACCAATTCAATGGTTTTGAAATGGAATTTCATAACAATTGACGTCGTAATGAAATTGGAATTTTAATTAGATAAATGAGTTGTTAAATTATAAAGACCTTCTTATGAAATGTGATGTGAATTTTAACATGAATTGGCTTATTGTAATGATCTTTTAATGTTTTGGTTAAAAAATGAAATGATGATTATATATCATAATGGCTTGGGTAAAATCTATAATTAATCATTCATGATGCATGAGTTAAAATGTTACTTTAAAAAGTAATTTGGTGATTCAGATTATCTAATTAAAGTGATAAAATGGTATTTTGGTGTGTATTGATTGGGAATGTTGAGATGAGATTCTTGGATTCCATATGATATATGCTACTTTTGAATGTCATGATGAGTGCCTAGACTCCATACGATACTCCATGGTTGGTAGTTACAAGATGGTTTCTCAGATTCCATGTGATTGATAATGACTTGAGAGGGTCGGGAGGACTACCTAGAACCATTTGATACTCAGTGATTGGGGAATGTTGAGATGAGAATCCAGATTCCATGGGAATTCCAGAATGAGCCTCTGGATTCAGTGTGATTATTTATGACTGGGGAATGTTGAGATGAGCACTTAGATTCCATGGGAATGCCAATATGGGCATATAGATTCTGGATGATGACTAATTATTGGGGAATTTTGGGATGAGATCTAGAATTATATGGGAATTCCTAGATGAGCATTCAAATTCCATGTGATACTTTATGGTATTGGAAATGTTAGTCCAAGCCCTAGATTCCATACGATAATTTATATTTGGAATGGTCATTGAAATATTATCATAGTCACTCGGCACTTGTCAAATCAGGTATGGTCAATCAGGGTCAGGGACCTAAGGATCAATATGATATAGTCATCCTTAGGTGGCACTATGAACCTAAGTATCGGTGGTTGTTTCTGTTTTGTTAAAAGTGTTTTAAAAAGGTAAAATGTTTTAAATAATCAAACTATTTTAAATTGTTAAATTTTTTATTATAGAACTAATGAATGAAATTTTATACATAATTGGTATTTTAGGGACACATTTGGTGGTGTCCTACTATATTTTACTCACACCCTACTCAGCCCGTTATGGCATTTGAGTACCTGGGAATATATAACTATTTTTTATAGCTTACATGTATTAAGCAAGAATTTCCATTTATTATAGTTGGATTGATGATGGAGGCTTGTTGTGGGGCATGGTCAAAAGAAATTATATTTTTTTATAATGTATCACAGTGGATGACTAGGGTCATCTCACTTGATGAGCCTTTCCATTTGGTTCACTCACTTAATCTATTTTACCTAAGCTATCTCTTTTTGTTTTTTTTATTAATTTAAAAAAGATGACAATATTTTTGGGTTTTTTATTAATTTTCTAAGGACATGAGAAATGAGAATTTAAACTAATATGAAAACAATATAGAATTAGTTAAGAATAATGCACTTGGTCTTGGGTTCATCCTTGGATTCAATCATTATTATCCTTTATCTGCTTGATTTCAGTTTGATAATCCAAACATGGAATATCTCATTTGGAATACTATGGTTTATTTAGAAATTATAGAGTATCATTGAATTCTTAACCACTCTAAATTCCACTACCTCCTTTAATCAAGGATGATGAAACTCCTTGGTTTAGGAAGTTTCATCTTCTAGGAACTATCTAGGGGAATACGAATGTCTCTCTAAGAGAACGTGCTCCACACGCTGGATAGTTTTCAAATTTTGTCGCCCGTTGTTTCTATGGCGGCCTGACCAGCGGTGGTGCCTCTGTCTCCGGTGGCGATCATTCCAGGGCCCGATCTTTTGGACGGTGCCTCATCTCCCTGTTGGGGGTATTCTTCCTTCTCCCCAGGGATGAGGCGCTCGGTGTTGTCTTTCAAGGAATTACTGTGTGGGAGGGGTTCGGGCATGGAGGATCTGTGTATTCCAGAGATTTCCCCATTCTCGCACTCGATGGTGAGGGATGGTCCCCTTCTTTTGCTGGAAGCTACTGTGTACGCGTTCAACGAGGAAATTGCGGGACTCAAGTGGACACTTGTGGCGTGCTTCAGCTCTGTGAAGCCTTCCCTACCCATTTTCAAGAGATTTGTGGATTCCTGGGGGTTGTAGGATGCGGTTCGCATTTCGGTGCTGCACAGGTTCTCGTTCTATTTGGTGCTTAATTCGAAGGCGGACTTCGTTCAGGTGTCGTGCAATGCTCCCCGGGTTTTGGGTCGTTGGCGTTTCAATCTCTCAAGATGGTCGATGGAGGTTCACCGGGGGAAGGAGTTCTCTCAGGCTGCAGTTTGGGTATACCTTCCAGGGCTCTTTCTTCCGTTTCAGAACAGAACTTTCCTCAAGGCCATAGGCGATTCTCTGGGTGGGTTTCTTTGCGTGGATGCGAGAACCCGTTGCGGCGAGGAGACGATGGTGCCTCGGATTTTCATGGAGTTGGACCTGTCCTTGCCAATTCCAAAGAGGCTTTTCATAAAGGTGCAGGACTCCGTTTTATGGAGCCAGGACATTGTATTTCTGGTGTTTCCCAGGTACTTCTCGACTTGCCTACTGCAGGGACATTTTTTCCAGGTTTGTAGGAAACATAGTCAAGGTGGCTGCCATTAAGAAGCCAAGAACTCCTTTTTAGGGGTTTGATGAACAAAGCAGGTTCGGTCCGTGCTCACCCCGCTCCCCTAGCTCTCTCTGTGCCCTAAAAGGCTCCTGATGCCTCCCGAAAGAGTCATGTGACCCTTTCTTGCAAGGATCTGGTTTACCGCCATCCGGGTTGTAGAATTGATTCCCTGGATTCTTCTACAAGAGCTTTCTTCCCATCCCAGATGCTGTTAACAGGTGCCTTGTTGGAATCTGTCCTGAAGTTTCCTCCAAGTGTGTTGGAGACTAGATCTCGGGTTTTTCTCCGGGCGCTTGCTTCTTGCATCCTTGTTGGGAAGCTGCCTAAGGCGGATGCAATCCAAGAGGATAGGCCCCTTGCTATGGTTCTTTCAGAAGACTCCAGGAGGATGTCCAACAATGAGTGCATGGAGGTTTCAGTCATCCCTAGTGAGCAGCCTCCTCCAACGTTTGGCATACTGAGCATTAGGAAAACTAATGACGTATCATATCTAGAAAGTGATCAGTACTTGATAAATCTTGCTTCTTTGTGCGGTCTGTTATGGAAATATGGTGGGATGGGGGGATGAAGGGGCTGTTCACCGGAGTTGGGCCACGGGTTGGTCGGGCCGGCCCATCGGTTGGGATAGTGGTTTCCTTCTATGAAGCAGGCTTATAAGATTGGTAAGAAGCCACCGGGGGTCTTGAAGACATTAGTTGGAGCTGTCTCCCATTTTAGAAGCACTGCTCACCCCGAGAATAGCCTGCAAAGTTACCGGATCATGTGGACGGGACTTGGAGCACAGATTGCTCGTGATGTTCCGTTTTCTGCAATATGTTGGTCAGTTCTTGAACCAATCAGGAGAAAAATCCTGGGTGTCATTGATGTTGAGCCCAAGGCTGGCATGGTGGGGTTCAGGTTCAACACCATTGGCGTTAGCGATGCCATATCGATGGGTACGAGAGGGATGTGCTTTAGCTTGCAGTCCAGGGATTTGATTGCTGATAGTATTGAGACCGTTATGTCCGCTCAATGGTATGATGGGAACATCTCCATTCCCGGTTGCGACAAAAATATGCCTGGTACAATTATGGCAATGGGACGGCTCAATCGACCAAGCATTATGGTTTATGGTGGAACTATTAAGGTTTATGGGGAGTATGTAAGTGGTATCAGAGGAGGTTGGTTTGTGCTTGCAATTTAACATGAGGATTTTGGAAGCTTCGAAGAGGATCGCAGATGCGTGCATGGAGCAGAATAAAGTTTGGAAATTAAAGCAGGTTGAGAGAGGTGATGCACATATCCCCTCATGGGATGTTGAGCAAGGGGAGCTGTTTATTCCTGCAGGTGCTCCAGATTATGTGGTGATCACTATTACGGGGGAGCCAGATGTTTCTGGTTTTGGTCCTGTTCAGCAGGATGATGCAGATACAAATGTGATGAAGATTTCGGCGTTTGATTTTCTTTTTGCAGGGGGAGCTGATATTTTTTTATCAGAAGTGCAAAAGGACGTCGTCATATTTTCTGCAATTGATGATGATTGGTGTGATACCGACATACTTTCTTTCCAACTGAGTTTGTTGGATGGTTCCATTCATTAATGTGATGAAGGAGGAGATTGTTGAGATTCATCACATTTATTAATGAGAGAAGAAAAATATTAATGGAGGGATTCATCACATTTATTGATGAGAGATGAAAATTATTAATGGGGAGATTCATATCACCATTAATTAAAGATTTTCTCCCAACATTAATGGATATTTAATTCTCAATATTAATGGATGGAATAATGGATGTTGACTGCATTAATTGATTATTATGGACTTGGTGTCTATATAAGGAGGACGCAGAAACATATTTTAGAGAAAGGGTGTGCCAGCAAGATGTAGTCGGCAAAGGAGACCCGGGAAGGGGTTGCCGCGTTTGCGGTGGCCTGTGTGGCACGACGACGATGACGCGTCGGCGTTTGACAGGTGCGGTGCAGCAACAACACAATTGATGATCGGGGCCACGTATCGAAAGTCTGCCTGATAGCGGTGATCAGGTGGCGTGTCCCGATTGGAGATCGACGGTACATCATGATGGAGAGATCTTTCGGGTGTCGCAAGTTGGTGCGAGGTTGACGCGTGTTCGGGTGAAGATCTCCGAGGTAGTGACGTTTCGTCGACAGAAGGGTGACGTTTTGTCACAGTTTGATCTTCCGATACATGGCGTCAGCGGGACGTTTATCAGAGAGAAGGCAGAGGCGTATCGGGGTGTGATTTTCACACATGTTTTCTACGCTCTCTCATTTGTAATTCAAGTTTGGGCATTACTTGGATTCTTTGTACTCTCTGATTCATAGTGGATATTTTGGGAATTGCCCCGTGGTTTTTTAATCCTCCGCATGGGAGGGTTTTTCCACGTTAAAAAAACTCGCGTGTTGATTTCTTCATTCTGCTTATATCGCTTTGGGTTTCTCACGATATTTTTTGGCAAGCAATTTTCGGCCCGGATTCGGGATTCTCCCCCAACACTTTTTAGGGGTTTGATGAACAAAGCAGGTTCGGTCTGTGCTCACCCCGCTCCCCTAGCTCTCTCTGTGCCCTAAAAGGCTCCTGATGCCTCCCGAAAGAGTCATGTGACCCTTTCTTGCAAGGATCTGGTTTACCGCCATCCGGGTTGTAGAATTGATTCCCTGGATTCTTCTACAAGAGCTTTCTTCCCATCCCAGATGCTGTTAACAGGTGCCTTGTTGGAATCTGTCCTGAAGTTTCCTCCAAGTGTGTTGGAGACTAGATCTCGGGTTTTTCTCCGGGCGCTTGCTTCTTGCATCCTTGTTGGGAAGCTGCCTAAGGCGGATGCAATCCAAGAGGATAGGCCCCTTGCTATGGTTCTTTCAGAAGACTCCAGGAGGATGTCCAACAATGAGTGCATGGAGGTTTCATTCATCCCTAATGAGCAGCCTCCTCCAACGTTTGGCATACTGAGCATTAGGAAAACTAATGACGTATCATATCTAGAAAGTGATCAGTACTTGATAAATCTTGCTTCTTTGTGCGGTCTCCACTTCAGGAGGTGAGTGGGAAAGCTCCAAATTGTCCAACGAGGCTTCTTTTTTCCTCCCCAATTACTTCAGATGTTGGTTCGGGTGTGTGTACAAGGTCGACCATGAGGAAGAGGCAGGTTAGGGAGTGCTCTGCTTCCATCGTGACAGAGACCGCACTTGTGTCATTCATTTATGGCAGTTGTGATGCCCAGAGGAGGGAGGTGATATAGAGAGAATTAAATGAGTTTGACCCAGGGGATCATCCTTTGGTGCTGGGAGGTGATTTCAATATAATAATAGATCTTGAGGAGAATAAAGGGAGGGTGTATTCCCAAGGAGGGCAAGCAGATCTTTCACTCAGTTTTTGAATGGCAATGGGCTGATGGATTTGGGCTACTCAGGTGACCCTTACACATGGTTTAACAACAGAAGGGGTGGTAACTGCTGCTGGAGTAGGTTCGACCATTTTATAGCCAATGTACAAGCTATTTCTATGTTATCGAACGCAAAGTTGGAGAACTTGACTCAAAGAATCTCTGACCACTCTCCACTTTTTCTCACTCTGAATAGGAGGGAGTCCTCACAGGAAAGCTTCAAGTACATGAGCTAGTGGTCAGGCCTTCCAGGTTATCATTAGCTGGTGAGGAAGAGCTGGGAAGAACCAATTCACGGTCATTATTGGGTGGCCTTGTACTCCAAGTTTAGGCATCTCAAGAAGGCCCTACTTTTGTGGGCTCGAAGTATTCCCCCCCTTGGATCAAGAGCTGGAAGTTCTTAACCAAGATATCGAGTGGCTTGAGGCCAACATTGAGGAGGCCTGGGATGATGCTGTCTTTGAAGATCTCTCTGAGAAGAAGAATTCCTTGGTGATTATGGTCCTCTTTCAGGAGTGTAGGGCGAGGGAAAGCTCAAGAATTAAATGGCTGAAGGAGGGTGATAAGAACACAGCTTTTTTTCATGCATGCATAAGGGAGAGGCGGAGGGTTGTTAAACCAAACCTTAAACTTGTTGATGGATCGTTCATTGATGATAGGGAAGTGGTGGGAGGATTGGTGTTTGCTTACTTTAAGGATATTCTGGAAGGTCTGAATCCCAATATGCTTTAGGGATATCCTTCGGGGGGTGATCAGTTCTGGGAGGGGATCCCGACCCGTGTATCTTCCCAGGATAATGATATGTTGGTAGGTATCCTGGATGAGGAGGAGATCCATGCGGCGATGGTGAACCTCAATCATGAGAGTGCATCAGGCCCAGACGGCTTTCCTGGTAATTTCTACAGGATCTCTTGGGAGGTGGTCAAGGGGGATATCACCTATGTCATTCAGGATTTTTTTAGAGGGGGAAGCCTGCCCCGGGTAGCGTCTACCATGACTCTGGTGCTCCTACCAAAGATCAAAGACCACTCCTCCCTCCTACATTACTGGCCGGTGAGTATGTGTAACTTCCCTTATAAAATTTTGGAAAGTATTATCAACAGGCGGCTGTCCGAGAGCCTCCCTCAGTGGATTTCTCTGGAACAGCATGGGTTTGTGAAGGATCGCTCGATTCAGGGAGCCATAGCATTGGCTCAGGAGATGCTGAGAGACATTAACATTAAGACTCAAGGGTCCAATATGGTAATCAAGATGGATATGAACAAGGCGTGTGATAGGCTTGAGTGGCTTTTTATTAACAAGGTTTTGAGGAAGATGGGTTTTTTCTAGCTGGGCTTGTGATATTTTCTTCAGGTGTTTCAGCTCGGTATGGATGGTTGTTTCATTTATGGGGAGTACTCACAGATTCTTAAAATTGGTTAGTGGGCTTCAGCAAGGAGATCCATTTTCCCCGAGTATTTTTATTCCTATACAGGACACCTTGAGTGGGTTGATCAACAGAGGGCTATCAAACACAGACATTCTTACCTACCGAAGGAAGTTGAGCCTACCTATTATATCTCACTTGATGTTTGCAGATGATACAACAATTTTCATCAATGCGGGGAGGAAATCTGTACAATGAATTAACAAGATAGTTTAGATGTACTTCCACTGGAGTGGCTAGATTATCAACAAGGAGAAGAGTAAATTCTATGTTCCCAGAGCATGCAATATGAGCAGGGTGACTACTCTGGGGACAAGGCTGGGTATGAGGTGCGGTACGTTTCCCATAGAGTATCTTGGTACTCCTCTGTCTCCAAGAAGAATGCGTATCAGTGATTTTGATCGTGCGGTGAGCAGAACTTCGGGGCGTATATTGAATTGGAAAAATCAATATTTATCCTTTGGGGGCTGTATTTCCCTAGTAAATAGAATCCTTTCGGCCATACTGGTGCATGCGCTCTCAGCCACCAATGTACCAAAGGGGGCTATTAGGTCTATTGATAAGCTTCTCGCTCGTTTCATTTGGGATGCGTCTTTAGAGGGGAAGAGACATTGGGTCTCTTTGGGGAAGATGGCTCGGCCTATCTTAGAGGGAGGGATAAATGTTAAAAGCTTAGCAACCACTATCCATTTCATGCATGCGAAGTTAGCTTGGGAGGTAATGGAAGAACCCACTATTTTGGGGGTTATTATGTCTCGTAGGTATAGAGGAATTAATGAATTCTCGGCGGTAAGTGGATCTCCTTTATGGTCTTCGGTTTGCAGCATGATTCCAATCCTTCTCCACCATTCAAAATGGATAATTGGGGAGGGAAATATTGTGTTCTAGAATTATAATTGGTTGGAAAGGATCCTTGGTTACCCATAATGTCCAGCCCCAGTTATCACCTTCAAGGAGTCGGCACAGTATCCTTCGTTCATCAGAGAAATTATGGATGCACCTCAGCGTGAGGTCTTCGACTTTTCCCTCATCAACTCGGAGCGTGATCCATGTGTATTCACTCCTTCTACTGTGTGGAAGTTTAATTAGAACGATTTTTTCAGGATCAGCGCGCCTCTGGGACAACATGAAGGGTGGAACGGTATGGATTATTGTAGCAGGATACCTAAAAAGTATAATTTCCTACCCTGGAAGATCCATAATTGTGCGCTATCCTCCGATGATAATATCAAACGTCTCGGCATCGGCATGGCTTCATGCTTCCATTGCTGTACGAACAGGTGTGAAGAAAAAATTAACCATATTTTCTTTGAAGGGGACTGGGCCCGCCAGGTATGGGGTTTCTTCAGAAAATGCACATGGTACTCCTCTCAAGTTACAAGCTTTGATGGCTTCATGGAGTGCTGGTATCACGGAGTTGATGGTGCAGGGAATGAAAAAATGGAAAGATTGATTATATTTAACGCTAGCTGCTGCTGCATTTGGAAAGCACGAAATCGGGCCAGGTTCGAGGGCTTTAAATCCACGGGAAGAGCTATGATAACCAGAGTAAGGTGCATCTTGGCAGATATGTTTTCACTTGATGGAAGTTGGAAAGAGGCCCCATCCATGCGGGCGATGCACTCTCTTCAAGCTGCGGACTAGCAGATAGGAGCTAGACCACAGGTTAAATGGGTACGGTGGAGTCCTCCTGAAGTTAGATTGAAATTGAATACAGATGGTTCTTGTATCCAGGGTGGGATGCGCGGTGGAGGGGTGGTCCGAGAGTCTAGTGGCAGTGTGATCCTAGCCTTCACGGCGCATTATGGGAGTGCCAATTCCATACAGGCAGAGGATAATGCTATCCTTACGGGAATCACCATTTTAAAGGAGAGGGAGATTTACATTGCGCAAGTGGAAACGGATTCCATGATTATTCATGATCCCCTTCATGACAAAGGTAACACACCATGGTCAATAACCTATACCATTAGAAAATTCAAGCACTTCTTGACAGAAGCACTAGTGTCACCCACACTTGGAGATAGAGGAACAAGGTGGTGGATCACTTGGCCTCGCTAGCATCACCCGTTGATCCGGTCATGTGTCTGTCTAATGTTTCTCAATTTAAGCTGGAGGGGGTGAACCTGATTCGGGGAGATGCCCTCGGCCTCCATTATTTCTGGCCTCCGTAGTCTTTTTCCCTTTGTTTTCCCTCCCTTTTGTTTCGAATAAAAATAGTAATTTTGATGATGATAGGAACTAGCTCAATCGATGTTGTTTCATCCATTTATTAGCTCAACTCCAAAGTGTGAAAAACTAACCAATTGAGAGATGGAGTGATTAAATAAAATTATAAAGATAGATTGAGTTGCATGTCATTGGGGTAAGTCACTACATCAACGATAGTTGCCTCACCCATGCATGCTACTCAATTCTGTCTACAAACTTAAAATAAACTTTGACGAAATTTCAAGAACACTTTGACTTCCCCCCATTCCAAGCCTCAGGGTCAGCCTCTCATTTCTAAGAGTAAGATATCACAGTGGTGAAGTTGATGGAAGGAGAATATAAAGATAGATAATAAAATAAAATAGATAAAATGGTGGATGAATAAAATAAAAAATTGAAGAATGGAGTATGAGAAGAGAAAAAAAAGAGAGGAAGAGAGAAAATAAAAAGAAGTTATGTAATTTATAAAGAGAGTTAAAATAATAATAATAATATCATTAATTATTATTATTATTGAGAAAAGAATTTTAATTAAAGAAGATAAATAGAAAGAAGAAAATAAGGAAAATAATTTTAAAATAAGAATGATAAAATGATATTTATAATAGTATTATTAATTTAATAAAAATGTTAATATTAAAAATAATTTTTAAAAGAGTAAAATAAAAATAAAAGGATAAATTTGGATGCATGGATGAAAACTTTAATAAAAATGAATGAATTTATTTAATTACTACTAAAATGAATTTTAAATTGCAATTGAAAATATAAATTAAAACAATTAAAAAAAACTAAAATAAATGAAGAAGAAGAAGAAATTGGGTAGGAAGAAGATGGTGCATCCAAACTCCTCCTTAGTGTAGATCTCCTTCTTGGTGGTGTCAATCGATGGTTTGGAAAGGAGTAAATACTCATTTATATAGGAAAGGGGGAGTGACTCTATCTTAATGGCATTCAAAGATCCCTAAAACCTAGGAGGAGATATCATGGGATTTAAATCACCTCAAGACCTATGATGAATAAATATTACGCATTGAATGAATGCAGAATTAAATCTCCAGATGGAACTGGGTTAATCATTATTTAGTGTGGAAGAATTCATGCAGGAATCCTCAGGAATGTGGCAGCAGCGAGCAGGTGTACGATGAGTGAGTAACGATGGCCATTTAATCTTGAATAGCAGTAAAGAAGTAGGTTCATCATGGGTTGTTCCACGTGACATGTAGCAGCAATAAAGATGGTCAAGATGTATAGAATGGTAGGGAAGCAGTTTTTGCATGCATGTAACAACATTTGATGAAGATGGAGAGAAAATGTTAAAAGTGTAAATTTCATCTGGTGATGCCATGTAGCAGTGTTACAGGGGAGGCATGCATGTAGGGGTTGCATATGGTGGGTGCATGTGGTGGTGGCATTCATGCGTTGGTGGTGAGTGGTAAGTGACGATGCATGCACGGTGTGGAGGCAAGCAGTGAGTGGCAGTGCATGTATGGGGTGGTAGTGAGAAGAGGTTCATGCATGGGGTGATAGTGAGCAGCAAGAGGCAGTGAATGCATGGGGTGGTGGTGAGCGGCGAGTGGTGGTGCAAGCATGGGGTGGCGGTGAGTGGAAGTGCATGCATGGGGTGACGACGAGTGGAGGTGCATGCATGGGGCAGTAGCAAGTCTTCTAACCTATTGTTTTACATAAAAAACAACAAAATAGTTACAAAATTTCAAAATCATAATCAAGATGTCAAAATAAATTACAACAAAAACAATGTGTTTTTACTTTTCTTAAAATTATTTTGATTCTTATCTTCAAAAAATCCAACATTTAATTAAAACATTGAAATTCAAGAGTTTTAACATTGAAATTCAAGAGTTTTAACATTTAAAATCACCCATAATTATGGAAGTTTGAATAAATAATTGCACATTATTTTAGTCTATCAAATACCCCCACACTTGAACCATGCTTGTCCTCAAGAATTAAATCTCAACCAAAATTTAAAGAGGTCACTAGTGTTTATCAATATTCAAATTTCAAAAGTAATAAAATCTAATGATCATAAACCTAAAATAAAAATTCCAAAATTCCAAATAAAATATCAATTTAATTTCTCAATTTTCAAAGAAGTAATCAAATACTTTATTTTACTTTTCCCCATTTTAAATTGATGGAAGATTATCTTCTCATTCATTCAAGTTCCTTAATTTATAATTATTAAACATGGAAAATCATGATTTACCTCAACTTAATATTTTCACTCGTATATCTTTATAAAATTCGAGTAGATTAATGCTCATATCATGAAGGTTTCACATTTCCTTACGATCAACAAAACCTTTAGTGTGGATGATCTTGGAAGGTTATACATCCATGAGATAGTGAAACTTCCCGGGGTCTAGAATACTATTGTTTTAGATAGGTATACCCATTTTATTTCATGGTTTTGGAAAGGTATATAGATATAATTGGGTACACAAGTGCTTTTGAGAATAGTATACAACCCCCAGAAAGATAGCTAGTATGAGCGCATGATTCAGGTTCTTGAGGACATGCTGCCAGCATGCATCCTAGATTTTAGGGGATCCTTGGAGAGGCATATACCCCTGGTTAAATTAACCAATAACAATATATTTTAAGATACAATTAATACAGATCCTTATGAGTATTTTTATGGTAGGCCATTTTGATCACCCCAATGTTGGTTAGAGGCAGGAGCAGCAGTTATGCTTGGACCTCATCTTGTTTAGGAGACCATAGAGCAGGTTTAGTTGATTTAGAAGTGGATGGATACTAAATATTCTCGTCATAAATCATACACTTATCTATGTATATAGCCTCTATAGTTTTTGGTCGGGGATTAGGTTTTCTTATTCATTTCACCAGGGCTGGGACATAATAGAATCTGGAAACATGGTAAGATTTCACCGTAGAATGTCAGCTCATTTGAGATTCTGTAGAGGGTCGGTTCGATAGTCTATCAATTTTAGTTTCCTCAAATTTACTAGTCCATGCACAATTTCTTCCATGTATATCATCTACGATGTTACTATTCATACCAATCTCATGCCATTTAAACCAAGTAGGTTGAGTTACGGGTAGATGCATCCTTTGAGGAGCATCCTATACACATTGTGGAATGTAGCACGAAGGTTATCCAAGGCTGGTCAGTTTGTTTGGTATGGATTCAATGGCATCATTTTCAAGTACTAGATGAGACCTAGGAGTGATAGATTGATGTATGATTTCATTGGACAGATTTATTCTCAGATCATGTTTCACCACCCTTACAAGGGAAATTTGGTGATGAATTACTTTAAGAGAGAAGTTTGTAAGAACTCGGTTCTTCTTCGAGGTATAAGTATCTTACTTTACATAAATTCTCAATTTAAATATCTAAATATGACCTAATATGAATTCCATTTGAGATCATGGAGGTATCGTGGGTGCTCGGGGCTGGTTCGGAGCCCGAAACCCAAGTTTTGGGATGACAATGGCTCGGCACACAGTTTGATGAAACCATGTGGGGTGGGCCGCAAGGTTTGATAAAACAGTGTGGGACAGGACACATGGTTAGATAAAACATTTGAGGTAATGGTAGAGAGTAGGAGGAGGCCGCATGGTTAGAGAAAACCATGTTATTTGTGCCGCACAACCGTGTATCCATGTTTGTAATTTTGACAATAGGGTTTTCCAGGGTTTTCAAATGGTTAGTCAAACAGTGTGAGGTAATTGTGTGATTAAACCTTCCCTATAGATATGTCTACGTGGTTGGCACACAGTTTTTCCAAACAGTGTGTCCAAACTGTGTGACCATATTATTTTGGATAAAATTATTATTTTCCCTTAAATTTTTCTTTTTACCTAAGCCTAATTTCACTTTCTCCTCCTACAGATAGAAGCACATTTGAGATCTCTTCTTGGTCAAGTAAACTAGGATTTTTTTTCTGACTATCCATCTTATCTATGAATCAAATTTTGATCATCTCATTGGAACCGCATCAATGAGTAATGGATTAAAGTTTTGTGGTTCCTCATTTGGTTTGGTATCAACTGCACTAATTAAGTGCAAGGTAATTTTCCCTATTATTAGGTTCTTTGGTTTTTATTTGATTTTATCCTAATATGAGTCAAATAAATAGCTGATATTGGAAAAGATAACAACTATATAACTATAGTATGTGGTATCATTATTTTGGTTAAAATTCAAAGTGTTTAGATACATAATTTTGCTATGTGCCGAATTCTTAGGCGACATCTTGAAATGGATTTTGATCCTTAATATAAATTGATAGCCATATCCTATTAAATTTAATAGGACCATTAATGAATGTTTATAGGTCGATAAACTTGAAACTAATTCACCCCTTTGGGTGTGTTGTGTGTTTAAATAAGACCATTTTATGGAATTTAACCTTGGACCCTTTTAGTTGTGCCCTTTACCTCTTGTCTTAGGGATGTCAATAATGAATTTACAAATGATGTTTTAAATTTTGAATTGATATATAAATTGAATTACAATGTCCATTAGAATTTAATTTATTAATGTGAAGGGATGGAATGACCTTGAACTTAACCCTTATTATGCAATTTCTTGTTTAAGCTTGAGTTACCATTTTAAATTAAATTCCCTGTGAGTTAAATATAGGTTATTCCATGTGACAGTTGTTTAAGAATGAGGTTGTTATTATGAAAAATTTACCATGTTAGTATTTTAGAGGCAATCCTTCTAATCTTGGTCATTTCGTTAAGTTACCTTTTGAGGTGAGATATAAATAAATGCTTTTGGAAATGACCTTGACATGTTTAAATGAAATTGATTAAATGGGGTTGATTAAATGGTATTAAATGATTATATTCCTTGGGTGATGCATGGAATCAATCGATGAATGGCATGTATGGACTCATTTTTATTTTATCATGAGTATGCATGAGTGAAACTTGGAATCCTTATATGGACTGTCAAGGAAATAATGAAATGGAATTTGATCATATATACCATGGGTGATACTTGGACTCCCTTAGTGGACCTCCAAGGATGGACTCGAGTGGTAGAGATGTCATACCTCACCTAAAGTGATACATGGATTCCATTGAGGTTCTCCATAGACGTTCTTGTTGGGTGTTGGTTACTGTTACATAGATCAATACCTGGATTAAAATTTTGGAATTCCATAGACGGGATTAGGTTATCAACTGATTAATGAATAAAATGGTTTAAATGACATGTCTTCCTTGCTAAAGGACAATCTTGCATTCAATATTTAACTTTTTTTTATAGATATCTTGTTTAGGAATATTTTTATCATATAATAACTACAGGGGGAGTTGGGATATACTCCATGTCCCTAGACTTAATAATTAAATGATATTACTTTATTAAATGAATTTGATTATAAATGAGAACCTGGACTGTATAGAATGTTTACTTTCAATACTTCCTTGCTTATTCTATTACTCTATTCACTCTGTTATGCATATTCCATGACTGGATGGAACTTGAACTTAGGTATTTGCGTACTGGGATTATGTATCGCACCATATTTGGGCCACCTTTGGGTTCCCAAATAGATTATATGATTGTAGGTATGGATAAGGGAAAGATCCCTGATATAGGTTCATGATTTCTATTTAAGAGAAGGGGAACATGGGACTGATCTGAGGCTCATGGTTCTAGTGGATAGTTTTTAGCATTTTTGTACTTTTGTTAAATGTATTTTGCACCTTCCTTGTATACATGTTTTTGATTCTTTACTAAACACATGACATGTATCATTATCATTGTATATGAGATTCCTTTTTTATCATTATATATTCTTGTTGTGTATCTACTTTCTGTATGATTTACTGCTTCCTCTATTTATTAGTTGTTGATATTATTTTCTGTTTCACTCTGGTAAGAGGGAATAGTCTCCCAAGGACACACCATAGTCCCTCACTTCTGGTCTATAGCCATTGGCATTTGAGGATATGTGCTTGAGGTGATGTGGCTAACCAGACTCAGGGAACCTTTCTATTACACTCGGGTCCAGGATGTTACGTATGCCTCAACATTATCATTCTAAATACATGGTTTATCCAAGAAAACTACTTCGCATACACTTTAGAATCATTCAAAATAAACCTATAACACCGAAGGAATTTTCAATATATTTTCTTTTTAAATAAATACAATATCTTTGATATCTTTTCATACACACAAAACTAGTATTAAATGAAACGTGACACTCTATTAAAAATTATTATTTAGGCATGACCATTATAAACTAGCCATTAAGTTTCAAAGTATGAATATGACTAAATAAATTATGAAATATATATGGTTTACACATTTACAAAATAAATTCAATGGTTATCTATGGATTAGAAATAAAACAAGAACCATTTCAAAGAAAAAGGCATGTTTGTTGAAAAACTATATTTTTCTAAAAATAAGTTTAGTAATGCTTTGAACACATAATTTAAAATTAATTTTTATCAATGTTATAAATTTTATTTTAAAGAACTAAAATATTTTTCAAAATCATTATACCAATTTATAAAACAGGTAAATTTTAGGATTTTTCATAAAATATTAATTTTTCAGAGAACATTGAAAAATACCTATTTTTTATAAGATTTTAATTTATTTTTAAAAAATTAAGTCCCATTATTATTTTTATTAGATTTAAAATTAAAATAATTATTAATTAGTCATCTTAAATCCAATTAATCATATTTTAATCATCTTTAACTAGATAATAGTATACGTTTTTTAGGCTTTAAAACACATTTGTTTCTAAAACTACATTGAAGTGTATAATGGTTCTTGATTTTCAACAATTAAAATAAACTCTTCTGATGAATGGTTTAATGAAATTTATATTATATATATATATATATTAATTTAAATTCATATAATTATTATTAAATTCCATTTATTTAATATGATATCATCTTTTCCTAAAGAATGTATTTCTTGAAAAATTATTTTTTCAACATGTCTGTGGGTTTAATTTTAAATTATATTCTACCAATTATGTGATTTGAATTTGAAACAATTGATTATATATTTGGAATCATCATAATTTATGTTATCTAATAATTTCAACTTAATTTCTTACCATAGTGAATATAAAAGACATTAAAAATTATTTACCGTTGTTAAGGTAAAAACGAGTTTACTGGGGGGTTCAACTAAAAGGATAATAATTAATTACCCACAACATATATAATTTCTATTTTATGGCACTATATATACATTATGTCTTATAAGGTTTGAAATTATTTCATGTTCTATCCTTTTTCAATGGTAAAAACATGAATATAATTCTTTCTTTTCAACATTTACAAGTGTGTTTCCTCCCCTGCTTATAAAAGGACACCCCCTATCATATCCTTCACATAATTACAAAACCCATTGGTTTAGAAAATAAATACAAAAGTAACTTATCTATTTCTCTCCCATCATTCTATAATCCTTTATTTGTTTATAAATTCAACCTAGGAAGGATTTTGGTGCAATCCAAAAGAAGTTCTTCGAAGAAGAGGTAACATCCTTAACCAAGCATTTTTTCTTCCACAAAATATTATTAAAACATGATGATATAATAGACTTATTATATTTTATATACTGATATGTTATTATTTTAATTTAATATCCCACAACCATCTCCACTGCCCTCAAATGGGAAACTTAACTATTGTTCATGTGTACAGCGGACTACCGTCTCACGAACCGATGTAATTCGTTTTCCATAATATCTTCTCATGGATGGATATAATTATTTATTTATTGTTTATATATTATATTTATTATATAATTGTACCTATTATGTTATTATATCATATATACCTTCCTAATTTCAATTTTGTAGAGAATACTATAACGTCACTTGTGTGTGTGGCGGACCACTGCCTTGTGAAGCGATATGATTCGTTCTTCACTTATGAATTACATGGAAGGTAATAAGGATTAATTTAATGTTAATATTTTTTAATAATTAAATATTATCCATCCTAGAAAATTAATATATAATATTATTTCTTACCCTTCCATCCATTGAAAATGGTAACGTCATTCATGTGTACGACAGACCACCACCTCGTGAAGCGATGTGATTCATTTTTTTATTTTATTATTACTAATTCACATAAATAGTATGTTTCAGGGTATTTAAATAAATGATATGATATTTATGATATAATTATAATATTTTAAATATAAAATAACACTTATCTTCCTTCCATCATGATCTTTGAAAAATAGAAATGTTACTCATGTGTACGTAAGACCTACCGTCTCCAAGATTGTAAAGTAGTTCATTTTCATAACCAAATTTAATGGTTGGTTTAAAAATTATAATTTAAGTATAAATATTCTAATTATTAAATTATTATCATTTTTATGATTAATTAATATTATCTTTTACTTTAGTCATCTTACCAAGGTGATTTTGGACATATGATTCATCTATCATTAAAACATACGACATGGAATTAAACCGTTAGGTAATTTAATATGAAATGGTAATAATTAAAATAAAATTAATAATAAACCTGAAAATAATTCTTAATAAATTAAATAACTAACTTAATTTTATTATTCTGGGATATAAATAACACACGTGAAAAAATGGGCTCAAAGTAAGAAATCTATCTAAACCACCCTTTCCATTGGGTTATGAAATTTCACTCTCTAACTCATTTTATATCTCTATTAATGTTATATAATTATTATAAATTATATATATAATTATCTCATATATACCTAGCTTATTCTCCATTCCCTTTACGGGGTAATACATACCTTATGTTCATTTTTGAAATTCCTTCATTATGAGATTTTCTTTTTTATGATATGAAGAAAGATTATGCAACAAATTTTCTTTATATGGGTAGTTATTATGATATGAATTACAGTTGATTCATTTATGTGGAACACATAGATCATGAACATGTAATAATTAGTGTTCCTACATAGCACTCCAATTAATTGGGTAAAGTTATAGTCTCATGAGGCGTCATGTAAGGGATTAAAGAGTAAACCTATTCTGTTATGTGACTTTGTCCACCATGTGATGTTATCTAGGAAGTTATCCTTGACTGATGTTTATGTATTGTTTTATTTTGTTTCCAAATTTCCTAGATCTTATGATACCATATTCTTTATAATATTATTTCATTTAATTACTCATTATATTTCTATTTTATGATGTCATGTTATCCATTTGACTCACATGTTATGTTTCATAATCATGTTTATTCCTTTACCATGATATTTAGCACACCTCTCTCTTTATTTATTTCCCATGTTATCCCATATAGTTTTTGGATCTCAAACTAATTTTAGGATCTTATTATGGAGAATTAAATAATGATTCCATGTTGATGTTTCCTTTTATATTATATAAACTTATTCTTCCAATGTCACTAGGACATTACGATCCTTATAACTCCTTGTTACCCTTCTGTTAGGTATCTTATGATCCCTTTTTGTTTTACCTTTTTCCTTTGGAAGAGTATTTTCATCCCTGAATTGGCAGGATACCTATAATGTTTAAGTCATGGATTTTATGGATTTTCATATTTTCCTTGGTCTTTTATATTGTCCATTGGACAGTTACATGATGTGTAATGGAGATTCACGATGTCTAATGTTGACCTAAATCATCTCGTTACTTGAATTAATAGTGAGACATTTTACACATTGTGTAATTGTTACACATCGTGTAATTTGAAAATCTGGTTTTTAATTAAAAAGGAAATGCATTTTTTTGGAATAAATTAAATGAAAGGGATTCATGATGTGAAAAATATTACATGTCGTGTAATTCCCTGAGTTCCAGTTTTTAGGGTATCGTGTGGGTGTTTTACGTCTCGTTTGATTTTTTAGCCTCCTCTACTCTTCCAAATTTGTTTCCATTGGAAATTTTGGGTGTCTTTCTTTTGTTCAGATTGATTCATTCAATGTTTGATTAGTAGGGTTATACGCTTCGTCTCTTTGGGTAATATTTCCATTGGGGTGCTCTCTCTCGTTGGCAGTTGCAGCACCATTTTTCATAAAGGATGGTAATTTGATTTTGTTTTTTATCAATTTTTTTTATTCCTTGGTCATCCCTTGTCTTGCAAATGAAGATCTTATTGTTTTCAATACTTATTTTTCAAAGGCGATTAGGTTTTCTATGCTCTTAAGGTGCATGGATCTATTCAATTGTTATAATTTCTTGAATTTCTTATTGTTCATGTTGATTTATTAATATTTGAAATGGAATTTCATGTGTTGAAATTGAAAAGTGAATGGGTTTTTGTTTAAAAATGGTTTTCTTTAAATGGAGTTACACTAATTTGAAATGGAAAATAGATTTTTAAACCCTGATTCATATTGGATTGGTTTTAAAATTTGTTTTATAAAAATTTGTTCATGGTTTTTAAAACAAAAAATGACAAACATTGCGTAGTGGGAACCTTAGGTACATCAACATAGAGACACAGGTATCCTTAGTGTGTGTAAAACCACTAGGAGGTATCCTCTTATATTTAAATGTTCTATGGCAGTCCTCAATGTTAGTTCAAATCCAAATTTATTCCTTGTTTGGATTGTGAGTGTCTAGTGCATATTGTAGCATAGGCTAGAGCCCAACTAGTAGGTTCATTTTTTTATTGGTTTCTTATTACATGTTAGTTTATTTAATGGATGTTGTCTCATATTTATATTTATATTTTGGTATCTTCACTTAATTTTTTATATATTTGGAAAACACAGCATGAAATATTTCAAAAACTCTAGAATTATTGGGAAAATGATTTCAAATTTTTTGTTTATAATAATGCTTGTAAAACTATATTGTATTAAAGCTTGAACTTGTTCATTATTGTTATTATAAACTGTATAGATATTTTGGTTGTATCCTACTGGAATTTGTTTCTAACACCCTGATTTTTATTTTGGGTGGTTGTGAGCCTTGTTTTGTAGGATCCAAGTATAGAGAAGAGCATTCTATAGCATACAGGCTTCTCTTTACATTACTATTATGTTTTGGGATGGTTTGGAGGTGAAATTCTTTAACACAGAGTCTAGTTTTCTAGTTTTTTGTACATTCTGGTTTTTCTTATTTGGAACAGCTGTATCACTCTTTTTTCTAATTTTCACTCTATTTTTATTTCTTGTTTAACTTATATATAAGTCATGTTTTATTATGTTTTTTACCCCATTCTGTAATGGGGTGGCTTGGGTGATTGGTCTGGTTATCTTGGGTTGGTTTTTACAAAATGGTATCAGATCCATTATTATCTTGAGGTGTGTCAGTATTTCCTAAGTTAGTTCTATGTCTTGGGTATATAGGAGTAGGAACATTGAAATTTAGATAGTAGGTGTGGAAAAGGGTCATGGCCATCACACTCTCATTACTAAATTTGTGTTACCATGGGTGGTTGGAAAATCTTTTCTAAGTCCAAGATCAATTATTTATGTTCTTTTAAATTAATTGTATGGGGTTTTTATTTAAATTAACCTATCTAAAATGTATGTGGACTTGGTGTGTGTATGTTATGTTGAATAAACTAAGTCGGGAGTTTATTTAGATGGACTTATTCCTTTAAAAATGTATTGATTTTTTATGATAGTATTCGTAACTACTTTAAATTATTATTATTTGAAAGCATGTTTTGTATTCTTGTTTTTGGTTCAATGGTTTTGGAGTTATCTCATGAATTATTGATTTCTTTCTTGTGTTTAATAGAATATTCCTCCTAGAATAACACTTTGAAATACAATAGGAGAATCCACAAGTTGTGTTCCGTATGAAGATCCTCTAGTGGAAACTTCTTTGGTTGAAGAGGTGATATGTACCATTCAAACTCTAGATTCAATGGGCGTAGTGAACTTAGTATGGGAATTGGATCATGGTTTGGAATTTACAAGCAGAATCCACCAGTTTTCAGTGGTGAAAAAGGACCACAAGATTTAGAGGATTTGATTAAAAGGTTATAAAGGTTCTTAAAAATTTTCAAGACTCTTAAGGATTCTTAGTTGGGTTTTATATGTTTATACTTGAAGGTCTATGAATAAGATGGTGGGTATAAATAGTTCTAGTAAAGTTACATAAAGGTCTTATCGAGGTTTCTTTCAACAATATCTTTAATCAGTAGTTTTATCCTAAGACGTTACATATATCCAAGACTTGGGAGTTTCTAATGTTGGAGTAAGGGGAAAATACCATTTTGGACTCCACCCCCTTTGTTGAGTTATTTCATCTAGAATAAGACCTTGTCACTAATGATTACCTGAAGGATCGGAGGTTCGAGATTGGGATAAGGTATGATGTTTAGTCAATGCTAGTTCTTTTGTGCCTTAAAACCTTTGTGGAGGTATTGGATATAGAATCTTTGACTGAGGCAGACATATCTGGGAGGATGAGCTTGGGCGGAGCTTCAGTGGGTGTAGTGGTAACCCAGGGTGTTACTTCTGGTCAAAAAAGGAAGCAAAAGAGTGGTCAGTTTTCTACAGGTTTAGTTTCAGTGGATTCTATAGGAAAACCACAAGTTATTTTCCACTAGTGTTGTAGGCATTGTGATAACATCCCTCAGTGTATGGAGAATCATAAAACTTGTCATCTTTGTGGTGATATGTCCATCTGAAGCATTTTTGTGATAAGATATCCCAATGTAATAAGGTAGGATCCACTTTTAACTAGGGGACGCAGGTTTAGTTTTATGCTTTAAAGGGTGGTCGGTCTCATTCTCAGACCAAGGGGAATTTCTAAGTAGATAATTCTATATGGCTTTATACAACTGAGTTTTCTCTAGAGTAATCTGAAACAGGTCCAGTTATTGTTATAGGTATAGTATTTATTTTATCTTTTATGGTTCTAGATTTTTTTTGATACAGGTGCTACTCATTCTGTTATATCATCAAATTTGGTTTACATGTTGGGTTTTCATTCAGATCTTATTCTTTTCTTGTTAGATATTTATATGACTTTGGGAAAAAAATTTGGTATAAAGTTTCAAATTTCCTGCATTCTAGGTGGTGATAGGAAACTTTGAGGTGGTTTGGGACTTCTTAGTACTTTATCTTGACATATTTTACATGATCATCAGCATGGAATAGATTGTTAGTGTAAAGTCCCACATATACTATTATCATCATTAGGTAAATTTCTTATCTACCTATGGGGTAACTCATGTTTTTTAGGGTGTTTCGGACTCTATATTGGGATGGGAAGGACCAGTTGTTCCTAATTCCATTTTAATCTCATGCCAATTGTGAGAGATGTTTCTTAATGAAGTTCACTTATGATTGTGAATTCAGATACCAATTATTGTGTGTACAAACCCTAAAGCATATCTAGATGATTTTTCTATCTTTTCTCCATAGAGAGGTAGACTTAACTATTGACCTTTTCCTAGAATGATTCATATTTCTATGCCATCCTATAAAATGGAACCTGCTAAGTTGGTGGATCTGAAAGTCCATCTTGAGGAACTAGATATGAAAGGATTTATTCATCCTAGCACGTCATCGGGGTATTCTCTTGTACTCTTTTCTAAGAAGGAATACGGAAGTCTTAGAATTTGTATTGACTATTGGAAGTTGAATTGTGTGACCATTAAAAATAATTATCCATTGCCTAGGATTGATGATCTCTTTGATCAGATAATGGGGTCGTTGGTTTTCTATGTTTTTCATATGATTGGGCTACCAGTAGTTGAGAGTCTAAAAAGATTATATACCCAAGATGGAATTTCAGAGTTGATATAGGCATTGAAAATTTATTGATATGCCATTCTGTCTCACTAATGCTCATGTGGTATTCATGGATTTAATGAATTTAATCTTTCATTGGTTATTGGACTCTATTTTTTGTGCTCATAGACAACATCTTGGTGTACTCCAAGATAGAGAAGGAGAAAAAAAACCATTTGAATATATTTCATTGATAATTGAGGGAATATATTCTATATGGTAAGCCTTCTATGTGTGAATTTTGGATTAGAGAAGTGAAGTTTATGGGGAATGTGATATCTAAGAGGGGTGACTTATTTTATCCTAAAAAGTTGAAGGCTGTTATGTATTGGGTGTATCCTAGAAAATATTTTGAGAACTAAAGATTCTAGGGTTTAGAAGGTTACTATATACGGTTTGTTTGGGAATTCTCTAATATTGCATCGTCTATGATAGCTTTAACCCATAAGGGTGTAACATTTGAAAGGAATGATAGTTGTTAGATATATTTCAAGGATATAAAGATGAGGCTGACTTCAGTACTAGTTTTGATTCTTCTAGAACCAGGTTTAGGTTATAATATTTTCTATGATACTTATGGTACAGGTTCGGGATGTGTTTTAATATAAGGGAAATAGGTTTTGGCATATGTATCATGCCAGTTACATCCTCATGATTAGAACTACTCATCCCATGATCTTGAGTTGGTATCTGATAAGCATGATCTTAAGACTTGGCATCACTATATCGTTAGTGAGCGGTTTATGGTAAATTATAATCACGAAATATTAAAGTATATTTTTACTTATAGAGATTTGACCTTGTGACAGAGATATTGGGTTGAGTATCATCAAACATTTGATTTTAATATCATATATACACCCAATAAATGAAATGTAGTGGCTGAATCATTGAGCAAAAAGTTTCTAACACAAACCATGAAGGAATCATCTTAGTAGTGGTCTCTAATGAGTTTGTTTGCTAAGATGAGCTTGGGAGCATGGTAGGTTGGTAGAGAGGTGTTCTTGGTTTTGATAAAGTTTGAATCATCTTTTTTATAAGTGATTTCAACTCAATTAGAAAACAAACACTAAGATCTATTGCTTAGGGGAAATCCTAAATGGTGGGGAGACCTTGTATGAGTTGTCTTAGTCTCCTAGTGGAGCCTTGTGCTTCCATAGCAAGTTGGTTATTATATTTTCATTAAGGAAAGAGTTACTAGAATGTGTAAATCAGTCTTGTTGTTCTGTACACCCTATGGATACAAAGATGTACCATGATTTGAGATGTTGGTATTGGTGGTCAAGGATGAGGTTTTCAGTTTCAATTTTTTTACCATGGTGTCTCACTTTTGAAAGAGTTAAGGCAGAACATCAGAGACCTACAGGTTTTTTGTAGCCTTGACTTGTTCCAGTATGGAAATTGGATGATATTTCCATGGATTTAGAGATTGGTTTACAATAGGATCCTAGTGGGAAAGATTCTATTTGGGTGATTTTTGATAGACCTTCCCAATAAAGGTGACAATAAAATTACAATAGCTAGGGGACTTGTATGTCCGAGAGATTGTGAAGCTTCATGGGGTTCCCTCAGAAGTTGTTTCTAATAGGGACTCAATGTTCATATCTAGTTTTTGTAAAGGTTTTCATAAGTCAATGGTTTCTAGTTGAAATTGAGCATAGCCTATCATCCCCATATGGATGGATAGATAGAGAGGGATATCGAGGATCCCGAGGATATGCTTCAGGTTTGTGGGCTTGATTTCAGTGGATCTTTGGACAATCATTTTTCTTTGTTTGAGTTTTTCTATAATAATAGTTACCATACATTAATTAATATGGAACCATTTTTGGGTTTTTATGGGAATCCATGTCGATATCTCTTATGTTGGGTATAGTTCAAAGAGTAGTCCTTGGATGGGTTGAGTGTTGTTCAGAAGACCACCGGAGTGATGCAGTTGATCCAGAGGAATTTGATCACCGAAAGAGTCATCAAAAATTTTATCCAGATCATATTCGTTACATGATTTAGTTTAAGGTCGGTAATCAAGTCTTTATTATAGTTTTACCCTGCTTGGGACATCATCATTTGGGTAAGAAGGGTAAGTTGGCATCATGGTTTGGGGGCCCCTTTGAGATCATTGAGCTGAAGGACCCTGGAATACCCTGAGAGGGGACAGGCAAATCAAGGTGTCATATTTTTCTCATTAATGTTTTGGTTCTTGTTCCCTCATTGGTAGAAACTTGTTAAATCTGCAAACAAATGAAAATAGGGAGAATAAACAACACTTTTACTTGGTTCAACACAAAGAGCTACATCCAAGGAGCATACAATGACAGGTTTCCAGTCATACCAAATTCCACTAATCTTCACTAGCTGTGGATTACAAAGTTTCAGGCATAGTCACTTTGTCCCAGGCTCACTACCTAAAGTTCAGGGATATCTCACTACTTCCCTCATGTCACTCCAGTTTTCTCCCCCTGGCTAACTACCTTGGGTGAAGTCTCACTCAATTTATAGATGTAAAGGTCTCTTCCATAGATAAGCATTAAAGTATTTGTCTCCTCTTCAGCACGAGACACTTATTGCATTAGGGACATGAGAAGATGCTCACTGAAAGCCCTAAACACTCTACACTAATACTCAAAAACAACCCTTCGCAAATCCCCTTCACAATGCTCAACCCTTCGCAAAGATCACTACCTCGCAGAGTACAACCCTTCATGAAGATCCCTGCCTCACAGAGCAACCTGCCTCGTGAAACTCACTGCCTTGCAAATCATCCTTCCCCGCGAAGCTCACTGCCTCATAGATTAACCTACCTTGCGAAGCTCACTGATCCAACGTGGAACTCCCCATCTTCACAAACCTCGTATTAATTACAAGAATTAGAATCTTTCAAGACTTTGGAAGTCTCTTTGCGATGCACGGTCTCTCTAAATACAACCGGCTTCATGGAGCACCCCAATATTTGTGAAGTCACAATGATAACAAATTGTCTCTCTCAAGTTCCTCTGTAATGAAGAGGGGTGGCCTCTTATTTATAGGCATAGTGTAATGTGGATCTCTGCTTTATCAGGCATGAAATCTGGATCGATCAAAAATTCTTCGTTGTGCTTCCTCCATCTCGCAAAGCTCCACTAAAATTTCTGATTTGCAGAGCTCATCGTAACCGCAGAGCTCTACGTCGAAAGCCTTCACACCATCACAAATAACCACTACAAATCTTCTTTCCTTCACTCTTCGCGATGCTCGTCATAATCGCAAAGAAACACCATCTCAAATCATGAATCTTCATTTCTTTGAAATTATTATGATATCCTTCTCCAAATCCATGCCTTTTCCATACAAATGTTATATTGATTCAAAAGGGTACCTTTCACGAAGCTCAAAAATCAAACTTTCGTAATCGTATAACACACCACCTCAATTCTTCCATTATCTACGAAATCCAATTCATGAATCATATCTTTGTGAAACTCTTACCTTTTCCATATTTTTATAAGGGATTCAAGAAGAACCACTTTTCACAATTCATGCCATTATCCAAATTTTGGACCCCCAAAATTTGGTAAACACTATGAAACAACGTCACCTTCAAAATTGCTTACTGATTGACCTGTATGATACCTTTCCTTGCAATAACCCTGATCACCCATTAGAGGATTGACAAAAAACACAAACCATGCTTCTTTTCCAGCAAAAAAATTACCTTGGTTCCAATAATCTCCCCATTTGGGTTTGTTGACAATATCAAGATAAATTCCCTAATGAGACGACCATGATCAAAACCATAACATTTAAGAAACAACTCATCCATCACTCTAAGTCTACATGAGCATTGCTCATTATAGAAAACAAGAGGGAAGGCATGAACTGTATTCTCGTGTGTTTGAATTATATCTTTCTTGACATGGGATTCTCCATATTTCCACATTGAATTGATTCGTTTATCCCCTGTTATAAATAAACCCAAAGAACAGGATTTAAACATTGTAGAGCTCAGAATAGACTCCCCCTGAATCGTTTCTCCCCCATAAACCTTTAACACTTCCACAAACGGATTAACACAGTTAAAACAATTTGGGGAGAGGGGAATTATGTAACCTCCTTGTACACTGGGAGGTGGATCAACACTAAGGATCAACTGATGTTTCTCAAACACATCCTCTAATAGTAGCTTGGTCAGGATATCATCCACTTTAATTTTAGTTCCCACATGATCCATTTTAATCACACCATGTTAAACTTTTTCTTTAATGAAGTGATATCTGATTTCAATATGTTTTGTACGAGAATGTTGCACGGGATTCTTCATAAGATGAATTTATCTCTTTTTATCACAGTAAATCACCATTTTTTATTTCACCATGTCACCAATATCTGTCATTTGTTGATTCATCCATATTATTTGAGTGCATTCCTTTGTAGCGTAGATATACTCAGCTTCAAAAGTACTGAGAGAAGAAATTTCTTGTTTCTTGCTCAACCAGCCAACACATTTCTTCCCAATATAGAATGCTCCACCCCTAGTGGACTTTCTGTCAACTACATATCCAGCCCAATCAGCATCAGAAAATGTTGATAATTCATTATCCCTTCTGGCAGCAAAGTATAATCCATGATTGTGAGTACCTTGAGTATACCTCGTGATTCTTTTTACTTATTTCATATGTTCTTCCTTCAGATTACTCTGAAAGTGGGTTGCTAAGAATGTTGCAAAGAAAATGAATAGTTGTGTTGCTGTCAGGTACAATAAGCTCCCAATGGTTCTTTTGTACATTATGGGATCCACAGAGGTCCCATCCTCATGCTTTCCAAGTTTGATTCCAACCGCAAATGGGGTGGACATTGGTTTTGAGTCATGAATATTAAATTTCTTCAACAACTCTCTTGTATACTTTTCCTGAGAAATAAATGTGTAATCCTTATTTGGAAGCCCCTACAACCCCAAGAAATATATGAACTCCCCAATCATAGACATTCAAAATTCTAATTTCATGTTATTGGTGAATTCATTTAGTGATTTCTTCCTAGAGCCACAAAATATAATGTCATCAACATTAAATTGAACCATGAACTAATCTGTTAGAGAATTCTTCACATAGATATTGTGATCTAATCCTCTTATTTTGAATTTCAGCTTCTTGAGATAGGAATCCAATCAGTAGTACCATGCCCATGGTGTCTATTTCAAGCCATAGAGTGCTTTCTTTAGTTTGGAAACCTTTGTTTTATTAGTACCAAGAAGAAAACCCACTAGTTGTTCAATGTAGACTTCTTCTTTGAGAACACCATTCAAGAATGTTGTATTGACATCCATTTGATATAATTTATATCCTCTTTGGAGTTACATGTAAAGAAAAATCCTGATTGACTCGAGTATATTTATTGGAGCAAAGGTTTCTTCAATATCAACACCTTCAATCTGGGAATATCCTTTACATACTAGTCGTTCCTTCTTCTAATAACACTTCCATTCTCATCAAACTTGTTCTTGAAAATCCATTTTGTACCAATCACATTGTGACCTTCGGGTCTCTTCACTAGATACCATGTCTGATTCTTGTCAATGTGATATAACTCTCCATTCACGGCTTTCACTCATGATTCATCCTTTGTAACTTCTCTAAATGAGGATGGTTCCACAACTGATAGAAATGTAGACTATATGTTATTCCTCATCCTCCTTGATTGTGTGGGTGCACTCATGTCTTTGATTATATTAGATGGATCAATCTCAACTCTTAGATTTATCTTGTGAGGTTTAGTTGCATTCTCTCCAGCTAAGGTTTTCTCTTAAAATTCTTTTTCTGATTCAACATCACTATGTGACTCCTAAGTGTTTTGTACACCTTCCTCTATTTCTGTATTTTCATTTACTCCAAGTTAAATTTCTTTTTCATTTTCTATCACATCATCATATGAAATCCTTGAAGAATTTTTTGTTTTCTCTTCAATGATATTAACATTTCTTCTTTATAAAATCCTTCCTAATAACTTGTTGAAACACTTTTAGGCTTTTCTATTCATTGAGTATCCAAAGAAACTTCTTTCATATGAATTGTCACCATACTTCCCTTGAATTCCTTATTTGTTTCTGATGAAGAATTTAATTCCAAAAACATGAATTTATTTCAAAGAGGGATTACTTCCATGCCACAATTCATATGGTGTCTTCATCTCATGTATATAAATCCCTTATTCGATTATGACTATACAATGCAGCTTGAACAGCCTCTTTCCAGTAATGTTTTGAAATATGACTTTCAATCATTATAGTTCTTTCCATGTTGTTCACCTATCAATTATTTCACTCAACAACACCATTTTGATGTGGAGTTCTCACAGCAGCTACCTCATGTTGTATCCCATGCTTTTCTAAGTAATTTTCAAATTCAATGGATGTGTATTTGCCTCTATTTTCAAATCGCAGCAATTTGATTATTAATCTAGTATCATTCTCTATGATTTGATGATATGTTTTCATGAAATCATGAACTTATTTTTTCCTTTATATGACCATTACACACGCCATTCTACTATAATAATCTATTAAAAGGACAAAGTACCTTTCTTCATGAGTTCCAACAACACTTATCAGGCCACATATGTCGGTATTAATGAGATATAGAAGATGATATAACCTTTTCTTGTTTGTACAATATGAACTAAAGATCTATTTCCCCCTAATGCAAGCATCACAAGACTTTTCATGTTCACTCTTCAGGTTGGGAATATCTATGACAATATTCAGTATTTATACTTTAACCATGTCTTGTTGATTGATGTACTCCAATCTCTGATGCCACGGGTTATTTTCTTCCTCAATAGTCATGTAGAAAATGTTTTCTTTACTATCAACCTGATACAAGTTTCCTTCTATTCAGAATCCCTTTACAAGTGAATTTCCTCTCTTTCCCTTGATAGTGCAGCATTTCTGATTAAATGTAACTATACTTCCTGAGTCAAAGATTTTAATCATGCTGAGGAGATTATGATGTAATCCATCCACATAAAGGACTAATTTTTTCATTAACTCTTCATTAGAAATTTTATTACTTCCACTACATTTGATTTTAATAGCTCTGTCGTTACCAAATTGTATTGTTCCATCAACCCTCCTCTTGACATCCATTAACAGGTCTTCATTAGCTATCATATGAGATGAACAACCACTATCTAAAATCCAGTTTTTTTCTTTTTGTATCTTTCAGGGCTACCTCTACATGGTTGGATTTCTTAATTTCATTTTTTTTCTTTCCATGAGACATTGGAATGAGTGTAGGACACTAACGGCCTTTTAATTATCTCTTCCATTTAAATAGGTTTTCTATAGTTGAAATATTCTTCCAAAGGAGAAAACCTATTTGTAATAGAAACACTGTCTTTTTTATGAGCTTTGACATGTCTCGGACTCCGTATGAGGTGTCCATGTCCCTCCTCTATAAGCAATCAATGGCCTTATGACCAAAGTCAGAACAACTAAAATAATATCCCTAGAAATTGTTTCTTTTAAAAGTATTAGGATATGAATTTGTTCTCCTTTGTTTAACTCCCATATCTTCTCCATTCAAATGTATTCTTTCCTCTTTGAAATAATACATGGTATGGCCCAGATATCCATAGAACCGAAACTTCATGAGAGGAAATTTATTCTCAATTCAGTTTATCCTCATTCCTTATTTCATGGGAAAGTAGTTTGACTACCTTTTATTCTTAGAGACTCAAGGATAGTCTTTTGTTCTTCTTTTAGATTGAATTGGGGGTTTCTTTTTCATAACTTCTAGTTATTTGTCCACATCAATCACTTTTAGCTTGACTTTATTTTGGTTACCCCTATTTGTAGCATTTGACGATTCGGCCTCACAACTGATTCCACTATTTCCCATATAAGAAGGTATTTGATCATTCAAAATCATTTCAACTCCATTAGAACCGTGTTTTTCTCTCTCTAACAGCTCATCATATGAGAACCTTCCAAATTATATTTTTTTCCTTGATTCTTCTGAAATTTATTCACTCCCAAGTTTACTCCTAAGAGTAAAAACTTCCTCTTCAAGACCCCCAACAGTCTTGGTCTTTTATTCCAGTCCGGTGGTGAGTTCATTGATGACCTTTTCCTACTCTTCAATTCTCAGCTACAGATCCACTACATCATTAGTGGTTTCAATTATTTTAGACTATACTTTCACAAATTATTCTAGTCATTCAATTTCATCTTTGATCTAATCAATATAATCATATGATTCTTCTACAATTTATTTCCACTTATTGCAACTCTTACACTTGATATTAAGCTTAATAACAGCATCTTTAAGTTGAAAATCAGGATTGGAATTAGTTTTCAGCTGATTTTCTCCACTATTATATTTTTATGGTTCTGATTTTTCAATAGTGGGTATCATGGAAGCATGGTTTCCGGTTTTAAATTCTTGTTCTTCTTCTTTACAGAATTCATTATCGCCATCTTCCTCTTCACAGATAAAACTCTTCTTTGATACTTTCTTTCTAGATTTGAAGTCTCCCTTTTTGAAAAACCTTTTTTGAGTCTTCTCAATGTTTGCATCTTCACTATCTTCATCGTTGATCTTTCTTAAGCACTAAGAGGCAATGTTCCCAACCTTTCCACAACAAAAGAAATCTAGAGGTAACTTCCCTTTGAATTTACCTTTTCCCTTCTGGAACTTCTTGGAAATGAGAGAAAGAATTTCTTTTTCCTCATCATCTTCACCACTACTATATTTTGAAATTTTCAATTTCTCCATCACCTTGAACGCCATTTATTTTCTCACTCGATTCATAGCATCTTCTGGTTTGAATATCATTTCATATTCCACAAGGCTATTGAGTAGATCATCCAGAGAAAGTTTGGAAAGATCTCTTTCATCAAGGGCTAACACCTTTTCATTGTACAGGGGTGGAATTTTTCAAAATATTTTATTTACAATATCAATGTCTTTGATTTCTTCGCCTAGACCCCAAATTTATCCAACCACTTTAGTAATTTGATTGAAGGAGTCTGCATTATCATTAGGATGCATCTTCAGGTCATCAAAACTATTGTGCAGGACTTGTAGTTTCCCCACCTTCACTTTTCTATATCATTTATAAATATTTTCATGTTTATCCCACATGGACTTTTTTGAGGTGCAACTCATCACCTTTAGATAGATCTGATTAGAAAGGGTTGTGGTGAGTGCATTTTGCACTTTAGCATCTGCATCAAGAATTTTCTTGACTGCGTCAGTCATAGCCAGCCTTGTTGGATCAGTGAATTATATTCGTTCCACAGTAGATAATAGAAATTACATTCCAACATATCTTATATGATATCTCATTCTATTCTTCCAAATCTAAAAATAACTTCCATCGAAGAGGGGGACTCCCCTGACATTGGATGGATTCTACATAACGGTATAAAATAGATCAAAAACCAGTGAACCTCCCTCTAATACCACTTGAAGGACCCCTGAACACACTGAGAGGGGAGGAGTGAATCAGGATGTCAAATATTTCTTTTTAAATTTGTGGATCGTGTTCCCACATTGGTAAAAACTTGTTAAATATTTCAAACAAATGAAATCAGGGAGAATACACAACACTTTTACTTGGTTCACCGCAAAGGGCTACGTCCAAGGAGCATACACCGATAGGTTTCCAGTCATATAAATTCTGCTAAACTTCACTAGATTTGGATTACAAAGGTTTAGGCACAAACACTCTATCCCAGGCTCACTGCCTAAAGTTCAGGGATAGCTCACTACTTCCCTCGTGTCACTCTCGATGTCTCCCCCTAGCTCATTGTCTTGGGTGAAGTCTCACTCAGTTTATAGACGTGAAGTTCTCTTCAACAGATATGCATTAAAGTCTTTGTCTCCTATTCAGCATGAGACACTGCTTACATCAAGTACCTAAGAAGATGTTCACTGAAATCCCTGACCACTCTTCCACTAGTACAAAAAACGTTTTTTACGTCATCATTTTTTACGTTGGTTATAAATAACTGACATGGAAATCCTTTATCACGTCGGTTATATTATAACCGACGTAAAAAATTCATTATGTTGATTTATCACATTTGTTATTTTATAACTGACATGATAAATCAAATATCTCACTTTATCACGTTAGTTATAAAATAACCGACCTGATAAATCAACTACCACACTTTATCACATCGGTTATAAAATAACCGACGTTATAAAGTAATTTTTTTACATCAGTTATATATTAACTGATGTAACAAATTTGTTCATTAGGATGGTTTAAAAAAACTACGTGAAAGTTAAAATTTCAAATCACACCAATAACGCTTTCAATTTTTTTACAACGCGACATTGAAATTTTTAATTGCCGCCTAATATTTCGTATATTGTGGTTTTATTTTCACGTCGTTTATATAAGAACCGATGAGAAAAATAAATTTTTATGACTTTTTCATGTCGGTTAATTAATAAAGGATGTAAAAAATGTTTAGAAACATGTAGATAATTTTCCAATCTTCGATTTTACTTGTCGTGGAGCTCAAACTGAGTTACGGATCAAAAGTTATGGTCATCTGAAGTTGACATTTTTTAAGACTTTTTTTAGAGGTTATCAACTTTCAATGGTCATATCTTTTGATTCATAACTTTTTTTTGATCTCCCAGACCATTGAAATAGAAGATTAAGAAATTATCTACATGTTTTTTATTGATTTTTCACATCAGTTATTTAATAACCAACATGAAAAATAAATTTTCCATCAATTTTTCTCATCGGTTATTAAATAGCCGACGTTAAAAGGAATTTTTCATGTCGGTTATTAAATAAACATTGTATAAAATTGATGGAAAAATTAATTTTATATCCGGCCAACGTAAAAATTTTAATATATTCTTACGACGATTTTCAAAAAACCGACGTGAAAGACAATTTTTTTATCCCGCCAACACGGAATTTCAATTTTTTTATAGTGCGGCATCGAAATTTTTGATTGTTGCCTAAAACTTTTAATATCATGTTTTCATTCACCATCTCATTTATATGTTTTCATTATACACATATGGTTAAAACATTTAATGATCATTTCTTTCAACCATTATCATTCCACTGTCGACTCATTTGATCTTCAACATGAATCCATTATTTCTTCATTTCGCGGTCTCATCAAGGTATTTGTTATTATTTATCCATGATTTATGTTTTTTATGATTAGTTTTATTAATTCTTATACCATTTTATTATTATTATTTTATTATAATGAAGAATAATGTTTCATATCATTATAAAACTACAATTCGACCTTCGGATTCAAAAAATCCTTTTAAGACGAAGTTCTTCATTCTACGATCTCGTCAAGGTAGTTGTTATTATTTTTCCATGATTTATGTTTTTTATGATATATTTTCTTAATTAATATACCATTTAATGATTATTATTTTATTATAATGAATAATAATGTTTATTATCATTGTAAAACTACAAATCCTCCTTTGGATTCAAAAAATTCTTTTAAGATGAAGCTTTGGTTGGCTCATTCGATGTTTTCTCAGAAAAAATATATATCAATCTTCTATAGTCATAACTTCTGATCCGTAACTCCGTTTGAGCTCTACAACCTATCAAATTGAATCTCACGAACATTAAATTCAATCTTCTATATCAATCGTTTTTTTGAAAACAGATGTGAAAAATTAAAAATAAATTTGTAACATTGGTTATTTAATAAACGAACATAAAAAAATTGGTATTTTTGACATCGTTTATTTAAAAAATTGATGTGAAAAATAGAGTTTTGACATCATTGTTTTGAAAAATGGATGGTCTTTCGCATCAGTTTTTAAATAACCGACGTGAAAAATCATGAAAAAAATATTTCTAATATCAGTTAATAAATAAAAGATGTTAAAAAATATTTTTAACATCACCCTCAAACATGTCGGCTCAAAACTGATGTGAAAACGCTGAAATAACCACTAAAATAACTGTTTTTGTACTTGTGTACACTGATACTCAAAAAAAACCCTTCGCAAAGCCCCTTAGAAATGCTCAACCCTTTGAAAAGTTCACTGCCTCGCAGAGCACAAGCCTTCATAAAGATCCCTACCTCATAGAGAAACCTGCCTCGTGAAGCTCACTACCTTGTAGAGAAACCTTCCTCGTGAAGCTCACTACCTGGTACAGCAACCTACCTCATGAAGCTCACTGATCCAACTCGGAACTCCCCATATTTGCGAACCTCAAATGACTTACAAGCATTAGAATATTTTAATAATTTGGTAGTCTCTTCGGGAATCATAATCTCTCTAAAGACAACCAGCTTCATGGAGCACCCCTTTCTTTGTGAAGTCACAACGATCACGAATTTTCTCCCACGTGTTTCTCTGGGATGAAGAGGGGTGGACTTTTATTTATAGGCACAGTCAAACGCGGAACTTTTCTTTGTCATGTGGGAAATCTAGATCAGTCAAAATGTGTTTGGAGTGCTTCCTCCATCTCGCAAAGCTCCTCTGAAATTTCTGGTTCATAGAGCTCATCTTAACCGCAGAGCTCCCCGTCAAAAGCCTTCTCACCATCGCAAAGCACCACTGCAAAGATCCTATCCTTCGTTGTTTGTGATGCTCATCGTAATCGCAAAGAAATACCATCTCAAATCATTAAGATTAATTTCTTATAAATTCTCATGCTAGTCTTCGAGAAATCCATGTATTTTCCATAAAAATGAAATATTGATTCAAAATGGTACCTTTCACGAAGCTCAAAGATCAAACTTTCATAATCGCAGAGCACACCGCCTCAATTCTTCCAGTATCTATGAAATCCACTTCATGAAGCCTATCTTAGTGAAAGTCCTGCCTTTTCCATATTTTCATAAGGGATTCAAGAAGAACCACTTTTCATAATGCAATCCATTATCTAAATTTCGGACCCCAAAAATTTGACAAACACTGGGAAACGACGTCATCTTCAAAATTGCTTACTACTTGACCTATATGATCACTTTCCTTGAAATATCCCTGATCATCCATTAGAGTATTGACAAAAACACAAACCATTCTCCTTTTCCACCAAAGAATAACCATGGTTCCAACATTAGTGACTAGGGAGGGTGGCCTATAGGTTTTTGTTTCCATTTGGATTGGCCACTATACATGATGTGTTTCACTTTTCCTAGTTTAGGAGGTATATACCATATCCTTCCCATATGACTAGATGGGAGGATGTTTTTATTGATCCCAATAAAACTTTGGTTGAGTAGATTTCTCATATTAAAGATCACCAGGATAAGTTATAGCATGATAAATTGATTCCCTTATTCTGTGTACTATGGAAGTTTAGACAGGATCTCCATGAGATATGGTATAATGATTCGTTGATGAGTAAAAAGTGGCCTACTTTTTTTAGGATCAACGATCTTGTTCTCCTTCTAGAGATAGATAGATTTTATAGTGGGGATATTTTAATTCCCCATTACCCTTCTGTTAGGTATGTTATGATCCATGTCTTTGGTTTCCCTTTTTATTTTGGGTGAGTATTTTTTACCCTGAATTGGGAGGATACCTATAATGGTGAACTCATATTTTTTTTGGATTTTCATCTTTTCCATGGGTTTTTTTAATTTTCCGTTGATAAGTTATAGGATGTGTAATGGTGTTTCGTGACGTGTAATGCATGATGGGCTCATCTTGTGAGTTAAATTAAAATCATGAGTTTTTACATGTCATGTAATAGTTACACATCATAAAATGTTAAAATATGGTTTTCAATTAAATAGGAGACACATTTTTTATCACAACTTAAACGAAATGGATTCGCGACATGTAAATATTATACACCATGTAATTCCATGAGTTCCAATTTTTAGGGTGTCATGTAGGAATTTAAGGGCTCATTTTTTGACAGCCTCCACCACTCATCCAGAGATCTTCTCCTAGCCGATTTTGGGTGTATTCCTTCTAATCATATTGATTCTCTTGGTGATTGAGTAGTAGTGTTAGGTACTTCATCACTCTGGGTAAGATTTCATATTGGTTTCTCTCTATTTTTGGTGGTTTTGGCACCATTTTTTGTATTTATTGGTTATTGGATTGTATTTTCCATCAATCCTTTTCAGTATTTGGTCATGAATTGTATTATAGAGGCATATATTATTATTTCCAATCCCCTTTTTCAATGGAAATTAGGTTTTATATGCTCTTGAGGTAGGTGGATCTATTCAATTATTCTAATTTCTTTAATTAATTATTGTTCATGTTTATTTATTGATATTTTAAATGGAAATTCATGTGTTGAAATTAAAAAGGGCATGTGTTTTCATTTAAAATGGTGTTTTAATTTGAAAAATGAATTTCCTTGATTTGAAAAGGAAATTTGATTTTCAAACCCTGAAGTATATTGGATTGGCTTTGAATTTTTTTTATAAAAATGTGAGTATGGTTTTGAAAACAAAAATCGCAAAACATTTCATAACAAGAACCTTGGGTACATTGATGTAGAGACACTAGTAGCCTTAGTGTTTGTGAAACCACTAAGAGGTAACCTCTTATATATCGATGGTCTATAAAAAGCCTTGATGTTAGTTCAGATCTAAATTATGTCTTGTTTGGCTAGTGAGTTTATAGTATGTATTTCCCTATAGGCTATAGCCAGACTAGTAGGTGAATTGTTTTTTCTAGGTGATATTACATGTTAGTTTATTTCATGGATATTGTATCACACATATTTTTATATTTATATATATTTAACCTCTTGTTTCTAGCTTTGGAAAACATGGCATGCAATTTTTGAGAAACTTAAGAATTATTTGAAAATGGATTTCAAATTGTTTGTTTATAAAAAATCTTGTTAAACTTATTTTTAAAGATTGAACTTGTGTGTTGTTGTTATTAGAAATTTTTATAGATATTTTTTTGTTATCCTACTGTGATTTGTTGATCACACCCTACTTCTACATGTGGGAGGTTGTATTCCTTGTTTTGCAGGATCCATGTAAAGTGAAGGGTATTATGTAGCAAAAAAGATTCTCTTTTTGTTGTTGTTATGTTATGGGATGGTTTGGTTTGGAGGTGATATTCGGTCACATCGAGACTAGTTTCTCTAATTTTTTCATTATTTCTTTTTTTGCCTATTTTTGAAAGTTTGATCACTCTTTATTTTCCTCTTTTCACTCTAGTTGTATGTCTTTTTTTTCTTATATATGAGACTTGTTGCATTATATTTGTTTTATCCCACCCCGTGAGGGGCTAACATAGGTGACTGGTCGGGTTTATGTAAGTTTTTATGTTATAATCCTTGTATTTTTTTAAGGGATATTTATGTTTGAGAATAATGTAATAATATGTGAAAAAGTCTTGGGGATCCATAAAACCTCTAGGAGGTTAGAATCTATTTTGATGTTGCCTCCATTTCTTATAATTGTAATCTTTTCATTTGGATTGATTCCCTTGACCTTCATTTTTTCAGAAACCTTAATGTTATACTTTCTAGATTTCATTCATTGATTAATAAATGTGAACTTTAGTAGTAGTAGTAGGTAATTTTGTGTGATTATTGTAGTTTATAAATCTAAGTATAGGTCCCTTATATAGTGTATAGATTTAATGTTAGTAAGGGATATTTAAGAACAATCCTAGATATACTTCTACTCCCTCTTACATGATATTATTTGTCAAGATACATTGAACCCTAGGATGTTTCATGAGTTTATTGGCCTCTGGTAGCATGGGATATTAGTGACTTGGTATTTTACAAAATTTAAATGATTTTTTCACTTTGTATTAGTATTAAAAGGATGTAAATTTATAAATTAACTCTATTAAAGAAGGTATTTTAGGATCCATTTCTAGCACATATTATATCTGTATTCCAAGACACCTAATACTAAGTAGTTAATAAATAATCGATATTAGAGGAAAAGGATTCCATACCTATTTATTCTATGAATATAAAAGTAATAGTTATGAAAAATATATAAATGGTGTGGAATGATTTTTGAAGTTGTAGTTTATTCTAGTATGGTCATTAACCTAGTGGTAAGTGCTATTCAGAGTGCTACCAATATGGAATGGCTAGTTTTGTGTGACATTAGTGTGACACAAAGTCAAAAGACTTTTGTGCTTGTGGGAAAATGTGTCACTAATAGAATGTTTGCAGACTAATGGTCGTAAGTTTTCAATAACCTTGACTTTGGTACTATACAAAAACATATAAGGTCGCTAATTTTTTATATACAATTTAAAATTTCCATTTTGTAAGAAACATTATGGTTTTAGGCTAACATTTTAGGTATATTTACATGATTTTGATGTTAAATTTATAATAGATTTAGGTAATAAGGATGACTAGTTCTTTGTGATATGGAATAATAATTATTGTCATTTTTTAATTTCATTAGGTCATAGTTTGGATAGTATAGTGGTTTGGTTAAGTTTTTATGAGAATATATCATGACTAATATTGTTTTTGTTAATAAAATATTACATTGGTTCTTGGGGTACTGCCGATAAATACAATCCTATAGTGTGAAACATTCTTGTTGGACTCCTCATGTATTAATCATGTTTTAATTATCACAAATCTTATTCAACCAAGTTAACTCCTATAAATTATATCCAATCATGTGTATTTATGTCTAAAGTTTTCTCATGCTTTAAGAAGAGCCATGCAAGATCTTAATTGCTCTATATTCAGTTTACTTACTTTATATTATATTTGATCTACTATCATAATACCTACTTTAAAAAATGCTTAAGTATAATCCATTCTATTATCAATATTACTTAAGTCTGAACACAGTTACTTGAAAAATTCTAAGAGACACTGTGAGTCTGCCACTGGCTACGTATTTTTGGCACTAGGAAGCAGACACCGTGAACCCAGACACCGTGAAGCAGACACCGTTAAGTAGACACCGTGAAGCAAGACATCATGATGTAGACACCGTGAACAAGACCCCGTGAAGAAAGACACCATGAAGAAAGACATCGTGAAGCAGACACCATGAACAAGACACTATGACCACGAGACACCATGACACTCAGAGACCATGATCAATCTAGACACCATGTGAAGGAGACACCATTTCCATGACTTACTGTGACACTGTTTCCTAAACTATTTTTTTGTCTTTCAATTTCATTTCTAACGGTCATATTTGATGATTTTAATGCACTGACATAGTTAATGTTTCTTTGTAGACATATTATCAGACAGTAAGAGGTACGAGGTGCAGAATACAAGAAACCTATCGGCTCCAACACATGCATTTCAATGATAAAATAGAAGTGTGACCAAGAATCAGTACGCACGATACAAAAATGAAAATAAAGGTCATGAGAGAAATAACAAAGAAGATACTTAGAGGAAGTTTCAAAAGAAAGGCACACTGCAGACAACTCAACACTTCCAAACACACGAAGCATATTTGAATCTTAAAGAACATCTTCACTCATTGAACTTCACGAAGAACACAAGCTGAATCGCGACACTCTGTTTTCCACACAACTTCCAGAGAAGGACTCAAAGCTTCATCTGCTTCAATACAAAGGATTCTAGAGCTGCATTGACATCACACAAGACCATTCTAACCTCATCTGTATATTATAGCTCTACTGTGATCATCCTTTTCCTTACATTACGAGCAGTGTGTGCTTCTGTCTGTTTAGACACACATTGACTCCTAAGCTGAACTGTAGGATACTGAAATCCTCACACCAAACTCTTTATACCTTTTTGTATCCCACATAGAATTGTGGTAGAGGTCTGAGGACCTTGACAGCCTGTGTACTGTTTTTGTTGCTTTCCCACATAGAACTGTGGTCAAGGTCTGAGGACCTAGACAGTCTGAGTAATGTTATAAACCCCAATCCAGGGTGTGGATCAAAGTTTTTATATAAACTGCTTGGTGAAAGGTGATCACCAAGTGGAGTGGATTAGGTCTCGGCTTGAGGTTGAACCACTTGTTTCATATTCATTGTGCTGCTTAAGTTAGTTATCTCTGTTTTATTGCTTTACTATATAATTTAGAAATCTCTAATTTCACTTTGATAGTTCGTCTTGGAAAGAAGTTATAATTGTCTTGTCTTAGTAGAATAACTTCAAAAGTAATATTAATAACACAAATTAATATTACTTAGAATTAATCAATATTCTAAGAAGTTATTTAAAAATTCAAACTCTTATAATAGTATATCCTTTATTAACTGGGCTGTATTTAATCATTAGGGAATCCTTTTTAAAAATACTTTTTAAAAGAAATTTTAATAGTTACTCAATTCACCCCTCCCCTATTGAGTAATATACTCAGACCAACATTTGGTATTAGAGGGTATTTATTAGGACTCTATGTAATCTTATTCAACTGTGATTTTTGTTGTGTCTTAAAGATCTTAAATTTCTGTTATTTCTAAATTTTTATCTCTTTAAATACATTTTCTAAAATCTAATTATGGATAATAGATTAGAAGGTTTAGCTACCAACAGGCCACCCTTATTTAATGGTGTCAATTATTCCCAATGGAAAATAAAAATTAAAATCCATTTAGAAAGTATGGGATTTGACATTTGGATTACTATAGAGACTCAGTATAAGATTTCATAAATTGTTAGAACTACTTGGGATAAAACTACGAAATGTGCTTTCAATAATAATTGTAAAGAAATGAATGCCCTACCTGAATGGCCCGAAGGCCTTCTTTTATTTATTATTATAGATAATACCCCTTTCAAGGGTTGAAGGGGAACCCGTACATGACCCATAGGCCCAAGGCAGAAGGCCTGACAAACTCGCAATACACGACCCGAAGGCCCATAGGAAAACCATGCCCCATACATGACCCATAGGCCCAGACCACTTGAAATGCCCCTCCCCATCTTTCTGTGTCATTAATCACCTAGATCCCACCTTGAATTGCTAATCGGCTAGAATTTCCCCGTACAAAGCTTCACGGTGCCTGGTCCTGATGGCGGTTGTCATACCCTCTCATTCTTCTAATCTGGTTAGCTCTGCATCTGGTGGTTGCTACTCCTGTTGCCCTGATCATCTTATGTGGCCTGTTCTGTGTGAACTAGGCTACTCCATGGTCTACATGACCCAAAGTCCCTATGTCTTGAAGAATTCAGTGGTATTTAAGTATACTGCTTCAAAAAGCAAGGACAAAGAGAGAGTTCACATAACTGAAGAAAGCTCAACTAGTGAAAATTATGACTCGGACAGTGATGAAGAGTTGGCTCATATAGACATAAGATTCAAGAAATTCTATAGAAAGAAGAAATTTTTCAGAAAATAAAATTATAAGGGTAAGTATGACCAACAAGGTAATTGGAAGAGAGATTGGAATAAAGATGATAAAAAAAGATGAGATAGTCTGTTATGAATGTAAAAGGAAAGGACATGTTAAGGCTGACTATCCAAAATTGAAGTTTAAATAGAAATATAATTATAAGGACAAAAAAATATAAGAAATATACGGAGGAAACATGGAGTGCTTCGGAAGACAGCTCAAGTGGATCTGAAGTTTCGGATTCTGAAGAAAAGAATCATGCCAACATGTTTATCATGACTAAAACATCTGAGGTACCTGTTTCCCCTATGCTGAATGATTACTATTCTGGGAAAGAAATTGATTCAAATAATGATGATAATATGTCCAATGCTTAATTATTTGAATATTGTAATATGTTATAAGATACTTTTAATGAGCTAAAAGATAAGTACAAATCATTAAATAAATAGTATGCCTTGACTAGTACTGTTAAATCTGATCTTAGTATAGAAAATGAAATGAATGATCAACTGTTAAAGGAGAATACTGAACTCAAATTGTCTAATGAGAATCTTAGAAAAGACTTAGAGAAGTTCAAAAAAGGAAAGAATATTCTAACTCAAATGCTTGAAAAACAAGTTGCACCAAAGTATACTACTAGTTTAGGATACCAACCTGGACAGAGACATATAGTTAAGAATAAATTTATTCCAAAATCTGGACAGTATGCTGCTAGTTCAAGTTCTGGAAACTCTTATGGTTTATCTATTAAAATTATTACATACCAAACAAAGTTTATTTATCAAAATCATTTGAATGTGTTAATTATAGGAAACCCATTAGACAAATATGGGTTCCTAATGTTTTACTTCCTAACCTTTGTGGACCCAATAAAATATGGGTACAAAAATTATCATCTGTCTAAACCTGTTTTGTAGAAAAATTGCTTAAAAAGTTCTTGTAGGAAGATATGGTACTTGGACAGTGGATTTTCAAGGCATGTGATAGGAGACTACTCATGCTTTAAGAGCTTAATCAAAGTTGATGGAGGATATGTCACCTTTGGGGATAACTCAAAAGGAAAAGTCATTGGCTTAGGCCAGATTGGTAACACTAATTCAATTTTAATTTCTAAAGTACTATTTGTTGATGGATTAAAATACAACCTGCTATGTATTTCTCAATTGTGTGATGATGGTTTCAATGTAAAACTTGAAAATGATTCATGTAATGTCTTTAATTCTAAAATGTTTTGTTATTTACTAAAATAATAAATTAAAATGTTTATTTTGTATATTTGAATTCTTTAGCTAAACAAAATGTTACTTGTTTAAATTATTTTCATAAAGAATCTTGGCTATGGCACAAAAGACTAGGACACTGTAATTTGCACTCCCGTAGAAAAATAACAAGGAATATTTTAGATAGAGACTTACCTAAACTGGAATTCCCACATAACAAAGTGTGTAATCCTTGCCAAAAGCGAAAACAACACAAAGTTTCTTTCAAATGAAAGAAAGAAGTTTCTACCTCTCAACCTCTCGAGTTGGTTCACATGGATTTGTTTGTACCATCAAGTGTTTCAAGTCTAAATGAGAAGCACTATGTTTATGTTCTTGTATATTATTTGTCTAGGTACACTTGGGTATACTTTCTTACTCACAAAAGTGAAGCTTGTTCTTATTTTATTAAATATTTCAAGTCTGTAGAAAACCTTAGTGGACTTAGGATCAAGAAATTGAGAAGTGATCATGGCCGTGAGTTTGAAAATAAAGAGTTTGAATCTTATTGCTCACACAATGGCTATAGTCACAACTTCTCTGCCCCTAGAACACCTCAGAAAAATGGAGTTATAGAGAGAACATAAAAGAAACCTGCAAGATATTTCTAGAACAATGCTCAATGAATATGGTTTTCCAATTTACTTCTAGGATGAAGCTATTAATACAACTTGTTATATTATCAATAAAGTCTTGATTAGACCAATTCTTAAAAAGACCCCTTATGATATTTGGAAAAATAGGAAGCCTAAGGTTAGTTACATTAGAGTTTTTGGTTGCAAAGTTTTTATCCTTGATACAAAAGATAATCTTCACAAATTTGCTTCCAAAAGTGATGAAGGAATTTTCCTAGGTTACTCAATCTTGAGTAAAGACTATAGAGTATTAAATAAAAGAACCAAATGTGTGGAAGAATCTGTACACATCAAATTTGATGAAACTTATCCACATGAACCTAAGACCCCTCTTGAAAATCTTGAAGAAGATATGTCCATTCTAAACCTTAATGACAAAAAAAGTGAACTTGTTGTTAAGACAACCAGTTCTGGAAATTTTCCAGAACCTATTTCTGTAGAATCCAAACCTATAAATGAAACTTAAATTCCTATCCCTACCTTATCTAGACTAACTAGGACCCTTAAAAACCATCCTTTAGATGCTGAAGTAGGAGATTTAGATAGAGGGACACAAACTAGAGCTTCTCTGAGAAACCAGGTTGAACATCAAGCTTTTCTTTCACAACTTGAACCTAAAAATATCAATGATGCAATCAATGATGAATTTTGGGTAATGGATATGCAAGAATAATTGAATAAATTTGAAAGAAATAAAGTTTTGGAATTAGTAAACAGACCTAATAACACTTTGACCATAGGCACTAAATGGGTTTTTAGGAATAAATTTGATGAAGCTGGTAACATAGTTAGAAACAAGGATAGACTAGTTGAAAAATGCTATAGTCAAGAAGAAGAAATTGACTAAGAGCAGACCTTTTCATTAGTAGCTAGACTTGAAGGCATCGGAATCCTGCTTGCCTATACTACACATTTGAATTTCAAACTATATAAAATGGATGTTAAGAGTGCATTCTAAAATGGGTATATAGGAGAGGATGTTTTTGTTGAACAAACCCCTGGATTTACAAACCCCCATTTTCTAAATCATATTTTTAAACTATCAAAAGCCTTATAAGGTTTGAATAAAGCTCCATGAGCTTGGTATGACAGATTGAGTACTTTTCTTATTTCCAAAGGTTTTACAAAAGGAATAGGTGGTCCTACCCTTTTTATAAAACGAATTTCTAATGATATTTTAGTTGTTCAAAGATATGTATATGACATTATTTTTGGATCTTTGATGAATTATTTATGTGTTGATTTTTCTAAAATGATGCAAAAAAAATTTGAAATGATTTTAATGGGAGAACTCAAATATTTTCTTGGATTTCAAGTTTTTCAAAATGAAAATGGTATTATTTTAAATCAATGTAAATATAAAAAGGATATTATAAAACATTTTGGATTGGATAGCACTAAAAGTAGTGACACTCCCATGAGTACCCCTTGTAAGTTGGATCTTGATAAAGAAGAAAAATATGTTGACCAAACCACTTATAGAGGAATGATTGGAAGTTTACTCTACCTAACTGCTAGTCGTCCTGAAATTATGTTTAATGTGTGTATGTGTGCTAGTTTTCAAGAAAACCCTAAGGAATCTTATTTAAATTATGTAAAGAGAATTTTAAAATACCTCAAGCATACACCCAATCTAGGACTGTCTTATCCTAAAGGATAATCATTTGAATTAGTTAGTTATTCTGATGCTTACTTCGGTGGATGTAAGTTAGATAGAAAAAGCACCTCTGGAACATGTCACCTTTTAGGAAAGTCACTAGTATCATGGTGTAGTAAGAAACAAAATTACGTTTCATTATCTACTGTAGAAGCTAAATACATAGCTGTTGGTAGTTGTTGTGCACAAATTTTGTGGATAAAATACATATTACTAGATTATGGATATCAATTCAGACATGTACCAAAAAATTGTGACAACATAAGTGCTATTAACATCTCAAAAAATCATGTTTCACATTATAGGACAAAGCACATTGATGTAAGACATCACTTTTTGAGATATCATTATCCAAAAAGTTATATCACTTTGGAATTCATTGGTAATGAATATCAACTTGCTGATATATTCACAAAACCATTAAATTATGAGAGAATAGACTACATCAGACATGAACTAGGCATGATAAATCTCAAATAGATACCTTACTTATTACTTTTTTAGGTCTTACTGTTTGATATCTTACTATGTTATACTTTACTATTTCATGATTACGGTTTCTCACGTTTACTTTCCCACCGTAAACTTTTATGTTTACGGTCTCACAGTTCATATTTTGTACTTACCGTCTGACGTTTACTATCTCACCATAACAGACACTGAGAAGTTCATTCACGGTCTCACCGTGAAGGTCATCTACTGTCTCACTGTAATGACCAGACATGGTCTCACCATAAAAATTCTCTATGTTTTTCTTTAAACCAGTATTGCAGTAATTATAATTTTCACCTTTTTATTTTTCCGTGTTTTTATTTTTGTGATGTTCGGTATTCCTAAATGATAAAATAATGAAAGTATCACTCGATTCTTCACTCAAGGTTTCTTCTACCTGCTCTTTTTGAACCCTTCTTCATACCTTTATCCCCTCTCTCACTCAAACCTTCAGGGAATTCCAAGAATGAAATGTTCGTCATCATCAACACTTGAGAAGCGCAGCTCGAAGAAGAAGAAGATTTCACCTAAGATAACACCCGAAGGAACTTTAAATATGAATCTGGTAAACCACATTCTTGTACCTAAGAAATAGATTTTACCCAAATGGATTATTTCTATTAAGTCTCTGGTATTGAAATTTTTAGAAGATCAAGTCTGGTTAGAATGGTTCTCGAAGGAAGATAGACCCATCTACCCTAGGTTAGTGGCTCATTTTTATCAGTACGTACATTTCTCATTTGATTTTAGTGAGAGTTATGTTTTAAGAAGCTGGTTCAACGGCCAAAGATGCTCAATATATTTGAGGTTATGGGTTGCATTCCTTAGGATACCTCATGATGGAATCTGTGAGGATTATTAGAGAGGACCTCCACCTTCAATTGATTTCTTTGATTTAGAAGATGCCCTGAAAACCTTAACTAGAAATGGAACCCAGAGGAGAGCCATTTCTACTAAATTAAATAGAGAACCAAGGATTTTGTTCAAGTTTATACAGAATTTGGTTATTCTCAGGAAAGGTGATTTTTCTATTTTAAAATATCAAGATGTGTTTTTGATTCAACTTATGAAAAATGGGCATAAGATCAACTTGTGCAAGTATATCATACACCATGTGTGTGAGTTGATCAAATTCACATCCAAGTCAACTTCTATGTTCTACTCTCGGCTAATCTCAGCCATGATTCTTTCCAAAGGTATGGTTGGACCTAATGAGGAAGTTATTAAGGACTGTGAGTACTATCTCTCAAAATCCACTCTCAAAAGAATGAAGATAAATGGAATCCTTGGAAAATTAATGGGTGGAAGACAATGATAAATTTTATGAGAAATTAAATTTGGTGGATTATCCCTCAATACCATGAGATATTTCTGATCCTGGTTTGGAAGTCGATGATATTGTTGAGTATCCTGAAGAAGAGGAAGAAGAGGATGAACTGCCACCTAGGGAAGTTGTTACTGTTGAGGAAGACAAGACTATTATTCTGCATGTAGTTCTTGAAGAAGAAGTCGCTACTCTTAAAGAAGCTGTTAATTTGGAAACTCAACCTGAAGCTGTAACAGAATATGTTGCCAAAGAACCTAAAAATCATTCCATGGAAGAGCCTATAGCAGAAGAGCCTATAGTGGAAGAGCTACCTATTTTTCTAGAGGTTAATCTTGAGGAACTCCCTTCAGAACAATATATTCCTGAAATCATACCTTCGGCTCAAGAAAGGATGGAGCTAGCCTTTCAGCTAGCTAGACAGGAAATGAGTGAGGAACTTAGAACTGAGTCTATGAAATTATACTAAGATCCTAAGCCTCTCATTCCTTATAATGAGGCACCTGTTGAGGGGGATAAAACCCCAAATCTTGAGTCTATTTAAGCCTCACATCCAACTGAGTCAAGTCCTGTAGACACTAAGTATAAATTTCCGAGTTTCTATGATGTTGATGACTCTCATCAGGTTACAGAAACTGGACTTGATATTTCCTCTCTATTTCAGTTGAAATCAATCTCCAATTTTTCACTTGAGAAGGAACCTGATCTTGTACCAGTCCCTACTTCTGAACCCTTATCTGAACAGCCATCCTTTGTGAGTAAGGATGATCTGAATGAATTTGGTGCAACTCTCTTATCCAGAGTTGAGAAACTCATGAATAACCAACCTCATCCTATGACAAATTTATGTGAGAGATATTCCTCACTATTATTGGAGAATTTTTTTGGAAAATACAACCTAAGATTATCCATGAGATTCAAGAAGTAAGAGTTGAAAATAAGCTGATCAATAATTAAGTGAAGACCCTAAGAAGTATGGTTGAAGACATGTAGAGAGAGCTGCATTCGAGATCTAAATCTGTTACTCCTCCTGTAGAACCTATTTCTCTTCAAATCCCATAGGTTGGTGTGTCTCAGATTCAACCTTATCTAGAATCCTTATATGAAAATATCGCTAAAAGGAACAAAAAAATTGGGAAGGAAATGAAAGAGCTTGTTTCCAATCTTAATAAACTCACTGATGAGTATATGGGGTGTCTCAAAAAGGTGTTGAATCAACTAAAATCTCTGACCATAGCTGTCAGAGCATCTGGTCAATCCTCTAAACCCTCCTTGGACAGTGTTCGGATCAGAACTGTAGTCAAAGAAGACCTTCAGAATTTACTCAGTGGCTTCAATATGGCTTCTTTATCTGAAGTGGTCAAGAACAATGATAGAGTTCTTGACCTAGTACAAATCCACTCCAAAATTGCTAATGATGCTCAGAAAGATATTTTTAAGAAAGTGGATTTCTACTTCAATAGAATCTTCTCTAAGACCGATATGACAAACTATTTGAAGTACCTTGTATAAAATCTGTGGATTCCTCTTGTGACTTAAGCTTCCAAGAACCAAGTCTAGAAGCACACATATTTTAATCGATTGTTGGACAAGTTTATGGAAAACAAGGGTGATTTTGAAAAAGCCATGCAGTTTGGTGGAGAGATCATTACCGATTTCATCAAACTCCTGCGGCCCTATCTTCATGTCCAGAGTACAGCCATTGTTGCTCCAGCAGCTTCACCTCTCAGACCTGGGCAGCCTACTTTCTCCTCTACCCTAGCCTCAACCACTATGTCTGTCATCCAAGCACTAAGTCAAATCAGGCTTGTGATTCTTGATCAACAACTGCCTAGATATTCTACTGCTCCAACCTTGGCTCCCTCAGTCTTTTAAGGCCTTCCTTTACCCTCTTTATCAACAACCTCACTACCTTATTCTAGCTCGACCTCTGCCCCTATGGATTCCTCTTCTTTCATTGCTGCTAATGGAAAAGAGAAGACCAGTCCATGAAGAAGAATAGTGACTACTATTTTTTTATAGGGATGCTATTGATTTTGTATTACTCTTCTGTTTTTTACTGTTACTTATTTGCTATTAATGGAATGTGCACTTTTTGACTACTCTTATTCTATATTTTTGATAATCCCAAAAGGAGGAGAAGTTTCTATATGCTATCCTTTTATCTCCTTTTATCTCTATAGTTGAATCCAATATACACTTTAACTTTACATGATTTGTGATCATCAAAAAGGAGGATATTGTTGGAATCCTCCTGTGTTAATCCGTTTTAATGATCAAAAATATTATTCAACCTAGTTACCTCCTATAAATTATATCCAATCATGTGTATTTATTTTTAAAGTTTTCTCAAGCTTTAAGAAGAGCCATGAAAGATCTTAATTGATCTATATTTAGTTTACTTACTTTATATTTTCTTTGATCTACTCTCATAATACCTTATTTGACAAATGCTTAACTCTAATCCATTCTATTATCATCATTACTTAAGTCTGAACATAGTTACTTTGAAAAGTCTAAGACACCGTGAGTCTGCCACTGGCTATGTCTTTCTGGCACCATGAAGTAGACACTATGAAGCCAGACACCGTGAAGCAGACGCCGTGAAGTAGACATTGTGAAGCTAGACATTGTGAATCAGACACTATAAACAAGACACCGTGAAGCAAGACACCGTGAAGCAAGACACCATAAAGCGGACACCGTGAACAAGACACCATGAAAAAGACACCGTGACCGCGAGACACCATAACCATGAGACACCATGACACTCAGACACTGTGATCAATCTACACATCGTGTGAAGGAGACACTGTTTCTATGACTTACTGTGACGCCGTTTATTAAACTATTTTGTCGTCTATCAATTTAATTTCTAACGGTCATATTTGATTATTTTAATGCAATAACATAATTAATGTTTCTTTGTAGACATATCGTCTGATAGTACGAGGTATGTGGAACAGAATACATGCAACCTGTCGGCTCCAACACATACATTTCCAAGATAAAAGCGAATTGTGACCAAGAATTAGTACGTGCGATACAAAAATGAAAATAATGGTCGTGATCACAATAACGAACAAAATACTTAGAGGAAGTTTCAAAAGAAAGGCACACTGCATGAAACTCAACACTACTGAACACACGAAGCATATTTGAAGCTTAAAGAATATCTTCGCTCGTTGAACTTCGCAAAGAACACAAGCTGAATCACAACACTCTGTTTTCCACACAACTTCCAGATAAGGACTCAAATATTAATCTACTTCAATCCAAAGGAGTCTAGAGCTGCATTGACATCACACAAGAGCATTCTAACCTCATCTCTATATTCTTGCTCTATTGTGATCATCCTTTTCTTTACATTATGAGCAGTGTGTGCTTCTATCTGTTTGGACACACACTGACTCCTAAGATGAACTGGAGGATACTGAAATCCTCACACCAAAATCTGTATACCTTTGTGTATCCCACGTAGAGGTCTAAGAACCTGAACAGCCTGTGTGCTTTTGTTTTTTGCTTTCCCACATAGAACTGTGGCAGAGGTCTGAGGACCTGGACAGTCTGAGTACTATTGTAAACCCCAATCCAGGGTGTGGATCAAAGTTTTTATAAAAACTGCTTGGTGTCAGGTGATCACCAAGTGGAGTGGATTAGGTCTTTGCTTGAGGTTGAACCACTTGTTTCATATTCTTTGTGCTTCTTAAGTTAGTTATATCTATTTTATTGCTTTACTATATAATTCAAAAATCTATAATTTCACTTTGATAGTTAGTCTTGGAAAGAAGTTATAACTAGCTTGTCTTAGTAGAATAACTTCAAAATTAATATTAATAAAACAAATTAATATTACTGAGAATTAATAAATCTTCTAAGAAGTTATTTAAACAGTCAAACTCTTATGATAGTATAACCTTGATTAACTGGGCTGTATTTAATCTTTGGGGAAAACTTTTTAGAAATACTTTTTAACAGAAATTTTTATAGTTACTCAATTCACCCCTCCCCTCTTGAGTAATATACTCTGACCAACATTTCCACTGATTATTCTATAATACGATTATTTTCATGAGTAGTATATGGAGAATATCAATTATAATAAATTATTTTAATTTATGTTAGGTTTTTAAGGCTCCACCTAGGTTGTTTAATATTTATTGGTGAGTTGTTCTAGGTTTATGAATCAAATACTCTTTATGATTTTGATCCATGATAGTGGGAAAGTTAGTATAATATGTAACTAATTGATAGAAAATTAGGAGACCGGGCTAATTTTGTTCCAAGTTTGATAGACATCAATTCTTGAAAAGGTAGTATAAAGTTATACCCATATATAAAGACCTCATGTGATGGATAGACTCTTAGTTGAGTGAATATAAATTATTATTTTGTGTGATCAAAGGATTCTTGTGTGTACTTATAGGTGAGTAGTGGGATATTATAAACATGTGACATCTACCAAGGTTTCTGAGATGTCAGGGATTGAAAATTTATGGATGTCCTCGAGGGGACATATTCATTTAGGGATAATATTAATTAGAATCATAGGGCATGTGATATAATTGAGTTCAAAGGAAACTATTATGGGGACCATATCTTAGTACATTCTGTGCATGATTGATCATAAAGATATAGACTATCTATCGTATATGTCTTTATAAAGTGAATATAGTTTTTATTGAGATTGGAGTATATGTCTAAAATTACTTTTTTGTGTTTTAGAATTATTTTTAAAGTTAAAATGAACCTCTGTAATGATAAACAATATGATGGGTAATTTATAACAACACATTTAAACAAATGTATGGATTGAATTACTTTTCAATTGTTTCATGTGTATTTTGGGGGATTCTAGCTAATGGAGTTATTAACGGAAGATGAGAACAATATTTGGAGGAAGATGGTTGGGTGGTTTGATGTTTTATGTTTATTAAAATCTAGTATGTATATAGTTTCCTAGTATATAGTACACAATAGTGGTAGTAATTGAGGGGTTGTAAGCCCCAAGTGGACCACCGAACAACGATTGGCCCTATGAGAGGTATATTGGGGACATGAGGTACCCAATGGAGTATAAAATAGTAAAATGGTGGCCTCCTGATTGATTTTATTAATTTTTAATTAAAATATAATTTAGGTTAAAAAATATAAAAGCTCATATCACCCCTCTCAACCAGACTCATGAGCAGAACCCCCATATGCTCTCATTATCTCCTTATCAAGTGGATTTATATTATGATTAAGCTTTGTTTAACTAATTTTTTATAATTTCAGATCACTATTATTGATTTTATCTTACAAATTTCCTATATTTTGAGTTTCCTTGACTATTAAGTACCACTCTGACCTAATATACCTAAATTTGGGGGGTCCTGAATCATTGATTTTGGGTGAATAGGGAAGGATTGAACCATGATTCTTGATGATTTAACTTCTATGAGTATTATTTAGGTAGTCCCGTGTGTTCTACCATGTTTTATAAAAATTTTATTGGATTTTATAAATGTGGTATTTGGTGAATAAGTGTAATAAACAATATATTAGACTAGTCGAGAATGGGTTCTTATAATATAGTGAGGGAGGTTCACTAGAACCAAAAAGAACATGTTGCACATGGTTTTTATTGGTTTTTAGTCACATACAGTGAAAATGTTAGTGTGAGAAAGTTTACAACAATTAGTAGAAAATAACATGGAGTGTTTTTAAACTTTAGTGCCAACTTTAGAGACCTTTTTAGGTTTTATGGAAGGATGTTTAAAATTTTCTGTAGAGTGCGGTGGTACTCCCTTAGGAAATAAGTGTATATATGTAGGATTGTTTGATTAATATTATTTCACCAATATTTGTGACTCTTATTCTTGAGTGAGATTCCTATGATATGTTCTGAGTGACCTAATTCTTTCTCATGTGAGATCTTTCTAGGGTATATGAGTTAGTAGTCACCTGGTGAAGGTTTCACCTAGGGGGATTAGGTATATAAAAGTCTATTATCAATTTATAAGAATGATGTATTTCATATAAGGTTTATTTTCTAGTGGACCATGATTATATGATTAGAAAAATTTAGTCCTTGAGTGTGGGATGAGAACCTATTGGGGGTAGTAGGATGGAACATTATTTAAGATTATGTCAGTAGCATAATCTTAAGAGTTGGGAATTGATGAGTTTCAACCTAGGTTTCTGCATCATCAGTGAGATAATACATGTAAGGTATGATTTAGGTCGATGATTTATACTATATTTATTATGTATTGGGATATTATAATCCTTGATATAATGGTCTTATATGATTTTTTTTATTTCAAATTACAATTCTTTTTAATTATGTTATTACTGTAACTATTTTTCTTTATAATGTGTGATAAAAATTTCTCTAAGGGATGTTAGGTTGTTTTGAGAATATTTTTTTTAGAAAAGTATATATATAATCTGGGAGGCTTTTATTAAATTATATATTCCATAACTAGATACAGCCATGGGAAGTGAAACCAAGAAGTCCAAGAGCAGTTATAGAAGTATGAATACCAGATCTAGATGATGATGTTTGGAAAGTGAAACTGACTCACATTGTATTAACTTTGATGGATATATAATAATAACATGATGTTTTGTGGACTCTATGTATCAATCGTTAGAGGTTTGTGTAATATTAGCTCAAATTATTCATCGAGTTTTATAAAGTTGAGATGGTACATCATTAAATAGATTTGACCAGATCGATGTTTGGTTGCATTAATCAAAATGTATTGGGAAGTATCTATAGAGATAGGATTGTAGTGAAACTGTATCTATTAGTTAATCTACTATATAAATATGACTAGTGGGATCACTTTTTTTATTTAATTTCGATTTAGAAATTATTATCTCTCATTTGTAAGAAAATAATAGTATTGTTTCTTCTATTGGATAGGATTAAGTTCCATACAACATAAATACATTTTTTTGTTTCATGTTGTTCATGAGTTACTTCATTATTCCACTTTTGTGTGTAATGAAACATATACTAGTGATTAAGGTGATTTATAAAAAAAACTTTATATCCTGGAAACTTCATTCAGATGTTGTAATTGGGTACGACCGAACTCCAGAACTTTGGACCTCATTCCATAAGTGAGGTTCTGGAAGGAATTCTTGAATTCAGGTCCTTGACACAAAAAGTGGTATCAAATATAGCTTTTATTCTTTTAGGGGTTATTTTATTAGTGTTTATCATTTCAATGGGAACTTATTTATTTTAAATTTAGGTCTTCGGAAAAATTTAATGTAACACCATGAGATTTTAGAATATGTTTCTCTTTAATAAATTTGACGTGTTTGATAGCTTGTGATGAACATAATGCCAAAATAATGTGGAAAATGAATTATTATAATAAAAAATTAAATGTATAATGATTTAATTAAATGAAACATAAATAGTAAAATTGATTATAGGAATCAATACTTTAATTATTCTTAACAAAATAGAAATTATTTATTTTAAAACATTATTTTTAATATATATATTACATATATATTTTTTTAAAGCTAAATTTATAAATTTTATAATTTTATTTTCTAGAAAATTAACTTCATTTTTGGATTACATCATGTCAAAATTATCTTAGGGTCAACTTTTTGGGTTATTCTGAAATTTTTTTATTTTTTGGTGAATAGTAAAAATACCATTTTTACAAATATCATAACTCTGATGACATCATTATGATATAATACTGATTAAAAAATATATATAAATTAGTGTTCTGATCAAATATATGTTTAATTGGTAAATTAAATTATTTGAAACTATTATGTTAAATTTGGAAATTGATGCTTGAATTTTTGGAACCTAAGTTATATTTTACTCTAATAAAAAATTTATTCTTTAACTTTAATGAGGTGTTTCATTGATTAAATTAGGTTTTTAATGGTAATAATGTCAATAACATTTATTTATATAATAATAATCTAACAAATTCATTTTAAGAACCAATACTCTAGAATATTTTTCCTAAATAAGTATAAAGTCATTTTTAAACATAGAAACACTTTTTTTTTCTAAAAATGGTTTCTACGTACTTATATTCGAATAACTTTATTCCACTTATATGAATTAAATATTGAAAAAAAAATTCCATATTTTTAATCAAGTTATTAAAAATATTTATAAGTCTAATCGTATTTTTATCCTTAATGAATGATCATTATGGTAAAAAGTTGTCACCATGGTTAAGGCTGAAATTGGTTAAAAGGGTTCAACTAAAGGGATAAGGATTAAATATAACATAAAATACTTTATAATTAGTTGAATTTATTTCTAAATTAATCACATTATATTCTAAAATTGGATGTCTTCAATCCACTTTCCAATGAGAGAGACATTATTATATTTTAAAGTTCTTAATATTTACAAGGGTGTCACTCCCCACAATTATAAAAGAGAACCTCATATTCTCACTTATCCCCACCACTAGAAAACCTTATCTTAACTATGATACACAGAAATATCTTTCCAAATATCCTCCTCATTTCATATAGGTTCGGTTCTCACTAAAATACCCACCCAGAGAGGCTTAAGTTGTAAGCCAAAGGAAAATGCCTGATGAAGAGGTACTCGTTTTAACTAAGCTCTTTCAAGTTTATTTATTCCTAAACCACCACCAACTCTTATATAACCATATTAAAATCATTAAATAAATGTCTTTATATAATTAAATTTATTTATGTCAATTTTATAACTATTTTCTACCTCATTCTCATGTTATGATAAATGAACACTTTGCTTATCTGTACGTGCGTAATGTCACCTCCACAAAGTGATGTGTTTCAATTTTCATTACCATATCACACAGTTGGTTATAAATATGGATATAATTTATATATATATTATTTTTTCACACAATTATAACCCTTTGAAGATAAAATATTATCTACCCATTTACCTTTCCATTAGTTTGAAAATGATAATGTCGTTTAAGTGTACATGTAGATTACTATCTCTGTGAAGCGACATGATTCAATTTTCATGTCTTCCATACATATATATTAATATTTATAGATTTAATAGAAATATATTAAATTTAATATATAATTACTATTTTTAAAGATAAATTGTTTTCTAACTTTGTTTATTTGTATTCATTGGAAAATGAAAACATTTCCCATGTTCCTGCACGAACTACCATCTCCCTAAATCGATACATTTCATTTTTCTTCACCATAATAAATGGATGTTTATAAAAGTTTATATAATGATTAAATATGATAATTATTAAATTATTAAGATTCAATAACCATGACCAAGTTACAAGGATTATAATTTTCCAACTGAAACAAACCTGCAAAATTGAATAGGTAACATACCAAATGTTTATTTTAACGAAGAATTGATAATAAATGGATAATTATATATTATAAGGGAATTATATTTTTTAATATAAGTATGAATATAACTCTATTATATATTTATAATAAATATAATTTTATTATATAAAATTATTTAGTGTATATGAAGAAAGTTTGGACTTGAGGTAAGGGTTTATGTTGCAATATAATTTTGTAATTAAGATTGTTCATATTTAAATTTCAATTGGGGAAATTTTATTATCTCTCTATATTAAAACTCATCAATTTTATTCTCCTCTAATTATTTCTATTTTTTTCATGTTTCCCATTCATGTTAATCCCTTTGTTACTCAAATATACTAAAATAATGTTTCTAAGAAAACTCGGACTTATTTCTCCTCTTTGGTAGGGAATTATTCTCTTATATATCCATTTTCTTTAAAACAAATTATATGAAATTAATATATAATTTTAAATTATTTATAAATTTATTTTTCACATAATTTTTATTTCATTTACAAATTATTAAAATTAAAATTTTTAAATTTTTCCATATGATTATCTTTTGACTTTCATTACAAAACTATGCAGAGACATTTTTTATTTAATATCCATAGCCTGAATGAATTTTCACACAGTTACTTCATTTATAAACGATATAAATTAATTAATAGTTTTCATTATTTTATATATAAAAATATATTTATATTATTCTTTTAATTTTTTAGTTTATAAAAGTTATTAAACAAAGAGATTTTTCTCTTTTTTCAAAGAATATTTCAAATCCTTTTATAAATGTTTTCTTCATCTATATTAACATAATTTAATTATAGTTGTAATTTAATGAGGATATGATCATATGGTACCATCCAATTTATTTCTCTAGATTGATTATAATGATTATGGTCTAAATTTTTTTACAAGAAACTGGTCTTTCCCCATGGGTTAATTATGTTATTATGAGATGATAAATGTTTTGGTGATATTATAACACATATATGCAAGTTTTTAATTATTTGATAGGTGGGTACATAATTAGATAGTCCTATAATGCATTGGGTAATAATTTATATCTTATGATATGATATTAAAGTAAATGGGTAGTGAACCTAATGCACTATGGTATTCTTTCCACTATGTTTATGGGAATAGGGAGTGAACTTAAAGCAATATGGGACTCTATCCAATATAAGAGTCTTGAGAGTGACATTTGTACAAGGAAATGATTTTATATAATTATGTGTATTCCATAAACTTATTTCATATACATATGATAGTATCTCGTTGATCATGATTGATTATTTATGATTTGTCTCACTTATGACTCATTTATTTTATTATGATATAGCTACATACCTCATGATTTATAGTCTATGACTTGTTGGGTATATATTAAAATTTTATAATCATGTTATTATACCCATATTATTATATTATTCTCACTTATGTTCATGGATTGATATATCTCATTTTTACACTTACTGAGTATCTTAACTCACCCTTTATTATATTTCTATTTCCCCATGTTAGGAAGAAATATTTTTAAGTAAGAAATATATAAGATGGGTATTTTGGGAGAAGAACCTTGTGGGATATGTTTAATATCATTCATGAATTAAGATTATTATGTATCTATACTCCAAATACATTAAACCTTTATAGTTCTTAGATATGTATTATTATGGTATGTATTAAATATTTATCTAAAATGATGTAATAATTATATAAATGATTCTCAGGTCATTATAGTTGGTATTAGATTAGGGTTTAGTTATTTTATATATTAGGTAATAAAGAATGAGGGGATGTAACATATAAAAATCTATGATAAATAAATTTTATATAGTATGAATGTAAAGTTTCATAGGTTGATAATAAGTTTTCATAATTTAGGACATATTAGAAATAATTTTTATGATTATATGATTTCTTAGTCTAATTAACTATGATTAATTATCACACTATGATTTTTGGTTTTAGTAAATGGTTGGAACCAGGAGGAATCATGTGAACAATGAATGTTATGGTTAATGAAATGATTGTACCCATGAGAAACTAAATGAATGGGATATGGGTTATAAAATCATTGGGCTATTCTCACCTGACTCTCTCAAGTTGTGAATAGTAATATAAATCATGTCTAACTTCTAAATTTCAAAATGGATTAATAACTCACCATTGAGTCTTTTATGCGGTGAAATCCACCTTCCTTCAATGGGTCCTTTCATATACTTAATTATGTGCTTTTTATCAATGTTATAGAGGATATATTTTACATTATCCAGTGATCAGACTAAAAGAAGGTTACTTTTTCTATGTATTGTTTCAAAGGTGAATTTGGTCAATAGTGGAATCTTATCAAGAATATGATATAAGAGAAGGATATTGACTCCATGAATTGAGAAAATTTTAATAAGGTATTTTTCAATAAGTTTTTTCCACTAACATTTCATACTAAAATGAATAGGGGATTTTTAGAACTGAGGCAGAAGGATATGGAATCCTTTGGTACCTATGGGGAAAATTGCACTTGAATTTCAATGTATTATTATGGATTAATCATCAAACCTAAAATTAATACTGAATTATTCTTTAGTGGATTAATATAAAGTATCTAAAAGTAATTTTCTCTAAGATACTTTGATAGATATAAAGAAATAATTTTATGTCTCACAAGTTATGAGTGGAGAGTGGTGACTCTCATTTTCCTAAAAATTTTGGGGAAAAGAGGAGAAAATTAGATTAATAAGGGGATTCAAATAATAAAACCCATGTAGGACAGAAAATCAATCTATCTTAATATCAAAAAAATAGAAAAAATCAGGGGGTAAATTTTTTTAATGGATCGGGTAAATGCTTAAAGTGTGGAAAATAAGGTTATTAATCAAATTATTATCAAAGTGATGCAAGGAGGATAGATAATGAAATAAATAGAGCGAAAGATTAACCAAATGCACTACTTAAACATAAATAATACAATTTAAAGGAGTATAGAAATTATTCCAATAATTTCATAGATCCAAGGGTTAATTATCGTAATTTGAATCAGCAACCTCCTAATAAAATGGATAAAAGAAAGTCCTATATTATCACAACTACTGAGGTGGGTCACGAGAATAAAATGGTGAATGGTACAATTATCATCCACACTAGAAATGAAAATTTATTATTCGATTCCATATCTACCCACTCTTTTATATCTAAATAATTTTTTAAGATTATTACATCACATCCACAAATGTTATATGTTAATGTATTAGTTAAAACTCCTCATTATATGATGATAAAATATTAATTATATATCTTCAATCTAATAGAATTTAGTGGGAATATTATTCTAGTAAATCTTGTGACTCTTCTTATAGTTGAATTTGGTTTAATTTTGGGAATGTATTTGATCACTCTATATATATTCCATATCAATTTTCAAATAATGGAAGTAAGATTTGATGTTCTAAATTAACATATGATCATTTATTAGTGAATGAAAATGAAATTTAAATGGAAATTACTTCAATTATATAGATCTTACTACTTATTCATGAGTGTATTTATCTCAAATGTTTTTTGCAGAAAGTAAAAATTGAATATATTTCAATTTTTTAGATATATACAAATATATTTATTAAATATATTCCTAGAATTTCCCCATATTATGCAGTTGGTTTTTTAATAGAACTTATGCCTAGTTCTATATATATTTCAAATAATTCTTATATAATGGTATTAATTGAGTTAATGTAATTAAATTAGAAAATTCATGAGAATCTACAAAATGGATTCATACACCCTAGTGCATCACTATGGGGAAACCCTATTCGTTTAATTAAGAATAAAGATGGGTAAATGAATATTTTTTTGATTATTGAGAACTTAACAACATTAATATCAATAAAAATTATCCTAAACCCCATATTTGTGACTTGTTTTATCAATATCATAGAGCTGAATACTTCTCAATGATTAATATTTGATCTGGATATCACCGTTTAAGGGTCCAAAGGGAGGATATAACCAAGAAATCCATCCATGTGAGGTATATATATTATGAATTTATTGTTATTTCATTTATAAATAACAACACCCACTCTATTTTCCTGGATTTAATGAATGTAGAATTTATATATTACCTTGATCATTTTTTGGTAGTATTTATAGATGATATTACAATATATTATAATTGAAAGAATATAATTAAAGATCATTTGAGGATTCTATTAAATACCTCGATAAAGGAGAATTTGTTTTCCAAATTTAGTAAGTGTAAACTTTGATGTTTAAAAGCACCATTATTGGGTCACATAATTACAAGAGATGGTTGGATCTGGATGAACGATTCGCCAGCAAGGGGATCCTCCATAGTGATAGGATTCCTCATTGCTTCCTTCTCACCTCAGTCAGTTGCGGATTCATCCTCATATCTCAGTGACTTCGAGCATGCTCCTCTTAATGTAGAGACATCATGTATATTGATTTTTCTGCTTCTTCGGGGTGTGGGTTCCAGTTCCTAGGGTTCGAGAGTTCTCTGGTGGTATTGTGAGTGGTATCCATCATCAAGATTTTTCAGCATTGAAGGCTCACGACCTTCTATTAACTCGGCTTCTCCATGGAGGCATGATGTGGACGAGATCCGGTTTGATGTGGTCTGAGGGTACAACCACATGTCTTTTGTGTTCTTTGGTTAGATTTATGGCCTCTTAGAGCAATGGTGGTGACAGGTTTTCCTTGGTTCTTCGCGGTGAAGATTCTTCCAGTGTCCGGTTAGGGTGGATGGCTTTTTTCTGATGGTTTATGGAACTATGTATCTTACCTTTGTTTTTCTATTTTGGTTGTTACTCCTTTGTTATTCATTTATTCTATTCATGATCTGTTGTGCTTGTTCTGCGTTTTCTTTTGTGTGATCTACTGATTTGGTTTTGACGTTGGTATTTTTGAAATATTTCATGGTTAAGGAGTTGGGGTTGGATTTGGTGGAGGTGATGGTGTGGGTGATTTGGTGAGGAAGCGAGTACTGGTGTTTGGGTGGTATTTTTGGTTTGGGGTGATTGTGGTGAATTGGGACATGGAAGGAGCCCTCGCAGTTTTCAAAATGTTGTTATGTATCAGTTGAATTTTTTTTTGTATGGTGTTTCTTGTCCCAGACATTATAAGGATTGATTCAGAAAAGGATTCAAAGCAGTTTTCCTTCATCATGCGTGGATATTCAGATTTAGATGATTGAGAGGGTATGTCATCGCCATCAGTATCAGGCCCGTGCATTTTTGCACGAGACAGATTGCTGAGTAGTCATGAAAGGTGGAGGCCTCCCATATTTATGTTGATCTTGGGGAGGGTTTTTTATGTGTAGTCTTGTTTTGGGATGATTGTGACCCTTTATATCTTCATATTTTGATAATGTAACTAAGTCATGGAAGTTATGTGAGGTTTACCCCTTTTCCCTTAAAATGGGTTTTATCCAAAAACTAAATAAAACATTTAGGCCTTCAGGACATTCATCCAGGGTATATTGGTGGATATTTAAAATATTAATGTTATTGAAAAATTAACTCTTCCAATCATGATGAATGAGATCCATATTTTTATTAGGTTATCTTGATACTACCGATGATTTTTAAGAAATTTCTCAAGAGTATCAAATATAATAACCATATTTATAAGGAAGGGATCTAAGTTCCTTTGGACTGATGAAAGTGAATAGAATTTTGAGGAACTGAAGAGATGGTTTGTCGGTGAACCTATGATCACACTAGGCTGAAGTGGGTAAGGTTTTTTGATCTATAGTAATGCATAAAGGAAGTAACTATGATTTTTTATCATATAGAATGACATGGTGGTATCATATTCCTAACTTTTAATGAAGGTTTGTGAGAAAAATTTCCTACTCATTTAGGAAAGTAATGGTAATTTTTCCTTTTAAAATATGGAGACATTGTCTTTGTGGTGAAAGGTGTGACATATATACTGATCATACTGTCTATATTTAAATATAAAGAGATGAATATGTAAAAAAATGATGGTTTTAGTTGATTATAGATTATGAATTCTCAATGAATTTCTACCCTAGTAAGGTGAACAAAGTGTCTCATTCTCTGATTTAAAAGGGCCATTCTATTTTTTCCATGGGAAATATTGAAAGAGATCCAATATTTTTGAATTAACATAAAATATTCCTTGAAATAATAAGGAAAGGATAAAGATACTATCTTTCTCATATGAATATTAAATCATCCATTCATGTGAAGATTGAGGATTCATGGAAGGAAGATGTGGATTTGCAAAGGGAGGTGAGGAATGTTCCAGAGTTCAACAATAAACTTGATAGAATAATAAGATTTAGGAACAAGATATGTATCTATTCAATAAAAAAACAAATGAAGGATCCATTATATAAAGAAAAAATCTCTTCATTCAATATCCATCTTATATGTACAAATATGTATATAGATATAAAACATAATTCCATGTGGGACAACATGAAAAAATATATTTCAGAGTATGTATCTCGATGTTTGATATGTAAGTGAGTTAATGATGAATGTTATAAGTATAAGGGGATGATTCAACCATTACTCGTACCTATAAGAAAATTATAAAACATAAACATTTATTTCATCATAGGACTCCCCAAAATATATAAATTCTATATCATCATTTGAGTTGTAGTCTATCACTTAATAAAATCATCATATTTCATAACTATCAAGGAAGAATTCTCTCTTGTTCAAGTTTCCAGGATATACATTTAGAAAGAGGAATGTTTACATGGAAACCATCTCCTAATTATATCTGATCAAGATCCGAGATTTATCTCAAAGATCTAGATAAGTCTTCAGTAAGCATCAAATATAGAGTTGAAATTTAGAACTATATATAATCCTCAAATAGATGGTCTATCTGAGAGGGCCATTAAAACCCTAAAATATATATTGATATCCTCATATATTTATATTTAAAAGTTGGTTGGTATAAACACCTTACTCTAGATGAATTTTGTAATAATAATATATTTTACTCGAGCATTAAGATGTGTCCTTATAAATCCCCCTATGGAAAGAATTTTAGAACTCCAACATGGTGGGTTGAAGTTGGAGAATTAAATCTATTATGCACTGGGATAGTTGTAAAAATAGAAAATAAGGTTAGATTTATTTAGAATCACATAAAATTATCCTAGTGTTGATAGACCAGGATTTTGAACCTAGTGATAAGGTATTTGTATAAATATATAATTGGAAGAGAGTTATGATCTTTATAAATAATGGGAAGTTGATCCCCATATATGTCAGTCCCTATGATATCCTTGATCATATCAGGATGGTAACTTATCACATGATGCTTCCACTAAAATTATCTCTTTTTCACAATGTGTTCTTTTTATCTCTTTTATGGAAGTACATACCTGATCCATCACATGTACTTAAATCATATGTCTTACCACTAGATCATTATCTTTCTTATGATGAACAACCATTAGAAATTATGGATAACAGAGATAAATTTCTATAAAATAAGGCCATTAACTTGGAAAAGGTTCCTTAGAGGAATAATATATTATAGGATGCTTAATGGGAACCCAATGAGGTAATGAGGAAGAGGTATCCACATTGTTTTCATCAAATTAATGTAATTTTGAGGGAAAATTCATACAAGGGCGGTATAATGTAACATCCCAAGATTCAAAAATATATTTCTCTGTAATAAAGTTGTTATATTCAATAGCTTGTGATGCACACAAAACTGAACTAAAATTTATAATTCCTTATTATAATAAAAATGAAATATATTATGATATTATTAAATGAAGCATAATTAGTAAAATCAATTATAAAAATTACTACTTTAATTATTCTTAACTCAATTGAAATGTTTTCTTTAAAAAAACATTATTTTTATTTTCTATTATATATATTCTATTTGAAAGATAAATTTTTAAAAATTATAATTTTATTTTTAAAGAATAAATTTATTTTTTGAATTCAAAAATTCAAAATTATCTTAGGGTTAATTTTTTTATATTTTATGAAAAAAATGATTTTTTTAATGAATAGTGAATAACAGCATTTTTATGAATACTATAACTTTGGTGAAAACATTATGATATAATAATAACATAAAAATTAGATAAAACTTTCACTCAACCAAATATATTTCTAATTAGGAATATAAATCATTTAAAACTCTTTTGTTGAATTTGTAAACCCATGCTTGACTTTTTGGAACTTAAGTTATATTTTATTCTAATAAAAAACTATATTTTATTATTTAACTTTAATGAGGTGGTTGAATGATGTAATTAGTTTTGGGTATGATTAAAATTTCAACTAAATTTACTTTATTTAATAATAATCAATAAAATTGATGGGAATCATAAAGTATAAATTTATTTTTACCCTTAAAAATAATTTTTTTTCTAAAAATGATTTTTATGAGCTTAAATTAGAATTAATTTCTTCCATATATAATAATAGAATATTGAAAAATGGATTAAAATTTCCAATTATCATTTTTAAATTTTTTTTATGAGGTTAATTTTAGTTTTATCCATAGTTAATAATTACCATGGTAAAAATTTGTCACTACGATTAAGGAAAAATTAAGTTAAAAGAGTAAAAATAAAGGGATAAGACTTAACAATTACACAAAATACTTTACTAAATATCATTTGTTGAATGTATTATAAGTAAATAATATTATATTATAAAATTATATGGTTATTATCCACTTTTCCATTAGTGTGAATTTATTATATTTTAATGTTTTTAATATTTATAAGGGTGTCACTCCCCTCGCTTATAAAAGGTCAAATCCTATTCTCACATCTCCAAAACACTTGTTTAAATTAACTCAACTAATATATATCCATATTACTTAAAAATATATACTTCACAGGTCCTAGATGTTATTTTATCACCAAAATATCAACCTAATAATGCTTAAGGTGTGATCCAAAGGAAGATACCTGAGCAAGAGGTAATCATCTTAACTGAGCTATTTCAAGCTTATTTATTATTACACATTCCCCAAATATTATATAAACATATTAACATAATAAAATTAGAATAATTAATATATTAAAAAAATTAAGTTAATGTTAATACTAATTTCTACATCCTTTACATTCTATATGAAAAGAAACCTTTTCTTGTTTGTACGTGCAGAATACTGCCTCCACAAAGCGATGTGTTTTTTTCATCACCACCTCACGTGGATGGAAAAAAAGATGAATATAATTGATATGTATTATTTTTATGTAATTAATATTATTATTTTAAAGATAAAATATTATCTTCCTTTTACCATCCCATCCATTGGAAAATTATAACGTCATTTCTGCATACATGTCGACTACAACCTACATAAAGAAATGTCGTTCATTTTCCATGTCCTCCATGCATGGATTGTTATATTAAAATGTTTAATTAATATATGTTATATTTATGGTTAAATTATTATTCAATAAAAATAAATATTTTTCTAAATTCCTTTCTTTCCATTCATTAGAAACTGAAAACATTGATCATGCGTTTGTATGAACTACCATCTTCATGAAGTAATATATTCCATTTTTCATCACTAACTAGAATGGATGGTTATAAAAGTGTATATAATTAGTAAGTATTATATTTATTACATGATTAATATTTTAAAACCATGACCAAGGTTCAAGGACTGTAATTGATGAGCCAAAACATAATTCAAAAACAGAATAGTTAACACTTCAAATGTTGATTTTAATGAAGAATTGTTAATAAATGGGTAATTAGATTTTATAAGTGAATGATATACGGTTATACAAGTATTAATATGGTTATAATATACATTTATAATAAATATAAATTTATTATATGGGAGGTTTCAGATCATATAAATCAGTTTGTGAGTTGCGGTAAGGGTTTATGTTGTATTCTCATTTTTTAATCAGTATTGTTCATGTTTAAATTTATATTGGGGAAATCATATACTCTATCTATATTAAACCAATTTAATTTTATTATATTATATTTATTTTTATTATTTTATTTTTCCTTTTCTTTTTCCTCTCTTTGGTTCTCAAAGAGCCTAAAATAATGTTTTTAATAAAAACCATCCTAATTTCTCCTATTTGAACGTAAATATTTCTCTTCCATATCGATGTTCTTAAAAATTGTTTCATATAAGTTATTATATAATTATAAATTATTTATAAAAATATTTTTTAACTACCTTTTAATTTATTTACTAAGTATTAAAATGAATCTTTTTAACTATTTTCTGTCTGACTCACTTTTGAATTTTTCGTCAAAAGTTTGAAAAAATATTTTTCTTTAACATATTCAACATAAATGGATTTTTCTCATATTTATTTCCTTTATTAATGATTTAAATTAATTAAAAGTTTCTATAGTTTCACAAAGAATACATTATTTCCATTTTTTAAAATTTTTATTATTTAAAAGTTACCAAAATAATGGGATGTTTTCTATTGTTTTCTAAATCATATTTCAAAAGATTTTATAGAAGTATTTTTCATCTATATAAACACACTCTAAGGATATTTATTATTTAATGAGTATATGTTATTATGGTTCCATGAAAATTTTTATATGTATGGATTATCATGATGATATTATAAGAAAGTTTTTATGAAACTTGTTTCTTTACCACATATTAATTAATTCATGGTGAAATGATGAATGTATTTATGATATTGTGGGAAACCTATGTATGGTTTTAATTTTAATATATGTGATCATGGAATTATATAGTTTTCCAATTCATGGGTAAATTATTTATATCTCATAATATTATATAAATGGGAGTGAAGAGAAAACCAAATCCAATGTGGGACTTTATCAATAATGTTTATGTGAATGGGTTGTGAACCAAATACATTATAGGACTCAATAAACTATAATATCCATGGTAGTGATCCTTGACTAAATAAATGATTTTATATTCTTATTCATATTCCAAAAACTTATGTCTTATGATAATGAGGTGATATCATGAATCATGATTGATTATTGATGATTTCACACTCATATAACTCGTATTTTTTATTATGACATAGATTTAGGTTATGACTTATGATTTATGGTATATGACTTATTAGGTATGTTTTAATCAGTTATGATTATGTTTATATACCCATGTGCTTATCTTTTGATTACTTATGATCATATATTGATATCTCTCATGTTTACCCTTACAAAACATATGAGTTTACCCTTTATAATGCTTCTAATTCCCTGAGTTATAAATAATAGTATTAAGTATAAAATATCTATTAAGGGTGTTTTTTAGAATACATTTTTTAGGGATATTTAATATTAATCATAAATTAAGTTTATTATGTATCTAGTATCAAAAAAAAAACTGGGCCTCTATATTTCTTGTATGTGTATTATTGTGATATATATTGAATATTTATCTAAAATGATGTAATATTTATATAATTGATGCTCAAGTTATTGTAGTTAAGGTCTACATTGAGATGTTTTACGGATCATAATTTAGATTATAGAGATTAAAAATATTAAATTATTTGTATCAAAAGGATCTTGAGATTTTTTTGGAGATAATAAAATTAGAAGCAATAGATAAATCATAATGTGAAAGAATCGATCAAAAATCAATTGGTGTCGTTCAGATGTGATTTTCCTTTAAAATGGTCTTCAACATCTAGGAAGTGAATAAAACTAGGTAACTTATAGTGAAACCTATTAACATGTATGAAAATTATTTTTAAATGAATAAATTGTTAATATTTCATTGATTTATTGGAATAAGGATTTAAGAATGATTGTTATTGGATTATCATGTCAACAACTTCAACATTATTTGGAGCCAACTTGAATCATTGAATGTTGATTTCTATAAGTTCATATGGACCATAATCCTTTTATAATCACTTTTGAAATCTTAGTATATAATTTTTACTACCGTTGGTAACTCTAGTAGAAATACCCACTTGTAATTCAATGTGATCCATGATCTGCTCCTAAATGATGTGATCTAGAAGAATGAAATATATAGTTCTAGTATAATCTCTTATAATTAATAAAGTAAATAAATTTCTAGTTTTAAGTAAAACCAAAGTCAAAATAAGGGTAATGAGGGGAACAAGAAGAGATTAGTGAAATACCCATAATTTTTACTACCGTTGGTAACTCTAGTAGAAATACCCACTTGTAATTCAATGTGATCCATGATCTGCTCCTAAATGATGTGATCTAGAAGAATGAAATATATAGTTCTAGTATAATCTCTTATAATTAATAAAGTAAATAAATTTCTAGTTTTAAGTAAAACCAAAGTCAAAATAAGGGTAATGAGGGGAACAAGAAGAGATTAGTGAAGTTATATGATCCCTTACCCACATTATAGAATTGTGGGAAGAAGGTACACTTAAAGAAGGATTTTATGAGAAATAAGTCAAATTATTAAAGGTTTTATTCCATAATGTTTTACGAAAACAATGTGTATGAGGATGATAGAAATTTAATACTAATTATCATGATTCTATTAGAGCCACGGATCATTGATTTTAGGAATTTATTTCACTCAACTTCTAAGGTAGGTGGCATATATAATTATATTTCTAGAATATTTGGAAATGTTCATCTTGTAGATAATGAAACCCTTTACATTATTGGATAATATGAGGTGAAATTAAAAACAATGATAGGATACTTATTAAATATAAAATGTGTGAACTGAATTATTATGTTAAGGTAGAATATAATTTCAGTTCGTTAATAGGATGATGAAGGCTTTTGTATGCATTTTGTGGAAGGATTGTGAAATATATCACATGATTTTTTGGTAGTGGACAAAGGAGTGAATTAAAAAACATTGTATATTTCCAAGATTTTAGAAGACACAACATTTTTTAGAATAATAACATTAAAAATGTCAAATTTGTAGCATGACTATAATTGAAACTTAGGTGAGAAAGGGATGATGATACTTTATTCAAAGGGAATGTTTTAACACAACCATGTAGAGTTTGGAAAAATAAAAAAGTGTGTCTTATGGAAGTAGTAAAAATAATATTTCAATACAAATAGAAGAACACTGGATAATTAAAAATTAGAGCTAGTGTATACTGATGTATGGGATCTGACGCCAAATTAATCTCATGGAACGTAATTTTATTTTCTTACCTTCATTGATGATGATATGTATAAGAAGTGGGTATTGTTTCTCAAAAATAAGTTTGAGGTATTCAGAGTATTTGTTTGATATAAATACATGGTATAAATAGAGGATAGTTTAAAGATAAAATTCCTGATGAGTGATAAAGGTGAGGAGTGTTATGCCAAATAATTCTCAAAGCTTTTCTAGAAGAGGTTTATTATTTTTGTGTATATAGTTCCTATAACTCTATAATAAAATGTATTGGTGGGTTGTATGAATAGAAAATTATATGAGATAAATATAAGAATGAGGATTCCCTCTATTTTTTCTAAGGAATTTTATGATGATTCTATGAATTCTATGTCATATCTCATCAACGAGATTCCTTTTTATCTATTTGGTTAAGAGAATTTAGAATATATTTGGAAGGAAATAATTTTTTATGTATTCCACCTTAAATTATTTGTGTGTATTGCCTATGTCCATGAAGATTCGAACAAGAGGGAAAATAAGAAGAAAATTTTTGAGTATGGTTTTTTTTTGGTTATGGAAATGAAGAATTTGGATTTTTAATCTAGCATAATTATCTCTAGAAGGTTTTTAGAAAATGGAATTTTCACTTCAATAAAGTGATTATATGGAAGGATTGTAACCTATTGAATGATATATATTAGAAAAAATAATAACTACATACTATGGTTTTTCTAAAAAAATTATAAACATTCCAGTCAGTTTAGGAAGCACTCATGTTCTAGAATAACCAGACAGTCCAAAATTTAGAGTTTCAGATGGAAATCAAATTCAGAAGGTGATGCAAAGTCTAGATATAATTGAAATATTTAGAACTGTATAATCTAGGAGAATATTTTTGGAATAATTGGTATTAAAAATAGAATAACCTTAAAAATTAAATAAGATTCCAGATTCATAATACCTGTTAAGAGGTATAATTCATACTTACATAATTATCTTCTAAAGTATAGTGGGGAGCCCAAAATCCCAAAGGATGGTGCAATTATAAGGGATGAAAAATATTGTGAGTTAGTGATGAAGGATGAGATAGACTCCCTAAATGATTTTAAAATTTGGGATATTTTGAAACTTTCACTAAGAAAGAAGAAATTTTATAACAAATGGGTTCTATCGATTGATGTAATAAGCAGATGTAAGGAAGAATTATAAGGGAAGTTTTGTTATAAAAGTATTTAAACATAACAATAGCGTCTAATTTAGTAAAATATTCTCTTCAGTTGTTAAACACACAATTATCTGAATGGTTCCTAGAATGGTTTTATGAGAAGTATTGTATCTTGAACAATTAGATGTAAAAAAACCAAATTTCTATATACAGACTAAGATGGAGAAATCTATATGGAGAAACTGGAAGGAATCAAATAATCCAAAAGTAGCTTTGTGTAAAAACATAATTATAGTTTATATGGTCTGAAGAAAGAAACTAGGTAGTGTGTAACTTGAATTTTTATTCCTTTAATTTAGAATAAAAGTCCATCTAGTGTAATGAAGTTCATTTCTACTACTGGGAGGTGTTTGATGATGGGGACTTTATAACATTTCTCTTTAGAGTGATAAAGAATTTGATGTACCACTATAAGGAGAAATGAATTAGTGGTACCTGTTTGTTATTTATATTTAAATAAATTAACCTTCTTGACTTTTGAGAGACTTGGTCCTCCTAAAATCTATCTCTAACCCTTACCCATATATAATGTAAATAAAATTAAATGCATGGAAAATAATATTTTTAGAAATGTATCCCCTATTGTGGGTGATAAATACTTGATGTTTTTAGGTCCAATCATATAAAAAAAATTCTATTAAATCAATAAATGATTACAAATTTTATGCGAAGGTATCAACCTTTACCCAAAAATGTTCCTCAATACTTAAGACTCCTAGAAAATGACTATGATTTTTCACACTATTTTACAATTTTACCACCAAATAAAGAAATTAAGATAAATTTTACTCCAAGATGCTTCATAAATAAAAAATAATATTTATTGTATCCTTATAAATAAATTAAATAATCTACTAATAATAATATAAATTTTAAGAACATAACTATCTAAAACATAAAAATTTGTAACATCATCATTTCGTCTTTTCAAATTAGTGATCTTTCAGAATTCAAGTGCTTCTTCTACTGAAATTAAATTCTACAGAAGAACTACTTTTCTTATTTATCCAATTGGATCTTCTAGAACTTGAAAGTCAATATATCTACATCTATATTTTGATAATATTACCACCATGTTCTAAATAAACTCCATTTTTATATAAACACCATTTCTCCAATAAATCTGGTCTATGGACTCTATCTCTTTCACCTTTATCAATTCTTAGTCAATTTCCTTTAATACCTCTAAAGATATTAGCATCTTACTTCATCAAAGTCTCCTAAATATCTAAATGTAAAATATCTTCAAGGATCATAAAAATAATACCTAAATCACATTTTTAGCTTCATGATTTTTGTATCTTAAACTTCTGCTCGGTATCATCACCTTGTATATTTTAGTTCTTTAACTTCTACATACTTAATAAGATAACTTTAACAAGTAATTCATTCCTATTCTACTTCCATTTTTACATATATTTCTACATGACTTAATCATCCAAAACCTTTCATTCCTCAAACCATGTATGATAATACTCCTATTATTTTAGTGTACTATTTCCACTACTATACCACATCCTTTAAACTCTAGATTAATTCAACTCAAATTCTAGTTTAGCTTCTAATCACCATAACTTCTGATCATCTTATTATTTTAATTTTATCGCCTTTTTAATTTCTTAGATTCATAACTTTTGATCATCTAATCTTATGATCTCCACTGTTTTTTTGAAATAGAACTACCTTATCTTTCATATTTTTTATTTTTCAATCTTCTAGGCTGAGGAAATTTATAATATTAAAATAAATCCCAAACAGGGCTCATATTTCTTTAACATGAGCCTTAACTTTCTCTTTAACTTTTATTGATTTTAATAATCTTCTACTTATCTGGTTATCTCTCAATTTATCTAGATAGTCAATTACACTAGTATTACCATTAAAATTTCGATCTATATTAACCAAATTTATAATAATTTTTGACCACTTCCAATTGTAGTCTTTAGACTCAGAATTCTCACTCTACCCTTTTGGTTTCTTAAATTTATCTCAGTTGGAATCACATTTGATTCTCAAACCAGAATGAAGTTTGTTACTTTGAATGAGTAGTATAGAATTTTATGACATTATCTACCTAAAATATTTTATACCTCTCAAAATTTATTCAAATAGATAACCTTTATGTAAGAAATAACTTTTATTGCACACCTCAGTGAACTCCTTGCCTTTTTCAAACTATTTCTTCTAAGTTATTTCTATATATTCAGGGAGCTTCTAACACTTTTTCATTTCTCAACTCCAGATAAATCCTCCTACATGAGAAATATCTTATATACCAACATAATATTGTTTCCTTTTTCAATTTAATAATATTCCATAAAACCACTAACTATTGAATTAATTAAATATCTCGATAACTAGATGCTTTCAGTAACATCCTATAATTTATAGTTTTAATACTTAATAACATCTAAACACATTCATCTACATCAGTAACATAGTTACAAAAGCTACACCTATCTATCATGGCTATAACATAAATTTTTTGGAACATGTATACCTTTTCAATAAATAATTAGTCCACCTCAACTCATAACCTCTAAAATTAAACTTATACAAATAATTTCTTCATCTTGAAATATTCCTTAAAAAAAATTTGAAAATGTTTTTAACAAAAAATACAACACAATTTTATCACTTCAACAATTCCATTAGGTTATTCAATATCACCCTTAATATTTATTCTCAATAGTAAAAATACTCATCAAAAGAGTTTCAATTTTTCAAAAAACCATAGAATTTCCTTAAAGAGATTTTTTCTAACACTACACTACAAGATAAAGTAATGTTTTTAGAGAGTTATATTTATCAATGATATGGAATTTGTGACCAATGAGTTTTACAATCTCCCCTTTAATCAACTCACATATATATTCTCCCCCTTTTTCAATAATAACATATTTGGATTAATAAAATAAAAAATATAGTGTTGTGTACTTGTCCCCCATTAACAATAGGATTCATATTAAAGTGAGTAATAACCATAAATTCCTCAAGTTAGAGGATAAGGATGAACATGAATTGTTAGACTTAACTCTACTCTTGGCATATATTTTTTGAATATATTAGTAATATGATATTTTTTAGATATATACTCTAACTATACAACTCCATTAGAAACTTTGTCTTTAATAAAATGATTATTTATATCAATATGTTTGGATCTAGAGTGTTTCACTCTGTACTTGGAAAGATCAATTACACTATGATTATCACATTTAATTTTCAATATTTTTTCAATGTTTATCTTTGTATATTAAAGATATACTTTCATCTAAAACATATGTGTATAAGAATGTGTGGCAGAAACATATTTATCTTTAGTTGTACTAAAATTAATGGAGCTATGTTTCTTATAATAAAAACTAACACATCTTTCTCCAAATAAAATAATCTTCCTCCCGGGGTTTATTATTATCATAAAATCACCAATACAATCACTATTAATGAAACCTATTAAGTTTAATTCTTAAATTCTTTTATATATCATAACATATACCTTTAATATATCTGAGAATATTACTAGTATCTAACATGAGTGATTCCTTTGGATAACATTAATACCTTATACATAGGGTCACTATATATAAAATATTTGGCCTTGGTGTCATAAGATAAAGAATGTTTCTAATAAAATTCTGGAAGTTCATTTGATTCCCAATATTCTTGTTTCATATTAAATCAAATTTACACCAATGTGGTGGATAATACCTTTGAAACTTTTATGATAAAATATTTCTATAATTCCTTGGAATATTTATCCCTAGATAGAAAAATATAACTTCATTTTTAGAAAACTTTTAGTCCCATAAATAAATCCTTCTCTCTGAGCATTGACATTTTAATGTGCATCTTAATTTTCTCTACAAAATATTCCAAATCATACTCATGGTCACCTATAAAATTATTTTATCAACATAGTTAATAATAATGATATTACTTATAATAATTTCCCCAACATATAAATTTTTTCTAACTTTTCCTTTATAAAAATTAAATTATTTTAGGTAGCTATCAGGTTTTTTGTACCATGATTAAGGGGAATATTTTAAACCATATATCTCTTTATTAAACTTTCACATCATATCACTGTCACTATAAATCATAAAACCTCTAGGTTTATCAATAAATACTTCTTCCTCAAAATCTATATTCACAAAAAAAAGATATCACATCAATTGGATAAAATTTGTAGTTTTTTTGAGATTTAATTAATAGAAACATTATAATAGCCTAAACTCTCAAAAAAGGTAAAAATATTCATTAAATTATATACATTCCATCTATGAATGATATTTTCATTCTAGTATGGATTTATTCCTTGAGACCTCTCTTTTTTATTTATTTTTTTCTAAAGACCCACTGTATTCCCAACATTAATTCCTTTATATCTGGGAAAAAGATCCCAAATGTCATTTTTATCTATCCAATCCATCTCTTCATTTATATAATTAATTAAATCCTTAAAATAAATGAATTCTGACTGAATTTTGGTTTAACTTTTGAAATAAAACCTATTTTATTTTCAAGAATCAACTTTTTTCTAGTTATCACTGGAGCTTCCTGGTATACAATAATGTTCTGAAGATAAAAATTGTTTTATAACTTCTAAAACATTATTTGTTCACCTTAAATAACACTTTAATTATAAATATATTGATTAAATTAAGAATCATCCGAAATAAGTTCACGATCATCTTCCTTTTCATTAATTTTTTCAAAAAAACATATAATCTTCCTTTAATTGTTTAGAATCTCCATTTTTTTCTTCCTTTAAGGTATAATTATTTATAATGACATTATCATCATAGGAATGAACAAGTTTTTGTATCCTTTTATTCCATCACTTATAACTTTTTCCATTAGATGAATATCCAAGAAATAATTCTTCCTTATTTTTTCCAGCAAACATACCCAAATATAGACTTTTTATATTCATTAAAGATGGACTCCCAAAAACCCTGACATACTCCACTGTAGGATTTTTCTTCTACCACATTTTATAAAGAGTTATATTTTATTTCCTCATAATAAACGTCTATTTTTAATGTACATAGTTATATTTATAGCCTCTCTCCATAATAATTTTGAGGGTTTGTATTCGGAAATCATGGTTCTTCCCATTTCAATAAAAATATTATTATTACTTTCTATAACCCCATTATATTATGGAGTGTTATTAGTACTATATTGATATTTAATCCCATGTTTATAAATATCATATTATAGTGAATTACTGATGAAATCCTTACAACTATTTCTTCTCAATTTTGTTATATATACTCCCAATTATTTATCAACTTCTATTATAAATATTTTAAACATATCTATAACTTCGGACTTATATATTAATAAAATTAAGTATTTCATATTAGTGAAATAATTTTTGAATGTGATAAAGTAAATATCAAATTTTATGGATTTATTCCTCATCATTCCTTATAAATCAGATTATATAAGTTCAAGTGTTATGGTGGACTAAATCTCTAAACTTTTGTGACTTCTATGTTCCATATTTCGCTTTTGAAATGTTTCCTAGATAAAAACTTTTTATATTTTTATCTATAATATATCTCTCACCACATATTACTTTGATATTTGACTAAAATTTAATTTACCAAGATGGTTGAGTATTTTTTTCGATAGTTTATATTCATATTTAACACTTAGATAGATTGAATTACTCAGATCACCACTTTGGAATAAGGTACCATTGGTTGTTTCTAATTTAGTGGTAATTATTTTATATGTTTAACACCTGATAATATATGATTATTTATTAAGGATATATTTATTCTCATAATCATAATGTTTGATTATGATTAGTAAATTATTTTTAGTACCATTTACAAGTAAAACATCTTTATATTTTAGTTTTGGAGGTTTGATCTCATACATGATGATTCCTACTGTTTTTAATGAACTATTATTACCAAAGCTGAGATTCATCTATCATGGCCATAAATATTTTTTAAAAAATTCATACCACCTATCATATGATAGGAATATACACTATCAAGTATCTACTAAATAATTTTCCTGTTATCTTTTAAATAAAGTTAAAAAATAAATAACTTTTCTTCATTATTATTTTTTGAACTTCCTTTAATTTTTTAGATTAAGGAAATTATCCTGGAATATTAGATATAAATGCTTCATTATAGTGTACATATTAGTTAAATATTCAACAAATTTCCTCCAGGTAGTCAAATCTGTTCCAAGTATATATACTTGATGAACTTTTAGTCACATATTTTACATTCATTATTTCTTTCTTCATCTTCTTAGAGTTTCCTCCTCTTATTTATATGTTTCTACCCAAAATTGATTCCTTATATAAGGTATTGAAATGTTTTAATGATATTTATATCCATTATTCCCAAATATTCAACAACACCTAAAATAGACCTTGAATTTTGATCTTCCATAATGATATGAATTTTGTTTAAATGAATGTTTTGTATCCCTTTTTCTTTTTCATGGAGAAGTGTTTCTCTAAAAATTACTCTTAACATAATTTGATATATAATAAGATTCAATATTCTTTTTATTAGCCAAAAAAATATTCATTTTAGTTTTTGAACATGCCCTATTAGTAAAAATATATTTAATTACAAGGTTAGTAGAATTGGATTTCACATGACTTTTTGAGCTAAAAATCTCAATATCCGGAGATGATTAAACTTTAAATTCCATGGATATGTTAAAATATTCACACATATTTTTCAAAGTATTATCATATTCAAACTAACTTGATTTTATATTACTCAATTGTTATTCTTTTTTATAATTTTTTTATCAATATCTTTCAACATCCAACCTTTTTCTACAACCTTCAACTTGAGATTTTAAATTTACTAAATATAAGAATCTTACTTTTTTAAATATCTTTTTTTATATCATTATTTTATCACATTATTTATTTAATATTATACATTATTTCTTGAGATTATTTTTTTCTCAATTCATGCCTCAAGTTCTTCTTTCAAAATATGTTCTATGTAAGTCGCATTACCTTCCTCTTCTTTAATTATTGATGTTTCTTCAATTATTTCAAAATGATCCATAGAAGTCCTAATTTTTTTAATAACTTATTCCTTAAAATGATTAATTGAAGTTGAGTTTTATTCATCTCATTTACTCATTATAATTATTCTTTTCTTTTTAGAGAATATTTTCTTACTCTTAGCTAATTTATTAATATCCTTTGAATATTTCACCATTTATTTCTCCAAAGTTTTTCTTCTACCCCATCATCCCCATAATCACAACCTTTATTCCTTGAAAAATTTGATGAAAAGTTCCCAATTACACAAAATTTAAAACATTTAAGTGGTAGATTAATATTTTAATTACCCTTTACTTTTCTACGGTTCACTAAGATATGATCCATAATACTTTTATACTCATCGTTCTTGCATTCATTATCTTCAAATTTAATAGAGTAATCATCTTCCTATTCCCATTTTTTAAGCATTATTAAGGCTTAAAAACTAATTCCTACTTGGTATTTTTTTAAAATGTTAGATCATTTCTCATCTCATAATAAACAAGAATGTTATGAAATTCATCAATACATAACTCATATCAATCTTCCAATTCCAAAACACTAAAACTATACCTATCAGGGAAGTTTATCATCAATTTCATAATGATAATTTAATGTTCAAATAAATATATGAATTATTTAATGATATTGATAATATCATTTACTCTTGTGAAATAATCATTAATAGTCTCCTCATTATGAATCCTCACTTCTTTGAATTTATTACTCCATGTCTATAGATTTGCTTCCCTAATATTCAAAATCCCCTGAAAATTGATTACATATTTATCCCAAGTTTCCTTATTAGTTTAGAGAAACATCATCTTCATATACACATTATATGATTTGGATATAATTATATCATTCCTATCCTTTTAGTCAATCTCTCTGTTTCTTTTATTAATAAAATTCATAGTAACACCTTTATCCCTTTATGGTAATCACATAGTATCATCATCTAAAACTTCCATTCCATGGAAAAGGGATAGGGTATCACATTATTAATTCATATTTGATAATTTTTTTACATTGAAAATAGGAATAACTCTACTATATACTGAATTTTTGTTATTTATTTTCAATAATGTAAGGATCTTTCATAGGGAACATGGGTTACTATAATAGCACTTGAAGTCCCTAGGAATGTGATGTACTACTGGGTATTGAATCAGTTGTACTATTTTATAATTGTCTTGAAATAGAAAATAAACTTTGTGAATTAATAGAGTTAAAATTCTCAAAAACATTATTTATCACCCTTACATGTATGAAATTTATTTAAAAGTAAATGAAATAAATATAATATTTTAACAAGTTTCTTCCTTAATGTTGGTGACTACATATTTATTGTGTCCAGATCTTATTTAAGTAGCATATTTTATTCTAAAATCAATAAATGATTAATATTGGTATGCAAATGCATCATATTTTACCTAAAAGTGTTTCTAAAACCTTTCATCCCCTAACAATAAGTTACACTAGTTGACACCAGTTCACAATGTTACCACCAAAAAAGAGAGTAAGATCACCTTTACTCTGGGTTGATACAACAGCAAAAACTTATCTTCCTATAATCCATCAAAATAATCAAAATATTATTCTTCTCATAGTTTCAATTTTTGAACTTAACTATTGAAAACTTAAATTTTCATAAATTTAGTTATTGATCTTCTCAACTCATTAATCTTCCATAATTTTGGTTCTTCCTTGATTGCTCATAAATTCTCCAAATTCACCGCTCTTCTTCTTTGATCAACCAGATCATCCAAAACGTGAATATAAATATCTCTATGTATCTAAACATAATATCACCATCGATATGGGAATGAACTTCACCTTTATATATCCAACCTTACTCTAGTAAATTTTTTCTTGAATCTCAGTATCATCCACCTTTATCTATTCTCAGTCAACTGCATTCAGTGCCTCAAAATATATCATAGTATGACTTCATCAAAGTCTCTTAAAAGTATATATATCAAATGTAATGACCCAAAGTTTCATTAATGGAAATCCCTCTTGATATAATTAAATGTCTATTTATGTTTATATAAAATGTCAACTTCTTTGGTTTTATGTTATTAATTTTGACCGTTTCTAATATAGTCATTGAACAGTGATCACATGATTAGTATAAATATAGGGCTTTAACAAATCCAATTTACTCAGACAAAAGAAGCGATGGCCTCATCAAGTAGAATTGCTCCATACAAAGCCCATTTGTCGGAGCTCGGAAAAGAGGTGGCGTCCTTGGACTTCGCTCTTGACCAAGCCCAAGCTAAGTTTCACCATGTTAAGCTCGAACGGGGCCGTCTACGGGAAAAGTGGAAGTTGATAGAGATTACCACTCGAGCGATGTTATCCGAGCCCCCCCAAGAGTCTGTCACCATCGGACACCTTACCCTTAGGTCTTATGCGGTTGTTTTAAGGGTTTATGTAACAAATCGATAGTATTATGTTCATGTACATTATTTTTTTGTATATAATAATGTATATACTTTCTTGTCATTATGGATACATTGTAAATAGTTTTTAAAGTACAAATAGTCTTTTTAATTATTATTTAATTAAGAATTCTATTTTATTAAATTAAGGGATTTTTTAGATTAAATAATATTTTAATAAAATATTATTATTATTATTAAATTAATTTTATTATATATAAATTATCATATAATTTTATGAATACAATTGTAATTTTTATTAAGGTTTGAAAGCCATTTTTGTCAAAACCCATGAATTTTTTATAAATGTCGGTTTTTATTTTAAAAGTGAAAATTAACATATTTAGAAAATTATTTAGATAAAATAAATGTTATTTCTAGAATCAGGACGTCGAAATTATCCAACGGTGAATTTTTCATAATTTTCTGATACAGTCAAGTATTTGGGTAAAAATTAAATACCGTTTAAATATATAATGTGTTTTATGACATCATAATGACCCAATAGTGATGTAATAAAATACTATAAGCTTTGTGTTCGGCCAATATATGTTTTAACATTAAAATAATGTGATTTTGGGTTTGTTTTACTTACTTTTCAAAGCATTAATGGACCCCTCAAGACTTATTAAACACCTTGTCTTTTTAAATTGTTTTCCATGGGAGTGTGACTCACCTCCACATAAGCAACCCTATTATTTTAAGAATTTCGGACTTTGGCCTTATAAAATATTGTTTTCCTCTTCCCTTTTCCAAAAAACATGCGAAAAAACCATGGGATGGTTTGTGGTTTGGATTAATTTAATGTAAGGGTACCCAAACCTAAATAATAAATAATTCCCTCACCTTTCCTATATAAACCCACCCAAGATCCCACTTCCTCCTCACTAAAAGCCTTTTGAGTTCGTCCAACCTCTGAGCTACTCTCTCTAGAATCCTCCCAAGCTGCCCCAAGCTCCCAATAATCATATCTCAAGCCTCTCTCAAGCCTTTGGAAGGACACTTCCAAGTAAGGGTTTTTTCTTCCTTTCTCATTTTTTGTCCAATTTCCTTTAAGTTGTTTTTCCCATTTAATTTCAATTATGAATGTTGGGGTATGGTTTCAAACCTTCATCATACTTCCCTTTTTATTTTTGAATTATGGGAGACCCATTTCACTCTCATTAAATTCCTCCCATGTACACCCGTTACTATGCCTAAATTCCGAAAGGAACTTCTCTCTCCTCATTTACATTCAAGAAATACTTTTGTATCATGAATCTAAATTCCATTATAATTGTTGGTACATGTATCTATATTACCTCCTTAAGATAAATTACATATAAATATTATGAGGAACCCCTTTCTCTCTCATCAACCATTTTTTATGAATTCTTATGTAACGCCGTTACACTGCCGAAATCACACCGATTTTCAAAGCCAATGCCCTTGTGTAGTGGATACCATGCCCATTTCTCCATCAAGGGTATTCACCTTTATGAACATTTACTTATTGATTACAAAGTTTCATGTATTAATTCCACATTCCTTTATCGTGGAATAAATGATTATGTTTTAGGAATCCATGTTTTATGATCCATGTGGCACACATATGCATGAAATGAAATGTTTAAGAATGGTGTGCCCTTATAGCACTCCAATGAATTGGGTAAAGTATAGTAGCATTATATGTCATGTGAAATGAGAGTTGGATCATTCTAATTCAAGTGCAACGAGGGTTTAATCATGCTTCATGTGCAATGAGGGTTTACTCATGCTCCATGTGCAATGAGCATTGGCTCATGCTAATTCCATGTTAAGTGTTGTTGCCACATTTCCATGTTATGATTATCCTGATTTATCATGCCTTTGTGTTCATGTTTCTCATGTGCTCTATTGATATTCCTAATGTCTAACATGTATTTTACTCCTCATGTTATTCCATGTGTATTCCCTTACTGGGCTTTATAGCTCACCCTTTTCTTATGCATGTCCTCAGGTTATCCCATGCAATGCTAAGTATGAGGGAATGTAGTGGTCATGTAAAGGAAGTTTTCAATACAGATTTTGTATTTCATGTTTCCAGTTTTTATGTAATGATCCTAAGCCCCGAAGACACTAAACCTCTCAATCTTCTTTGTTGTATCAAGTTACGTTTTATGTAATAAATCATGTTTAAGTTTTCATTAAAAAGCAGGGTTGTCATATCAAATATCTTCATGGATCTAAAAAATATCATCTAGAATCATGTATTCAAATTTTTGGTTTTTATATCTTGATGTCAAAATCAGCATCAACACCATGTATCTTCCAATTCAATAACTCCAATAGGCCTAAGATAATTTTATCATGGTTTTCATTTATTTTTCACTTCATATTATACATATACCTCTGTATAACATAAATAACCATATCCTTTAATTTTTAAAAACTAATTATGAAAATCATTTTGAGCATCTAATTTTCATATTTTGTTTCTCTAACACATCATTCAAACTCTAGATTTAAGCATCTCAGCTTCTGGTTCAGTTTCTAATCACTATAATTTATTTTCATATAAATCTTCTAATTGTTTTATCTTTTGAAAATCTCAGATTTATATCTACCAATAATCTTATCTTCCAGTCTCCTCTGATTCTACACAATTGTACTACCCCAATTTTCATATTTCTTATTTTTTGATCTTATGGACTTAGGAAGTTTATCATATCGAAACACCTTCCAAATAAAAATAATACATCTTTTACTTAATATTCTTATTTATCTGTATCTTTCATTTATATACACCTTCCTATTATATTTTGGTTAGTTCTCACTTTATTTTGATTAATTAAATATGCTTATATTTCCCTGGAAATTTAGATTTATATCAACCAAATTTTTCAGAATTCCTAACTACTTACAATTCTAATATTTAAAATCAGTCTTCTCAATCTCATATTTGGGTTTGTAAATTTAACTCATATGGAATCATAGTTGATTCTAAAACCACAATGATGAATATTTCTTTGAAAATTCAATGTACAATCATCTAAATATAACTTTTGAATATATTATAGAACTCATAAAACTTCTTCAAATATATTACCTTTATAAAATAAATAATTATTCTTATGTATCTCAGTGTTCTCCCTACCTTTTTCAAATTATTTCCCTTGTGTTACTCTTATGTATTCTAGTATTTTCCAAAAAATTTTAATTTCTCAAATTCTATGAAATAATTTTTCATGAAAAATATCTTACATAACAACATAATATTCTTTTCATTATCAATTTAATCATATTCCAACAAACCCACTAACTACAGGATTCATGAAACATCTGGAAAATAAGAATATTTTAATAGCAGTTCATAATTTCTTGATCTAGAAATTATTATGTTCTATATGCAAGTGACTTCATTAGAAACTAAAAAAACCAAAGTTCCACCTATCTATCATGTTTATAACTTCTAATTTCCAGAACTTGTGTCACATTGAAATATATAATCAAACTAATTCAACTCATAACCACTAGAATAAAACTTTTGGAAATAAATTATTTAACTTTAAACATTCCTCAAAAATATTCAATCAAATTTGGTTGAAAAAATTAAAAAAAAACTTCAATAATTCAGTAATTCCATTGGGTTATTCACTCTTATACATTGATGACATTCTCTTAGCAGATCCATAAACTAAATGGGTTAAGGATATAAAGGATTTACTATATGAAATATTTGAGATAAGGATCTCATTTAATATAGATGAATTTTATGGATAAAGATCTTAATGGACTAGAAGCATGTAACTTTAATTTTGTAGTTATTAGAGCACATCTAGAAGATACTAGAAAGTATTGGAATGTTTTGATACAAAACTTTCTCTACCCCATTAGAAAAAACATTAAAATTATCCAAAGATAATGTTCCATTAATGGAATATGATGTTGCATATATGAAAAGGTTTTATTATGTATCAACTATTGGAATATTGATGTATTCCATGACTTGTATATAGTCATACATTACTCATAGAGTGGGGTTGGTTTTCAATATTATGGAAAATATAGGAAATGAGAACTGGGAAACACTAAGGTGAATTCTCTAGTATCTAAATTGTATAAAGTTGATAACATTATATAGTGGGAAATTGATTTCAATGGTATATTCATGCGGACTTCGTAGGAGATAAAAAAACATTGAGTAGTACCATGAGGTCTTTATTTACCTATAGAGTAATTACTATAAGTTTTATATAAATACACTATTTTAAGATTTCTTATAAGATATAGAAGTTAAGTATGTTTCTACAATATAAGAAAAGAAGGAGATGATATTCTTGAAAGGATTGTTGGAGGATATTATAATAAATAATGGTAATGGAAAGTTATTATTTGATATTCATACTGAAATTCATCTTAAAAATAATCATTTTTTTTACTAAAGTAAAATACATTCAAATAAAATATTAATTCATCCATAAGCTAGTATAGGAAGTAGTGATAAAGCTATTTAAGATAAAAAGAATTCATAATCTGGATGATATACTAATTAATGTCGTAGTATAAGAAGGTTTGAGGTAGTTATGTGACCCAATGGTACTTGGGTGACCAGGAAAAAAATTGTAGAGACTCACTAATCATTTCTATTAGAAGAAGGGAGGTTGGAATTCCTAAGTGATTTGAGGACTTTTTGGTGAATTTGAGAAAAAAATATCAGGTGAGATATTTTTAGGTTACTATAAGAAGTTTTTTTTGTGAAGGCATTATATATTAATTAATGATTGTCTCTAGATGATATATTCTCAAACCCTATAGAGACATAGGTGGTGGAACTAATAAGTTTGGAAGTGGCTGTGGAAAAAATGGCATGACTACTGGGACTGGATGATGAAGTGTGAAAGGAGAAACTAATTTATATAGTACTATCTTTAATTTTTATATAAAAAATCTTAGATGTTTATTAAGGATATATACAAATAATCATAGGGATATGGAATATTATCTCTCATTTTTTATCATGTTTTTCAAAGTTAAGGTGATGCATCATCTGGTGGCTTTAACCAAATTAAGGGTTTCTCATATTGATTAGAATATAGTAGGAAATATCTTCAGATATATGATTTTTGGGGAATTTTATCCACTTATTGATCCGGTCTATAAATAGGATTATTAGGATGAATTATTTTGTTTTAAATTACAATAAAATAATTATTATTTCTCATTTTTAATAAAATATCTTTAGTGTGTCTCCCATGGAATGAGACAAAGTTTCAAACCACATAAATTATTTTTGTTTTTTCATGATGTGTGTTGTGCATTAATTATTCTTGTTGTGTGTGTTATAGAATTTATTCTAGTGATCAAGATAATTAAATGTGATATCTCAGAACCTAGTTACTTCATCCAAACATTTCAATTATGTGCTTCTAAACTTTTAAAGTTTTGACCTTATATTATTAGTGAGGTTCCATAAGGATTTTATAAATTTAGGTATTTGTCACAAAAAAGGATGTTGGTGATTATTATTTGATCCTTGTTTCATAAGGGGATATTTTAGGGCTATATGTGACTATTATTTTATCCTTCTATAATAAGGGGACCTTGTAGGTCTATATGTGAATATTATATGAGCCTACTACCAAAAGGGGATTTTTTAGGCAATACGTGAGCAATGTATGGAATTTTTATCAAAATGGATTTTTTGGGCAATATGTGACTATTTATTGAGCATTCTATCATTTGAGTGTATTATAGGGATATATGTTACTAATATTTAATCCAATTATATGTAAATAATTTTCAGGGACTATAATATTTGATTTTATTGTCAGGCGGGGAGCTCCTAGTGCTAGATGTGACTATTGTATTATACCTACAATTTATTGGGGGTCATGGGGAAATATGTGACCAGTATAATACCTATTAACTAAGGGGGGTCTCTTAGGAAAATATGTGACCTATATTTTAGTTTTCAACTGGTTTAGGATATTCTAAGGCTATATATGATTGGTATTTTAAGTCATAATATCTTATAGATATATGTGGAAAGTATTATAACTTATATCAAGAAAGGTGCTGATAGGGATACATATGATTACTATAATGTTTTATATTTTGATGGGATATCCTCAACTATGAATATAACTATCTATAGTATATATGATTTCCTTATTTTTGATGTGTTCATACATGGTGCACTAATCAGAGGATATTATCAGTATGATTTTTCCAACCATTTAATATGAGGCTCCCTTTTTTACTTATGAGAGTTGAGGGATTGATATTAATTCTAATATGGTAAGAATATGTGACCATACCATAGGAAACCTCTTCTCATTTCCGACACTAGCTAAAGTAGTTGTGGAGGCTATTTCAGGTGGAATTTTTAGTACACAATTATGTATTAGGTATTTTATATATTGATTGTTTACAATTTTTTATATTATACCAAGGATTAACTCTTATATATTATGGATTATATTAGGTGTACCATTAGTGGTGGCCAACTATTTTCTTTACTCACACCCTACACATGAACCCTTGTGGATGTGATGGACCTAGTATAGGTGGACAAGTTGGGGTTACCTTGATAAGGATGTGGATATTGCTTAGTGGTAATTTCAATGTCTTTGGTAGTAGTGTCTCTAGTGACATTATTATTTATATCGATTGTGTACATGATTGACCCCTCTGATACTACATCTTGATGTATGACTTTATGGTGGGTTCATATCTTACTATATCATACTATATTTAATTATAGTTTTCTTATAACGTATCTACCTCTATTTTCTTTTTATATTATGGATGATGGTTTAGTATTAATTCACTAATTTTTATAGTTATTTAATATAGAGTATATTATAACCACATTACCAATAAGGCCTCACTACTAGTCAATGACTTATGGAAAACAAGGAGGCATTCTTGAGGTTGCATGACTTATCAGCTTGGTAATTGTTTGGGTTGACCTAGTTAGGGATGATACATTATTTATCATAAACAATTCGAAACTTTAGTCCAGTATTTCCTTCAACCGTATGGTTGGTGATAATTACTATGAATAAATTAATGAACACTTTCAGCCAAATCTATTCCACCAAATATATAATATCTAAACATATTTGGAATGACCATCTTCTCACCATGATATATCAGTACCTCGTGTAGTAAATGAGAGAAAAATAAAATAGCTATCTTCAACAATGATGTAATTTTTATCTCACACCAATAATTAAATTATAAAGTCCCCTTTATATACCTACTTCATTAATGAAGGATCCATGGACTTCAAACATTTCATAAATTTCTAATCAATTAATAACTAATATGTTATACATTACAATGTCAGTTTTATTTAATTAAGTGATTTTGAAATATTTAACAAGTTAATTATAAGTTACATATCATAAATACATCAACTCATGATGTATAAATAAAATTTAATGAAGGTTATGTGGAGAAAGAATGAACACGTGATAGATCATATTTTAAGTTTATCACTTCTCATGATATCCCATAAATGAACATTATTATAGCCCTAACTCCATCTCTATTATGATACTTTTATGTACATAACATTTTCAACAAATTTTCATGAAATGTGATACTACTTAGTGATTTTAATGTTAGAACTAGTATTTTTTTAATTAAATATTATGTTGAGAGTTGATTAAATTATTTTCCTCTTAAATTTGTTTATGTTGTATCCTTCAAGAATTATTTAACATTTAATACTCATCTACAGTGACCTAATAAGTAATATGGTTCTTAAAAACCAATTTAAAATAATTTAATTTCCTATAAGATAGTTTTACTTGGATAAGAAAGATTCATTAATCAATTATCCTGTGTTTGTTATATGTTGTTATAAAGAGTAGTTTTTCTATTTTATTACAAATTTAAATTCAACTAGATTGAAACTCCCCTTGGGAGTGTTAATAAATTCCTTATTAGGTGAGGGAGATTCATTCTCATTGGTCACTTTTTCTCCTTTAATATCAAAATTAAAACCCTTTAAGTAGAACTAAAATACGTTTTTCTTCTTCTGGATTAACCAAATAAATTAGTTTTAGGTTGAAAAGGATTATTGAGACTTTATTGATGAGTGAGTCTACCATCATAATGTCAATTGAAAATTTTTGGTGACATAATTTTCACCAATTTTATGTTTCCTAAATAAGTCACGACATGATAGGAAAATCATTGTATATATATAGCTAAAATTATAATTTTCTGTAATAATTATTTACCCTAAATAATTTAATACATTAATTATGAAATATAAAAAAAATTATCTTTAATTTAGAATCTAAAATTTTATTATTATTATTATTATTTATTGGATTCGGTTCCCTTGAACCAACTAACATTATACTTTTTATTACCAAAATATTAATAAATATCTTTTCACATGATGATTGTTCTTATGCATAAAATTATTGTGATAATGTCCTTAGAGTATTTTTCACCTGTAAATGTTATAGAACTTCCTCAATATAATGATAACCAATAGATGATATGAAAATATTCTTAAAAATATGTCATATTATCTATATAGAATTTGTATATCAGGAAATGAATGATTTTTACTATCAGTTGTTTGAGGCTCATAAGACATTGAGACTTCTTCTCATAAAGTTCACACTAAGTAATCTCTAAGTTAATAGGTTATGAGGATAGAATCGCCAATAGAAATTCTACATGTTATATGTGTCCTTGGATATTCCTATATATATACGTGTGTATTGATCCATGGACCTAGGATTATTGTTAATATATATCATAAATCGTGTACTTTTATGTATGGATGAGAAATGTGATGGAATATACTCACAAAATAGTAGCATACATTGGGTGTGTCATAAGTGATATGACATTAATTGAATAAGTTAAGAAATGATTTGTACCTACCAATTTAATGTAAGAAGATATCTTCGTCCCTTTGATTCAAATGGAACTGTCTAATTAAATTCAAGGACATGGTAGTTCATTGATGAGTTCATTTTAGAAATTAAATGAAATATAAATCAATCATATAAGTTGATGATACAGGTATGCAACTTGAATGATGAGATATTAAGTAAAGGGGGTTATATTACAAGGTATCATTTATAAGAAGTTTTTTATCATCTGGACTTTAACATATTTATTTATGGGTTCCTTTACATATTTATATATTTTGATCTTGGACTTTAAGAAATTTCAATTAATTCCACTAAGAAAGAGGCCTAGAGGATCGCATACTAAGTGTATTCAGAATCTCATTAAGTTATATTGAATTTATTATTAAGAATAAATATTATTATCATATTTTAAAATAATAATTATTCTTGTATTTTTATCACATAAATTCAATCACCACATATTTGAGTTTAAAATATATAAATTAATTATTATATCTATTTTATTATTTACAACATGATAAATGGAGAGTTTTTAATTCATTGGTTTGATGAATAAATTAATATAAAAATTTTCATAGTTATGTGAATATTTAAAAAATATATTTATTCATGAGTTTAATGAATATAATGTTTATTTATACATTGAATGAATAATATTTATTTAAATAAAAATTTTATTAAAGGTTCGAAAAACTTCAAGGAGGGTTAACATGATAGGTTAATTTACCAACAGAGATGATGTATTTATTCATGAGTTTAGTATATGTCATTATATATAATAATAATAATTTTATTAATATTATTTAAAATGGGGTTTACCTAGAATAAATAATTAATTAAAGAGCTCTTTTACTATTATTAATTATTTAACCCTGAGTATAAAGACCCAATTATCACATTTTCAAGATTTAGAGATTTTTGGGCATAATAGAGAGACACTCGAATTATATCAAACCCTAGAGAAAAAAACATCCTCCCTACCTCTCAGGAAAAAGAGATGAAAATGGAAATTCTTTATTTTGATTAATGGAAAAAAATGCAAGGTGTTAAGTTCCATTGTGTTTGCACTTGGTAAACTAATGGAATTGTTTGGATATTTGTAGAGCATGTGTGGATACATATAGGGTAATCCTCTCTTCGATTCTACAAAATAAAGACAACACAACAAGAGCTGAAACTGAATTGATCAAGAAGAATTATAATATTTGAGGTGATTATAGTTTGAAATAATTTATAAATTAAATGTTAAAATCCTCTTTAGAAGATTTAGAGGTTTCCCTCATCAAGTTATTCAGATATTATTCATTGAAACTAGTGAAAAAAATTGTTATAAATCACCATAATACTTCCAAAAAAACCACAAATCCTTCAAGTTGTATCAGTTTGGTCACGTTATAATTTATTATTATTTATTATATGTTTTAACAATTTCCATGTTTAATTGTTAATATTCATTTACTTTTTTTCATTATTTAATCCAAATTTTGAGATAAAATGTTCATTTTAATTATTATAACTAATAAAATGCTAACAATAAATTAAAAACACTAAAATATTACATCTAGTGGTGCCAAGTTCACCTGCTATGTGACACAGATATTGGATATGTAACAGTAAACTACACTTATTGTACTTATGATAAACCACTTAAGGTGGAATAGATGTTAATCATATTATGCCTCTAGTTAAGAACATGGTTTCAATATATTCTATTTATTGGACACCAATATAGCATGTGGATTGATATAGATTACGAGGAATGTATCTATCATACAACCCATGTAGCCCCCACATGGTTTGACACCATGTAAATCATAGTTAGTTGTGTGATCAAAGTATGGGGTTTTATTACATGCCACATATTAACTATCAGATAAGTAATGTAGCTAAATTTGGATTATATTATGGGTATTCAGTTATATCTATCATGTCACTAAAAAAAATAACTTTCACATTGGAGTTTTAACATCAATTATTAAATAATCAATGATAAAACACTTTCTTAGGGGTTTTAATGTCGTATTTGTAAAAACTGGAATTAAAATATAACTTTTAATGTTTGTTTTTAAATAATTAATTTTTCAAATTTTGTTTTGTGGGTTTCTAATGGTAGTTATATGAATAATAATCATAAAAACAAAAAATAAATAAAATCATAAAAAGTGAAATTTCAATTTTTTCACAGTGTAGCTTTCAATTTTTAAATTGGAGCCTAAAATTTAATATATCATGCTACACTTTTTCAAATGTCAAATATAAGTTTTAATATTTCATCTTTATTCATTTTATATCTACACCTTTGATACCCATATTCATTCAAATGGTTCTTCATTTAGAAATTTTGACATGGTATGTATAATTTTTCTCCCATTATTTAATTTGTATTTAATTCATTTTCTTGATTGATATACTTTTAAATGACTCATTTTCTTATGATGAAGAATAATTTTTTAGATTGATTTGAAAATATAAAGCTTTTTTATGAGATTTATAAACTGGAGTCTAAAATTCCTTACAAGAAGTAGCTTTGTATTCTTGATGAGTTCTTTATTCAAAGGAAAATTAAGTTCATGGACACTATAAAAAGCATGAAAATTGAGTAAAATATTTAGATTTATTTTTATTTATTTTATTTGTTTAATAATTTTCTACCTAATTGATATTTTATTTTCTACCAAGGGAGTAATCGTCAATGAAATATTTATAAAAATTAGACACTTTCAATGTCAGTTATAAAATAATCGTTGTTAAAATTAGTTAATTTTTTAAAAAAATAATTAGTTTACAATAATATTTAATAATATTTGTGAAAAATATAATTACTATGTCACTTACATTGACAACGCCTAAGAAATGAATATTAAAAATACAAAAAAAATTGATGTAAAGAACATGTTTTTTTTACCAGTATGTAACATGTGATAACCCATGTGAGATACACACTGAGACTTAAACCATATTGTGAAAGTGCACAATAGTTGATCACATGGTGTGTAGCGGGCTATATAAACCATGTCACACATTAAAAATCATGAAAGGTACACACTAAGGTAGGTGTTTCATGTGATCCAACACATGGATAATTAAAGAGAGCCATAAACTACACGATGTGTATCTAGTTTTATACACCATGTGACATGTTTCATTCCACACAAGGTAAGCATCAAGGGTTCTTTGGCATGTCATGTGGATATAAATTCTTAATAATTATTATTCATGTAATTATGAAATTACATGATATGTAGGGTCAGCATACACACTGTATACTTTACACGCATTACTAGGAGTGCATGTCGTGTATATTTATGTCATGCCTTGTGATCATACAAACCATACACACTGTGTGGCTTAAACCATTGAACAACATTGTGTATATCACGACACACCATGTTCAAATATATGTTATGTAAGTACACAGTACACGATATGGAATATATGTAGTGTGAGTCATATGACATGTCAATTGGCAGTATATATTTTGTAAAAAGAATAAACATGTTTTGTTACCTCTAGAGTACAGGTCAGGTGTGCGTGTGTGTATTAAATCATAATAGTAATTTAAAATTGACCAGGTTGGTAAATTATGTATATATACATCAAAAAATGTACCTAAATAATTTAAAATTAAATTTATTTAATTTATTTAGAATAATTCATGATGGGAATCTTTTCAAATCTCAAGTAATGTTTGGAGGAAAATTAAGATAAATAATTAATTAATTAATTTTATGATTAATTTAATAAATTATACTAATAAATGAAAAGGAATTCTAAAATGTCTAAATTAATACTCAATACATTTTTTAATTGATCATGAGATTGATTGGCCTATTCCGGTGTTGGGTTTATTTAATTTATTTATTTATTACATGGGTTTTAGGATAAATTTATTATGAAATTAAATATAATGATTTTTGGATCATCCCTCCCTCCTTTATTACATACAGACCTACATGTCCAAGAATTATTTTATATATCCTTAAACACATTGTACCCCTCATCTAAGAGTGAGTGAACATTTCTAAAGGATATAGATCCCTACGAGAGGATAATTTTTAGGATTTTTTTCAAGGTTAAACCAACCCAAGTGATTCAAAGGTTAATGTAGAAATTTTTTAACTTCAAATAGTAATCATCTCAAGGAGTTATTTTCCCTAGGGTCAAGTTTGGTCTATCTTCTTCTCGATAAACCAACCCATAGTTAATGGCATAAGATCATATTACTTATTTTTTTAGTACATGTTTATTTATTTATTTATATGGGGTATTGGTAATTTTGTTTAATAAACATGATCACATTAAGTAAATAAATTAAAAATCAATCTAAAATAAAATAAAATAATGGTTAAGTGTAAATTATTTTATAAAACACGGTTAACTAAAAATATAAAATATGCATCATATTAACAAGATTTCAAAGCATAAAATAAATAATATTTTCATATAAGTTAAACAAAATCACAAAAATAAAATATTAAGTCAATAAATGTCTTCCAACACTTGACCAAGAATGAAATCATAATTCAAAGTACTTTTCTATCCCTCGTTAAGGTGGTTTCAATTATCTGGGAGTTCTAATAAAAATATGGGTTCAACATAACCTAGTTATCATCAAGGGTTTATTTACAAAGTAAGACAATATGTATCATATAAGAAATAATTGAGGAAATTAAAGTTTATAATTTCAGGAAGGGGGATTCCACTCAACAGATCAAAGAATTATGAGTTACTATAGTTGGTAAGAAAATCCTACAAAAATATCATTGAATAATTTCCAGACCCTCACCCAGATTATTTGAAGGGAATTATTGATCATTTCCACTATAATACCCAAGTAATGGGATATTTTGGATCTAACGGTAAGGTGTGTTGGGGTTTTATAATATAGTTTTTGAATAATAAAATTAACTAATGACGTCGTGATGACAATCAAGATAAATTACTAAAATCTGCTTATTTTTGTTGTAGAAAATAGAAAGTAAAATTAGAAGAACATTGTGATCATTCCTATACAATTTAAATTTCCTATTCAATAAAAATTTTCTCAAGTGGTAAATTATATTATACTGCTTAAAATTTTTTATTTTCAGGCTTGGGTGGACAGAAAGGCCTTAAGTCTCATTGAAAATTTTGAGTTTTGAGGTTGGTAGAGAAGGCATTTTTTAAGATGAGTTTAATATGGGAAATTTGATAGTTCTAACATCTTAATTATATGTTTTTGATGTGTTTTAAGGATATATATGTTCCTTGGGTTACAGTATAAGTCCAAAGGGATCATGGTTTGGGATTTCAGATTTTAGAGTAGCAACACAGGGTGCACGGCTAGCACGCTGTTAGTGATAACAATGCACCCAACCACACAAATTGTTTTTTATAGTTGTATGGTTTGTTTAACAATACTTGGGGTTTTATGAAACTGTGAATGCATATAGTAAATTCTATAGGAATCTACATGGTTTTTAATTTGTGTGTCATGATTGTGTGAAATGGAAAGTATTGGATAGTGACGATAACACAGTTAGTACACAGTTTGTCAAAATGTTCAACCAACTAATTTTACCCTTTATAAAGTGTAAAAGAATACTTTTACCCCTATTTTGTTTTATTAATTTAACCCCTTTTACCTCCCCTTCCTATAGTATCTCCCACACACACACCTCCTCCTCTATTCTCTCCACACATCCAGATCTCACTCAACCAATGTCTGAATTGAGTGTCGTTAGATGTGATGGAGAACACTTAGTGATTATACCACTTCACTTCCTCATTTTATTTTTTCCTTTTCTTTAAAATTTAACTACCATATGTTATGTATAATATTCCCTACTTTCAAGGAGTTCATCTTTTTTCTAATTATCTCATATTCCAAGCTGAACCAAAATCCAACTTTAGACTAGTGGGCTTCATTTGGCATGAGGTAGGGGTCTATTTGATTTAACCTAAATTATTGATCTAGAATCATGATTTTTATACATAAATATTACATCATTTTATATGAATATTCAATAAATTTATCAATAATACATGCACATGGACTCTAAAGGTTTAGTGTCTTTAGAAACTTGAATATATAAACAACTAGCATGTAAAACTTACACAACATTTTTGTTTATGTTCTTCACAACTAGAACCCTTCTTTGACATATCATACTTAAAACATTCTTCATAACTAGGGTAGGTGATACATAATAAAGGGTGAGATCAATTTCTAAGTAAGATTAAAGATAAGAGATATCAATCAATAATCATTATTAAAAATAAAATAAGAATAATGTTATTAGAACATGATCAAGACTTACAATAATCATACCCAATTAGTCAAGGATATTCACTCATTCCAAATAGAGTAAGGTTTTGTAAAAAAAATTACATAAGACAAAAGAGTGTGGAATAATAAATAATAAATCATAATCTATGAAAACATATCATATATATATATGAAATAAGTTTTTGACATGCACATAGGCATAGAAAAGAATTTCCTTAGTCAATCATAACAACCAAGACAATAATAGTGGATTGGAATCACTCCAAATTTTATTATTTCCTTAGTCAAGGTTCAATATCAAAACTATCTTGTTGGAAAAAGTAACTTACTGAACTAGATTCATTCCCCATTGTAGTACTTATTATCACATGAGATATCCTTATTTAAACAAATCATTAGATAGAAATATAGTTTTGGTCCCACACTTCACATAATGAAAAATATACATATTTGGGTCACCAAATCATAAAACATTCATTATATCATCAAATCATAACCCATGGAAAGGATACGGGTTTCATAAACACTTCATCATTATAATCAAAAACCATCCATAGAAATAATAAATATGAAAAAAAATAGATCATATCCCCAATAAATCATAATAAACATAAAAAGATGTTGTTATAGTTAAAATACCTTTAAAAGATAATTAGAATAATTCTTGAGAAAAATACCCCTTTTATTTTGAAATCACTTATTTAATATCTATAAAATATGGAATATTATGGAAAAAAACTATTTGAAAGAAACCACTGAAAATTATATAGTAATATTAACAGAAAATATTATTCATGATGGTGTATAAATTTATTCAGTTGGTTTGCGTTAAAATAAGAACTCGTTTCACATTATCGGTAAAATGTCAAAAACACCTTTTTAGGAAAATGGTAAGAATATTACTATAAGAAATTTTTATAGAAAGTTAATAATGGATAAAAATAAATTTAATAAATCTTTGGATAATAATAAAATCACTCTTGAAAATATATTAAAGAAAATATGTACATGGAAGAAAAGATTCCCAACCGAAGAGAAAAACATGGTCAATTTTCCTTTAAAAAATTATTTCGGTCTCTTAAGTACTTAAAGAGGAAAAAATTAAATGAAAACAAAAAATATCCATAAATAAATAGTGTATAATAAAATAAATAGTACTTTGGATAGATAGATAATATAATTTCATCATCTGAAAATTTATTCCTCAAAATCTTGGTAAAAATGAGATTGTAACATAAAACCCTTACTATTATGGTAACTTTTGAATCATATCCCACTTGAAAGAAATAAAATAAAATTAAACATTACATAAATTTAAAATAATGATATTTGGGATAAAAATTATCAATTGGGTAGTATATATACCTCTTAAAATGAGATAGGTGTATAACATCAAACATGTCTCAATGAAATAAAATTGAGAAGAAGAACCCTTACAACATTAGTAGTTTCTGAAACAAAAGTCATTAGAAGCTTGAAAATTATATGGTTCTGTAAATAAATTTAATTAATATGGTAATATGAAAAAAAAACTATTTTCTAGTATATACACCTTATAAATAAAAAATTGGTGCATAACATTAAAACATGTCTCAATGGAGAGAAATTGAGACAAAACCCTTACCTCAAGTTTATCTTGCTTCATAAGAGATATTACCTCCTATATAATAAATTTAAATTTTATTATAATTATATAATAGAATAATAATAATACCTATAATAACATAAAATATTTACTCATAACATCTTATCACCCATTCATTAACAATCTTTCATTATCATCTTCATTTCGAGTGTTAACTGCTTCTTTTTTCATGAATGTTTTTGTTTGGCGGTTATGGTACATGAGATTTGATCATGGTTAATTAACATATATAATTTTAATCAAGATATAAATATAATTTATAGCAAATATATATGTGTTTGTTTATAATCATTCATATAAATAGGTGATGAAAAATGAATTACGTCACTATGTGGAGATGGTAGTCTCTGCGTACGCACGAGTGGAATTTCCATATTTCGATGGATAGAATGATAGAAAGATAAATATTATTTAAACTTTGTAGAATATTTATTAAAAATAAATATCATATATAAACATTAAATATATCATAATAACCAACAGTGAATGATGGTGGTGTAAAATGAGTCTTATTGCAATCTGGAGGCGGTAGCCCACACTTACGAACGAGCGATACTTTTGTCTCCAATTGGATTGAGAAGATGTGGTAAATGTTTATTAAATCATCATTAAAACATATAAATATATTTATGATATTTTATTAACAATTTTTTTATGGACATAAAAATTTTATAGGAAGTAGAATAATAAATAAAATTAAAAGATCTTGGTTAAGATCTACACCTCTTCTTTGAGAGACCCCCTTCGGATTACTCCTTAATCCTTGAAGGGTTAGTCTTAAGAGAAGAATATAACTTATAGGATGAAGTTAAATATTATAGGTATTTTTTTTAGTATGTTTTTTTAGATATAAGGATCAAATTTTGTGAATAATGGAGGATAAGTGGTGCCCTTTTATAAGTGAGGGGAGGGAGACACATAGAAGTTCTTAAAATATTTCAATGATTTAACGTCAATTTCATGGGAAAGTATCTAAAAATGTCTATGTATTCAAATATATGATATTATAAGTTTTAAATATCATCAAAAAATAAAAAATTTATAGGTTTTTAAGGTAATACCTCCCTTATCTCATGGTTTAACTCCCTGATAAACCAGTTTTAACCTTAACCATGGTAACAAAATTTTAATGTTCTTACTATTCTCCATGAAAAAAAATTAAGTTTACCCTATTAAATTATATTAATTATTATAATTAAAATTATGTAATCCATTTTACCTGGTTAAATTTCTATAATTGGTGGGATTTAATTTTAATTAAGAGGGAAAACCGCGATGAAAACCCATTTTCAACAAATGAATTTTTAAGCATAAAACATAATTTACATCCTTTTCCTACCTTATAAAAACCATAAAATAAATGTTAAAATATTATATTTAATATAAAATCTATAAATTTTATTAAAACCATTAATAAATGGATATTAAATTAATTTATGAAGATAAAAACACATTAGGTTCATTAAAATAGTTTTTCAAAAAAAGTGTTATTAATCCAAAAATTAACTTATACCAAAATCAATTATACAGATTATTGCCATGTAATTAATTATATTTTTTCTAATTAAATGATACTTTGTATAATTTATGATCAAATAAAAAACATAATGATATATTTACTTGAAAATAAATGATAATTTTTACAAAAAAAATGTTATTTTTCACTAATCACTGAAAAATAAGCCTTTTTAGAAAAAACGTAAAAAATAACCCAAAGATAATATTTTCATGATGATTTTTAAAAAATAATTTAATTAAATAAATTTTATAATAATTTGAAGAATTAGATATAAATTTTATGTGTATAAATGCAAAAAAAATCTATTTTTTAAGAAAACATATTTTTAAAGCATTAAAATATGTTACTGGAAATTGAGTATATATTTATTATTAATTAATTAATGAATTTTAATTATTAAAAATATTTATAAATACTTTTAATAAATTTTATATTACTATTAAAATATTATGATTTAATGTATATTCTATAAGGGTTTTACTATATCGTTGTTTATATAGAGTCGAGTTTGTGTGTAAGGCAAGAAATGAAATACTTCACGTTTTATTTAAAAGGAAATACATATAAAATTTAGTGGTATTACTTTATAACCCACTTAAAATGAATTTTTACCTTGAAATTATATCACTCTAGTAAAAACAAATGGGGATATCTCTGATTCATTACATCCTAGTGTTCCCACGTAGCTTCCTCAAATTCTTAATTCGTCGAAATAACTTAAATCAAGTCACTAGTCTTCTTCTTTAGAAATTTATCTATACAATCCAATATTTCTATCAATTTTTTTACTTATGAAAGATATATACCCAGTGATATATACTTTTAGTTTATTACATGTGAAGGATCATGTATCTAATTCCTTAAGAGAGATAGATGGAACATATCCTGAACTTGAGAGAGGTTTTTGGGTGTTCTATGTGATAAGTTACAATCACTACTTTATAAATAATATTAAATATAACAATATAATTAGGGATTATATTTACATTATTTATAAATATAATAAACTTATTCCATATATAAATTCAAAGTAAAATATTCTCACCAACATCGAATTCCATATCTTTTTGATAATTTTCATCATAACTCATCTATTGACTCTGATCTGCCTTAATGTGAGGCTGAATGGATCAATCCTTATCTACAATTTCCTTAGCTATATATAGTGCCATTGTGTTATTCATTTATTCATAAATTCTTATCCACCCCTTTTTACTTATTTTCAAGGAAAAGTTCATAATTGGTGTGAAATACCCAAGTTTTGATATTAAATATAATTTTTGGGAATTATTTAAATTAAAATAGATTTGATTTAGTTTACTATATTAATAATAATTATCACCCTACATATAAAAATTCTTAATATTATTATTTTTTAAGCTTTATAATTTAGTTTAATACAGATAATTGAATTGGAGTTTTGGCTAATTCAGCCATCTAGAGGGTTATATAGCCCACATAAGAAGGCCCCCTAAATCTATGGAGAAAATTGGACTAGCTAAGATGATTGAATTTCTGGGCACAATACAGTATCCCATATTTTATTAAACTCTAAAATATGTTCTAGGATATCATATGAAATATTGGATAAAAATTTCAAGTCCCAAATCAACCAAAAAGGGGCCCAGTTTATGCATGAAATTCCAGCCCACAATTCTGTATGGGATTTGTAAACAGCCCACCATTATTTACTTTCCTCCCAATCCAATTGACCAATTGAGGTGCAATTTTCTGGGGAGAATTTAAATATTCAGGCACCAAAGTTTTCAGAATAAATGTCTCATATTTTATTTTATCTTCATACACATAACTTCATTTAAATTTAGACCATGGAAAAACTATACTCAAGCCTGGATAGACACGCATGGTTTGGGAAAACATCCATAACTTTGGATAAAAAATTACAATGTCCCCCAAATTTGGATGGTTTACTATAAAACTCTATATATACAAATTTTAATAAGAATATTTATCCATATTCACCTATTTAAAATGTAAAATAGTTGATCCAACTTGAAGAGATGTTTTCAAAGGCAAACAGTCCACCACCTTGGGCTATAAATTCATCCCCCTATTATCCATGAAAGGGGTTGGAATTTTAGCACCTAAGGAGAATATTTAGAATTAAAATATCCTTTAAATTATATTTCAAGTATTTTCCTTAATATTTTTTCAACAAAAGATACATCTCCTGCACTTTTTTTCATGTTCATTTTCCCTTTCTTTCATTTGTAATCATGTAAGTTTGTTTTCTTTTCAATTGAAAATTAACGAATGTTTCTTCATCAACATCTCTAATTATCATACACATTATGCTGTGAAATATTAATTTTCATAAAAAAATTTAAATCAAGTTGAAAACCATTTTCTTCTTTTTCTTCTTATCCAATCAAAACTCCATTTTTAATTCTCTTCACCATTCGTGTGTGTGTGTCGGTGCACAACTCTTTTATTATCTCGTTATTTTTATTCTATTTCTAATTAATCACCATAACAATCTTAAAAAAATTACTAAACATATAAATTAATGATTAAATATCTCATTGGGTGATTCATAATTTGGGGATGTTAATTGATTGATGGATTTTCCTAGTTTAATATTCTTTAAATTGATATTTTGTATGTTGAAATTAAAATTTCATAGATTAATGACATGTTTTGTTTGAAATATGGATTCCATAGATTATTGGAACCACTAGTACACATTGGTTCATGATATATTGATCCTTCCATAAATAATAATTTATTGATATCAGTACCCATTTTTAGGCTTGGATTAAAGCCAAAACATTTGGGAATCCCGATCAAAAATCATCTTCTAAAGTGGGTATTGATTTCATAAAATATGTAGCAAATCTCAATTATATCACAATCTTAGATACCTAATGATGAAATAACCTTAATAATTGTTAAATTGTTAAAAAAAATTCATCAATAATTAATTTCATATAATGTAATTCAAATAAACCCCCTTCTCAAAATACAAAACAAAAACAATCGTCTCAGAAAAAATAGTATCATCTTCATGAATTCAACCAGATTTTCGGTATACACATTATTAGAGCACCATAACATTGATCAATCGATAGGTGAAAATAGAATGTAATTAAAATGGTGTTGTTTTTTAGGATGGTGCAATAAGTATTTGGTATTTTTTTTATTTTGTAAAAAAACTGAAAAAAAACACAAAGAAAAACCAATCATCCAATAAAAATCATAAACAAAAAAACACAAAGAAATCCCCCCCCCCTTATCATCCTTCAAAATTTCTATGAATACCCTGTATCCTCACAAATAATCTATCTGATTTATTCATCCAAAAATCAATAAAACTCTTTACCGACTTAGTAGGAACATTAGAGAAAATCAAATCACTCCAAACTCATTCATTATCAGTCCAATTAAACTTGATATGTCTAATACTATGGAATAAACCCTTAAATAACTCATTGAAACTGATATTAATTACAAAACCCTTGGTATTCAATATCCAAAAATTGATCTAGAATTCAAAATCAAATCAGTTTTTATTCATCTTATACCTCATTTCTATAGGATATATGGTGAGGATTCACATATTCAGCTCAAAGAGTTCTAAGTGGTGTGCTCTACCATAAAGGCTCAAGGGGTTTCTGAATAAAAAATCAAACTTCAAACATTCCCTTTATCTCTAGTTGACTCTTCCAAGTCATTTCTCTATTACCTCCCTCATGGTTCCATAAACACATGGAATGACATGAAGCAACTCTTCCTAGATAAATTCTTTCCTACTTCTAAAACTGCTTCTATCCAAATGAAATTAATGGTATCTGTAAATTCCGTAATGAATCACTCCATGAGTACAGGGAGAGGTTAAAAAATCTTGTGTAAAATTTCCCACACAACAAAATCCCTGACCAACTCTTAATCTAATACTTATATAAGGGGTTATTGGCTATGGTATGAAATATCATCAACGCAACAAGTGGTGGTTCTCTTATTAAAAAGCTCATGCACCTACGCGAGATCTCATAAGAAACGTGGATGAAAATACACAACAATTCCATACTTGATCACATGATAAAGTTAAACAAGTAAAATATAATCAATATATAGATCCCAATAAGATGAATCAGTGGATGATTGAATTTACAGGACTTGTGCATCAACTAGCTATGGCTACCAAATCCCCAGCCTTATCTTCTCCCCAATATCTATTCCATGGACCTATTAAAAACTGTGGAATATATAGCTAAAAAACTCACCCAACCGACACTTGCCCACAACTTCAAGATGATACATCTAATTCTTCATTTCCAATTAAGATAAATAAAACATATGCTCATTGGAACATTATCCCTCAATAATCAGGTTAGTTTATTAGAGTCTCCACCCAATCCTACTCTTATCCCTTCTCTTCTACCTATAACCCTAGATAGAAGTTTGGTAATATTGTGTCATACCCCCCTCAGTTACCATCTACAAATAAAAACCAATTCCAATATGGTCATGGTGGTGTTATCTTCCAACAACCTTATCCATTTTTACCTCAACATCAAAGGATAAATCATCCTCCTACTCTTCCTATATTCCACTATCCTAGAAATCCTTCTCGATTCCCAACCCAATACAAGCACTTTCCCAAGAACATAAATCAAGGAAATCCCAATATGGGGCATTCCTCTTCTTCCAAGAAATCATGGGAAAGTGATGTGGAAGATGTTACCTCCTTCACCTTTTCTAGCCTCAAAAACATTAAAACCCAAATTAGTAAACTTACATCCCACCTAATTCGTCAAGAACAATCCAATTCTTCCAAACTCACAGCTCAACCACATCCCAACACCAAGGAATATATATGTTTAATTTCACTTTGATATGGAAAGAAAATTTCTATTCCTTATGGTGAATCCAATAAATCCCCTTTAATTATTGAGATGGAAAAATCCTTAAAAGGAACCTGATGCCACTCCCTTTCCTCCTTTCATCACTCTAAGGAACCCAATTCATTTTCTTCAATCTATATCTAAGACTAAGAATCCCTTTGATCAAGATTCTAAAATTCTTGACATGTTAATACATGTTGAGGTGACAATTCCCCTATTATATAGAATAAAAAAATCCCTTATCAAGAAAACTTTGTTAAGGAATTATTCACCCATAAGACAAATCTTAGGACCATTGAAAATGTTTCAACCCAATGGTTTATTCCCATGAAGTTAAAAGATTCGGGTACCTTTATGGTTTCATATTAAATAGGGAGTTTTGACTTTGATGATTCACTCATAAACCTAGGATCCTTGATAAATTTAATTCCAAAATCCATCTTCTCCAACCTTGTCCTTGGTTACTTGCACCAAATGGGTGTTTTAATCTTGTTATCCAATTGAAGAACTACTATTCCTAAGGGAATATTTGAGGATTTCATTATCTGATTCAATGATCTTATCTTCCCATATGGTTTCTATGTCCTTGACAAGGAATTTGAGATGACCTCTTCTTGGTCTCTCATAATTATAGGAAGACCATTCCTCAAGATAGATAGAACTAATATTTATGTCTATATAGGAATCTTATCCATAGAATTAGGTGACCAACTAGTCATGTTCAACTATTTTTAAACAATGTGATACCCATCAGAGGATCACTATGCATTTTCAATCCATGCTTCTAATGTCACTTCTGAGAGTCAATTGAACCTTGTTCTATCATTTTCATCAAGTTCTAATGTGAGAGGATTTCTGTGAAATTTTTACCATGGTTAACAATGTCATAAATGGATAAGTTGATGTTGACCCTTCATTCATAGATTCCATATATCTAAAGGATCTTAAAAAATCTCTTGAATCCTATAATAAATCTGATCTCTATTGTTCCACCTTGTATGGTATTTAGGATAATGAATCAAAACCAACTAAAATACCTTACTTTATTTCTAAGTTGTCTAGACCCCACGTGAAAGATGAAACTGATCTGAAACCTCTTTTTGCACACATGAAATACGAATTCCTTTTTTATGATCACTCTTATCTCATCATTATATCTACTAAACTTATTGAAACTGCGGATTCCAAACTTGTTCAAATTTTATAGGAAAACAAAAGGACTTAGGTTTGACCCTAGATGACATACTAAGATTCAACCCTACCCTTTCCATGCATCACATCCATCTAGGAGAATCGTCCAAACCAATGAAAAAACTATACTAAAGACTCAATCCACTTATCTTTAGGTAGTTAGGGAAAAGATATCAAAGCTTCTTCAAGCTGGTATTATCTACATAATTTACAATAGTGAATGGTTTATTCTGATTCAAGTGTAACCTAATAAAGGTGGAATAACTATTGTCACAAATGAACATGGAGAGGTGGTCACAACTTGAGTGAAAAACAAATGGAATGTGTGCATTGATTATCAAAAATTAAATGTTGAAACACAAAAAGATCACTACCATATTCCTTTCCTTGATCAAGGGATAGAAAGATTATCCAGAAAGTTTCATTATTTCTTTCTTGATGGATACACCGACTACATCCAAATCCCAACTGCACCTTAGGACCATGAAAAGACTATACGCTTACCCTATGAAACATATTCATATAGGATAATTCATGTTGGACTTTTCAATGATCCTATAATATTCTAGAGGTGTATGATGAGTATCTTTTCTAAATTCATTGAGAATTTCATGAAGGTATTCATGCATTAATTTTCCATTTATGGTGATTCATTTGAATACTTCTTTCATTCACTCTCCCCGGTCTAACAAAAAGTTTCTCAAATGTAACATTGTAATAAATTTTGAAAATTTCACTTCATGGTTACTAATGGGATTTTTCAAGGACACGTAATTTCTCAAGATGGTGTTAAAGTTAATACTTCCAATATTTAGGTGATCCAATCACTTCTTAAACGCACATCATTTCAACACATCTATTCATTCCTTGGTCATGCTAGTTTTGATCATATATTCATCCAAAACATTAGTAGGATTTCCCTCTCACTCACTCATCTACCCCAAAATAATGTTACATTCCATTTTTATGAGTCTTAAAAGAGAACCTTAATTGATCTCAAAGTTATTCATACATTTTCCTCAATAATCCAACCCCCAGATTCGTTCTTACACTTCGAATTGATGTAAGATGATTCTGATAGGGCTATTGGGTCTATTCCTGGTCAAATAAGAGACAAAATACCTCATGACATCTATTATACCTTAAAAACACTATATGAAACTCAATATCATTACACCGTCACTAAAAATGAAGTTTTAGATATGATTTTTGCCTTGGATAATTTTTTTCCCTATCTCTTAGGTTCTAAAATCATCATCTTTACAGGCCATTCATCTGTAAAGTTCTTACTCAGGAAAAATGATTCCAAATTGATGCTAATAATATGGATCCTAATGATCCAAGAGTTTGACCATGAGATTAAAGATAGACCTATAAAACAAAACCTTATAGATGATCACCTGAGTATAATTTATAATTCTTCTCATTTTGAAATCATTGATCCTAAATTACCCACTAAACACATATCATCACTCACTCCAAAGTTAACATTATATGACCCAGTTGTAAATTACTTGGTTACTGGTGTTTTTACTAAAAAAATAAAAAGAACAAAAATAGAATCTAAAATGTGATTCAAAATAATATTTTTTATAAAATAATAAGCTTTAGAAAATTGGGGCTAAAATGGTGATTATATGATGTGTTGATGAAAATAAAATTTAATATATCTTAGAATTATGCCACTCAATTCCTAGTGGTGTCCACTTTGGACCACAAAGGACATCCCAAAAGGTCCTTGACTCTGGATTCTTCTAGCCTTCACTTTTCAAAAATTCACATGATTTTTATAAATCTTATCACATTTTCCAAAATTTTGGTATAATTTATAAAAAAAATGAAATGACACAAAATCCCTTAGTCTTTTGTAAGATATTTTATGTTTGAGGAATCTATTTATTGGGACCATTACCCCATTCCAATGGATTCTATTACATTCTTCTTACAGTTGACTATGTTTCAAGGTGGGTTGAGTCCAAACCCACTAGAAGGGATGATTAACATACTATTAGTGAGTTCCTAAAAACCAAAATCTTCCATTGATTAGGAACTCCACATGCTTTGGTAAGTGACATAGGAACCCATTTCTATAATTAGATCCTGGAATATATTTTGAAAAGGAATGGGGTTGTATATAAAACATCAACTGTATATCACCACCAAATAAATGGCATGGCTGAACTTTCTAAAAGAGAAGTGAAAATATTTCTTGAGAGAACTATCATTCCCAAAAGAAGAAAATGTCCTGAAATAATTGGTGAAGTGATTTGGGATTATCAAACGGCCTATAAAATACCCATTTTTGTGTGTCTATTTATGCTAGTTTTTGGTAAATCATTCCATTTACCATTTGAGATCCAATATGATTCTTTTTTGTCTATGAAATTTTTTAATTTTGATTATGAAAATAATGGTGAAGAGATGTTATTGATGTTTAATGAATTGGAGGAGCTTCAACTTGATTATTATGAGAATTTAAATCTCTATTAATAAAAGGCTAAGGTACTCCATGAAAAACACATCCTGTGAAAGTTATTCCATGAATGTGAAAAGGTAATTCTATTCAATTATTAATTTCAGATTCACCAAGGTGGGCTTAATTATCATTAGGAAGGTCCTTTTGTTTTTACTAATGTTTTTATATTTGGTGAAGTACAAGTCCAGGACCCTTATTTCAAAAGGAAATTCATGGTTAATGGGTATCTATTAAAGAATCACTCTGATAGAACACATACCCCAGGAACCACAACGACTTCCTTAGGATCTCCAACTACTATAGTAGACCCACCACTATATAGAGACGGAGACCCACCAAGTCCAAACTAGGCGAAAACTCTTTCCCTTTAACTCCCTCTCTCTCTCTTTCTCATATTCATATCTCTCTCTCTCTCTATTTCTTATTATTCCTCTCCCATTCTCAATTTTTTTATCACTTTCTTCATCCAACCTTTTTTTTCTTTCTCTATTTTGTGGTTGTGTATTTAAAATAAACTATAAAAAACATAAAAAAACAAAAATAGTCACAACTAATCACCATTAAATTTTGAAAATTTTTCCAATAATTTTGGCGATTGAAAAGTCATTATTTCATCACAATCATTTTTTATTTTCATCATAAACTAGGATAAATAATTTTATGTCAAGACCGATAAATTTTCATTGCATAATTTATTAAAATTAAATTATGGGGGTTGGATTTTATTTTGGGTGACATTTCCCTGATTTTCCATGTTTCATCATATGCTTGAGTGTAAGTATCCATTTAAGTATGGGTTATAGGTTTTATTTAATTGATTTTAGGAAATTTATATATGTTTATGACATCTGGAATAAATGATAATGAAAACTTTTCAAAAACAAATTAAAAAAACAAAAAAATGAAAATAAGTGAATGGATTATGTCTTGGGCGGGTCCAAATTATCTCTTTATCAACCTTTGATATTGTTATAACTATTAAAATTAGTATTATGATGAGATAAATAATGGTTTGGGAGATGATTTTGAGATTAATTTCAAGTTCAACTTTTTAAAAAAAATAGAAAAAAACACTTGCATCATCTTTTCTTGTGTCATAGGGAAACGTTTGGTGTTTTCTAAAAATTACATCATTTAATCCACCTAAAATTTTACCCATCTCTTATCTCCCTTAAAACATCCATACCCTTGTAAATATGTTTTTTTATTTCCTTCCATGTCTCATTTCAAAACAATTGTGCATTTATTTTTCCATATTTGTGTTTTACCCATTATACCCTGCATTTTGGCCATTATATTCCTACCATCCCTTAGCCACTAAAAATACCATAATATTTCCTCTATATTATTGTTTATGTTAGAATATGGAATGAAAGACGATATCTCTTTCAAAATCTCAAATTTTCACTTTGGGTTGGTGAAAGAATAAACCTCCATAATTAAATTTTTATCATCTTGAGAGGAGTGAGTTACGAGTGCCTGCATTTTCCATTTCAAATTTTAAGCCAGGAAAATGAATTTTTTTAGTACATTGTTGTTGTAATAATTTATGGTGGAATTAATTATAGAGTATTGAGATAGTCTAGACCCCTTTATTAGAAAAAACAAAATTTTAATATGTGTTGGTGAGTAAAAATGATTAAGTTATGTTTTTAAATATGATGTGCATGAGGGATGCACAAACCTAAGTGTGGGGGTGTTGAGGTTATACATTTATTCATAACTTTTTATCTTCTCCGTTTTTACTTATTTTCAAGGAAAATTTCATAATTTGTGTGAAATAACCATGTTTTAATATTAAATATTATTTTTAGCATTATTTGAATTAATCCATATTTCAGTCATTTTACTATTTTAATTAGAAATATCACCATACATATTCAAATTGTGTGATTATTATTTTTGAGGGTTCATAATTAAGTTAAATATAAATCATTCATATGGATATGTGTCTAATTTAGCTATATAATAGGTCAAATTGACCACAAAGGAAGGCCCCCCAAATCTATGTATAAAACTTGACCATCAAAGATGATTGTGTTTATGGGAACAATCCAGATGATAACATTTGATGAAACCCTAAAATTTGTTCAAGGATATCATATCCAATGTTTGATAAAAAATTTAAGGACCAACCCAACCAAAAAGGGTCCAAATTGATGCATGAATGTTTATCCCACAATTCTGTATATGATTTGAAAACATCCCACCATTATTGACTTCTAAACCCAATTGACCAATTGAGCTGAAATATTTTATTGAGAAATTAAAGATTTGGGATCCCAAATTTTTATAAGATATGGTTCAGATTTGATGGTACCTTCATAGACATAAATTCATTCATATTTATACCATGGAAAAACATGACTCTAAACTGGACAGTGGTACATGGTTTGGGAAAACAACCATAACATTGGCTCCAACAGTCCAATGGCAACAAAATTTTGAGGGTGTACTTTAAATATATATATCTAAAACTTTGAAGAATAATATTTCTCTGGGTTCAGAATTCTAATGGATGATCCAACATGAGGGGCAGTTTTGTAAGGAAAGCACTCCACTACCATGGGCTATATATATTCACCCATAATAGACAACTTATTTCCATTAAAAATGTTTCAACCCAATAGTTGATTCCCATGAAGTGTAAATATCCAGGGAACTTTATGGTTCCATGACAAATAGGGAGTTCCAACTTTGATGATTCACTCATATACCTAGGATCCATGATAAATTTCATTCTAAAATCCATCTTCTCCAGCCTTTGTTCTAGGTCTCTTACACCCAACTCGTGTTTTCAACCAGTTATCCAATTGAACCACTTCCATTCCTGAGGGAATAATTGAGGATGCCCTTATATAAGTCAATGATATTATCTTCCCAGCTGATTTCTATGTCCTTGACATGGAATTTGAGATGAATTCTTATTGATCTCTCATAATTCTAGGAATAAATTTTCTCATGATAGCTAGAACAAAGATTGATGTCCATGCAGGCATTTTATTCAAGGAATTTGGTGACCAACTGGTCAAGTTCAACATTTTTAAAACCATATGATACCCATCATAGGATCACTCTACATTCTAAATCTATGCTTATGAGGAAACTTTTGAGGGTTAATTGAACCATGTTACATCATGTTCACCTTGTTCTAATGAGATTGGAGTTTTTGAAAGTTTAAACCTGATTAGTCAAATCATAAATAGAGAAGTTGATATTGACCTTCCATTCATAGACTCTGTTAATTTAAAGGATCCATAAAACTCTCTTGAATTCCATTTCAACTTTGACATCTACTATTCCACCTTGGATAGTGTTGGGGAAAATGAATCATAACCAATTGAAATCTATTTCTATGTTCCAAAGTTTTCTAACCCACAAATGAAATATGAAACTAATCTGAAACCTATTCCTACACACCATAAATATGAAATTTTTTTCCATGATCACTCTTATCATGTCATTATCACTACCACTCTTACTGAAACTGATGAGTGAAAAAAAAATAAAGTGTTAGAGGAAAACAAAACGTCCTTAGGTTGGACCCTAGATGACATACTGGGAATCATCCCTGCCCTTTTCATTAATCATATACATCTATTAGAATTTTCCAAACCAATCAGACAAACCAAAAGAAGAATGGATCCAATCATACTTTACGTAGTTAGGGATGATATCACCAAGATTCTTCAAGCTGGTATTATCTACCAAATATTTTATAGTGAATGGTTTATTCTGATTCAATTGGTACCTAAGAAGGGTGGAATAACTATTATCACAAATGAACAGAGAATGGTGGTCACGACTTGAGTGAAAAAAATGACGTGTCTTTATCTATTATCATAAATTGAATGTTGAAACATGAAAAATCACTACCCTTTTCCTTTCCATGATCTAACTATAAAAATATTATCCAAAAAGTTGCATTATTGCTTTCTTGATGGATACACCAACAACTTACACACCCCAATTTCACCTTAGGACCAAGAAAATACTACTTTCACTTACCCCTTTAGAACATATGCATATAAGAGAATGACATTTTTCCTTTGAAAAGATCCTAAAAAATTTCATGGGTGTATGATGAGTATATTTTATGGATTCGTTGATCATTTCATAGAGGTCCTCATGTATTACATTACCATTTATGGTGATTCATTTGAATCTATCTTGAATTCACTCTCTCTAGTCCTATAAAAGTGTTTTAAATGTAAACTTGTACTAAATTTGGAAAAAATTCACTTCATGGTTACTAATGGGATAGTTCAAGGACATTTAATTTCTCAAGAGTTTATTCAAGTCGATCCTATCAAAATTGAGGTGATCCAATCACTTCCTGAACCCACATTAATTCAAGACATCTGTCCATTCTTTGGTCATGCCAGTTTCTATTATCTATTCATCCAAAACATCAGTAGGAATGCCCTAAAACACACTCGTCTACTCCAAAATGTTGTTACATTGCATTTTGATGAGGAATGAAAGATATCCTTCATTCATCTCAAATTGTTTCTTACATATTCCCCAATAATCCAACACACATACTATTCCATACCCTTAAAATTGATGTGTGATGATTCTAATAGGGCCATTGGGACCATTATTGGTCAAAGAAGAGAAAAACTTCCTAATGTATTCTATTATACCTCTAAAACAATAGATGAAACTCAATCTCATTACATTGTATTTGAAAAGGAACTTCTAGTTGTGGTTATTTTCTTGGATAAATATTAATCCTATATCTTAGGTTCTAAAATCATTATCTTTATAAACCATTTATATTTAAAGTTCTTACTCGGGAGAATTGCTTCCAAATTGAGTACAATAATATAGATACAAATGCTCCAATAGTTTGACCTTGAGATTAAATATAGACCTAGAAATCAAAATCCTATGGCAGATCGCCTATGTATAATTTCTGATTCTTCTCATTTTGAAATAATTGATCCTGAATTTCCTATGAAACCCCACTCATAACTCACTCCAAATATACCATGGTATGACCCAATTGTGAATTACTTGGTTGTTGGTGGTCTTCCAAAACCTTTTTCAGAAAAAAAAAACAAAGATAAAAATTGATTCAAAATATTATTTTTGGGAATATAATAATCATTGGAAAACTATGGATTACATGGTGATTAGGCAATGTGTTGATGAAGATAAAAACTTTTCCACCTTATAATTATAACAAACAATTCCTGGTGATGGCCACTTTAGACCAAAAACAACCACCCTAAAGTTCCTTGACTTTGGGTTCTTATGGACTTCACTATTCATGGACTCACATGAGTTGTATCAATCATGTCCCACTTGCCAAACGTTTTACACAATTTCTAAGAGAAATGAAATTCCTCAAAATAAATTAATCTTATTTGAGATATTTGGTGTTTGGGGAATAAATTTCATGGTATCATTCCCCCTTCCAATGTATTCTCTTACATTCTTCTTATGGTCGACTATTTTCTAGGTGGTTCAAGGCCAAACCCACTAGAAAGGATGATTCACATACTGTTAGTGAGTTCCTAAAAAACCATTTCTCCAATCATACCATGGAATATATTTTGAAACTTAATGGTGTTGTACATAAAACATCAACTACATATCACCCCAAAACAAATGGCATGGATAAACATTCTCAAAGAGAATTAAAAAAAGTGCTTTAGAGAATTTTTAAGCCCACAAAAAACTAGCCTTACAAACATAGTGAAACGCTTTGGGATTATTGAACTACCAATAAAACACCCATTGGTATGTCTACGTTTAGGATATTTTTTTGTAACATGTTTCATTTACAAGTTGAAATAAAATATAAGACTTTTTGGGCTAAGAAAATTTGTAATTTTGATTGTCAAAAATCTAGTGAAGAGATATTGTTACAATTGAAGGAATTAGGGGATATTTGACTTGATTCTTATGATAATTCCAATCTCTAAAAAGAAAATTCTAAGGTACTCCATGAAAAACACATCCTGAGAAAGGTATTCCATGAAGTTGAAATGGTTATTCTCTTTAATAATTGATTTTTTATTCACTTAGGAAAGCTTAATTATCATTATAAAGGTCCTTTTATTATTATAAATTTTTTCCCATTTAGTGCAGTGTAAGTCCAAAATGCTTCTTACACAGGAAAAATCATGATTAACTGAAATTGGTTAAAGTATCATTGTAACACCCAGAGATTTTATGACAAATATTTTGTTTTTCTGTATTAGGTTATACACAACACCAAAGGAATATTTCACAACACACAACATTCTCTTGGCTTTATTTACATGCAAGAGAAACCTTCCTCGATAGCTTGTGTTGTATGCAATACCAAGTTTCACTAAACAATGATATGCTATTAAAATATTACATAAACTAGCCATTATGAATACTAATACCCACTTTTTGAGATTTTATAATTTTGATCTTTCAAAATGGACTTCATTTTTGGATTCAGAATATCGAAATTATCTTAGGGTGAATTTTTGGTATTTTTCTAAAAACTTTCAATTTTTGATGAATAGTGAAAACACTGAGTTGTAGTTTAAAACTGAATTTTTATTTAAATAATTATTTATTTTATTTAAATTTATTTTAGGTCAAAATAGACACATAATACCTATATAATTTCAATGTAATTCATTAGAGTCAATTTATAATAATTTTAGATATATAAAAATTTTATAGAACTTTTCACCGTCTTTTACCCATCTCCTAGGAGAATTTGAAAATTCACATAAAACCTAATTTTACCGCTTCTGTGAGTGGAATTTCAAAAATCTCAGAGACACGGTTGATATTAGTAAGTAAAATGTGGTTCAATGAGATCAAAAATAATTTTTTGTTAATAGTAACTTTTAACTTTTATTTACAATGGTTAAAAGTAAATAGGGTAATTAATGGTAAAAATGATATTATAATTACCCAAACACATGTCCTAATTCTATTTCATAAGTGTAATTCGACCAAAAACAACCTTAGGAATAAAATATGACCATTTTGGTCCACTTGGATTAGATTAGAACATTTATTATTATTTAATTCAAAGAAGAGTTAAAAGAATTAAAATCAAAGTTTAATAAGTAAAACATTTTTAATATAGGGTTATACATAAGATAAATTCGACTATAAATATTCATTAGAAATATATAATGATTTCTTACATAATGGTATTTTATTTATAGTTTTTAGATGTGACGTCCCGAACCCGGCTGCCCCTCAACCCGAGCCCCGAGGCCAGTTGGCCAAATCACCCCTGGCTCATCTCCCCATAGGCCAAGGGATGCCGACTAGTAGCGGGGGTGTAATGGTAAGTCAGTGGGGAGACTGTAACCCCATGTTAGAGTTCACAGCGGTATAGCAACAAAGTAATAAAAATAGCAGAAGCACAACCAATGGTAAACAGGAGGAAAAGTGAAACATACAAACCAAACAACAGACATAAGAAAAACCCTAATAGATATACAAAATCCACATTGGCAGTGTCTAGTACAAGATGGATGTATGGAATACTGATATAATAATACAAAAAGAGAATAAAGAACAAGATTATTCCATGAGAATCTCTAGCCAAGCTCGATCCTCTGCTCTGGATCTCCAGCTAGAACATACATGTATCAACAACCTGAAGCTGGGCCTTTTCCCCTACTAGTACCTGCAGCAGTAAAGTCTACACAGGTGCCAAGGAGGCCACCTTAGTAGGGTGTGAGACAAGTCTCAGTAGTCCACCATCAACAGTGTCTACGTGTATTCCAAATAAGTGTTCGGAAAATAAACAGTGTGTGGTAAACTGCAAGTAAGTGAAGAAAAGTAATAAACAGCCCTCCCGCTCAGGTTCCGAAAGGACACCTGCCGGGTCTACCTGCTTCAGCTCATGGCTGGTAATTTGAACAATCGCCAGGGGTATAGGTACATAGATATAGGTTATCACTAGCACAAGGTAATCATTCCTCTCATCCATGCTTCTCACATACGTATAATAATCCCTGGCCCGAGGTATGAATGCCTCTCGTCCACAAGAACCGTAGCTGGCGTGGGGAAGAATGCCTCTCACCCATAAAGGATATATAGGCACGAGGTATGAATGCTTCCCATCCCATTACAAAAAGATTCAGCTAGCATGGGGTAATAATGTCTCCCTCCCACACACGGATATTCATCTGGCATGCGGTAAGAATGCTTCCCGCCCACACACAGAGATTCATCTGGCACGGGGTAAGAATGCCTCCTGCCCACACACGGGTTACCACAAGCACGTCAACATAGTATGGCATAACCATTCACATCACAATATATAATGTAATCCATCTTATATTATATCATATTAACAAATCATGGAATTTACATCTTATAGTATTATATAATCACATCCCAAGGCAACATACATTTCAATTCATTCAAGGGGTTCGGGCTATCTCATCCTAGACAACCTCTAACCAAGTCATCTCATTTACCTAACATAGAAAATGCCTTTCAAGACATATCATTAAGGTCCAAAGGTGAAAAAGGGCCAAATCTCAAGGCATATCACCTATGGTTGACCACTCCCAGTCCACACCCCATCTAAACACCCTAACAAGGTTAGATTCATCAATCTCATACCACATGGTTCATTTAGATATGAATCAATCATTACAAATAAGGGGTTTGGAAAAATACAAACCACGACACTACGATAATAACTCAAAAAGTCAAAAACCCAAAATGGACACCATGTGACCACCTACCTTAGAGTTGTAGGCATAGGCTCGCTTGATATCAACCTCAGATTCGCTGTAGGTTGGAAGAGATCTGAGTTCCAGTCCAATGCCATGAAAATAAGTCATATGAGCCTGCATCAAAATAACAAGACCAAAGGCAAGATTCACCGAGGAAAGAGGGGTGTGTGAGGTAAGCCTTACCGAGGGTGATTCAATGCTTCTGTCGGATCAAGATTCGGATTCCGGATGAAGAATCCACAAGAGAAAGAGTGAGAGAGAGATTTTTGGCTCAAAGGAGGGCTCCGCCTCTGGTTCTGTCCGCGGGAAGGAAGAAAGAAAAGATTAAGGCTTTTAAAACAATGTAAGGGAAAAACAGTAATTTCACCCAGAACAGGGTCGCACGGTTTAGGCGCACGGTTTACACAAACCGTGTGAAAACCGTGTGCACCTCACTGCCTCCCAGACAAATGTTGCGAGGCCGTGCAGCCTGGTCTGAATGGTCGTGTGCCCCTGCAGGTGCCCTTGTCTACAGCCGCACGGTTTATCCCAAACTATGTGCAGACCGTGCATAGGTCGTGCACCACTGCCTGTAAGCCCATTTCTCAAACTTCCAGGATCCAAACCAACCTCAGACACTTGCTGGACCTTCCTTAGGATGTTACACATATTAAACAATCTTAAAGGAAAGATTTGAAATAAAAACTAACTATTCGTACCTTTTCCAAAGAGTCGGGTCATTACAACCTCCCCTTCTTAAAGCAACGTGTCCCCAAGTTGGCCTTCCGAGGGTACAGAGGTGTCATAAATGAAAAGCTCTGACCATTGAGAATTTATATCAGCCTCTCACTCCCAGGTCTCTTCCTGTACCTGGTCGTGCTGCCATAGCACCTGTACAAGAGGAACAGACCTACCACAGAGTGTCTTCATGCTCCGGTCAACAACTCGCATCCGATACTCCTTGAAGGAAGCATCCATATCCATTTAAAACTCATCAGGCTGAAAAACATGAGTCGGATATGAAAAGTACTGGTGTAGCTGAGATAAATGAAAAACATCATGCATGGCCTAATATCTCTGCGGAAGTGAAAGCTGGTAAGCTACTGGTCTGATCCGCTTCATCACCTCAATGGGTTCTATGAACCTCGGTGAAATCTTACCCTGCTTCTGTATACGTATTTTCCCCAACCTGGGTGAGACCTTGAAGAAAACCCAGTTCCCAACCTCGAACTCAAGAGGTCATCGGTGCTTGTTAGTATAGGACTGCTGTCTAGAATGAGCTATCTGCATACGCTTCCTAATAATCTGTATCTGCTCTATAGTCTCTTGTACAAGATGTGGTCCTAGAACAGCTGCCTCCCCTACTTCAAGCCAACACAAAGGTGAGTGATAAGGCCAACCATATAAGGATTCAAAGGGAGCCATCTCAATGGTATCCTGGAATCTATTATTATAACTGAACTCGACAAGAGGAATGTGTTTCTCCCATGAACCTCCAAAATCGAGAACACAGGCATGTAACATATCCTCTATTACCTGTATAGTCCGCTCAGTCTGTCCGTCAGTCTACGGGTGATAGTTCATGCTCAAAAAGTACCTATGTACCCAAGGCCTTCTGTAAACCCTGCAAGAACCGATATGTAAAATGAGGATCTATGTCTGAGACAACAGAACAAGGTTCTCCATGAAGGTGCACTATTTCCTTGACATACAGTCTTCCCAAGTCATCAACCATGAAGGTCTACCGCACAGGTTAGAAATGTGCAGACTTCATCAGACGGTCGATGATAACCCATAATGCATCATTGCCATGAGGTAACCTGGGTAAACCAGTTACAAAGCCCACAGAAACATCATCCAATTTCCACTCCGGAATGGACAACAGCTACAAAATCCCTACCGAATGCTGATGTTCCAGATTCTCCTGCTGACAGGTGGAACAACGCGTAATAAAACTGGCTATCTCATACTTCATGTTAGGCCACCAGTACTGTCGTCATAAATCACGATACATTTTGGTGATGCCTGGATGAACTGCCCACACTGAGGCATGGAAATCCCTCATCAGCTCCTCTCTGATGTCTGCTGGGACCCATACACACCCACAGAACATTAATGTATCACCTTCATCCATGGTCCAATCTGTAGGATCTTCATCAACGACACTTTCTCGTAGAACAAGGCCTTCTGGATCTGATAATTGTCTTGCCCTGACCCATTCCAAAAGAGTAGATGTCACCGCTAAGGCCGACAGAACAATTCGACACTGACCCTCTTGAAACTCAATGTGAATCTCCGAAAATAGGGCCACAATCTTCCAATCCTCATTAGATTCTCGAACCACTTGTGACTGATTTTTCCGACTCAGCGCATCGGCTACTGAATTTCCTTTCTCACGAGTGTAGGCCAGTTCGAAATCAAAGGATTGCAGATACTTGACCCACCTGCGTAGCCTGAGATTTAGATCCCACTCAGTGAAGATATATTTGATGCTTTTTTGGTCATTAAATACCACAAAATTCTCTCCCAAAAAATAGTGTCTCCAAGAGCGTAAGTCATGTACAACCGCTGCGAGCTCGAGGTCGTGCGTCAGATAATTCCATTCATGAGCCATTAACTGACGAGAACCATACCCAACGACTCGCTCGTCCTGTATCAAGACAGCTCCATTCCCAACACCTGATGCATCAAAAAATACTATATAAGCTCTTCCTGGCTCCAGCAAGATCAGTATCGGTGCTGAATTTAGTCTTCCCTTCAGTTCCTGAAAAGCTACTTCACAAGGTTCTGACCAATCGAATCTCACCCCCTTATTGGTCAAAGCTGTAAGCGGTGATGCTAGGCATGAAAAGTCCTGAATAAACCACCTATAATATCCAACAATCCCCAAGAAACTCTTGATATCAAATATATTCTTGGGCTACTCCCAAGAAATTACAGCACTCACCTTCTCAGGTTCAACTGAAACTCCAAACTCAGAAATTATGTGACGTAGGAAGTGAACCTTATTTATCCAAAAGTGGAATTTACTGAGCTTAGCATAAATATGATGCTCTCTTAGTGTATTCAGCACGATCTCAAGATGGGTTGCATGGTCATGTCTTGAGTGTGAATAGACTAAGATATCATCCACAAATACAACCACAAAAGAATCATGGTAAGGGTGAAAATATGATTCATAAGATCCATAAACACTGTAGGTGCATTCGTAAGCCCAAACGGCATAACTAGGTACTCATAGAGACCATACATGCTCCTGAATGTCGTGCAAGGTATGTCTGAAGTCCTAACACGCACATGGTGATATCCCGACCTCAAATATATCTTTTAGAACACCTTTTCTCCTCAAAGCTGATCAAATAGGTCGTTAATTCAAGGTAAAGGATACCGATTCATAATAATCATCTTATTTAACTTATGAAAATCCACGCAAAGATGAAGGGTACCATCTGCCGTCTTGGAAAAAAGAACTGGGGATCCCCAAGGAGAAGTACTGGGATGTATAAAGCCTTTTGCTTCTAGGTCCTCCAGCTAGCTCTTGAGCTCCAGAAGATCCTTAGGTGCCATCCTATAAGGAGGAATGGTCACTGGTGCTACTCCTGGTATAAGCTCAATAGTAAACTCCACCTCTCGCACTGGAGGTAGATCGGAGAAATCATCAAGAAATACATCACTGAAATGCTCCACCACTAGAGGATAAACAGAGGGTTGTAACCCTTGGTCATCAAGATAAAGACTGGAAACCTGTGCCGTAACACCACCTAAAATCTAGTGTTCTGGTCCTTCTCACGTTGCAATAAGATCCCATTCTCCCTTATGCATATGTGTGTCGCCCTCTGGTGACGTAAACGCAACCCTCCGACAATAACAGTCAATCCGGGCTGTATAGGGAACCAACCATTCCATCTCGATTATTACATCAAAACCTATCATATCCAGAACATACATGTTCCACGCGAAAAGGTAACCACCCACCTTAAGGGGAAAATTCTGACAACGACGAATTCCCTCTGAACGGATACCTAATGGGGTATCTAACATGATCGTACCATGATATGACTCAACGTCCAGGCCCAAACTTCCAATAATCGCCTCCTCATATGTCCACGCACCCCACATTGGTGACAAATAGGAGTACCACCTGAGAAAAGGGTGTGACCACCACTAACACCACGAGAGTCCTCAAAACGCCGCTTCTTCCTAGAAGCAAATCCACTAGAACCCTTAGGTGTAGAACCTCCCTAGTTCACACCGTCTGATTCTTTCAAATTCCTCTCTGTGATCAAAGCCTGATTGACAATCTCTGAAACGGTTGTCAACCTGCGACCGGATGGCGTAACACAACCCATCCTCGAAACGCCTAGCAGTCGTGATATTATCAGCAGCTAGTGTAGGAAAAAAACGTTGTAACTCAGTGAAACAGGAAAAATATTCCATGATTTTCATGGTCCCTTGCTGCAGATTAATAAACCCCTTAGATCTATCATCCCTCAAAGTCTGGGGAAATAAATAATCATAGAATATGGTCTAGAAATCATTCCAGATCATATCTCTCTGCTATCCCGACTGGGTGATGACATCCCACCACCTCCTTGCTAAACCACGTAGCATATAAGCTGCGAGCTTGACCCTACGCTCTGGAGGCATCTCGAGGTGCTCGAAGATGGTCAGAATATATTCCAACCAGGACTCCACAGAAAGTGGTCCACCATCTCCCGTAAATGTGGGAGGATGTTGTGACTGAAACTCACAGGTCAACTCTGCCATAATCGAGGCAGGTCGCACTCCACCTTGCATACTCTGCATCATACGCAGGAATCCCTCAAAGAACTAGGCTTTAGCACCCATCTCAGGAACACCAAGAGGAGCCATGGGTGGCTCGATAGGAAGATCAATCGGTGGCTTAGGGCCCACCACCTCAGGAATGTGATCGTCGCCGCCTTCAGCGCACGCCACTCGAGGACATCTCAGAGGCATAGCACTACAATTCCAAGTGAACATCTCAAAAGAAGAAACCAAAAAATTAAAGGTTGAACTCTAGAAGCTAGGGCAGGTACTAAGACTTCCTACCCCTAAGATCACCTATCCACACCCATAGGAATTATTATAAAAACCTGCCACTGTTCAAATTTAACTTAATCCAGTGTCATGGCATTTCCCAGCCCATAAGGGCCCATACTTCTCATGAACTAAAAGATGACACACACTTGGATGTCATTTCTCATTTACTTGTGCTAATCAAGTATTCGAATTTCCTTTAAAGAAAATTATTGGTTTAGTTGGAATGTCATTTTCCGGTCCATAAGGGCCCATACACCTTATGAACCAAAGAGTGACACCCACCAAAACCATATCATTTCTCAATTCACAACCTGCAAGAAGGGTTATCACAGTTTCACACATATTAACAAGGCGTGGAAATAAACAACAAGCAATGCTGGCTGAAAATTGAAACGTGGCATGGAAAAATGCATGGCCTAATCATATTGTGCCTATCGTGATGCATGTTCCAATGCAAAACCCTCATTTCATCGGGTCGAACCCTGAATCCAAATTCCAACATTTCAAATCTCAATAACATCACAAAACTTGTGACCCAAAGGTGAAACGGTATCAACAGTAAATAGCAGAATCAATAACAACATAAAATAGGAAATTTTCCCCATACCCCGTACATGGGTTCGCGATGCCCAAGCATGCATCATGGATAAGTCCCTAAGAGTTACTAGTCTCCAAGTATATCATCACCAAATAGTAAAGTAAGAAATAAAGAAGCCTCTGATACCACTTTGTGACATCCTGGACCTGGCTGCCCCTCAACCCAAGCCCCAAGCCCGGTTGGCCACATAACCCCTAGCTCGTCTCCCCATAGGCCAGGGGCTACCGACTAGAAACGGGGGTGTAATGGTAAGTTAGTGGGGATACTTTACCCCCATGTCAGAGTGCACAGCAGTATAGAAGCAAAGTAATAAAAATAGCAGAAGCACAACCAATGGTAAATAGGAGGAAAAGGGAAACATACAAACCAAACAACAGACATAAGAAAACCCCTAATAGATATACAAAAGCCACATATGAAGTGTCTAGTACAAGATGGATGTATGGAATGATGATATAGTAATACAAAAAGAGAATAAATAACAAGAGTAGTCCACGAGCATCTCTATCCAAGCTCGATATTCTTCTCTGGATCTACGGCTAGAACATGCATGTATCAATAACCTGAAGCTGGGCCTTTTCCCCTACTAGTACCTATAGTAGTAAATTCTACACGGGTGCCAAGGAGGTCATTTGGGTAGGGTGTGAGACAAGTCTCAGTAGGCCACCACCAACGGTGTCTACGTGTATTCCAAATAGGTGTTCGCAAAATAAACAGTGTGTGGTAAACTGCAAGTAACTCAAAGTAATACACAACCCTCTTGCTCAGGTTCCGGAAGGACACCTGGCGGGTCTACCTGCTTCATCTCATGGCTGGTAATCTGAACAATCACCAGGGGTATATGTACATAGATATAGGTTATCATTGTCATGAGGTAAGCATGCCTCTCGTCCATGCTTCTCACATACGTATAATCATCAATGGCCCAAGGGGGGTAGAATGTAACACCCTGAGATTTTATGATAAATATTTTGTTTTTATGTATTAGGTTATATGAAACACCAAACGAATATTTCACTACACACAACATTGTCTTGGCTTGCGTTACACGCAAGATAAACCTTCCTCGATAGCTTGCGTTGTACACAATACCGAGTTTCACTAAACAACGATATGCTATTAAAATATTATATAAACTAGCCGTAATGAATATTAATACCCACTTTTTAAAATTTTATAAATTTTATCTTTCAAAATGGACTTCATTTTTGGATTCAGAATATCGAAATTAGCTTAGGGTTAATTTTTGGTATTTTTCTGAAAACTTTCAATTTTTGATGAATAGTGAAAAACATTGAGTTATAGTTTAAAACCGAATTTTTATTTAAATAATTATTTATTTTATTTAAATTTATTTTAGGTAAAAATAGACACATAATACCTATATAAGTTCAATGTAATTCATTGGAGTCAATTTATAATAATTTTAGATATATAAAAATTTTATAGAACTTTTCACCGTCTTTTACCCACCTCCTAGGAGAATTTGCAAATTCACATAAAACATAATTTCACCACTTCTGTCAGTAGAATATCAAAAATCCAAAAGACACGGTTGATATCAGTAAGTAAAATTTGGTTCAATGAGATGAAAATCTTTTTTTGTGAATAGTAACTTTTAACTTTTATTTACCATGGTTAAAAGTAAATAGGGTAATTAAGGGTAAAAATGATATTATTATTACCCTAAAACATGTCCTAATTCTATTGGATTAGTGTAATTCGACCAAAAACAACCTTAGGGATAAAATATTACCATTTAGGTCCACTTTTATTATATTAGGACATTTATTATTATTTAATTCAAAGAAGAGTTAAAAGAATTAAAATGAAAGATTAATAATTAAAACATTTTTAATATATGGTTATACATAAGATAAATTCAACTATAAATATTAATTATAAATATAAAATTATTTCCTAGATAATTGTATTTTATTTATATTTTTTAGACATTAAATAATTAATTTATTTATGACACAATGATGATGCAGTAATTACCTTATTAATGAAATATTAACATAATTGATATTATAAATACCCAAATAAAATTAATTTGAGACCTTTTATGAATTAAAATAATTTTATAGGTTAATATAACATATTATGGTTGGTTAGATTAATTTTTTTGAAGTAATAATGCTGTTATGAATTTAGAAAAAACAAAATACCAAATAGTGTCAAAAATTAACATAAATGTGTTTTTAAAACAAATATTAAATTATTAATTGATATTCTATTCCTAAAAATCTAAGGTTCGGAAAAAAGACTTATATAATAATATATATTATATTAATGAACCAATTGGGGTTCTATTTTCAGTTTATAGTAAGTTTATTAACCATATAGTGTAAGAATACAAGAAGACACGGTAAAAGTTAAATTATTTAACTTAGAGTTAAATATAAATGATAAGGTTAAAATGGTAACCTAAACTTGTCTAAAACCTATTGGTTGAGAGTATTTAGACCCACAACCACCCTAGACTCTAATTAAATCACTTTCTAGCCATTATAAACCGAATATGAATTTATTATAAAATAATATTTTCAGTTTTTCTTAAGGTGCCCTTCAACCCTCTTATAAAAGGGCACTCCCCCTTATCTCTAATTCACACCTCCAAATCCATTTGGCTCGGACAAACCCTTCCAAAATACCCTCTCAAATGTCCTCCATTTATCCTAGAGGCCTTAATTTAGTCATAAATCCAACCTAAGGAGCCCTTTTGATCAAATAAAAAGGAAGAACCCGATGAAGAGGTAAATATCTCACCACCTATTTCAAGATCCTTTTTTCTTCCACTTCCTCCTTCTTTGTTGTTTACATTATAAAATAATAAATCTAGTATATTCTATATACTGTGATGTTATTATAAATGGTACAACCATATTAGTTATTTTATCCATCTGATGAATAAAAAAGTCACCACAAGTGCGTACGTACGGCTTACCGTCTCCACGTCGTGGTGTAGTTTGTTATTCAAACATTTCATCATTTGGATGGGTATGATAATGATTATAAATGATATAAATAATAAATATAACATTATTATGATTCTTTATATATGATATACCCTCCAATTATATATGATTTTAATATCAAAAGAATGATATCATCACTTGTGCTTAGGTACGGCCTACCGTCTCCACGTTGTGATGCGACTCATTCTACATGATCTTCATTGAAAAATGATTATATAAATGAATTGAATGAATAAATATGTTATATATTACACTAATACCATTCTGTAAATGAGTTATATATAACCTAAAAAGAGGAATAAGAATTTATTCAACAAAACAGGCATAAGAACATAAAGCAACGAACACCCGAATAACAATTAGCAATGAAATATTACTAATAAGAAGATAATAATATGAACATATATAACATCATAACAATGAATATGATTCTATAATAAGTAAATGACATTATTTAAATAATTATACAGGAGGTTCGGATACGTACGAAGCATATCAGACCTAAGGTAAGGGAAAATCTCACAATCTCATTTTTATCCGAGATTGTTTATACTTCAGAATTTACTGGGGAATATTTATCATCCACATCCATGTTTCCTCAATATGTAATATTATTTATATCCTAATACAATTTTTTAAATCCAATTTTACCTATTAGTTAATTTTTAGTAAAATATATGAACGGAATCTTTTGTCGTTTTCAGTACGAGATACGTTTTGACTTTTCCGGCCAAAGTATGAGAAGAATGTTTTTTTAACTTATATGGAATGGATGGATTTTTATGATTTCATATAACATTATTTCCATGAAGATTTAATTATAAGTTTTCAAGTTTATTTTTAATTAACTTCTTTTAGTTTAAAATTGTATGACATGTTAAGAATGGAAAAATGTTTTTGAAGTAGAAAGGATATTTTCTTTAAGAATGGAGTTCAAGTGTTTTATCAAAATTATTTTCCATCTAATATAATATAGGGTTCTATTTATATCCCTATTTTTACATTTATTTGATTATGTTATGATGGAACTATTTTTATGAAGTCCTTTTATCTTATATGGTTTATGTTATAACGGCATTATGTTTATGAATCCCGTTTTTATTACATGGGTTATGCTATGATATATGATTTATGATTTTGTGGCACACATAAGAATGGTTTCATTATGAGATGGGTGGGACCAATATCTCCCTCCAATGCATTGGGTAAATATTTATATCTCATGAGATAGACATGGCTGGAACAGAAAGTTAATCTGATTTAGTGATACAGGACTGGAACGAGGAGTGAACTCGGTTCAGAAATGGACTTTGTCCACTATGATAGTCTTGGAAATGAGTCTTTACTAATAAGAAATGATATTCTATGATTATGTGTGTATGCCACAAAGTTTAATGTTTTATGTTATGATTATTGGTATTACATTTCACTACTATTATTTATCCCATGTTATGATATTATGATCTCTTTTTCAGGTTAAGATTTTCAAAATGTTATGTTCTTATGAATATGATATGATTGATATTACCTTTGTTTACCCTTACTGAGAATTTGAGCTCACCCTTTTGTATGTTTTATTTTCCCCATGTCATGAAGAAGGTTATTAAGTAGGATATTCCAAAAGGGACTCTAGATATGATGAAATAAATGGGAGACAATGTAGATGCTTTATGAACCATTTGTTTATGTTTCCCAGTTTCTAAAGACACTATACCTATACGGTCCTATCATTGTTTTTTTATATGTTGTAATAAGTATTCTTCAATTATGAAGTAATAACAATGTATGTAAAGTATGGGTCGTTATAATCACCATGAGATAACACATACCCCGGGAACCACAACTACTTCCACCAGATCTCCAACTACTATAATAGACCCACCACTGGATGGAGACGGCGACCCACCAAATCCAAACATGGGGGAACCTCTTTCCATTTAACTCTCTCTTACTCTCTTATTACTATTCCCCTTTCACTCTCTCTATATTTCTCTCTTTCTTATTATTCCACTCTCATTCTCACTTTTTTAACACTTTCTTCATCTGGCCTTTTTCCAATATATCTTTTATGTCAGTGTGTATTTAAAAAAAATAAAAAATACAAAGAAAAGAGTCACAACTACTCGCCATTAAATTTTGAAATTTTTTCCAACCATTTTAGGGAGTCAAAAGTATTTCTTTCATCTCAAACATTTTGTATTTTCATAATCAATGTGGATAATGAATTTTATGTCAAGACCAATAAATTTTGAATTCATGATTTTTAATTTGTAAAATGATTCTTCCCTAACCATGAGGAATAATGTTAGCTTTCATTCCAAGGTTACCTATGGCCATATTTTCAAATTGTGTGGTTTTTTACCCCTGATTGTGATTCTTGAGTTTGTGGACCTTCGGGCTGAATTTCATACATTACTATAGATTAATATGATGAAGTAATTTTTTGAACAACTTGAGAATCACAATAACAAAATGGCCTCCCATTATCCTTACATTTATCCCCTATTTTAAATCCCCTTTGAGCCTATGAAAATCCATTTTTGATAGTAACATTACAAGCCCAAAATTTTTCACACCGAATATATACATGGATTTTCCTTTCATGATTTATTAAAATTAATGTTTGGGGGGATGTATTTCATTTTGGGTTTCATTTACTTGATTTTCAATGTGTAATCATTTGATTGAGGTAAATCACCCATTTAAGTGTGGGGGGAGGTTATCATTTGGTGAGTTTGGGGAATGTATATATGTTTATGTCATATTGTACAAATGATATTGAAAAGTTTTCAAAATAAATTTTTAAAAAACAAAAAAATGAAGAAAAAAAATAATTGGTTGTGTAATGGGTAGGTTTAAAATATCTCTTTATCAAAATTTGATCTTGTTGTAACTGTTACAATTAGTTTCATGACGAGATCAAACACGGGTTGGGAGATTATTATGTTATTCATTTCAAGTTCAACTTTTAAAAAAAACCCTTACATCATATTTTATTGTTTTCTTGGGATAAGTTTTGTGTTTTTCACATATTTCATCATTTCATCCCCTTCCAATTCTCTACATCTCTTTTCCTCATTAAAATATCCATTCCCTTTTAAATATATTTTTCCATTTTTTCCATGTCTCATTCAAAACAAAATTGTTCATTTCTTTTTCCATGTTAGTCTTTTATGACTATTTTCCTATCTTTTGGCCATTATGTTCTTACCATCCCTTATCCAATAAAAAACTCATAAAGAATAACTCTTGATTATTTTTCACTTTAGAATAGGTCATGGAAGTTGAGATCTCTATTAAACACTGAAATTTTTACTTTTGGTTGGTGAATAAGTGAACCTCCATAAATAAATTTTTATCATCTTCAGAGAAGTAAGTTATGAGTGCCTAAATTTTCAATTTCTAATTATGAGCATGAAAAATGAATGTTTTTCAGAACATTTTTTCTATAATAATTTTTTGTGGAATTCATTATGGAAGAGAGAACTAGTCTACACCCCCTGGTTGGAGAAAACAAAATTTTAATATTTTCTTGTGAGTAAAAATAATTTAGTTATGTTTTTATATTTAATTTACATAAGGACATGCACAAGCCTAAGTGTACGAGATTTGATTTTATTCATTTATTAATAAATTTTCCAATCATTTTTACTTATTTTTAAAGAAAATTTCATAATTTGTATGAAATACCAATGTTTTAATATTAAATATTATTTTTGAGCGTGATTTGAATTAATCCAAATTTGAGTCAGTTTATTATATTAATTAGAACAATCAACCTAATTATCCAAATTATATTATTATCAATTTTTATGGTTCATAATTTAGTGTACTAAAAATAATTAAAGTTTATATTTGGAAAATTCGGACATCTAAAGGGTTATATGGACCACAAAAGAAGGTCCCCAAAATTTTTGGAGAAAACTGGATCATTCGTGATGATTGAATTTTTTGGAACAATACAGTATCCAAAATTTTATAAAAATAAATAGTTTTTTTCTAGGATATAATATCCAATATTGTATAAAAATTTCATGGCCTTAATAAACTAAAAATGGTCCCAATTAATGCATGAAAGTCCAGCCCACAATTCTATATGAGATTTCAAAATATCCCACCATTCTTGACTTAACTCCAAATAAAATTGAACAATTGACCTAAAATTTTTTGGGGATAAATTAAATATGTGGGACCCTAATTTTTATAATAATTTTTTTGTATTTTAGGGTATCTTCATAGACATAAGTCCATTGATATTTTGACCATGGAAAAACTTGACTCAAAAATGGATAGCAGAACATGGTTTCATAAAATAGCCATAACTTTGGATCCAAAAGTCCAAGGGATTCCAAATTTTGAGGTTTTAATTTAAACATACATATATAAAACTTATAATTATAATATATCTCCCTGTTCAACTTTCTGAATGTTCAAATGTTCAATCCTTCTTGAGGGTCATTTTTGGAAGGAAAACAGTCCACCAACTTGGGATATAAAATCATCCACCTATTTTCCTTGAAAAGGGTTGGAATTTATGAACTTAAGGATAATATTTTTCATGAAAATAGCATTTCCAAGGTCATTGTATTATTTTCCTTTATCTTATTTCAACAAGAGAGACCTCTCTTTTCATTTTCCCTTGTTTTTTCATTTTTAATCGTGTAAGTTTGTTTTATTTTCAATTGAATATTAACACATGTTTCTTCATCATCATATATTTTTATCATTAATATTATATTGTGAAATATTAATGTTCTTAAAAAATTTTAAACAAAGTTTAAAACCATTCTATTCTTTCTCTTTCTTATCCAATCAAAAGTGCGTTTTTAATTCTCTTTATTGTTCGTGTGTGTATTCGGTGCACAATTATTTTCTTATCTTGTTCATTTTATTATATTTATAATTTATAATCATAAACATCATAAAATATTTTATCCATATAAATTTATTAGTAAATCTCCCATTGGTTTTAGTCATAATTTTATTATGTTAATTGATTGAGAGTGTTTTCTTATTTAATATTCTATAAATTGATATTGTGTATGTTGAACTTAAAATTTCATGGATTAATTACATGTTTTGTTTGACATGTGTATTCCATGGATTATTGGAACCAAAATTACACAAATATTCATGAAATATTTAACCTTCCATCAATAATAATTGATTGAGAATAGTACCCTAGTTGAGGCTTGTATTAAGTCCAAAACTTTTAGAAATTCTGATCAAAAATCATCTTGTGAATTGGGTGTTAATTTAATGAAATATATATAAAATCTCATGGATATCACAATATTAACTCCCTAATTATGAACTCATACTAATAATTATTAATTTTTTTAAACAAATCCATAAATCATTCATTTCACATAAATTTCTATAAACAACCCCCCCCCCACATGCTCAAAAGACAAAACAAAAACAATCAACTCCAAATAAAATAGTATGATCACCAAGGATTAGACTATAGTTCCACTATACACCTTAAAGGAGAATTGGACATTTGATAAATATATAGGTCAAAATAATATTCACTTCATCCTAATATATTTATTTATAAAACTTCATCCCATTATGTCAGAGTTCTACTCTTGATTTTATAGAGAGCATCATAAGAATCCATCTAAATACATGAGTGAAAGCTATTATTGTAGGAAAAATTGACTAAAGGAAGGTTTTGATACCAAAAACCATTGACATATAGAGAAAATTATATAAACATATATTCCAGGGTATGAATAATCCTATTAGACTAACCATATATCTGAAGATGATAAGCAGTACTAAAAACAACTCAGTATCTAAAGCTTGCAGAAGAATTTTACTAAACTTCAAGGTAGACCCCATTTCCCAATTAGGTAAATAGAATGTGGTAAATAATGTAACATTACCACTTCCTCTATGAATATCCTAGAAATTTTATCAAGAGATAAATATTCTTTAATAACAATGAAGATTTTTTAATTCATAAAGTGATCAACTATAACCGAAATAACATTACAGAATTTAGATGTTTTAGGGAGTCCAGCAATAAATCCATGCTGATGTTTTCCCATTTCCATTTTGGTATGGGTAATGGTGGTAACATCTCCTTATAATTCTATCTCTCAGCCATAACTTTATGACATACCAAGCACCAATATACATACTCTTCAATATCCCTCTTCATATTGTCCCACCAGAAATACTTTTTCAGATCTCAATATATCTTCATACTTCCATGATGAATCAAGAATTATGAGCTATGAGATCATTATAATAGTTCCTTATTTATATATGGTATTTATAGGAAAAATACTTAGTTCTTTAACCTAATTATTCCATCACAATAAAGGTTTAACTCAAGAATATTTCTCACCTTATTTTGTAGATCCAAATACTCCTTTTACGCCACTTTAATCTTTACATGGATATATGGTTGAACCCTCATTTAATAAAGATAATATCTCTCCCCTTAATTTAATATTTCAAGTTCCATTCTTTGAAAATACATAAATAATGGAACTTTTTATCATCAACATAGATAAGCTATCATGATCCTTTCAACTCAAAACATTGTCCACCTTATTCACTTTCCCAGTGTGGTAGTGTATTGGGAAGTCATAATATTTAATCAAATCCAACCATGTTACTTAGTTAATATTAAACTATTTATAGGTGAATATATACTTTAAACTTTTATGATCATTATATATGTAATACCTTTATCTGTAAAGATAATTCCTTTATATATTTAATGCAGATATTACCACTACTAACTCCAAATCATGAGTCATGTAATTATGCTCATGAATCTTAAATTATTGTGAGGCATAAGCTATCACCAAATAATTATACATTATAACACATCCCATAACTTTATTTGATTTGTCACAATAAATCATAGACCCTTATCCCCTACTGGGTAGTGTAGGCATAGGTTCACTAACCAACCATCTCTTCAGTTCCTTTAAATTTTTTTCACATTCATCAGTACAAAGTAACTTAACTCCATTCTAAGTTAACTAGGTGAGTTTATTGGATATCCATGATAAATCCTTCACAAATTATCAATAATATCCATCCAATAAAATAAAACTATAGATATTTTTCATAGTAGTTGATAGGGGACAATGTCTGATAACTTACATTTATGATCGATCCACTAATAAACCCCCTATTAAAATTATATGACCCAAAATTTAAACTTTCTGTAGCTAATATTCACATTTGGTAAATTTTTAATTCAAAATATCATTACATGGTGTCTATAATACAATACTCAACTAATCTTTATGCTCTTCCTTTATCTTGTAATATATAAGAATATTTTATATAAAGACTCCCACAAACTGATGAAGGTAATATCTAAAGACTTTATTCATTAAATCCATGAAGATAGTGGGGGAATTAGTAAGACCAAATGGAATCACTATAAATTAATAGTATCCATACCTTTAATGAAAATTTTTCATGGTAATTTATTAAATTTTTTACCTAAATTGGTAGTATCTAAATCAAATATCAATCTTATAAAAATATTGAGCTCCTCATAATTCATCAAAAAAATCATCAATATGAGGAAGAGGATACATATTCATTATGGTGGTCTTGTTATGTTTGCATTAATTAATATAGATCTGGATTTATCCATCGTTATTATTAAAAACAAAGTACAGGTATGCCCCAAGGTTACATAATTTAATGAATGAAACCCTTATCAAGATTCTCTTATAATTTCTTCTTTAATTCATGTAACTCAATCGGTTCCATTATATATGGATTCATTGAAACGGGAGTAACATCGGGTGTGAGTTATATTGAAAACTGAAATTCTTGATTTTTTGGAAGACTAGGAAACTCTTTGAGAATTACATCCAATAACTTCCATAAAATAGGAATATCAGCAATGTTGTGTTTCTCTCCAACTATGTATGGTAAATTCCTACTTTGAATAGGAATCAAGACCCATGGAATGGACATAATTTCCATTGGAAGTTCACATTTATACTTGCACCAATAGATAATCATATTTCGGTTTGGAATATAAAATTTTACTTCCCTTCATCGATAATTAATATGGTATTTATATAAATAAATACAATCCATTACAAAAATCACATAAAATTCAACTAGAGGGATAAAAACAATATTTTTAGTGAGCATATTCCCAAAAACTTCAATCATACTTGGCTGATAGACTTGGTAATCAATCATCATAAAATTATGTTTTTTTACTACTAATTTAAAATTTTATTTTTATGAATATGGATAAGAATTCCTTGATAATTTTCATGATATATAAGAAACTTATATAAGTAAGATCAAATAGGGTACTCCAATATTTGGGCACACATGTTACCACCTCAACTTTATCATTTTATCTTCAATACCTTCCTAAAACAAAAATGGTTAGAATTACCATCAATCATCATTAATCAGGGTGATAAATCATGTAATCTTGAAAAAAAATTATAGGATGTCTAAATCATAGTGCCTTTTTTCAATCTATGACACCTTAGTTTTAACCTAGGCCGTTCAGGAACATTATCTATTCAAATCCTTGATAATGGATGATAATTGAATCAAATTAATAATATCACTTAGGAATTTAAAAATTGGTGTGAATTAATATCCTATTCACCATGCACCAGAATGATGTCCAAGATATACCTGAAAAACTCTTTTTAGGGTTATTACCCTTAGATTCATCTGTGCCAAAACCATGTCTACTTGTAGTATCTAGACAGAGATTTATTTTATTTGTAAATCCACTCTCTTTCATATACCATAAATTAGGATGTTATCATTTACATAGGCATCTAATAATGGTTCTCCCGAAATTTTCCTCATATTAGTTTTCAAAGGTTATTAAACCATGCCTCTAATACCAACTATAACGTCCCAAACATTACATACATTAATATTAAATCATTTTTGATGAATATTCAATAAATTTTACAATAATAAACACCTAGAGACCATAGAGGTTTAGTGTATTTAGAAACTTATATATGTAAAAAATTGGTACATAAAATATCTATATATTGTTTTATTAATTTATTCATAACTATCAATATTCTTAGACATATCATACTTAAAATCATTCTTCATAAACTGGGGAGGGAAAACATAAGAAAGGGTGATGAAAGATGCTCAGAAATGTTAAAAAAATAGATATCAATCAAAGATAATAATTTATCATAAGATAGTCATAAGGGTATGATAATATTATCAAGACTTGAAATAATCATACCCAATCATTCAATGATATTTACTCATGAAACATAGTATAAAGTTTTTTTAAACAAATTACATAAGACATAAGACTGAGGAACCATCAATAATCAATCATGATCCATGAAAACTTATAATAAGAATAATACATAATTTTTTGGCATGCACATAAGCATAAAAATAATTTCCTTAGTAAAGTATCACTACCAAGACTATTATAGTGTATTTAGTTCACTCCTTATTTAATCATTTACTTAGTCAAGTTTCACTCCCAATAATTTCTTAGTGGGCGAAGTCCCATATTGAATAGGGTTCACTCCCCATTATAGTCCTTATTATATCATGGTATATTATTCTTTACCCAATTAATTAGGGGGGATATTTAATTTTGGTCCCACCCACTACATAATTAAAACCACACATATGTGTTCCAGAAGATCGTAAAAACATTCATCATATCATAATATCATAACCCATGGAAAGGATAGAGGTTTTAAAAACATTTCGTAATCATAATCACAATACATATAGAGAGATAATAAATATATTATTATTGGATCATGTCCCCATTAAATCATAAGAAGCAAAAAATTATGTTGTAATAGATAAAAATACCTTTAAAATATCATTAGAATAATTATTTAGGAAATACCCCTATCATTTTTGAAACACTTATTTAACATCTAAAATTTCAAAAGTATTAAAGAAAATTTTTATTTTAATTGAATGAAATAAAATTATAAATGAATATTAGAATAAAATAGTATTCATGAGGGTGGATAAATTCATTCATGCTTTGTAAAATAAAATAAAAATTCATTTTACAATGTTGGTGAAAAGTGAGAAGCACCTTTTTTTTGGAAAATAAAAAGAAGATTCATTTAAAACATTTTTATTGAAATTAAAAAATGAGTAAAAATGAATTTAATAAATATTTTAATAATAGTAAAATCATTAATGAAATAATTTTAAATAAAATATGAACTTGGAAGAAGAAATTCTTGACTGAAGAGAAAAATATGGTAGGTTTTCCTTTAAAAAATTATTCCATTATCTTTAGTACTTAAAGAGTTTAAAATAAAATTAAAACATGAAATATAAAAAATTAACCATAAGATAATAAAATAAATAATATTTTGAATAGATATATCATATAATTTAATCATTGGAAAATTTAATCATAAATAATCTCGGTAAAAATAATATTGTAACATAAAACCCTTACTAATGTGGTAACTTTTGAATCATAATCCCCCATGAAAGAAATAAATTAAAATGAGACATTATATACTATGAGAATAAGTAAATTCATGATACAATATATAAATTTGGTATTAGATTCACCTCATTAAAGGAGATAGGTGTATGACATCAAATACGTCTCAATGAAACAAAATTGAGATAAAGAACCCTTACGGATTTTTTAATTTTTGAAATGAAATTCATTGGAAGCTTGAAAATAATATTGTTATACAAATCTATTGAATTAAATCATATATTATTCCAAAATAAATTATTGTTATGTATATATACCATATAAATAATAAATTGTTCCAAAACATTAAAACATGTCTCAATAAAGAGAAATTAATATGAAACCCTTACCTCAAGTTTGTGTTACTTAATAATTTCTCTAACCACATGTATAATAAGTTTAAATTTAGTTTTAATTATATAAAACAACCATAAAAATACATATAATACCATACATGTTTTACTAATAACATCTTATCAATCCTTTATAAATAATCTTTCTTTATCATTATCATTTGGGATGTCAAATACTTCATTTTTTATGTATGTTTTGGTTTTTCGGTTGTGGAACATGCAATTTGATCGTGGTTCATTCATATCCAGAATTTAATCATGATATAAATTTCACATATATTTATTATATATACATTTATTTTCACGAACCAACCCGGGTCAACCCTGAACCGGTCACTCGATTTGATCCATGGCAAGGCCCGAGAGGTGTTCCCGATCCTCCCGGGCTGGAAACAAGCACCAAGGGAATCAACAGAGTGAAAATAGGGAATGAATTAACCCATTAAATAAATAAAGAAAACTAAATAGCAGAATATGCATAAGAAGTACAATATATTAAAGAAACTGAACTGAACATCATTTATACAAGAATATAAAAAGAAATGCAACAAGATAGCACAACCAGACTAATCGAACCTAATGACCACACTATCTCTATATGAACCAATAGCTCACTCTCCCACATAAGATCAACCATCGCCCGAGGAGACCGAACTCAAGATGAAACCTACACAAGGGATAAAAATAGAAAAGAACTATAGGTGTGAGTATTAAAACTTAGTAGGCTATCCTGATAAACTATTCCTAATGTACTTCCTTCAAAATAAAAAGAAACATCAATCTCAAGAAGGAAATATAATATATAAAAGTTTGATTTTCTATAAATTTTACTTTAAAACAAATTATGGAACATTTCCCTTTTTCATTTCAAAACTAGGTTTGTTCTATCAGTGATTCCAACACCTTTTTGGGGAAAGTGAATCTCCCATTTCAACTTGAAAAAAAAGAGGACAAAACACATTTCTTTAAAGTCATTTTTCACAAACCATTTTGAAAACCACACCTCACATTCCAAGTAAAACACTACACAATAAGGCACTACAATGATTACACCACAAGGGAAGTTTAAATAAACATACAAATATCACATTTATTACTGTAATAAACTAGGATCCCATAGACATAGGTGAACCCAGGAGATCAAGAATAATCCAGAAGATATTAATACATGATACCCCATACCTAGTATCATTCCACAAACGATGAAATCAAAAATGCTCAATATGCTCAGGAACCCTAACTCAGGACAGACTAAGGGAAAATATCATAGTTATAAACCTAGATATATATCCACCTACTATGGGCCATTGGTCTGTGCATCAACTACTAGTGAAGTAATCATTATTAAAAAATTATATCAATATGTTGGGTTCCCATGTATCATGTATATAATGGGGTGATCCAACCCATGCCAGTTGAGCATCCAATCACATGTATATAAAATAATAAATCAATAATAAGCATCACATCGTGCCACTCCAAGGATCAATTCACATGCCATAGAACAAATAAAACATAAGGAGTCCATACCTAGGACCTATAATAATGGTTCATGAGGATTCCAAAGTTATGAAATCCCACCCATTAAATATAACAAGGCATCAGAGCCATCCAACAGAGGTTTTTTTAAATAAACATTTTTTTACCAAGTTCATAAAGCTACCAAACGGGCCTTTAAACATTTCACGAAACCAACATTTATCAATATACTAAAATACAATTTTTATAAAGGGGTGTAAACACACCATTTTTATAATCAAAACATTTAGAAACCCTATTTAAAAAATTAAGTTTACACATTCAAGGCACAAACCATTTGTTTTTTTTAAAAGTGCCAAACAGGCCATTCACCAGCAACACGTGCCAAAACATGCTGAAAACCAATACCCATTTCTTTATAAAACCAAAAACACTTTGTAAACCCATATAAGGACCCCCAAAATAGAGTTTTTCACACTTTTAATATATTTAAAATTCTAACCAAAGCATTTTATATCACAATTAACCCAAAAAATTCAACCGGGAAATTAAACAACATGAGGCATGAAATATTCAACAAAACATTTTCTACTTAAAACTCAGAAAGGTATAAACACCAATTTTCATGTTGTAAGTTTATTTAAATTTCTTAACCATGTTTTAAAAATCACAAACCATGTGTGAAATCCAATGGAAAATTATATCAAATACTTTGTGGGCACATTTTAAGAAAAATAATTCTAGTTATCACAAAACAAGGCTAAACACACCATTTTCACACTAAATAATTAAACCAAGGGTCGTATAACAATACTTATGAATCAATAGGGTGAGAACAGAATGAAAAATATGAATAATAAATTAAAAAGTAAAGTGCAATGGGAAACCTACCTTGGATCCATGGAACGACAACAACGCATTCCCGGAATCACTCCATGCGGATTCTAAAACCTTAAATTTACCGAGAGAAACCCTTAATGAGAAAAACCCCGAAAAAAATAGAAGAAAAAACAAAAACCTAGGTCAACATGACCATAGAATAAGAGGAAAATCAGGAGTAAAAGAATGAACAAGGAAGGAGGGTATACCGGAGGGGGGAGCCGTGCCGAAAAGGGGTGGCACACAGGCTGGAGGTCACACCGGAAGGGGTGATGTGCCAGTAGGGTTGATGCTCCAGTAGGGGCTATGCGCCACCAGGGGTGGTACTGGTAGGGTGTTCTCCAGTAGAGGGAGGTTTTGGCTAGAAGAGGGCCACACTGAAGGGAAGTCGACCGTAGGAAGGGTTGCTGGAGGAGTGAAGGTGCACATGGGAGGTGCTGGCTGAAGAGGGTCACAGTAAGGGGGGGTTGCGCACCCCACCAAGAGGGAGGAAGGAGGGGAATCATGGGAGAGAAGGGGGAAAATATATAGGGGAGTAAACCCCTAAAAAATAAAACACACCTATTAATAATAAATATAATACACATAAGTTATTATTAATAATAATATTCAATAATAATAATATAAATTCTTAATAATTATTATTATTAATATTCACAATAATAATGATTTTATAATTACAATAATAATAATAATATGATAATAATAATAATAATAATCCCAATTATTATTATTATTATTATTATTATTATTAAAACAAAACTTTTATTTTTATTTTTATTTTTATTATTTTATTTTAACTTTCATTTTACTCCATTTTATTGTTCATTTAATTTTTATTTTATTTTTCAAAGACAGGCAGGTCGCACGGTTGCCTAGGTGAAGCCGCACGGTTTCCAAACCATGCTCTCCCAGTGCACCAGATGCTGTCAAGCCCAAAACACGCATTTTTCAAAAAAATCTCAAAAATAAAGAATATAAATTATTAAAATAATTAAAATAATGAAAATTCCAGATCGGTGAAAAATTTATAAACATTCCTATAATGTGGTGTTGAAAATTGAATTACATCACTATATGGAGACAGTATTCTGTTCGTACACATGAGTGACACTTCCATTTTTTGATAGATGGAATGAAATAAAGGTAAATATTAATTAAACTTCATATAATAATTTTTTTAACATAAATATAATATATAAACATTAATTATATCATAATAACCAAACATTAATGATGGTGTAGGAAAGTGATTCATATTGCAATATGGATGCGGTAGTCGACGTGTATACACGAGCGATACTTTTATCTCCCATTGGATTGAGGAGAGGTGGTAAATGGTCATGGAATCATCATATCTCAATATATTTATTATATTTTATTAATCATTTTTTATGGATGAATAATTTTCATAGTAAGTAAAAGAATAAATAAAATTGAAAGAGCTTGGTTAAGATCTATACCTCTTCTTTGAGAGACCTCATTTGGATTACTCCTTAAGCCTTGAAGGATTGTTATTATTAGAAGAAAATAATATCTAAGATGAAGTAAAGGATTTTTGGAAGTTCTTTTAGTAGTATTTTTCTAATATAAAAGTCTTAAATGGTGTGAATATGGTAGGATAATAGGTTCCCTATTATAAGTGAGGGGAGGGACATGCATAAAAATTCTTAAAAGGATTCAATAATTTAAGGAAACCTTCATCGGGAAGTGGATTCACATGTATAGATATTAAAATTAAGTATAATATATGTATTTCATATCTTCTAAAAAAATGAAATGTTTTTTGGGCAATACTACACTTATATCATGTTTTAACCCCCCCCCCCCCCAATAAACTTGTTTTAAGCTTAACCATTATAACAAAATTTTACTGTTTTTTCTATTTACTATGACCCAAAATTAAGTCGAAACTATTATATTATATTAATTATGATTATTAAAAATATTTAATCCATTTAACTGATTAAATTTATATTATTATTAGAAATTAAGTTTAATTAATTGGGTATACCGCAACGAAAAAACACTTTCCAAAAATAAATTTTTAAGAATAAAACATAATTTAATTCCATTTCTTGCATTGTAAAAACCATAAAATGAATATTATAATATTATAATTAATATATAATCTATAAATTTCATTAAAACCATTAATAAATAGGTATTAAATTAGTTTATTAATATAAAAACACATTGTGTGCATAAAAACAGTTTTTTAGAAAAATGTGTTTTTAAGACCAAAAATTAACTTATACCAAAATCAAGTATAATAATCATTACTATTTATTTAATTATATTATTTAAAATTAAATTATTCTTATGTTACTAAAAGATAATATTCAAAACATAATGTAACATTTACTTGAAAATAAATGACAATATATACAAAAATCGATATTTTTCACTATTTATTGAAAAAAAAATATTTTTAGAAACATCATAAAAATTCAACATAATATAATATTTAAATGATAATTTTAAAAATAATATTAATTAAATCAAATAAAATTTCAAAAAAATCTTGAAACTACTTATAAATTTTGCATGAAATAATGAAATAAAACCCATTTTTAAAGAAAACATGTCTTTGAAGTGTAAAATGATTTTACTAAAAATTGATTACTTATTTATTATTCATTAATAAAAAAAATTAATTATTAAAAATATTTATACATATTTTTTATAATTTTTTTATGACTATTCATACCAACCAATTTAACAGTTATGTAATAATAGTTTTATAATATCACGGTTTATATATAACCAGGGTTGAAAAAGATATCAAAAACATAAATTTTCCTATTAAAGGAAATATATATATAATATTAGGGTGATGTAGTATTACCATGGTTTTGTATGTATTCTTGGTGTTGTCAATCCATCCATGTCATGCTTGAACTTAATTTAAATTAATTATTTAAGATTGAGTTTTCCTTGATTAAATGCCCCTCTTTACATTCCTATGGCCTGAGAAATGATAACTCCTAGTATAGACCTTAAAAATGAGTTAAACTTGGTTTTGGATAGATAAATGTTATGTATATCTATGGAGAAGTAAATTGAATATATTTAAGGTATACTTATGTTTGAATTTGTTAAAAATTAATTGTGGACCAATTCAATGGTTTTGAAATGCAATTTCATAACCATTGACGTCGTAATGAAATTGTAATTTTAATTAGATAAATGAGTTGTTAAATTATAAATACCTTCTTATGAAATGTGATGTGAATTTTAACATGAATTGGCTTATTGTAATGATTTTTTAATGTTTTGGTTAAAAAAAATTGAAATGATGATTATATATCATAATGGCTTGGGTAAAATCTATAATTAATCATTCGTGATGCATGAGTTAAATTGTTGCTTTAAAAAGTAATTTGGTGATTCAGATTATCTAATTAAAGTGATAAAATGGTATTTTGGTGTGTATTGATTGGGAATGTTGAGATGAGATTCTTGGATTCCATATGATATATGGTACTTTTGAATGTCATGATGAGTGCCTAGCCTCACACGATACTCCATGGTTGGTAGTTACAAGATGGTTTCTCAGATTCCATGTGATTGATAATGACTTGAGAGGGTCTGAAGGACTACCTAGAACCATTTGATACTCAGTGATTGGGGAATGTTGAGATGAGAATCCAGATTCCATGGGAATGCTAGGATGAGCCTCTGGATTCAGTGTGATTATTTATGACTGGGGAATGTTGAGATGAGCACTTAAATTCCATGTGAATGCCAATATGAGCATATAGATTCTGGATGATGAATAATTATTGGGGAATTTTGGGATGAGATCTAGAATTATATGGGAATTCCTAGATGAGCATTCAAATTCCATGTGATACTTTATGGTATTGGTAATGTTAGTCCAATCCCTAGATTCCATGCGATAATTTACAGTTGGAATGGTCATTGAAATGTGCTCATAGACACCCAGCACTTGTCAAATCAGGTATGGTCAATTAGGGTCATGGACCTAAGGATCGATATGATATAGTCGTCCTTAGGTGGCACTATGAACCTAAGTATCGGTGGTTGTTTCGGTTTTGTTAAAAGTTTTTTAAAATGGTAAAATGTTTTAAATAGTAAAACTATTTTAAATTGTTAAATTTTTTATTATAGAACTAATGAATGAAATTTTATACATACTTGTTATTTTAGGGACACATTTGGTGGTGTCCTACTATGTTTTACTCACACCCTCATCAACCTGTTATGGCATTTGAGTACCTGGGAATATATCACTATTTTTTATAGCTTACATGTATTAGGCAAGGATTTCCATTTATTATAGTTGGATTGATGATGTAGGCTTGTTGTGGGGCATGGTCAAAAGCAATTATAATTTTTTATAATGTATCACATAGGATGACTAGGGTCATCTCACTTGAGGAGCCTTTCCATTTGGTTCACTCACTTAATCTATTTTACCTAAGCTATCTCCTTTTGTTTTTTTATTAATATAAGAAAACATGACAATATTTTTGGGTTTTTTATTAATTTTCTAAGGACATGATAAATGATAATTTAAACTAATATGAAAACAATATAGAATTAGTTAAGAAGAAATCACTTGGTCTTGGGTTCATCCTTGGATTCAATCATTATTATCCTTTATGTGCTTGATTTCAGTTTGATAATCCAAACATGGAATATCTTGATTGGACTACTATGGTTTATTTAGAAATTATAGAGTATCATTGAATTCTTAAGAACTCTAAATTCCACTACCTCCTTTAATCAAGGATGATGACACTCCTTGGTTTAGGAAGTTTCATCTTCTAGGAACTAGCTAGAGGAATACAAATATCTCTCCAAGAGAATGCTCTCCATGCACTAGATAGTTTTCAAATTTTTTCACCCGTTGTTTCTATGGCGGCCCGACCACCGGTGGTGCCTCTGTCTCCGGTGGCAATCATTCCAAGGCCCGAGCTTTTGGACAGTGCCTCATCTCCTCGGTGGGGGTATTCTGCCTGCTCCCCAGGGATGAGGCTCTCGTTGTTATCTTTCTAGGATGTATTGTGTGGGAGGGGTTCGGGCATGGAGGATCTGTGTTTTCTAGAGATTTCCCCGTTCTCGCACTCGATGGTGAGGGATGGTCCCCTTCTTTCGTTGGAAGCTACTATGTCCACGTTCAATGAGGCGATCATGGGACTCAAGTGGACACTTTTGGTGCGCTTCAGCTCTGTGAAGCCTTCTCTACCCATTTTCAAGTGATTTGTGGATTCCTGGGGGTTGTAGGATGGGGTTCACATTTCGGTGATGCACAAGTTCTCGTTCTGTTTGGTGCTTAATTCGAAGGCAGACTTCGTTCAGGTGTGGTTCAATGCTCCACGGGTTTTTGTTCGTTGGCTTTTCAATCTCTCAAGATGGTCGATAGAGGTTCACCGGGGGAAGAAGTGCTCTCAGGCTGCAGTTTGGGTATGCCTTCTAGGCCTCTCGCTTCCGTTTCAGAACAGAACTTTCCTCAAGGCTATAGGCGATTCTCTGGGTGGGTTTCTTTGCGTGGATGCGAGAACCCGTTGCGGCGAGGAGACGATGGTGCCTCGGATTTTCATGGAGTTGTACATGTCCTTTCCAATTCCAGAGAGGCTTTTCATAAAGGTACAGGACTCAGTTTTATGGATCCAGGACATTGTATTTCTGGTGTTTCCTAGGTACTGCTCGACTTGCCTATTGCAGGGACATTTTTTCTAGGTTTTCAAGAAACATAGTCAAGGTGGTCGCCATTAAGAATCCAAGAACTCCTTTTTTAGGGGTCTGATGAACAACGCCAGTTCGGTCCGTGCTCACCCCACTCCCCTAGCTATCTTTCCGCCCTGCAAGGCTCCTGATGCCTCCACAAAGAGTCATGTGTCCCTTTCTTTCAAGGATCTGGTTTACCGCCATCCGGGTTGGAGAATGGATTCCCTGGATTCTTCTATAAGATATTTCATCCCATCCCAGATGTTGTTAACATGTGCCTTGTTGGAATCTGTCCTGAAGTTTCCTCCAAGTGTGTTGGAGACTAGATCTCGGGTTTTTCTATGGGCACTTGCTTCTTGCATCCTTGTTGGGAAGCTGCCTAAGGCGGATGTAGTCTAGGAGGATAGGCCCCTTGCTATGGTTCTTTCAGAAGACTCTAGGAGGATTTCCAACAGTGAGTGCGTGGAGGTTTCAGTCATCCCTGGTGAGAAGCCTCCTCCAGCGTTTGGCATGCTGAGTATTAGGGAAACTAATGACGTATCAGATCTATCAAGTGATCATTACTTGATAAATCCAACTTCTTTGGCGCGGTCTCTACTTCGGGAGGTGAGTGGGAAAGCTCCAAATTGTCCAATGAGGCTTCTTTTTTCCTCCCCAATTCCTTCAGATGTTGGTTCGGGTGTGTGTACAAGGTTGGCCATGAAAAAGAGGAAGGTTAGGGAGTGTTCTGCTTCCATCGTGACAGAGACCTTGTTTCCTGGGGCCAAAGCTGGGCAAGTTTTGTTTCCATGATTCCTATCTTTATATGGAACTCCCGCGGTATTGGGGCAAGAGTGAAAACTGGCTTGATACCCTCAGAAGTGAAGAAACACAAGATCAAGGTTTTTGCGATTCTTAAGCACAAGAAGAATTCATCTAAAATTAATGAGTTTACTCGCAGGGTTAAGTTGAATTAATCTATGCTTGTGGAACCAGTTAACAAGTATATCTGGATTTTATGGAAAAAGGATGCTACGGTGGAACTAATACAGGCAGGGGATTAGTATTTAACAACCAGAGTGACATGTGGAGGGGACACCGCACTTGTGTCATTCATTTCTGGAAGTTGTGATGCCCATAGGAGGGAGGTGATATGGAGGGAATTAAATGAGTTCGACCCAGGGGATCAGCCTTGGGTGCTGGGAGGTGATTTCAATATAATAATAGATCTTAAGGAGAACAAAGGGAGAGGTGTATTCCCAAGTAGGGATAGAAGATCTTTCACTCAGTTTTTTAATGGCAATGGGATGATGTATTTGGGATACTCAGGTGACCCTTACACATGGTGTAACAACAGAAGGGGTGGTAACTGCTATTGGAGTAGGTTTGACCATTGTATAGCCAATGTAAAAGCTATTTCTATGTTCTCGAACGCAAAGGTGGAGTGCTTGACTCAAAGCGTCTCTGACCACTCTCCGCTTTTTCTCACTCTGAACAGGAGGGAGTCCTCACAGGAAAGCTTCAAGTACATGAGCTAGTGTTCAGACTTTCCAGGTTATCATCAGTTGGTGAGGAAGAGCTGGGAAGAACCAATTCATGGTCATTCTTGGGTGTCTATGTACTCCAAGTTGAGGCGTCTCAATAAGGTCCTACTTTTGTGGGCTCGAAGTATTCCCCCCTTGGATCAAGAGATAGAAGTGCTTAAACAAGATATTGAGCGGCTTGAGGCCAACATTGAGGAGGCCTGGGATGATGCTGTCTTTGAAGATCTCTCTGAGAAGAACAATTACTTGTAGATTATGATCCACTTTCAGTAGCGTAGGGAGAGGGAAATCTCGAGAATTAAATGGCTGAAGGAGGGTGATAAGAACACAGCTTTTTTACATGCATGCATAAGGGAGAGGCGGAGGGTTGTTAAACCAAACCTTAAACTTGTTGATGGATAGTTCAATGATGATAGGGAAGTGGTTGGAGGATTGGCATTTTCTTACTTTAAGGATATTCTGGTAGGTCTGAATCCTAATATGCTTCAGTGATATCCTTCGGGGGTGATCAGTTCTGGGAGGGGATCCCGACCCGTGTATCTTCCTAGGATAATGATATGTTGGTAGGTATCCTGGACGAGGAGGAGATCCATGCGGCGATGGTGAACCTCAATCATGAGAGTGCATCAGGCCCAGACGGCTTTCCTGGTGCTTTCTACAGGATCTCTTGGGAGGTGGTCAAGGGGGATATCACCTATGTCATTCAGGATTTTTTTTAGAGGGGGAAGCCTACCCCGGGTAGCGTCTACCATGACTCTGGTGCTCCTACCAAAGATAAAAGACCCCTCCTCCCTCCTACATTACTGGCCGGTGAGTATGTGTAACTTCCCTTATAAAAGTTTGGCAAGTATTGTCAACAGGTAGCTGTCCAGGAGCCTCCCTCAGTGGATTTCTCTAGAACAGCATTGGTTTGTGAAAGATCGCTCGATTCAAGGAGCCATAGCGTTGGCTTAGGATATGCTCAGAGACATTAACATTAAGACTCAAGGGTCCAATATGGTAATCAAGCTGGATATGAACAAGGCGTATGATAGGCTAGAGTGGGTTTTTATTAAAAAGGTTTTGAGGAAGATGGGTTTTTCCAGCTGGGCTTGTGATATTTTCTTCAGGTGTTTCAGCTCGGCATGGATGGTTGTTTTGTTTATGGGGCATACTCACAGCTTTTTCAAATCAGTTAGTGGGCTTAGGCATGGTGATCCATTATCCCCGAGTATTTTTATTCCTATGCAGGACACCTTGAGTGGGTTGATCAATAGAGGGCTATCAAACACAGACATTCTTCCCTACCGAAGGAAGTTGATCCTACCTTCTATATATCACTTGATATTTGCATATGATACAATAATTTTCATCAACACGAGGAGGAAATCTGTACAGGGAATTTACAAGATAGTTTAGATGTACTGCCTCTGGAGTGGCCGGATTATCAACAAGGAGAAGAGTAAATTATATGTGCCCAAAGCATGCAATATGAGCAGGGTGACTACTATGGGGACAAGGCTGGGAAGAGGTGTGGTACGTTTCCCATAGAGTATCTTGGTACTCCTGTGTCTCCAATAAGAATGTGTATCAGTGATTTTGATCATGTGGTGAGCAGAATTTCGGGGCATATATTGAATTGTAAAAATCAATATTTATCCTTTGGGGGCCGTATTTCCCTAGTAAATAGCATCCTTTCAGCCATACCGGTGCATGCGCTCTCGGCCACCAATGTACCAAAGTGGGCTATTAGGTCTATTGATAAGCTTCTCGCTCATTTCATTTGGGATGCGTCTTTAGAGGGGAAGAGACATTGGGTCTCTTGGGGGAAGATGGCTCGGCCTATCTTGGAGGGAGGTATTAATGTTAAAAGCTTAGCAACCACTATCCATTTCATGCATGTGAAGTTATCTTGGGAGGTAATGGAAGAACTCAATATGTGGGGGGTTATTATGTCTCATAGCTATAGAGGAATTAATGAATTCTCAGTGGTAAGTGGATCTCCTTTATGGTCTTCGGTTTGCAGCATGATTCCAATCCTTCTCTACCATTCAAAATGGATAATTGGGGAGGGAAATATTTTTTTCTGTAATTATAATTGGTCGGAAAGGATCCTTGGTTACCCACAATGTCCAGCCCCAATGATCACCTTCAAGGATTCGGTACAGTATCCTTCGTTCTTCAGAGAAATTATGGACGAACCTCAGCGTGAGGTCTTCGACTCTGTCCTCATCAACTTGGAGCGTGATCAGTGTGTCTTCACTCCTTATACTATGGGGAAGTTTAATTATTAGGATTTTTTTAGGATCAGCGTGCCTCTGGGACAATAGGAAGGGTGGAACGGTATGCCTTAGTGCAGCAGGTACCTAAAAAGTATAATTTCCTCACCTGGAGGATCCAAAATTGTGCGCTATCCTCCGATGATAAAATCAAATGTCTCACCATCGGCATGGCTTCATGCTGCCATTGCTGTACAAACAGGTGTGAAGAAAAAATTAACCATATTTTCTTTGAAGGGGACTAATCCCGCCAGGTATGGGGTTTCTTCGGAGAATGCACAGGGTACTCCTCTCAAGTTACAAGCTTTGATGGCTTCATGGAGTGCTGGTATAACGGATTTGACAGTGCAGGGAATGAAAAAATGGCAAGATTGATTATATTTAAAGCTAGCTACTGGTGCATTTGGAAGGCATGAAATCGGTCCAGGTTTGAGGGCTTTAAATCCACGGGAAGAGCTGTGATAACCAGATTAAGGTGCATCTTGGAAGATATGTTTTCACTTGATAGAATTTGCAAAGAGGCCCCATCCATACGGACAATTCACTCGCTTCAATCTGCGGACTAGCAGACATGAGCTAGACCACAGGGGAAATGGGTACGGTGGAGTCCTCCTGAAGTTGGATTGAAATTGAATACAGACGGTTCTTGTATCCAGGGTGGGATGTACGGTGGAGGGGTGGTCTGAGATTCCAGTGGCAGTGTGATCCTAGCCTTCATAGTGCATTATGGGAGTGCCAATTCCATGCATGTAGAGGCTAATGTTATCCTTACGAGAATCACCATTTTAAGGGAGAGGGAGATTTACATTGCGCAAGTGGAAACTGATTCCATGATAATTCACGATGCCCTTCATGACAAAGGTAACACACCATGGTCAATAACCTATGCCATCAGAAAATTCAAATCACTTATTGACAGAAGCACTAGTGTCACCCACACTTGGAGAGAGGGGAAAAAGGTGGCGGATCACTTGGCCTCGCTAGCATCACCCGGTGATTCGGTCATGTGTCTGTCTAATTTTTCTCAATTTAAGCCAGAGGGGGTGAACCTCATTCGGGGCGATTCCCTCGGCCTCCATTATTTCTGGCCTCTGTAGTCTTTTTACCTTTGTTTTCCCTCCCTTTTGTTTCGAATAAAAATTGTAATGTTGATGATGATAGGAACTAGCACAATCGATGTTGTTTCATCCATTGATTAGCTCAACTCCAAAGTGTGAAAAACTAACCAATCGAGAGATGGAGTGATTAAATAAAATTATAAAGATAGATTGAGTTGCATGTCATTGGGGTAATTCACTACATCAATGACAGTCGCCTCACCCATGCATGCTACTCAATTCTTTCTACAAACTTAAAATAAACTTTAAGGAAATTTCAAGAACACTTTGACTTACCCCCAATCCAAGCCTCAGGGTCAACCTCTCATTTCTAAGAGTAAGACATCACAATGGTGAAGTTGATGGAAGGAGAATATAAAGATAGAGAATAAATTAAAATAGATAGAATGGTGGATGAATAAAATAAAAAATTGAAGAATGGGGTATGAGAAGAGAAAAAATAGAGGAAGAGAGAAAATAAAAAGAAGTTATGTAATTTATAAAGAGAGTTAAAATAATAATAATAATATCATTAATTATTATTATTATTGAGAAAATAATTTTAATTAAAGAATATAAATAGAAAGAAGAAAATAAGGAAAATAATTTTAAAATAAGAATGATAAAATGATATTTATAATAGAATTATTAATTTAATGAAAATGTTAATATTAAAAATAATTTTTAAAAGAGTAAAATAAAAAGAAAAGGATAAATTTGGATGAATGTATGAAAACTTTAATAAAAATGAATGAATTTATTTTATTACTACTAAAATAAATTTTAAATTATAATTGAAAATATAAATTAAAAAAATTAAAAAAAAAATAAATGAAGAAGAATAAGAAATTGGGTAGGAAGAAGATGGTGCATCCAAACTCCTCCTTAGTGTAGATCTTCTTCTTGGTGGTGTTAATCAATGGTTTGGAAAGGAGTAAATACTCCTTTATATAGGAAAGGGGGAGTGGCTTTTTCTTAATGTCATTCAAAGATCCCTAAAACCTAGGAGGAGATATCATGGGATTTAAATCACCTCAATACCTATGATGAATAAATATTACGCATTGAATGAATGAAGAATTAAATATTTAGATGGAACTGGGTTAATAATTATTTAGTGTGGAAGAATTCATACAGGAATCCTCAGGAATGTGGCAGCAGCGAGCAGGTGTCCGGTGAGTGAGTAATGGTGGCCATTGAATCTTGAATAGCAGTGAAGATGTAGGTTCATCATGGGTTGTTCCATGTGACATGTAGCAGCAATAAAGATGGCCAAGATGTATAGAATGGCAGGGAAGCAGTTTCTGCATGCATGTAGCAGCATTTGATGAAGATGGAGAGAATATGTGAAAAGTGGCAATGTCATCTGGTGATGCCATGCAGCAGTGTTACAGGGGAGGCATGCATGTAGGGGCTGCATCTGGTGGGTGCATGTGGTGGTGGCATTCATGCGTTGGTGGTGAGTGGTAAGCGGCGATTCATGCACGGTGTGGAGTCAAGCATAGAGTGGTGGTGCATGTATGGGGTGGTAGTGAGCAGAGGTTCATGCATGGGGTGATAGTGAGCGGCAAGAGGCAGTGAATGCATGGGGTGGTGGTGAGCGGCGAGTGGTGGTGCAAGCATGGGGTGGCGGTGAGTGGCAGTGCATGCATGGGGTGACGACGAGTGGAAGTGCATGCATGGGGTATTAGCAAGTATTCTAACCTATTTTTTACATAAAAAATAATAAAATAGTTACAAAATTTCAAAATCATAATCAAGATGTCAAAATAAATTACAAAAAAAACCAACTTGTTTTTACTTTTCTTAAAATTATTTTGATTCTTATCTTCAAAAATTTCCACATTTAATTAAAACATTGAAATTAAAGGGTTTTAAAATTGAAAATCACCCATAATTATGGAGGTTTGAATAAATAATTGCACATTATTTTAGTCTATCAAATACCCCTACACTTGAACCATGCTTTTCCTCAAGAATTAAATCTCAACCAGAATTTAAAGAGGTCACTAGTGTTTATCAATATTCAAATTTCAAAAGTAATAAAATCTAATGATCATAAACCTAAAATAAAAATTTAAAAATTCCAAATAAAATATCAATTTAATTTCTCAATTTTCAAAGAAGTAATCAAATACTTCATTTTACTTTTCCCTATTTTAAATTGATGGAAGATTCTCTTCTCATTCATTCAAGTTCCTTAATTTATAATTATTAAACATGGAAAATCATGATTTACCTCAACTTAATATTTTCACTCGTATCTCTTTATAAAATTCAAGTAGATTAATACTCATGTCATGAGAACATTCTCCTTATCCATGGTCTTGTAAAATAACTACTTTTTGCACTTTGTAAAGACAAAAAGCACATAAAATCAAGAGTACTTGTAATCAAGGTTCAAATTTCTCTAAGGCTTAAGGTTGGTAGGACTTGATGTTAAAAATTAAAGATAAAGGAGCATGTTTATATCTTAAATAATATCTCATGATATTCACAGTAAAAGTTTAATGACATTATTCCCTTAAATTTATATCAACTCCTAATATCCCCAAAAATTGAAAGTAAATATTGTGATCAATTTAAGCATAATGAATTATTTGTTCTCTCTATTGAATATTTTTTTCCCTTTTCAATGAAACTTTCAATTTTTTTAGAATGTTATGATTAGAATAAACCTCACATCCAACACCCAACCATGTATGATAAAAATCATCTGTCTAGTAATAGTTATTTTTGGATTACACAAATCACATCCCATTTTTCTCATTTTTTTCATTTTTTTCATTTTTATTTTTTTTCAAGAGGGGAAAAATAATATAGTACAATGAATTATTACAAAACCTTTTACAATTACCACAATAATAACCCAACCACTTCTTCTTTAAAATGAAAATCATCACATTTACCATGATTCCATTCACCCTCTTACTTCAATTTTAAAATATCATGAAAATACTAAGAGGAGGGTAGAAGTGGATAAAAATAGCTTGAAACATGTCTCATTCCTCTAAAGTTCATTCATGGTCTCCATGGGATAAATAAAGATTGATTTAAAGGTGTTATTTTAAGGATAAGTGGATTTTCAAAGGAAATATCAATCGTTTTAAATTTGTTTTTACATAGTCATAGCTTTGACAAGTTCAAATGAAAGTTCTGGTCAGTGACATGTCCCAAAATCACTAAAGAAAAATGCTTGAGATAAACTAACAAGTACTTGTTCTAGGAATCCTCTAGGGATTGGGACATATGATTTAGTATAATCACTCAAGGTATTATTAATAATAAAAAATCAATTCACATGAATTTCATAAAAACCAAAGTATGAAAAATAGTTAGGGAATTTCATTTACATGAATCAATTAATTCCTTAAAATCATGATTCCTTATTTTAATATCCATTATTTATTTTAAAATTTTAGTTATCCATTTTACTATTTTAATAATATAAACACTGAAATCTAAAACATGGAATCACAGGATTACTAAGAAACTCATGTCTCCTAGATTAGTCAAGTAAAGAAAAATTCAAGTGTGGGCATTCAATTTTAATTTAAAGCTAAAAAGGTTTTTAAAAAAAATAATGAGTTTAAAAGATCAACACTAAAAGTGAACTCCCTTTTTAAATGAATCTTAGTCCTCTTTATTCGCTGTTTGAGATAGTCTTCTACCATCATAAACCTATAAAATAAAAAAAATCAATTAAGCGTAAAGATCAGGTCATTAAATATTAAAAATATTGGAGGGAGTGGGTTGAAAGTTGAACTAATCCTAAGAAAAGAAATTGAAATCTAAATTCATAGGAAGTAAGTAAAGGGATAAGTCTTGGTATGATCCCCCATGTGGGCCCTGAATTTTTACTACCTCCAGTGTGTAGTACCAGATATAATCCAAAATCATGTGGTGGATAAAGCTTCTTTTATTTGAACCACCACATGTGGATTTTCCTAGCTTTTTCTTTATCCTTCTCGGTGAGGAATAGTCCATGGATAGATTACACCAGATCCTCCCCCTTCATAATGAGGTATAGCTTTCATGGAAGGGGTAGGATGAAGTATGGACCATCCTTTTTTTTGGTTGCTACTTGTGTAACCTTATTTTCTTCCAATGCTGGATTCACATAAGTTTCATGACTTGTAATTTAAAAATTGGGGTTAGAATGTATTTTTAAATTGATTGAATTTGAAAAAGAATAATGTAAATTAGAAATCCTCCTTTCAATATGAGAATCCTTTATCTTGATTTCATTAGGCTCAGCCACTTGGATCTCTTCATGGGCCTCCATAAATGAATGTTCAATAAAATCAGGGAGCTCCATGTGCTCCTCAATAGGTACAATTCCAGGTTCTTCATCCCCCTCTAAGGCATAGTAATGATTTTCTGAATCTAAAATTTCAAAACAAAAGGTAGTGATTCATGATTCAGTTTAAATAAATTCATAAGAGATATAGTATGAGAAAATATAAACTCCCTAGATTGGTTAATATTCAATCAATGCCTCGGTGGTAAGTGTCGCTTGGAGTATATTCTTATTGCATGGAGGTAGGTAGTCGGGCTCCTTCATCTTTACTTAAAATACCACCATTTGGGTCATGTCTTCTTCCAATGGTGCTCTCTCTTTTTATTTTAAATGTGTAAGGAGATCATGTAGTTCATAACATTCATTCTAAAAGTCATCTAGTTCTTTTTAATATCCCACATATATCTCAACAAGCAATTATTACTCCTTTTACTCCTTAGGTAAGATAAGTGGGTAATCTTCTAGTTCAAGGTCAGGTTTAGATTCTTATGATGATGATTTGAAGTATGCAGTTATCTAATCCATTTTTCCTTGGAGACTTTTCAACTTTCCTTCAAGCTCTTGAATATTGTACTTGAGTTTGTTTTTTTCCAATTTCTCCTAAAACTATTCTCATAAAACATATTAAAAAGTGTTGGGAGGAGTTTAGGAGTGCTCTTCTTGTGTCTTGGACTCTTCTTGAAATAATTTGGGTAAGTACTCCTAGAAGTAAATGAGCTCTCTATCCAATCCTTCAACCACAGTTTTCTCAAGGGTCTCCTTGAGATCCTGGATGAGGTACTTGAATTCATTCTCCTTGAAAATTTTTATATGTTCTCCCCTGATCTATCTAGACCATAATGTTACACCATCTTCTATAGATTCGGGGGCTTTAACTACTATCTCTTGCACCTGAGACTATTTGTTGTTCCCTGAATTGAAAAATGTGTTATGAGAAAATACAAGGAAAACTTTTTAGTTTTTTTGTTTTTATAAAAATAAATTAAATCTATTTATGATATGAAAATAGAATAAGTAAATGAATAACTAATTGAATCCATGGAAACAGTGCTAGTTTTGATGCATGCCTGTTGTGGGGTGTGATCAAAAGCAATTATAATTTTTCTTAATGCAGCTCAAATGTTGAATAGAGTTTTATAACTTGATGATCCTTTCAAATTGCTTCACTCACTTAATATATTTCACCTAATACATCTCTCTTTTTTTTATTAATTTAAGAAAAAAATGACTATATTTTTGGGTTTTTGATTAATTTTATAAGGACATGAAAAATGATAATTTAAACTAAAATACAAACTAGATAGAACGAGTTAAGAATAAAGAACTTGTTATTTGGTTTAGACTTGGATTCAATCATTATTATCCTTTATGTAATTTATTTCAGTTTGATAATCCATAAATGAAAAATCATGTTTAGACTATTATTCTTTATTTAGAAATTTTTTAATATCATTGAGTGCCTCAAAACTCTTTATTCCACCTCCTAATTTATTCAAGGTTGATAACACTCCTTGGCCTATGAGGTTTCATCTTCCAAGACCTATATCAATCAATGTTTTCTCATCCATTTATTAGCTCAACTCCAACATGTAAAGAACTAACCAACAGAGAGAGGGAAAAGTGATTAAATAAATGAATAGAGATGGATTTACTTGTATGTCTTTAGGGGTCGTCACCACATCTTGGATATTCTCCTCACCCATGAATGATACTCAATTATATCTAAAAACTTAAAATTAAACTTTAAATAAAATTCATGAACACTTTGACCTTTCACCAGGACAATAATTTATTTTATCCTCTAATTTCATAGAGTAATAGGTTACTTGATGGAGTCTTTGGAAGAGGAGAAGAAGAAAAATAAAAAATAATAAAGTAAAAAGAATAGTGGATGAGAGAAGTAAAATAAAAATGAAATAATGGGGGGTGAGAAGATAAAGAGAGAGGGAGAGAGAGAGAATAAAAGAAAATAATAAAATATATATTTTATAAAGAATGTTTAAAATAATAATTATTGTTGCTGTTGTTATTATAATTAAAGGAAGGTTTTTGAAAAAAAAAAGAGGGAGAAACAAAAGCATAAAATAATTTTAAAATAATAAAGTAATAATTATAATAATGATAATAATAGTAATATTAATATTAATATTAATTCTAATAATTATAACTATAATAATAATTAAAAGAAAATTTTGTGAAGAATAATTGTGTAATGGATGGATAAACCCCAATGCATGTATTAATTTAATAAAAATAAAATTTAAATTACAATTTAAAATAAAAAATAAAAAAAACCAAAAAAATAAAGAAAACAAATTGGGTGAGATTTGAGGTTAGCCTCCCATGATGGAGATCTATTATTTGGCACCCCGGGTGATGGTATGGGATGGATTGGAATGATTTTGGAAGGAAAATCTATCATCCTTTTATAGGCCATAATTTCCCTTCAAATTTTTAGCATGTTATCCCCATTAAATGGTTAATACACACATGGACTCTTCATAAAAGTTATTTATCATTTTATTGTACATCTCTCCTCACTTGTTGAGCATATTTGGCCATACTTAGTGAGAGTTATACCTATTTTACTCCAATAATTTAATATTTCTAGACAGACTCTCTATATTTTATGTCTCTAGTTTCCCATGTATTAATGCACTTTCAAACAGACAATTAACATGTGGCCTTATTCGGTAAATTTGTAAAGTTTCATATCCCCTCCAAATTTAAGCGCATTTTTTCTATCCAATCAAGAGATATATTCCCACCATAAAAAGTTTCTACATTTGTAAATAGTTTTGAAGGCCGAAATTGTGAGAATTTTTTGGTCTTCCAAATGGTGGATTTAGATTTGGGTCCAGATGAAGGAAGTTAATCCCAGGATGTATAGAATCCTTAAAAATAAATATTTGGAAAATTATAAAATATTTTATAGCAAAAATATAGAAATAATTTAAAACATTTAAAATTAAAAATAGTCCATTTTTCTGATTGAGCTCAAAATACCACTAAAATCATAAAATGTGTTTTGATTCATGGCCATCAAGGGGTGTGGACGAATGAAAATATATTTTTTTCTTAATGCAGCATAGAGGATTACTAGGGTCATCTCACTTGAGGATCCTTTAATTTTGGTTCACTCACTTAATCTATTTCACCTAATCTATCTCTTTTTTGTTGTTTTTACTAATTTAAGAAAAAAATTACAATATTTTTTGGTTTTTGATTAATTTTTTAAGGACATAAAAATGATAATTTAAAATTACATGAAAACTTGAAAGAATGATTTCAAAATAAATCACTTGGTCTTGGGTTCATCCTTTAGATTCAATCATTATTCTCCTTTATGTTCTTGATTTCAGTTTGATGATCCAAACATGAAATATCATGTTTGGGACACTATTCATTATTTAGAAATTTTGGAATATCATTGAATTCCCAAGAACTCTTAATTCCACGTCCTTTTTTAATCAAGGTTGTTGACAATCCTTGGTCTAGGAGGTGTCATCTTTCAAGATCTAGCTCAATATATGTTGTTTCATCCATTGATTTTCTTAACTCCAACATTTGAATAACTAATCAATGGAGAGAGGTAAAAGTTATTAAATAAAATAATAGAGATAGATTGAGTTTTATGTCATTGGGGTTTGTCACCACATCATGGACATTTACCTCACCCATGCATGTTACTCAATTCTATCTACAAATTTAAAATTAAACTTTAAAGAAAATTCATGGTCACCTTGACCACCCCTCAAGCCAAGTCTTGGGGTTATCCTCTCATTTTTAATAGTAAGAGATTACTTGGTGGAGTGGGTGGAAGAGGAGAAGAAAAAAAGAAATAATAATAAAGTAAAAATAATGGTGGTTGAGATAAGTAAAATAAAAATGGAAGAATGGGGGGTAATAAGAGAATGAGATAGAGGAAGAGAGAGAGAATAAAATAATAAAATAAAATAAATATTTTATAAATAATGCTTAAAATAATAATAATAATAATTATTATAACTAAAGCAATAATTTTTTAAAATGAAGAGGGAGAAAGAAAAGGAAAAATTATTTTTAAAATAAGAATATTATAATTATAATAATGATAATAATAGTGATAGTGATATTAATATTAATAATATTATTAATATTAATACTAATAATTATAATAATACTTATAATTAAAAGAATAAAATTGAGTAGAAGAATTGTGGAATGGATGGAGAAACCCAAATACATGGATTAATTTAATAAAACTAAAATTTAGAATATAATTAAAATAAAACTAAAATAAATAAAACTAAAAAATGAAGAAGAGGAAATGGGGAAGATTTGAGGTAGTCCTCCCTCAGTGGATATATCCTCCTTGGTTCCCTAAATGATGGTATGAGAGGAATTTAAATTATTTGGGAAGGAGGATCTCTCCTCTTTTTATAGCCTATAATTACCCTATAAAAGTGTCAGAATGTTATCCCCATTAAATAGTCGATTCACGCATGGACTCCTTCATGAAAGTTTTTAATAAATGTATTTTACGTCTCTCCCACAACATTGTATCTTATTTGGACATATTTAGTGATATTTAAGACCATTTTATAACAAGAATCTAATCTTCCTAGACAGACTCTCCATATTCCATGTCTCTGGTTTCCTATACATTAATGGCCTTTCAAATGGATAATTCACCCATGGTCACCTTCATGAAAGTTGTTAAGAAATGTATTACATGTATCCCCTCAAAATTTAAGTGAATTTTTTTTCCAATAAATATATATGGTCCCTCCCTAAAAAATTTATAGATCTATGAATAGTTTTAAAGGTCCAACTTGTAAGATGGTTTTAGGCTTTGAAATGGTAGATTTAGCTTTGGGTCCAGAAGGAGGAAGTTAATAAAAGGATGTATAGAACCCTGAAAAGAAATAAATTAATGATTTTTAAAAGAGTGGAATATTTTATGGCCTAAATACAGAAATAATTTAAACAGTTAAAACTCAAAATAAGACATTTTTTCGATTGAGCTCAAAATACCACTAAAATAATAAAATGTGTTTTGACGCAAGCCTGTCATGGGGAGTGGTCAAAATAAATTATAACTTTTCCTAATATAATACAGAGGATGATCAAGGTCATCTCACTTAAGGATACTTTCAGTTCAGTTCCATCACATAATTTATTTCACCCAAGATATCTCTTTTTGGTTTTTTGATTAATTTAAGAAAAAATTACAATATTTCTTGGTTTTTTATTAATTTTCTAAGTATATAAAAATTTATAATTTAAACTAACTTGCAAACTAGATAAAATTAGTTAAGAAGAAATAACTTGGTCTTGGGTTCAGCCTAAGATTCAATCATTATTCTCCTTTATATTCTTGATTTTAGATTGATAATCTAAATATAAAAAATATCATATTTGGACTACTATTATTTATTCTGAAATTGTGAAATATCATTGAATGCCTAAGCACTCTTAATTTCATCTCCTCTTTTAATCAAGGTTGATGAAACACCTTGATCTAGGAGGTGTAATCTTCTAGGACCCAACTCAATCAATGTTGTTTCATCCATTGATTAGATTAACTCTAAAGTTTGAAGAACTAACCAGTGGATAGAGGTATAAGTGATTAAATAAAAGAATATATATATATTGAGTTGTTTTTCATTTTGGGTCATCACCACATTGGAGATGTTCGTCTCACCCATGTATGCTACTCAATTCTATCTAAAATGATAAAGTTAAACTTTAAAGAAAATTAATGAACACCTTGACCTCCCTCTGGGACAATCATCGTGGTTATCGTCTCATTTCAGAGAGTAAGAGATTACTTGGCAGAGTGGGTGGAATTGAAGAAGAAGAAAAAGAAAGAAGAATAAAGTATAAATAATGGTAGATGAGAGAATTAAAATAAAAATGGAAGAATTGGGGAGGAGAAGAGAGAGGGAAATAGGGAAAGAGATAATACAAGAAAATAATAAAATATATATTTTATAAATAATGTTTAAAAAAATAATAATTATTATTATTATTATTAAATAAAGAATTTTTGAAATATAATAGGGAGAAAGAAAAGGATAAATAATATTAAAATAAGAATGTTATAATTATAATAATGATAATAATAGTAAAACTAATATTAATATAAACATTAAACTTAATACTAATATTGATAATAATAATAATAATACTTATAATTACAAGAATAAAATTAAGAAGAAATTTAATAAGAAGAATTGTGGAATGAATGGAGAAACCCAAATGCATGGATTAATTTGATAAAACTAAAATTTAAATTATGATTGAAAATAAAACTAAAATAAAGAAAAATAATAATAATAATAACAATAAATGGGAAAGATTTTTGGTTGGCCTCCCTCAGTGGTGATGTCCTCCTTTATGCCCCATATGAAGGTATGTGATGGACTGTAATGATTTGGGAAAGAAGAGCTATCCTCCTTTTATAGGCTAGAATTTCCCTTTACAAGTGTTAGTGTGTTATCCCTATTAAATTAATGATTCACATGTGGAATCCTTGATGAAAGTTGTTCATAAATTTATTGTGCATATTCCATCAAACTTTGAGCATATTGATCCATATTTGGGGATATTTATGCCCATTTTACTTTCAAAATTTAATTTTCCCAGACAGACTCACCATATTTCACGTCTCTGGTTTACCATACATTATTTTCCTTTCAAACAGACATTTCACATATGTCCAACTTCATTGAAGTTGTTAATAAATGTTTTTTTCATATCCCCTTAAACTTTAGGCACATTTGTGACATCCAATCAAGAGATATAGTCTCACCACGAAAAATCACCAAATCTATGAATAGTTTTGAAGGCCCAAATTATGAGATGGTTTTGGGATTTCAAATGGTTGATTTATCTTTGGGTCCAGAAGAAGGAAATTAATCCAAATATGTATAGAATCCTAAAAATAAATAAATTCATGATTTGGATAAGTATATAATTTTTTATGTCCTAAATACATAAATAATTTAAAATAGTTAAAATTTAAAATAGGTCATTTTTTCCTATTGATATCAAAATACCACTAAATTGGTAAAATGTGTTTTGATGCACCCTTGTCATAGGGAATAGTCAAAATAAATTATAATTTTTCTTAATGTAGCACAGAGGATGACCAAGGTTGTCTCACTTGAGGAGCCTTTCAGTTTGATTCACTCACTTAATCTATTTCACCTAAGCTATCTATTTTTATTGTTTTGATTAATTCAATAAAAAATGCCTATATTTTTTATTTTTTGATTAATTTTATAAGGAAATGAAAAATTATAATTTAAACCAACATGAAAACTAGAAAAAATGAGTTATGAAGAAATAACTTGGTCTTGGTTTTAGCCTTGGTTTCAATAATTATTCTCCTTTATGTGTTTGATTTTAGTTTGATAATCCAAACATGAAATATTAGGTTTAGAATACTATTATTTATTTAGAAATTTTGGAATATCATTGAATTCCTAAGCACTCTTAATTCCACCTCCTCCTTTAATCAAGTTTGATGACACTCCTTGGTCTATGGGGTGTCATCTTTTAGGAATCATCTCAATCAATGTTTTTTCATCCATTTATTAACTCAAATCCTACGTGTGAAGAACTAACCAATGTAGAGGGTGAAAATTGATAAAATAAAATAATACAGATAGAGTGAGTTGTATTTTATTGGGGGTCGTCACCACATCAGGGACATTCGGCTCACCCATGCATGCTACTAAATTCTATATATAAACTTAAAATTAATGTTTAATGAAACTTTATGAACACCTTGACCTCCCCTCAGGCCAAATCTCGGGATTAGACTCTCATTTTTGAGATTAATACATTACTTTATAGATAGGGTGGAATATGAGAAGAAGAAAAAGAAATAATAATAAAGTAAAAAAGAATGTAGGATGAGAGAAATAAAAATGGAAGAATGGGGGATAAGAAGAGAAAGGGAGAGAGAGAGTGGTATATATAATAAAATAAAATAATAAAATTTATATTTTATAAAAAAAATTTAAAATAATTATAATAAAAATTATTATTATTATTATTAAAGGAATAATTTTCTAAAAATAAGAGGGAGAAATAAAAGAATAAAATAATTTTAAAATAAGAATGTTATAATTATAATAATGATAATAATAGTAATACTAATATTAATATTAATACTTATAATTAAAATAAGAAATTTGAGAAGAAGAATTTTGGGATGGATGGAGAATCCCAAATGCATGGAATAATTTAATAAAACTAAAATTTAAAATACAATTAAAAAAATTAAGAAAACTAAAAAAAATAAAGAAGAAGAAATGGGTGACATTTTTGGTCATACTACCTTAGTTTAAATCTCCTCTTTGGTGCCTCATATGATGGTATGGGATGGATTGGAATGATTTTAGAAGGATAATCTCTCCTCCTTTTATAGGAAAGAATCTACTTTAATAATTTTCATCACATTATATCAATTAAATGGTCGATTCACACATAGAATCATTCATAAAAGTTGTTCATATATTTATTTAACATCTCCCCTAGAAATTTGAGAATATTTGGTTACATGTAGTGAAATTTATTCATCTTTTACTCCACAAATTTAATATACCGACACTAACTATCCATATTCCATGTATTTGGTTTCCCTTACATTAATGGTCTTTGAAACCAACAATTCACACATGGAAACCTTAATAAAAGTTGTTAAGAAATTTATTTTGAATATACCATCCAAATTTAAGTGCATGTGTTTTTTCAAATAAAAATATATGTTCCCACCATCAAAAATATATAGATATGTGAACACTTTTGAATCCCCAAATTGTAAGATGGTTTTGGGATTCCAAATGGTGGATTTAGATTGGTTACATAATAAGGGTCTTAAGCCTATGATGTATAGAATCTTAAAAGGAAAAAATTTACAATTTGGAAAGGTATATAATATTTTATGGCCTAAATAATAAACAATTTAAAATAGATAAAATTCAAAATAGGTCATTTTTTCAATTGATCTCAAAATACCACTAAAATCATAAAATGTGTTTTAACACGTGCCTATTGTGGGGTGTTATCAAAATCAATTATAATTTTTCTTAATTCAGTATAGAGACTGACCAGGGTTGTCTCACTTGAGGGGCCTTTCAGTTTGGTTCACTCACATAATCTATTTCACCTAATATATGTCTTTTTGTTATTTTTATTAATTTAAGAAAAAAATGATAGTATTTTGGTTTTTTGATTAATTTTATAGGGAAATTAAAAATAATAATTTAAACTAACATGTAAACTATGAAAAATGAGTTAAGAATAAATCACTTGTTCATGGGTTCAACCTTGGATTCAATCATTATTCTCGTTTATCAGCTTGATTTCATTTTGATAATCCAAACATGAAATCTCATGCTTGGACTATTATTATTTATTTATAAATTATGTAATATCATTTAATACATAAGAACTAATAATTACACCCCATCCTTTAATCAAGTTTGATGACAATCCTTAGTCTAGTAGGTGTCATCTTTCCAGACCTAGCTCAATCGATGTTATTTCATCCATTTATTAGCTCAACTCTAATGTTTGAAGAACTAATCAATAGAGATAGGGTAAAATTATTAAATAAAATAATATAGATTTATTGAGTTATATGTCATTGGGGTACATCACCACATCAAGGACATTCTCCTCACCCATGCATGCTACTCAATCTTGTCAACAAACTTAAAATTAAACTTCAAAGAAAATTCATGAACAACTCGAGCTCTCCCTGGGATATGCCTTGAAGTTAGCCTCTCATTTACGAGAGTAATAGTTTACTTGATGGAGTGGGTGAAAGAAGAGAAGAAGAAAAATAAAGAAGAATAAATTAAAAATAATTGTGGATGAGAGAAGTAAAATAAAAATGGAAGAACGTGGGGTGAGAAGAGAAAGAGAGATATGGAGAGAGAGAGAGAGAGATAATAAAATAAAATAATAAAATATATATTTTATACAGAATTTTTAAAATTATTATTATCATTATTATTATTATTGTTATTATTGTATTTAAAGGAACAATTTTTGAAAAAGAAGAGGGAGAAAGAAAAGTATAAAATAATTTAAAAATAATAATTTTATAATTATAATAATGACAATAATAGTAATATTATTATTATTATTATTATTATTATTATTATTATTATTATTAATACTACTTATAATTAAAAGAATAAATTTGAGAAGAAGAATTGTGGAATGGATGGAGAAACTCAAATGCATGGATTAATTTAATTACATTTAAATTTAAATTATAATTGAAAATAAAACCAAAACAAATAAAACAAAGAAATGAAGAATAAGAAATGGGGGAGATTTTAGGTCAGCCTCCCTCATTGTAAATGTCATCCTTTGTTCCCCATATGATGGTATGGCATGGGTTGGAATGATTTGGGAAGGAGGAGCTCTCCTCCTTTCATATGCCATAATTTCCCTTTAAAATTTTCATCATTTCATCCCCATTAAATGGTTGATTCATGCATATAATCCTTCATGAAAGTTGTGTATAAATTGTTTTCTCATATCCCCTATAAAGGTGGACATATTTGTACATATATAGTGAGAGTTATTCCCATTTTACTCATAGAATTTAATCTTCACAGACAGACTCTCCATATTCCATGTCTCTGATTTCCCATGCTTTAATGACCTTTCAAATAGATAATTCATGTGTGTCCACCTTCATGGGTGTTCTTAAGAAATTTATTTCATGTATAACCTATAAATTTAACCAAATTTGTGATTTATAATCAAGAGATATGGTGCCACCATTAAAAATCGTCAGATCTATGAATAGTTTTGAAGGTCCAAATTGTGAGATGGTTTTGAGCTACCAAATAGTGGATTTAGCTATTGGTCCAGAAGAAGGAAGTTGATCCCAGGATGTATAGAATATTTAAAAAAATCATGATTTGGTTAAGTATAGAATATTTTATCACCTAAATTTAAAAATAATTTAAAACATTTAAAATTCAAAATAAGCCATTTTTATTGAGCTCAAAATACCACAAAAATCATAAAATGTGTTTTGACATACACATATCATGGGGACTGGTCAAAAGAAATTATAATATTTCCCAATGTAGGATAGAGTTTGACCAGGTTCATCTCACTTTAGGAGACTTTCATTTTGGTTCACTCACTTAATTTGTTTCATTTAAAATATCTCTTTTTGTTGTTTTGATTAATTTAACAAAAAATGGAAATATTTTTGTGTTTTTGATTAATTTTATAAGGGAATGAAAAATGATAATTTAAACTAACATGAAAACTTGACATAATGAGTTAATAAAAAAGAAATTGGTCTTGGGTTCAGCCTTGAATTAAATCATTATTCTCCTATATGTTCTTGATTTTAGTTTGATAATCCAAACATAAAATCTCATGTTTAGACTACTATTATTTATTTAGAAAATGTTGAATATCATTGAATGTATAAGAACTCTTAATTTCATCTCCTCCTTTAATTAAGTTTGATAACAATCCTTGGTTTAGGAGGTGTCATCTTCCAGTACCCAACTCAATCAATGTCATTTCATCCATTGATTAGATTAACCCCAATGTGTAAAGATATAACCAATGGATATAGGGGAAAGTGATTAAATAAAATAATAGAGATAGACTTATTTATATTTCATTTGGTTATGTCTCTACATTGGGGATATTCACCTCACTCATACATGCTACTCAATTCTATCTACAAACATAAAATTAAACTTTAAAGAAAATTTATGAACACCTTGGCCTCTCCTAGGGCCAAGCCTTGGGGTTAGCTTCTCATTTCTGAGAGTAAGAGATTACTTAGTGGAGTGGGTGGAAGAGTAGAAGAAAAAAAGGAAAGAAGAATAAAGTAAAAAAGAATGGTGGATGAGAGAAGAAAAATAAAAAATGAAAGAATGGGGGATGAGAATAGAAAGAGAGAGGGAGAGAGATAGAGAATAAAATAAAATAATAAAACATATATTTTATAAATAGTTTTTAAAATAATAATAGTAATTATTATTATTATTATTAAAGGAAGAATTTTTTAAAAAGAAGAGGGAGAAATAAAAAGATAAAATAATTTTTAAAATAAGAATGTAATAATTATAATAATGATAATAATATTAATATTAATAACAATAATATTAATATTAACACTACTAATAATAATACTTATAATTAAAATAATAAAATTGATAATAAGAATTGTGGAATGGATGGAGAAACCCAAATGCATGGATTAATTTTAAAAAACTAAAATTTAAATTACAATTAAAAATAAAACTAAAATAAATAAAACTAAAAAATGAAGAAGAAGAGATGGGGTAGATTTTAGGATGGCCTGCCTTGGTGGAGATCCCCTCCCTAGTTCGCTAGTTGATGGTGTGGTATTTATTGGAGTGATTATGGAAGGAGGAGGTCTCCTCCTTTTATATTCCATAATTTCCCTTCAAAAGTTTCAGCATATTATGCCAATTAAATTGTTGATTCACACTTAGAATCATTCATAAAAGTTATTTATAAATGTATTTCATGTATCCTATAAATATTTGAGCATAGTTTCTCATACATAGTGAGATTTATTCTCTTTTTTCTCTGAGAATTTAATACTCCCACACAGACTCCCCATATTCCATGTATCTGGTATTCCATGAATTAATGACCTTTCAAACTGACAATCAACATTTATACACCTTCATGAAATTTGTTAAAAAATATATTTTTCATCTTCTATACAAATTTAACCACATTTGTGCTATAAAATAAATATATGTGGTCTCACCATAAAAAATCTCTAGATCTATTAACAATTTTGAAGGACCAAAATGTGAGATGGTTTTGGGTTTCCAAATGGTGGATTTATCTTTAGATCTAAAATAAGTAAGTTAATACCAAGATGTATAGAATACTAAAAATAAATAAATTCATAATTTATATAATTATAGAATATTTTATGGCATAAACACATAAAAATTTTAAATTGGTTAAAATTCAAAATAGGCCATTTTTTCGATTAAGCTCAAAATACCACTAAAATCATAAAATGTGTTTTGACGCACGCTTTTCATGGTGAATGGTAAGGATCCATTAAAAAATTTTCTAATGCATTAAAAAGGCTAACCGGGGTCATCTCACTTAAGGAGTGTTTCAGTTTGATTCATTCACTGAATCTATTTCACCAAAGTTATCTCTTTTTGTTTTGATTAATTTATGAAGAAATGATGATATTTTTTGGTTTTTGATTTATTTTCTAAGGACATGGAAAATGATAATTTAAACTAACATGAAAACTAGACAGAATGAGTTAATAAAAAAGCACTTGTTTTTAGGTTTAGCCTTAGATTAAAACATTATTCTCCTTTATTTTCTTGATTTCAGTTGGTAATACAAACATGAAATCTCATGTTTGGACTACTATTATTTATTTAGAAATTTTGGAATATCATTGAATTCCAAATCACTCTTAATTACACCACCTACTTTATTCAAGGTTTATGACACTCCTTGGTCTAGGAGGTGTCATATTCTAGGACTTAGCTCAATCGATTTTGTTTCATCTATTGATTATCTCAACTTTAACATGTGAATAACTAGCCAATAGAAATAGGGAAAAGTTATTAAATAAAATAATATATATAGATTGATTTGTATGTCATTAGTGTATGTCACCACATTGGGGACATTCACCTCACCCATGAATACAACTCAATTATATCTACAAACTTAAAATTAAACTTTAAATAAAATTCATAAACACCTTGACCTCAACCTTGTCCAATCCTTGGGTTAGCCTCTCATTTCTGAGAGTAATATATTACATGGTAGAGTGGGTGGAAGGGGAGAAGAAGAAAAGGAAAGAAGAATAAAGTAAAAAGAATGGTGTATGAGAGAATTAAAATAAAAATAAAATAATGGGGGTGAGAAGGGAAAGAGATAGGGAGAGAGAGAGTATAAAATAAAATAATAAAATATTTATTTTATAAATAATTTTTAAAATAATTTTTTTTATTTTTATTTTTATTATTAAAGGAATAATTTTTTGAAATGAAGTGGGAGAAAGAAAAGGATAAAATAATTTTAAAATAAGAATGTTATAATTATAATAATGATAATAATAGGAATATTAACAATGTTACTTATAATTTAAAGAAGAAAATTGAGAAGAAGAATTGTGGAATGGATGGAGAAACCCAAATGCATGTATTAATTTAATAAAACTAAAATTTAAATTACAATTTAAAATAAAACTAAAATAAAGGGAAATAAAAAAAATGAAGAAGAATAAATGGGGGAGATTTGAGGCTGACCTCCCTCTGTGGAGATATCCTCCTTGGTGCCCTGGATGATGGTATGGGATGGATTGGAATGATTTGGGAAGGAGGAGATCTCCTCCTTTTAAAGGCTATAATTTCCCATCAAGATTTTCATTGTGTTATAACCATTAATGGAAGATTCGCATGTAAACTCCTTCACTAAATTTTTTTGTAAATGTCTTATGTGACTCCCCTAATAATTTGAGTATATTTGGCCATATGTAGTGACAGTTATGCATGTTTTACTCTAATAATTTAATCAACCCAAATATAATATCCATATTCAATGTCTCTTATTTCCCATTAATTAATGGCCTTTCAAACAGACAATTAACGCATGGCCACCTTCATGAAATTTTTTATTAAATGTATTGAATGTCTCACCTCCAAATTTAACCACATTTGTGTTGTCTTATCAATAGATATGATCCCACCATCAAAAATCAAAATATCTATGAACATTTTTGAATGAACAACTTTTGAGATGGTTTTGGACTTCCAAATGGTGGATTTAGCTTTGGGTCCAGAAGAAGGAAATTAATAACAGGATGTATATCATCCTTAAAGAATATAAATTCATGATTTGGATAAGTATAGAATATTTTATGTTCTACATACCAAAATACTTTAAAATCATTAAAATTCAAAATGGGCTATTTTTTTATTGACCTCAAAATACCACTAAAATCATAAAGTGTGTTTTTATGCATGCATGTTGTGTTCAATGGTAAAAATAAATTATATTTTTTCCTAATGTCGAATAGAGTCTGACTAGGGTTATCTCACATGAGGAGCCTTTCACTTTGGTTCACTCATGTAACGTCCCGGTTCCGGAAGCCACCCAGAGGCGCCCTGTACCTGGTTGGTCACATTGCCTCAAGCGCATTTCCCCAAATGCCAGAGGCTGCCAACTAGCAATGAGGGCCTTGGGTGTGATAGTGGGGAAACTATTCTCTCATTGGCAGAGTACACAGCGGAAGAAAAATAAACATTCAATAGCGGAAGCGGTAATAACCAACAATATAAATAGAGGAAGACTAAATCAAAAAACTGGAGCACATATGTATATATGAAATGATGCATGATACATAACTAGTAAAGCAACCAAACAAGTCACAATGATGGAAAACACTATAGTACCAAAACGAGTACAAAATAAAAGTAAACAGCTCCTCAGCATTGCGAACCAAAGCTCGGTCCCATGCTCTCCTGCTCCTAGCAATCAAGTTCCAGAAGTCGAAGGGAACTTGTCCTTGTCTACACCTGGAACAACATAGTCTGCTTGGGCCCAAAATCATGACCCAAATAGGGTGTGAGATAAAATCCTAGTAATAAATCACCCAAAGATCTGTGCCTGACAGTCAGTGAGTATATGGCAGGTAAAAGTACAGTAAGCAGTAAACAGCAACAGCAAGCAGTAGACAGTAAACTGTAAGCAGTGAACAGGATGACACATAGAAGCAATCAATCCACAACCAATAAATAGCAGTGAAAAAAATAGCTAATAAGCCGGAAACCCTCTGGGAAGTACTCATAACCATCCCCTCTGGTCCTATCCAAGAAGTACCACAGCTCTCTCGGCAGAACACTCAGCCTAACCCCTCTGGCTTGATCATACGAATTTTATAAGACTCTATGGGGAAGCTCACTCGTTCAATTCCCCTTATAGTCTAGGGTATTAAAGGACTCTCTTGAGGAAGATCATGCAGTATAACCCTCTTAGCCTCAAGGTCTAGAGACTCTCTAAGGAAGCTATCTTGGTCAATTCCTCCAATAGCCTTAGGTATACCACAGACTCTCTGAGGAAGCTCACTCGGTCAATTCCTCCTCTAGCCTGGGAAGGTTCTTAAAGGGATTCAAACAAGGTAAGACTCTTTTAGGAAGCTCACTCGCTCTACCCTCCTATAGTCTATAAAATCCAAGACTCACTGGGAGCTCACTCGGTCCATCCTCTATAGTCTATAATATCTAAGACTCTCTGGGAAGCTCACTCGGTCTATCCCTTATAGTCTATAGCACCAAGTTCTCTCAGTCCCATGTCAGTCAGTGCATAATAATGCTATAAGGACAAAGTACACCTATAGATTTACTTGGATAACCAAAGTACACCTATAGATCTACTTAGTTAAATAGTCTACAAGGAAATAAGCATGTCATGAGTTTCACTTCAACCTATAACCGCAAGGCATGAAAATAGGTGTAGCAGCCAAAGGAAAATGAGACCCAAAGGTCATAAACAGGACAAAGCAAGGTAAAATACATCCAAGCACAACAAATTATCCTCTAACATGGTCAAATTACTTCTACTCAAGCATACAAGTAAGGCAGGAAAACAACGAAGGCAAAAAAGGTAAACACGCAATACCCCGTTCATGGGTATCGGTGGAAATTCACACATAAAAATCAGCGACTTTGAACGGTAAGGCACGAACCACCTACTTAGATCCTAGGAGATCGATATACTTGAACCACGATGATTGATTCTCCCCTGAACATCGTAGATCTGAGAAAAAGTAAAAAACTCTCAACCTATGATAACTTGAGAAAGTGGAAGAATTGGAAAACAAGGCTCAAGCAAAAGGGAGAACTCACCGTTGCACTTCCGACGCAATCGACAGAGATCGAATCAGAGAACGGATGGAGGATCGGGAATCCAGAGAAGTTTTGCGGTCGTACGACGTCTCTCGGTCGAACCAGACCTAGAAGAAGACGATTTTGGTGATGAGGCGTGACCCCGGTCCGTTTAGAGAAAAAAGAAAAGTGCACGGCATGTATTTTTAAAGTACATGGCGTGTAGTGGGTTTTCCGTACTTCGCTAAAATCGGCCTCCACGTCACCCCTACACACCGTGTGTGTGGTCCGAACACGGCCAACACACGGTTTAGAGCAGGAAAGGAGTACACGGTGTGTACTCAGAAAGTACACGGCGTGTACTTCCAAAATTTCCAAAAACTCTAAAAATTATCAAAAACTCCAGAAAAGGAAATACATACCTGAAACAAAGGTCCGGGTTCTTAGAAACTTCCCCCCTTAAAGAAATTTGTCCCCGAATTTCTCTAGATGGGCGTAGAAGAAGAAACCTCAAGCAGCTCCAGCCACTGCAATCGAACCTCAGCCTCCCTCTCCCAAGTCTCATCCTGTACTCGCCCGTGCTGCCATAGCACTCGTACCAGAGGGACAGACCGGCCTCGGAGAACATTTGTATTGCAATCGACAATCCGGATAGGATTCTCTTCAAACGAAGCATCTGCTTCGAGCTCAACCTCCTCAGGATAAAAGACAAGAGACGGGTCTGAAAAGTAAAGTTGGAGTTGAGAGACGTGGAAGACATCGTGCATAGCCCGGTACCTCTGAGGTAGTTTCAACCGATACGCAACCGGCCCAACTCTCTCCAATACCTCAAACGGCCTGACGTACCTCGGTGAAAGCTTACCCTGTCTCTGAATCCTCTTGTGTCCCAACCTCAGTGCGACACGCAGAAAAACATGATCTCCGACCTCGAACTCCAGAGGTCGTCTCCGCTGATCAGCATAAGAATTCTGTCGAGACTGTTCTATAGCCATCCTCTTCCGAATCAACTCTGCTCTGAGGTCTCCTAAACAAGACGAGGTCCTAGAAAAGCTGCCTCTCCTACCTCTATCCAGCATAAGGGTGATCGGCATTGCCTACCGTACAGAGCCTCGTATGGTGCCATCTGAATGGTCTCTTGAAAACTGTTATTGTGGGTGAACTCCAAACGAGGTATATGCTTCTCCCAATAACTGTCCAAGTCTAGAATGCAAGCTCTGATCATATCCTCGAGCACCTGGATCGTGCGCTCGGATTGGCCATCAGTTTGGGGATGGTATTTCGTACTCAAAAGTACCAGTGTACCCAAGGCCTTATGAAGTCCCTGCCAGAACTGAGAGGTAAAGCACGCATCCCTGTCTGAAACAATGGAGTGTGGAACTCCATGTAGACGTACAATCTCTCGGATGTACAGTCGTCCCAGATCATCAACACTAAAGGTTTCCTTGATCGGCAAGAGGTGTGCTACCTTCGTAAGCCTGTCGGCGATGACCCAAATAGCATCACTTCCCCGAGGTGACCTAGGTAACCTGGTCACAAAGTCCATCATGACATCGTTCTACCTCCGCTCCAGAATGGGTAATTGCGGTAAAATCCCTACTGGTTGATGATGTTCTACTTTCACCTGCTGATAAGTAGAACATTTCATGACAAAACTAGCAACATCTCTCTTCATACCTGGCCACCAGTACTGGCGATGAAGATCCCGAAACATCTTGGTGACGCCAGGATGAACTACCCAAACAGAGGAATGAAAATCCCGCATCAGCTCTGTAACGACCCGAAATTTTGAATAAATCTTGTTTCCTAATTTTGTGTGTTATTTTATTTTTTTTTATACTCAACAAAACTATTTCATTGGATAACATGAGTATAATTAAAATGAGAATGTTGGGTTTTGACTTTTATATGACCATTGGTCAATATGACTGCTGGAAACTAAACAATTCGATATTTGTCTCTAAATACAAGTGATCTTGGTTAATTAATATAGAAAGAATATTTGATGGCCTCACCCAGTAGTCTTGGACCGATCGAAGCCCATCTAACAGAACTTGGGAAGGAGGTAGCTCCACTGGGCTTTGCTCTGGACCAAACCCAAGCCGAACTTCATCGTGTGAAGCTAGAACGGAATCTTCTTCGCGAGAAGTTCAAACTGATAGAAATTACTACTTGTGCGATGTTGGCCGAGCCTCCCTCAGATTCTTTCACCTTAGCACACCTTACACTTAGGTCATATGCTGGTGTGATAAGGGGCTAGGTAAGGAGACCGTAACTATCCTGTGTAATCCTTTGTTTTAAATAAAAAAAATTATTTCTTCTTATGATGATGTTTATGAATTTTCAAATGTCCGGATAAATATAGTATGCATATTTTTGGTGAACTTTAGAGAAAGGATATTTTAAAAAAAGATTTTTTGAACCTTAAATAATTAAAAATGTGTAATGATTTTCAAAAAATGGTCTTCTATAATTATGTTCAGTTCGAAATTTAGATTCTAATAAGATCAACTTAATTTTTGATGAATAGTAAATTATGAATAGTGATTTTATGCTTAGGATTAGTAATGTGACTAAATGGATTAGTAATCTCACTTAAATAAAGCATTAATATAATCTAGACACCTTGATTAAGTAATGTGATTCAATAAAATGGTTAAATAACGGTTTCATAAATTATTAGTCAAGTATTAGTTTTTTCAGGTGAATACTATTTTTTAATTAAAAATTTAACTAAAAATATTTAGAAAATTATTTTTATAAAATGGATTTCATTTTTGAACTCTGAGCATCGATATTATGTTAAGGTAATTTTTGGGGATTTTTCTGAAAAAAATGAATTTTCGGTGAATAGTGTATTTATTTAAAAATAAAATTAAAAATATTTAGAAAATTATTTTTATAAAATGGAGTTCATTTTTTAAATCAGAGAATCTATATTTGGTTAAGGTGAAATTTTGGGATTTTTCTGAGAAAGTTGAATTTTCAATGAATAGTGAAAATACAGTTTTTAAGTTACGGGTGTTTAATGACATCATTAAATGATGTATTAAGTATGTAATCAATATGGTCGACTTATTAATAGTAAGATAAGGTATGAGGTGTCCCAAGTGGCCAATACCATGGGAAAATACCATGGTCAAGCCCATGGTTTTGCCAACACCACTAATGAGGTGTCCTTTGACCATTAATGCATTGTCCCCTCACTTTCCCTATAAATATCAAGCCATCCTCTCATCCATTCGACTCCCAACTCTCCCCCAACTAAGCTCTGGTCTCCTTACCTCCCAAGGAGTCCTCTCAAGGTTCCCCCAAGCCCTCAAGGTCCCAACCATTGAGTTTTAAGAGTTACGTTTTAAGGTAAGGGATCCTACCTCCCTCTTTCTTTTCAAGTAATCTTTTTTATGTCATTTATTTTGTGCTCCATGCTTTTATGTTGGAGGATGTTCTTTTATATTCATCATACTGTCTTTTTCATGTTCATATGATTAGATACCCCCTCTTTGTCTCATCATTTCATTTTAAGAATGTTAAAGTGGCTCCGTTAGGCTGCCGAATTTTTAAGGGATTCTTTCACCCTTCTCAAGTTCTATTTTCATGTCAAGTATTTCAAGTTCATTTATATTTTTTGGGGGTATGATATTTATATCTATAATACTGATATTTTATGTTCATATGATGAGAGACCCTATTTTATCTCTTCAATTCAGTATTTTTAAGTTTTAAGTGGCGCCGTTAGGCTGCCGAATTTTTAAGGGATTCATTCACCTTTCTCATTTTTCAAAGTTCTACTTTCATGTCAAGTATTTCATGTTACTTTTTATTTTTTTGGGGTATTATCTCTATATCTATCATACTGATCTTTTATGTTCATATGATGAGAGACCCTATTTGATCTCTTTAATTCAGTATTTTGAAGTTTTAAGTGGCACTCTTAGGCTGCCGAATTTTTAAGGGATTCGTTCACCTTTCTCATTTTTCAAATTTCTACTTTCATGTCAAGTTTTTCAAGTTCCTTTTTATTATGTTGGGTTCTGATATCTATATCTATCATACTGATCTTTTATGTTCATATGATGACAGACCCTATTTGATCTCGTCAATTTATTTTTTGAAGTTTAAGTGACGTTGTTAGGCTGCCGAATTTTCATAAGAGAAATCTTATTTTTGTCTTCCTTTCATGTTCTTAATTTCATATGGTATATCTTTCAAATTTCATTACCATGTTCATATATCCTTCATATTCTGTCCCTATAATGTTTTATGGGTCATTTATGAATTTTTGACCCATGTACCCTCTCTTTTCAATGTTTTCTAAAACCCCGAAACATAGTTGTTATGCTGCAGAATTTCCATCTCAAAATGTCTCTCTCTCTTGTTCTAAAGTTCTTTTATTTTATTAAGTGAATACTCAAAGATCTCTCTTATATAGGGGTATTCACATATATACCAAAATTTTCTACTTTAAATTCTGGGATTTACATACATGAGACCCGCTTTCCCTTTCCGTGGGTTTAAAGTGACATAAAGATCATGTCTTTAAAGCAGTTTTTAAAATGTTATGATTATGAAATGAAACCCATTTATTTTATGCTATATGGGTTTTTTATGAAATTATTGATGATGATATATGTGGATCACATGATAATAAAGACATGTCAATGGTGCGCCCTGATAGCGCTCCAATTCATTGGGTAAAGACTTAATCTCTAGAGATGACTATTTTTTAATGACGCCTTGGTGAATAACCTTGGTAATTTTTAATGACACCTTGGGGATGGACCTTGGTGAAACAGAAATGATTGTCAATATTAAATGTTGTAGCCACATCTTCAAGTTATGAAAAATGTTATTTTTATTATGATATGCCTCATGATTTCTTTCTCATGCCTTAAAGTTCTTTTCCATGACTTTGTTGATGTATCTCAAGTTCGCATGTTAAATGTTTCCCCTTGTTTCCCTTACTGGGCCTTCTGCTCACCCTTTCTTTTGATGTATGTCCCCAGGTTATGAGATGCTGTAATGAACCTAGGATGAACATAAGGAGAATCCTTTCAAATGTTTAAGAAGAATTTTTTATGTTTTCATTTTTTAAGTTCCTGGTTTCCAAGACACTAAACCTTAAAGATACTCAGTTTTGTATAATGTAATGAAAGTTTACGTGATAAAAATGCGGGATGATATAGTTGGTATCAAAGGATGATTTAGTTATTTTTAGAAATTAGTATATGAAAACTTTAGGAAGAACCCTATATAAAAGTTTAAATATAGGAAACCTTCCTGGTATTTTGGTGAGTATTGAGAATGGGTTGCCAATAAAATACATCCTTGTCTGGATACGAGCAGGTAGAGGTGGCTCTGGAACAGATGTACATAGGGGTAAAACCTGAAAACACCGTTTTGAGCTAGACTCGAACGGGAACTGGTACACGACAACGGGCCTTGCTGCACTCTTGGTTACGACACTCCCAAGGGATATGCTTTGGTAAATTCATAAGCTTAGTATGAACCATTATTAAAGGAACAAAGATAAAATAAAAAAAAAGATTCACATAAGAATATATGATCATGGATAACCTAGATTGGGACCTAGGGGATCACAAGTTAGGGTATTCTTTTCTTTTACAAGTTTATCCTTCTATGCTTTAAGTTTCCTTTTAATGATTATTGGCTAAGTATTTAAGCCCCTAATTTTACTTTCTTTCCTTAGTTAATGGTGGGGAATGGAATAACATGTCCCAACAACCAATGTGATAGGAAATGTGACGATTTCCATATTAATATGACAGAGATGATTAGGGGATTAAAAGATGATTATTATTTTGGAAGACGTTCACTATTTTGGGAACCCTATTTGATCGAGGTAAATAGATTACTACGGTATTTTCTTTTAGGAGTAAAGGTTTAATTATATTTTGAAGAATCGATGAATTTAAGGTGAACTTATGGTATTATAGGTTACTTATGGAAATGATTGACCTATCTTGGGGAAAATATGTTTAGGTTAGTTACTTTTGTTATAAGATGTTAGGAGTGGTTGATGTTGTTTGGAGATGAACGATAAATTTTATCTTGGAAGACTCTGTTATCAAGTCATTCTTGTATTTAGGTTTCAATCTTAGTTTGGGTTATTTTGAAAAAATTTAAGGAAAGTTATTTACGGAATGTTCTATGATGAACTCTGGGTAGTACCGTGGAACTTTGAAGATTTAAAAGTAGTTTTCCTTCCTATGGGATTCTTTCTTTTTGAAGAGTTGTTTTATCTTACCCTTTATGTTTTTGGGATAAATGTTTAAAGATAGATAGTTTTTCTTTTGTGGAATATGTGATTATCTAGAAGATTATTCTTTTTCTTTTGATGAGACCAAGTGTTTTTGAATGCTCATCCTTTGGAGAAAAGATTAGTTTTGGTAGAAACTTATTAAATGATTAAACTCTACTTGAAGGTGGGTATATTTCCTTATGTTTTTATTCTATGTAGTAAATGAATTCCTCAAAACTATAAAAAGGAACATAAAACAAAAAACATTGTCTGTTAATGTTTCCTACTATGAAATCAAATACCGTTTGACCCATCATAAGTTTGTGATTTTCTTGTTGTTAACTTTCTCCTAATCATGTTTTCTATCACTCTCCCTTAGAACGTAACCCTTTGTTTTTTCATCCATGTCCATGTTTTCCTACATGGGATCCTAGTATGGGTTAACTCGGGTGACTTTTTTACTTCCCTTTCTTTCTTTTAAAGTAATAGTTTTACTGACTCCTTTTCTGGTGTGGGACTTTCAATGAAATTTCAAAACCCGATTTTAAAAATTGTGAGGACGCAATTTCTTAAGTGGGGAAGATTGTAACGACCCGAAATTTTGAATAAATCTTGTTTCCTAATTTTGTGTGTTATTTTATTTTTTTCATACTCAAAAAAACTGTTTCCTTGGATAACATGAGTATAATTAAAATGAGACTGTTGGGTTTTGACTGTTATATGACCATTGGTCAATATGACTGCTGGAAACTAAACATTTCGATATTTGTATCTAAATACAAGTGATCTTGGTTAATTAATATAGAAAGAAGATGGCCTCACCCAGTAGTCTTGGACCGATCGAAGCCCATCTAACAGAACTTGGGAAGGAGGTAGCACCACTAGGCTTTGCTCTGGACCAAACCCAAGCCGAACTTCATCGTGTGAAGCTAGAACGGAATTGCCTTCGCGAGAAGTTCAAACTGATAGAAATTACTACTCGTGTGATGCTGGCCGAGCCTCCCTCAGATTCTTTCACCCTAGCACACCTTACACTTAGGTCCTATGCTGGTGTGATAAGGGGCTATGTAAGGAGACCGTAACTGCCTTGTGTAATCCTTTGTTTTAAATAAAAAATTTGACTTCTTCTTATGATGATGTTTATGAATTTTCAAATGTACGGATAAATATAGTATGCATATTTTTGGTGAATTTTAGAGAAAGTATATTTTAAAAAATGTTTATTTAAACCTTAAATAATTATAAATGTGTAATGATTTTCAAAAAATTGCCTTCTATAATTATGTTCAATATGAAATTTAGAGTCTAATAAGATCAACTTAATTTTTGATGAATAGTAAATTATGAATAGTGATTTTATGCTTAGGATTAGTAATGTGACCAAATGGATTAGTAATCTCACTTAAATAAAGCATTAATATAATCTAGGCACCTTGATTAAGTAATGTGATTCAATAAAATGGTTAAATAATAGTTTCATAAATTATTAGTCAAGTATTAGTTTTTTTGGGTGAATATTGTTTTTTAATTAAAAATTTAATTAAAAATATTTAGAAAATTATTTTTATAAAATGGATTTCATTTTTGAACTCAGAGCATCAATATTATGTTAAGGTAATTTTTGGGGATTTTTCTGAAAAAAAATTAATTTTCGGTGAATGCTGTATTTATTTAAAAATTAAATTAAAAATATTTAGAAAATTATTTTTATAAAATGGAGTTCATTTTTAAAATTAGAGCATCGATATTTGGTTAAGGTGAAATTTTGGTATTTTTCTGAGAAAGTTGAATTTTCGATGAATAGTGAAAATGCAGTTTTTAAGTTACGGGTGTTTAATGACATCATTAAATGATGTATTAAGTATGTAATAAATATGGTCTACTTATGAATAGTAAGATAAGGTATGAGGTGTCCCAAGTGGACAATACCATGGGAAAATATCATGGGAAAGCCCATGGTTTTTCCAAAACCACTAATGAGGTGTCCCTTGGCCATTAATGCCTTGTCCCCTCACTTTCCCTATAAATACCAAGCCATCCTCTCATCCATTCGACTCCCAACTCTCCCCCAACTAAGCTCTGGTCTCATTACCTCTCAAGTATTCCTCCCAAGGTTCCCCCAAGCCCTCAAGGTCCCAACCATTTGAGTTTTAAGAGTTACGTTTTAAGGTAAGGGATCCTACCTCCCTCTTTCTTTTCAAGTAATATCTGTTATGTCATTTATTTTATGTTCCATGATCTTATGTTGGAGGATGTTCTTTTATATTCATAATAATGTCTTTTCACATTCATATGATTAGATTCCCCCTCTTTCTCTCATCATTTCATTTTAATAATGTTAAAGTGGCGCTGTTAGGCTGCCGAATTTTTAAGGGATTCTTTCACCCTTCTCAAGTTCTATTTTCATGTCAAGTATTTCAAGTTCATTTTTATTTTGTTGGGGTATGATCGCTATATCTATAATACTTATATTTTATGTTCATATTATTAGAGACTCTATTTTATCTCTTCAATTCACTATTTTTAAGTTTTAAGTGGCGTTGTTAGGCTGCCGAATCATTAAGGGATTCGTTTACCTTTCTCATTTTTCAAAGTTCTACTTGCATGTCAAGTATTTCATGTTCTTTTTATTTTTTTGGGGTATGATCTCTATATCTATCATACTGATATTTTATGTTAATATGATGAGAGACCCTATTTTATCTCTTCAATTTAGTATTTTGAAGTTTTAAGTGGCGCTGTTAGGCTGCCGAATTTTTAAGGGATTCGTTCACCTTTCTCATTTTTCAAAGTTCTACTTTCTTGTAAAGTCTTTCAAGTTTATTTTTATTATGTTGGGGTATTATCTCTATATCTATCATACTTATCTTTTATTTTCATATTATGACAGACCCTATTTGATCTTGTCAATTCATTTTTTGAAGTTTAAGTGACGCTGTTAGGCTGCCAAATTTTCATAAGAGAAATCTTATTTTTGTCTTCCTTTCATGTTCTTCATTTCATATGGTATATCTTTCAAATTTCATTACCATGTTCATATATCCTTCATATTATGTCCCTATAATGTTTTATGGGTCATTTATGAATTTTTGACCCATTTCCCCTCTCTTTTCAATGTTTTCTAAAACCCCAAAACAAAGTCGTTATGCTGCAGAATTTCCGTCTCAAAATGTTTCTCTCTCTCTTGTTCTAAAGTTCTTTTATTTTATTAAGTGAATACTCAAATATCTCTCTTATATAGGGGTATTCACATATATACCAAAATTTTCTATTTCAAATTCTGGGATTTAAATACATGAGACCCGATTTCCCTTTCTCTGGGTTTAAAGTGACATAAAGATCATGTCTTTAAAGCGGTTTTTAAAATGTTATGATTATGAAATGAAACCCATTTATTTTATGCTATATGGGTTGTTTATGAAATTATTGATGATGATATATGTGGCTCACATGATAATAAAGACATTTCAAGGGTGCGCCCTGATAGCGCTCCAATGCATTGGGTAAAGACTTAATCTCTAGAGATGACTATTTTTTAACGACGCCTTGGTGAATAACCTTGGTAATTTTTAATGACACCTTGGGGATGGACCTTGGTGAAATAGAAATTATTGTCAATATTAAATGTTGTAGCCACATCTTCAAGTTATGAAAAACGTTATTTTTATTATGATATGCCTCATGATTTCTTTCTCATGCCTTAAAGTTCTTTTTCATGACTTTGTTGATGTATCTCAAGTTCGCATGTTAAATGTTTCCCCTTGTTTCCCTTACTGGGCCTTCTGCTCACCCTTTATTTTGATGTATGTCCCCAGGTTATGAGATGCAGTAATGAACATAGGATGAACATAAATATAATCCTTTCAAGTGTTTAAGAATAATGTTTTATGTTTTCATGTTTTAAGTTCCTGGTTTCCAAGACTCTAAACCTTAAAGATCCTCGGTTTTTGTATAATGTAATGAAAGTTTATGTGATAAAATGGCAGGATGATATAGCTAGTATCAAAGGATGATTTAGTTATTTGTAGAAATTAGGATATGAAAACTTTAGGAAGAACCCTATATAAAAGTTTAAATATAGTAAACCTTCCTGGTATTTTGGTGAGTATTGAGTAAGGGGTTTCCAAGAAAATACATCCTTGCCTGGATATGAGCAGGTAGAGGTGGCTCTGGCACAGATGTACATAGGGGTAAAACCTGAAAACACCACTTTGATCTAGACTCGAACGGGAACTGGTACACGACAACATGCCTTACTGCACTCTTGGTTACGATACTCCCAGGGGATATGCTTTGGTAAATTCATAAGCTTAGTATGAACCATTATTAAAGGAACAAAGATAAAATAAAATAAAGATTCACATAAAAATATATGATCATAGATAACCTATATTAGGACCTAGGGGATCACAAGTTAGGGTATACTTTTCTTTTACAAGTTTATCCTTCTATGCTTTAAGTTTCCTTTTAATTATTATTGGATAAGTATTTAAGCCCCTAATTGTACTTTCTTTCCTTAGTTAATGGCGGGAAATGGAATAACATGTCCCAACAACCAATGTGATAGGAAATGTGAAGATTTCCGTATTAATATGACATAGATGATTAGGGGATTAAAAGATGATTATTATTTTGGAAGACGTTCACTATTTTGGGAACCCTATTTGATCGAGGTAAATAGATTACTACTGTATTTTCTTTGAGGAGTAAATGTTGAATTATATTTTGAAGAATCAATGAATTTAAGGTGAACTTATGGTATTATAGGTTACTTATGGAAATGATTGACCTATCTTGGGGAAAATATGTTTAGGTTAGTTACTTTTGTTATAAGATGTTAGGAGTGGGTGATGTTGTTTGGATATGAACGATAAAGTTTATCTTGGAAGACTCTGTTATCAAGTCCTTCTTGTATTTGGGTTTCAATCTTAGTTTGGGTTATTTTGAAAAATTTTAAGGACAATTATTTAAGGAATGGTCTATGATGAACTCTGGGTAGTACCGTGGAACTTTGAAGATTTAAAAGTAGTTTCCCTTCCTATGGGATTCTTTCTTTTTGAAGAGTTGTTTTATCTTACCCTTTCTGTTTTTGGGATAAATGTTTAAAGATAGATAGTTTTTCTTTTGTGGAATATGTGATTCTCTAGAAGATTATTCTTTTGCTTTGTATGAGACCAAGTGTTTTTGAATGCTCATCGTTTGGAGAAATGATTAGTTTTTGTAGAAACTTATTAAAGGATTAAACTCTACTTGAAGGTGGGTATATTTCCTTATGTTTTTATTCTATGTAGTAAATGAATTCCTCAAAACTGTGAAAAGGAACATAAAACAAAAAACGTTGTCTGTTAACGTTTCCTAATAGGAAATCAAATACCGTTTGACCCATCATAAGTTTGTGATTTTCTTGTTGTTAACTTTCTCCTAATCATGTTTTCTATCACTCTCCCTTAGAACGTGACCCTTTGTTTTTTCCTCCATTTCCATGTTTTCCTACATGGGATCCTAGTATGGGTTAACTCGGGTGACCTTTTTACTTCCCTTTCTTTATTTTAAAGTAATAGTTTTACTGACTCCTTTTCCGGTGTGGGACTTTCAATGAAATTTCAAAACCCAGTTTTAAAAATTGCGAGGACGCAATTTCTTAATGGGGAAGATTGTAATGACCCGAAATTTTGAATAAATCTTGTTTCCTAACTTTGTGTGTTATTTTATTTTTTTATACTCAAAAAAACTGTTTCATTGTATAACATGATTATAATTAAAATGAGACTATTGGGTTTTGACTGTTATATGACCATTGGTCAATATGACTGCTGGAAACTAAACATTTCGATATTTGTCTCTAAATACAAGTGATCTTGGTTAATTAATATAGAAAGAAGATTTGATGGCCTCACCCAGTAGTCTTGGACCGATCTAAGCCCATCTAATAGAACTTGGGAAAGAGGTAGCACCACTCGTCTTTGCTCTGGACCAAACCCAAGCCGAACTTCATCGTGTGAAGCTAGAACAGAATCGCCTTCGCGAGAAGTTCAAACTGATAGAAATTACTACTCATGCGATGTTGTCCAAGCCTCCCTCAGATTCTTTCACCTTAGCACACCTTACACTTAGGTCCTATGCTGGTGTGATAAGGGGATATGTAAGGAGACCGTAACTGCCTTGTGTAATCCTTTGTTTTAAATAAAAATTTTGATTCCTTCTTATGATGATGTTTATGAATTTTCAAATGTCCGGATAAATATAGTATGCATATTTTTGGTGAATTTTAGAGAAAGGATATTTTAAAAAATGTTTATGTAAACCTTAAATAATTAAAAATATGTAATGATTTTCAAAAAATGGTCTTCTACAATTATGTTCAGTACAAAATTTAGAGTCTAATAAGATAAACTTAATTTTTGATGAATAGTAAATTATGAATAGTGATTTTATGCTTAGGATTAGTAATGTGACCAAATGGATTAGAAATCTCACTTAAATAAAGCATTAATATAATCTAGGCACCTTGATTAAGTAATGTGATTCAATAAAATGGTTAAATAACGGTTTCATAAATTATTAGTCAAGTATTAGTTTTTTCAGGTGAATAGTGTTTTTTAATTAAAAATTTAATTAAAAATATTTAGAAAATTATTTTTATAAAATGGATTTCATTTTTTAACTCAGAGCATCGATATTATGTTAAGGTAATTTTTGGGGATTTTTCTGAAAAAAAAATGAATTTTCGGTGAATATTGTACTTATTTAAAAATTAAATTAAAAATATTTATAAAATTATTTTTATAAAATGGAGTTCATTTTTTAAATCCGAGCATCGATATTTGGTTAAGATGAAATTTTGGGATTTTTCTGAGAAAGTTGAATTTTTGATGAATAGTGAAAATACAGTTTTTAAGTTACGGGTGTTTAATGACATCATTAAATGATGTATTAAGTATGTAATCAATATTTTCGACTTATGAATAGTAAGATAAGGTATGAGGTGTCCCAAGTGGCCAATACCATGGGAAAATACCATGGGCAATCCCATGGTTTTTCCAAAACCACTAATGAGGTGTCCCTTGTCCATTAATGTCTTTCCCCCTCACTTTCCCTATAAATACCAAGCCATCCTCTCATCCATTCGACTCCCAACTCTCCCCTAACTAATCTCTGGTCTCATTACCTCCCAATGATTCCTCCCAAGGTTCCCCCAAGCCCTCAAGGTCCCAACCTTTGAGTTTTAAGAGTTACGTTTTAAGGTAAGGGATCCTACCTCCCTCTTTCTTTTCAAGTAATCTCTTTTATGTCATTTATTTTATACTCCATGATCTTATGTTAGAGGATGTTCTTTTATATTAATCATACTGTCTTTTTCATGTTTGTATGATGAGATACCCCCTCTTTCTCTCATCATTTCATTTTAAGAATGTTAAAGTGGCGTCGTTAGGCTGCCGAATTTTTAAGGGATTCTTTCACCCTTCTCAAGTTCTATTTTCATGTCAAGTATTTCAAGTTCATTTTTATTTTGTCGGGGTATGATCTCTATATATATAATACTGATCTTTTATGTTCATATTATGGGAGACCCTATTTGATCTCTTCAATTCAGTATTTTAAAGTTTTAAGTGGCGCCGTTAGGCTGCCGAATTTTTAAGGGATTCGTTCACCTTTCTCATTTTTCAAAGTTCTACTTTCATGTCAAGTATTTCATGTTCTTGGAAATGCAAGATCTCATCCTCACCCATTGTCCATCCAGGAAGAGGGTCCCCTTCTGACACACTCTCCCGCAGGACTAAGGCCTCTGAATCTGATAGATGCCTCATTCGTACCCAATCAAGAAGTGTAGAGGTAACTGCTACAGAAGAAAGGAAAGTATGTCCCTGCCTGTCGTGCACCTCCAGATGCATCTCAGAGAACAGAGCCATAAGATACCACTCACTACTGGCCTCCTGTACTTCCTGAATCTGAGTTCTCCTGCTCAAGGCATCAGCCACTGCGTTGCCCTTTCCCGGCAAATAGGCGAGCTCGAAGTCAAAGGACTGAAGATACTTGACCCACTTGCACTGTCTCAGATTCAGATCACACTGAGTGAAGATATACTGGAGACTCTTGTAGTCGGTAAAAACCACAAAGTGCTCTCCCAGAAGATAGTGTCTCCAACAGCGTAAGTCATGAACAACTCCTGCCAACTCTAGATCGTGCGTCGGGTAGTTTCTCTCATGTGGCCTCAACTGCCTAGACCCGTAAGAAACGACCCCATATCCCTGCAAAAGCACAGCTCTTAGACCGATACCTGAAGCATCACAGTAAACAGTATAGCCCTTTCCCGGATCCGGAAAGACTAGTATCGGTGCTGACGTCAACCTCCCTTTCAACTCTTGAAAGGCTGACTCACAAGAATCTAACCATAAAAACTTCTCCCCCTTCTTGGTCAGACCTGTCAACAGTGCTGCTAGGCGCTAGAAGTCCTGAATGAAGCATCTGTAGTACCCAGCCATCCCTAGAAAACTTCGCACCTCAAAAACGTTCTTCGGCTTCTCCCAAGAAACTACAGCTCTCAATTTCTCTGGGTCCACAGATACTCCAGCCTCTGAGATGACGTGACCCAAGAAGTGAATCTGATCCATCCAAAAGTGGCACTTCGAGAGTTTATCATATAGTCGATGCTTTCTCAGTGTACTCAGAACGATCTCAAGATGTGTGGCATGGTCGTGTCAAGTGTGAGAGTACACCAAGATATCATCCATGAATACCACGACAAAAGAGTCCAAGTATGGATGGAACACTCAGTTCATCAGTACCATGAAAACTGCAGGTGCATTTGTGAGACCTAATGGCATGACTGTATACTCGAAAAGACCATACCTGCTCCTGAAAGCTGTCAGAGGTATATCTGATGGTCTAACGCAGAACTGATGATAACCGGACCTCAAGTCGATCTTCAAGGACACCCGGGCTCCTCGAAGCTGGTCAAAGAGTTCATCGATCCCCGGCAAGGGATATCGGTTCTTGACCGTCAACTAGTTCAACTTCCGATAATCCACACAAAGCCGAAGGGTACCGTCTGCCTTCTTCGCAAACAGGACAGGTGAACCCCAAGGATAGGTACTGGTTTGGATGAAACCCTTTTCCTGTAACTCCTCCAACTGCTTCTTGAGCTCCTGCAACTCAGGTTTAGCCATCCTATAAGGAGTAATGGACACCAGTACCACTCCTAGAACGATCTCAATCGAGAATTCTACCTCACGCTCCGGAGCCAAACCTGAAAATTCTTCTAGAAATACATCCCTGAAACGATCCACCACTGGGGGAAAGTTTAAGTATGAAGTCCCCTGGTCATCCAGATAAAGACTAGAAATCTGGGCTGTAAATTCCTCTAGCCCATGATGCTCTGGTCTAGCTCTACCTGCCTGGACATCCTATTCGCCTCTATGAAGGAAAGATCCACCCTCTGGTGATATGAAACTCACCCTGCGGTGATAGCAATCAACAAATGCCTAGAAGGGAACCAACCAGTCCATCCCGAGAATGACATCATAGCCCGTCATCTCTAGAAAATAGAGGTCCCATAAGAAATGACACCCTGCAACCTCAAGAGGGCACTCTCTACACTATCGTACGCTAGATTTCCTCATTCCCAAAGGTGTGTCAAGAGTCAACAAGTCAGCAAACTAAAAGATACAGAGCCCAAGGCTCTCCACAACCGCAACAGAGATAAAGCTATGGGAAGCACCATTATCGAAAAGAGATGAAGATAAAACTGAGGCTACTAAGATCTTACCTCGAACTGTAGAAGGTCCAGGATCCTGCTCCTGATAGTTCTGCTCCATGGTGAAAGACTAGCCTGCACCGTGGCCCTACGCCCCTAGCTGACCGATCTGAGATGATCCACTCTGCTGTCGCTGATGACCTGGTGACTGGCCACCACGGCCGCGACCTCCACTTCGACCTGAGCGGCCGTAATAATTCCAGTTCCTTGACTGGTGGAAAATTAGTGAACAATCTCTAGAACGCGGGGTGATAGAGGAACCCCTACCTCCAGTTGAAGGTGAGAATATGTGACAAAAATGCTGAAGATGGCCCATCTTCAGAAAGATCAGAACTCCATTGGATCCCTCTGGCACTGAGGCCTAGTATGCCCACTCATATCGCACTGGTAGCATACAACCTGGCTTCTAGAAGAAGCATCCCGTGAAGCCCGATCTCCTCGAGAAGACTCTCTATGACGCTTCCTACTGTCCGTAGAAGGAACACCAACTTTGGATGATGAACCGCTCTGGCTCACTGCTCCATAATCCCTCATATTGCGCTCAGTAATCATCGTCTGGTAGATGATGGAGGATATAGAAGTCAACTGGAAGATATTCACCTGGGAACGGATCTCCGCCTGAGACCATCCTCAAACTTCCTAGCAAGAAACAACTCATCACCTGCTGGAATCGGTGTGAAATGCTGCAGCTCAGTGAAGTGAGACGAGTACTCCATAACAGAGAGAGTACCCTGCTACAGACTCATAAACTCTTGGGATCGATCATCCCTCAGGGTATCTGGATAGAAGTATTCATAGAAGGTGTGTCGAAACTCGTCCCAAGACATATCCTGCTGACGCCCTGACCGTGAGATCACCTCTCACCACCTCTTGGCGGTGTCCCAGAGCATATAAGTATCCATATTTACCCTTTTCTCCAGAGGGATATCTAGGTGCTCAAAGATGGTCAGTGTGGCCTCTATCCACAACTCTGCAGCCTGAGGTCCTCCATCCCCCGAAAAAGTAGGAGGGTGTTGCTGCTGGAAAACCCGCATCAACTCAGCCATCGACGGGGCAGGAGGTGGCCCTCCCTGAAAAGTCTGCATCATCCTCATGAAATCCTCCCTGAACTGTGCATCAGCGCCTGCGGCGGGTATAACAGTTGGTGCCAAGGCTGGCCCGACTGGAGGATCGGCAGGGAGTCCCTGATCAGCCATATCTGGCATTTGATCACTTCCTGACGACATACGTACAAATGGAGGACGTCTCGGAGGCATAGAACTGAAAGATCAAAAGCGCACCTTGGATTAGAAAAACAAGGATAGAGAACACAAGAGTACAAAACGGGAATAGGGGAAGAAAAACACACAAGTTTACAAAACACGACTACACAGCGTGTATAAAAAAACTACACAGCGTGTCTTCATTAGCCACTGACATGGGCGTGTACCCCTTCCCTACAGGTCGTGTAACACCAAAAACTACACGGAGTGTTGACCCCACACACGGCGTGTACTAGAAAACTATTCCCCTGACCGAGTCTCTTGACACGGCTAACCCACACGGTCCGACTTAACCCGAGACTACATGGTGTGTTCTTGGACAAACACGGCGTGTACTAGACAAGGCTTCGGCAGCCCGTGTTGTTAAATACACGGCCGTCTACACGACTAGACCTTACACGGCGTGTTCCGAACAAACATGGCATGTATATGTGAAGGTGACATCGTCCCGTGTTGTTCGTGACACGGCTGGGTACTTGGACGGGACTACACGGCATGTTCCTTTACAACACAGTGTGTTCTACTCGAGCTTCCCCAACCCGTGTTGTTAGTGACACGGCCGGGCACACAGCTCCGAACTACACTGTGTGTACCTACCGTACACGGCATGTTCCTAAAGTTATTTCTACAACAGCTTGTCTTCTCACACGGTCAGTGACACGGCCTAAAAAACAACACGGCGTGTAGTCAAAAAGTACACGTCGTGTATTCTGGGTTTTTCTGGGCAGTAGCTCAGAAACTGCACAGAATCCCAAAAACACTGAAAACAAGTCAAAGAGGTTCCAAATTCCAATCCGTGAGGGCCCATACTCCCCGCGAATCAAATCTTGGTATCCCCTACAGTCATAGACAAGAGAAAACAGGATCATGATCCACCAATTTTCAGATTCAAGAGGGACCATAACACCTCAAGAATCAAAATTTGGAATTCATTTACGCAAATTTGAATACAAACAATCCTCTAACAAGGAAGCATAGATTCTATCAAGAATCTATCACAACAGCATGCATAATCTACACAAAGTCTATCACAACAGCATGCAATCGCTAATGCACCCTAGATGGCATGGCAAGAATGCATGCCATGTGATTTCTACAAGTGCCTAGATGATGCATGAGATGGAATACCCTCATCTCATCGGGTTGCGACAGAAATAGAACCGCAATCATGAAGAAAAATAACAACATAAAACATGTGAATCACTCTAGGTGAAATCATATCAACCGTAAAATCTCAAAACCAGAAAACTGCAATAAATGAGGTAGTATGGATTTTCCCTGTACATGGGTTAGCTACTCTCGGGCACAGCTTATTACCAAGAACTGAATCCATCCTATCCCTGGATAAAGTCACCAAATAGTAAATCAAGAGAAAATAATTCCTTTGATACCACTTTATAACGTCCCGATTCTGGAAGCCACCCAGAGGCACCCCGTACCCGGTTGGTCACATGGCCTCAAGCACATTTCCCCAAACGCCAGAGGCTACTGACTAGCAGCGAGGGCATTGGGTGTGATAGTAGGGAAACTATTCCCTCATTGGCAGAGTACACAGCGGAAGAAAAATAAACATGCAATAGTGGAAGAAGTAATAACCAACAATATAAACAGTGGAAGACTAAATCAACAAACTAGAGCACATATGTATATATGAAATGGTGCATGACACATAACTAGGAAAGCATCCAAACAAGTCAAAATGATGGAAAACACTACAATACCAAAATGAGTACAAAAGAAACGTAAACAGCTCCTCAACATCACGATCCAAATCTCGGTCCCATGCTATCATGCTCCAAACAATCAAGTTTCAGAAGTCGAAGGGCGCTTTCCCTTGTCTACACCTACAACAAAATAATCTGCTTGGGTCCAAAAGCATGGCCCAAACAGGGTGTGAGATAAAATCCCAGTAGGAAACCACCTGAAGATCTGTACCTAATAGTCAGTGAGTATATGGCAGGTAAAAGTACAGTAAGCAATAAACAGCAACAGCAAGAAGTAGGAAGTAAATAGTAAGCAGTGAACAGAATGATACATAGCAACAATCAATCCACAACCAATCAACAGTAGTGAAACAAACAGCTAATAAGATAGAAACCCTCTGGGAAGTACTCACAGCCATACCCTCTGGTCCTATCCAAGAAGTACCACAGCCCTCTGGGCAGTGCACTCAGCCTAACCCCTATGGCTTGGTCATACGAATTTTATGAGACTCTCTGGGAAGCTCACTCGGTCAATTCCCCTTATAGTCTAGGGTAGTCAAGGACTCTATTGAGGAAGATCACGCGGTCTAATCCTATTATCCCCAAGGTCTAGAGACTCTCTGAGGAAGCTATCTCGGTCAATTCCTCCTACATCCTCTGGTATACCACAGACTCTATGAGTAAGCTCACTCGGTCAATTCCTCCTCTAGCATGGGAAGGTTCTTAAAGAGATTCAAACAAGGTAAGACTCTCTGAGGAAGCTCACTCGGTCTACCCTCCTATAGTCTATAAAATCCAAGACTCGTTGGGAGCTCACTCGGTCATTCCCCTATAGTCTATAATATCTAAGACTCTCTGGGAAGCTCACTCGGTCAATCCCTTATAGTCTATAGCACCAGGTTCTCTCACCCCTTGCCAGTCAGTGCATAATAATGCTATAAGGCCAAAGTACACCTATAGAGCTACTTGGATAACCAAAGTACACCTATAGAACTACTTGGATAACCAAAGTACACCTATAGAGCTACTTAGATAAACAGTCTACAAGGCAACAAGCATGTCATGAGTTTCACTTCAACCAATAACCACAAGGCGTGAAAACAGGTGTAGTAGCCAAAGGCAAACGAGACCCAAAGGTTGTAAATAGGAAAAATCAAGGGAAAATACATACAGGCACAACAAATTATCCTCTAACATGGTCAAATTACCTCTACACAAGCATACAAGCAAGGCAGGAAAACAACGAAGGCAAAAAGGTAAACATGCAATACCCCATTCATGGGTATCGGTGGAAATTCTCACATAAATCTTAGAGACTTTGAATGGTAAGGCACAAACCACCTACCTCGATCCTAGTATATCGATATACTTGAACCAAGACAGTTGATTCCCCCCCGAACGTCATAGATCTGAGAAAACATCCAAAACGCTCAACCTAAGATAACTTGAGAAAGAAGAAGAATTGGAAAACAAGGCTCAAGCAGAAGGGAGAACTCACCACTGCGCTTCCAACGCAATCGACAGAGCTCAAATCAGAGAACGGATGGAGGCTCAGGAATCTGGAGAAGTTTTGTAGTCGTACGGCATCCCTCGGTCGAACCAGACCAAGAAGAAGACAATTATGGAGATGAGGCACGACCCCGGTCCGTTTAGAGAAAAAAAACGTAAATGGCGTGTATTTTTAAAGTACACGGTGTATAGTTGGTTTTTCCGTACTCCGCCAAAATCGGCCTCCACGTCACCCCTAAACACCGTGTGTGTGGTCCGGACACGGCTAGCACATGGTTTCGAGTTGGAAAAGTGTACACGGCGTGTACTCAAAAAGTACACGGCGTGTACTTCAAAAATTTCCAGAAACTCCAAAAATTCTCAAAAACTCCAAAAAAGGAAAGACATACCTGAAACGAAGGTCTGAGTTCTTACAAATCACTTATTCTATTTCACCTAAGCTATCTTTTTTGATGTTTTGATTAATTTAATAAAAATATGAAAATATTTTAGGGTTTTTGATTAATTTTATAAGGAAATAAAAAATGACAATTTAAACTAACATGAAAACTAGACAGAATGAATTAAGAAGAAAGAACTTGGTCTTAGGTTCAGCCTTGGATTAAATCATTATTATCATTTATGTGCTTATTTTAGTTTGATAATCCAAACATGAAATATCGTATTTTTACTACTATTCTTTATATAGAAATTTTGGAATATCATTGAATGCTTCATCACTCTTAATTAGACATCATCCTTTAATCAAGGTTAATGAAGATCCTTGGTCGAGGAGGTGTCATCTTCCAGGACCCAACTCAATTGTTTTTGTTTCATCGATTGATTAGATTAACTCCAATGTGTGAAGAACTAACCAATTGAGAGAGGGAGAACTAATTAAATAAAATAATATCGATAGATTGAGTTGTATGTCATTGGGGGATGTCATCACATTTGGTACATTAACCTCACTCATGCATGCTTCTCAATTATATCTACAAACATAAAATTAAACTTTAAATAAAATTCCTGAACACATTGACCTTCCCTCGGGCTAAGCCTAGAGGTTAGACTCTCATTTCTGGGATTAAGATATTACTTGGTAGAGTGGGTGGAAGAGGAGAAGAAGACAAAGAAAAAAGAATAAAGTAAAAAAATAATGGTGGATGAAATAAGTAAAATAAAAATAGAAGAATGGGGGATGAGAAGAGAAAGAGATAGAGGGAGGGAGAGATAAAGAATAAAAGAAAATAATAAAATATATATGTTATAAAGAATGTTCAGAATAATAATAATTATTATTATTATTATTAAAGGAGTAATTTTTGAAAAATAATAGGTAGAAATAAATGGATAAAATAATTTTAAAATAAGAATGTTATAATTATAATAACGATAATAATATTAATATTAATATTAATTCTAATACTAATAATAATACATATAATTAGAAGAATAAAATTGAGAAGAATAATTGTGGAATTAATAGAGAAACCCAAATTCATGGATTAAGTTAATAAAACTAAAATTTAAATTACAATTGAAAATAACACAAAAATAAAGAAAACTAAAAATAATAATAAATGGGGGAGATTTTCAGCTGGCCTCCCTTGGTGGAGATCTCCTCCTTGGTGCCCTGAATGATGGTATGTGATGAATTGGAATGATTTGGGAAGGAGGATCTCTCCTCCTTTTAGAGGATATAATTTCTCTTCAAAATTTTCAACATGTTATCCCAAATAAATGGATGATTCACAGGTGTACTCCTTAATGAAATTTTTTCATAAATGTATTTCATGTATCCCCTCAAAATGTTAGCATATTTTGTTGGAGTTGGTGGTATAGAACAAACTACTTTGTACTTTATTCATTAAATAAAAGACTTATCACATATTGATTGTTCTTCTGCATGACATATCATGTGATAATGTCCTAAGGACAGCTGTTGCATTAAAGGGTCGTAGCGGATCCCTGGTATGATGAGAACCTGAAAGTGCCATAACACTGTTCTTGAATGTATGTTCTTTGGCCGGATGAAATTATTTGATGGACACAAATAATACAGGTCATTAGGGGTGAGGACTCATAAAACTTTGAGGCACCTTCTCATGGTGTGCTCCCTTGGTAATATCCAGGAGGATATTATGAGAACGAGACCCGCCAGTAGGAAATCCACATTTCATTGTGTCATTGGATGTTCCTATCTGCAGATGTGTGTATTGGTCCTTAGACTTTAATATAATTATTAATGGGTATTACAACTCGCGCACTTAGATTTATTGACAAAAACTGTGACGACACATTGTTCACAGTGAGGTAGGATACGTTGGGTGCATCACGAGTAATACTGTATTAATAGATAATGCAAGAAAGGATTTGTCCCTTCTGTTCCTTTACAGAAGTAGATATATCAGACCCTTTGATGGAATTGATATATCCCAAATAAATCCATGGCCATGGTAAGGAATAGGCGAGTTCAATACCGGGAATTCAAAAAAAAAAATCAAGCACATGGGTTGATGGAACTAGCATACAACCCGCTTGATTAGAGATATCGAGACAAAGGGATTATATTGCATGGTAAGCATTCGTAGGAGGTGACATGCCATTGCGGCGTTAACTTCTTTCTCTATGGGTGCCTAGGCATTTTTTTAGATGCTAACCTTGGACTATAGGCAGGCTCCACCTAATTCCACTGAGAAGGAGGCCTAGAGGGTCACACACTAAGTGTGTCCATGTATCTTAGTTAAATATTAATTTAACAAGTTAAATAAATATTATTCCTGACTGTGGTTTAATAATTATTTAAGGATGCATGATTTCATTTATTTCGACACAAGTTATTCGAGAGAATATATTGTGGGTGAAATAATATATTTGTTAGCGAGTAATGCAGTTACATTTATTTAAGAAATAAATAGACATTACTCAAGGTATAATAAATGTGGTGGAGAAAAATGGAAAAATAGACATGAGGTATTGTTAAGAATTAAATGAAATGATTAAATAATTTTGGGTAATTAATTCATTTTATTATTCTAATTATTATAAATCCCTATTACATTATTCTCAAGAGATCGAGCCAGTGTTATGCACAACGGTTTTTTGGAAATACTCTCAAGCCAAGAGAGAATTCCCTTTCCACCAAGAACGCTTTCAAGTTACGAGAGCGAGATCCTCCACCAGATCAAGGCAATCGAAGGCGGACATCGCAAGCGAAGGTTCTTCCGCGCTAGCACCCGGAGATCCCTTCGGCGACGTCCCGAGATACGTGGAGCACATGTGGATCACCGCTAGAGGAATCCTATACTTGGATTCTATGATGAAATGACGGATCACAGGATCGTGATCAGAGACTCCAATGAAGAAAGAATTCCACCGAGGTAATTCTTATGAATTAATTAAATTAATTATAACCAACATATGACGATCCTATCTCAATGGTTCCGGGACTCTTATTTTATTTTTCGTTCTTCGTTCTATTCCAAAGATCCGGTATTTTATATCGTGATGGATCTCGAATTGAACGTCGTTTAACGCTAAAATTAAAGTTAGGAAAAAACCACCAATGCGCTTCTGCTGTGCCTGGAACCTAAAAGTGGTATCAAAGGGGTCATATCGTTGATTATAATTATTTAGTTTTTCGTTGGTTATTTATGCATTTAATAATTTAGTTATTTCAATTCATGTTTAATCGTTCTGGAAATCTGAATGTTGAGATCTGTTCCTCCTCCCTAGTTTCTCGTTCACCTCACATAAACGAATTTTTTCTTTTAATTTTGATTAAAATAAAATAGAGGAACTCATCCGGAGGAGCCAAACGTTTCTGGCCATACAACACCAGAATACACGGCGTGTATTCGGAAGTACACGTCGTGAAGTCTAGGTTCAATGCATTGACTGATCCACCAAATTAGGCCATGTATTGAAGTCATTTATGACACCATGTGTTTACCAGAAACAGGTGGCACACGGTTTCTGGATTACACTCCATGTGGTCTAATGAACACGGCATGTAGTCCCTTCGGGTTCAGGTTGGACCGTGTACCCCGTACATGGCTTACCCGACTGGAAACCGTGTAACGCGGAAACTACAAGGCGTGTGTCCAAAAGAACACGCCGTGTACTCCGAAAATTTCTGAAGTACATTGACACGCCATGTCCCCGAGCGTGTACTTCGGATGGACGGTGAAGAAAATTACACGTCATGTAGTCGGAACTACACTCCGTGTACTCACCCAAATTATACAAATTTATTAAAATTTATTATTATATTATACAAACCCTTGAGACATGTACCATAGTGAAGGCGTAAAGCTAAGGCACAACACGTGATAGGTGTTTTATATATATGTGTTTAATTTAACATCTGCGTAATGAATGGGAATTCACCAGGTTGCCTCCAAGGTACAAGTTATGTACAAGGATAATTTTAAATGAATTTATTTGTTTAAAATTATGATGGATGAGAATCTCAAGGAAATTCAGAAAAGGGTTTAAGATAAAATGATTGATTAATTAAAGATAATTAATTAATTCTAGCGTGATTTATCTTAAACAAGAACGATTAAAGAATTGAATTCTAGTTTTATTTATGCGTAAATATCATTGCATGTATGGATGATCATGAGCTAGACCGAGAACTTTGTATGTGAATGGTTTCTTTTAATTTATTTATTTAAATTAAATTTGTTGGCATGTGAGCCATCTCCTCATTAATATGTAGGGCCTGCGTGCCCAAGGATTATTTTATGTAAAAACCCCTTTTTTTACCCCTCACCTGCGTGTGAGATAAATGCATATGTAATGGATGGAGATCCCAAGCTAGTGGAGGCGGCTCAAGTCAGGAGCCAAGGTGAAACCAGTCCAATGAGATATAAAGGTGGACAGGTGGAGAGCTGTAAACACGAACCCGAAAGGTTCAAGGTGTTTCTCCCCTAGGTCTTGGGCTAGTTTATCAAACGCTAGATAAACTAACCAATAGAAAAGCTCATTATCATACCATTTATTTTATTTCTATCAGTTTCATGGTTTATTTATTGTGGGTGTGTTGTCACGACCACATAATTAATGAATTAAACGAGCATGCAAGATGGAACTAAAATAAAATCAGCTTATACATAAATATTATCTTAGACATGGTTAATCACTTAAGTAAATCCCACTTAATATTAACAAGCATGTAATCAAAGATAATAAAATGGAAATTTATGTATAAGGATAAAATCCCTCAAAATAAATATTAAGTTGGTATAGCCTTCCATAATCTTGGTTAGAATCGAACCATAGTTCAAAGTGCTTAACCAACCCTAGTTGGGGTGCTTTCAAATATCGGGGAATTATAATTCAAGGTTTTGGGTTGAATTGACTTGGTTCGCATCAAGGGTTGACTGCCACAGTAGGACTTGGTGTGACCAAGAGGAAAAGGTTGAGTAAATCTAAAATAAAAGGATTTCAGGATTGGGGAGTCCACTCAGCAGATCAAGGAGCTGCGAGTTAAATGTAGTTGGAATTTGGAATGCCTACCTAAAAACCCTTCAAGTTGCTTGACCAACCCTAGTTGGGGTAATGCGAAGGGAAATATGGATCCTTGCCACTAGAATATTCAGTCAATAGAATATTCTGAAGTCATTGGTGAGGGCTATTGGATTTCGATAAAATATTGGGAGACTAATAAGTATTAATTTATTTATTTATCTCAATTTTTGTAATAAAGTACTAAACCTTTGCTCATCTTAATTTGTAGAAACGACAAGAAAATGACTTCAAACATATCATTGTGCACCATACTCGAGAAGGAAAACCTTCTCACCGGCACCAATTTCCAAGTGTGACAGAGGCGTTTACGCGTCGTCCTTCGCCACGAAAGGAAATTGTATGTGCTGGAAGAGCCTATTCCAGTTGCGCCTGGGAAAGAGGCTAGTGATGAGGAATTATCTATCTACATAAAACACATAGATGATACCACATATGTCCAGTGTTTCATGTTATCGGCCATGTCTAACGATCTCTTGAAGCAACATGAAAATATGGACGCGTATAGCATGATGTCTCACCTTAAAGATCTCTACCAAGAGAAGGCGAGATAGGAGAGGTATGAGATCTCCAATTCTTTGTCTACCACGAAGCTTGGAGAGTTTTCACCAGCTGGGCCTCATGTAGTCAATATTATTCACTACATTGAATTCCTGGACATCTTAGGGATTAAATTCCCATATGAGTTGCATACAGATCTCATCCTATCATCACTGCCCAAAACCTTCTCTAGCTTCATTGTCAACTATAACATGAGTGGAAATGAGAAGAGTCTGTTGGAGCTTCTGACCTTGATTCGCTAGGTTGACAAGGACATGGGGAGTGACAAACCCGCAGTCCTTATAGTGAATAAGAAAAGGAAGGACAAGGCAAAGGGGCCAAAGTCTTATAAACGGTCTGAAGCCCCGAGCACCGTCCCTCCAAGAAGGGGAAGATCCATAGGCAGGGCAAGGAATAGGAGGTAGTGTGTTTTGCATGTGGAAAGCAGGGCCACTAGAAGAGGAACTGCACCCAGAAGCGTGGGGACGCTAAAGGTGTGTTCGTTATCGAGTGCAATCTTTCTATTTCTACACATTGGGTATTAGATATAGCTTGTGGGGCTCACATCTGTATTCAAATGTAGGAACCAATTATATTTAGAAAGATATATAGATGAGAGGTGGATCTTCGAGCTGCCAATGGCGCAAGGCTGGCTGTGTTGGTTATTGGCGACTACCAACTCTCATTGCCGACTAGGATGATTTTGGTTTTACATAACTGTTATTTTGTGCCTAGTGTTACCAAGAACATAATTTCTGTATCTTGTTTGGATATGGATGGATTTGTTTTCAAGTTCGGAAATAAGGGTTGTCTCTTTTATAAGAACAATGTATGTTATGGTATGGCACATTTGAATAATGGTTTGTATGTATTAAATTATGAAAACCAAGTTTTGGAAATCGATAACGAAACAAACTCACATGACTCATACATCACCTAGTTGTGGCATCACCACCTTGGTCATGTAAACGAGAAACACTTGACAAAGCTCTGTCAAGATGTATATTTAGACTCTACTGAGCTAAAATCACTTGATAGATGTTACGCTTGTTTACAAGGTAAAATGACCAAGCCGCCTTTTGGTGGATAGGGTGAAAGGGCCACAGAGATTCTAGGATTGGTACACACGGATGTATGTGGACCATTTACAGTAGAAGCTAGAGGTGAATATTCTTACTTCATTACTTTTACTGATGATTTGAGTAGATACGGATTTTTCTACTTAATGAGGTATAAGTCCGAATCCTCAGAGAAATTTAAGGAATTCAAGAATGAAGTAGAGAATAAACTTGGTAAGAAGATAAAGAAGCTTTGATCGGATCGAGGTGGAGAATATCTGAACCAAGAGTTCATCGATCTTCTACGGGAGTCTGGGATTCTATCTCAGCTCACTCCTCCTTATACACCACAGTGGAACGGTGTTAGTGAAAGGAGGAACTGAACCTTGTTGGACATTGTGAGGTCAATGATGAGTCATGCAGATCTTCCATTATCCTTTTGGGGATATGCATTACAAACTGCAGCATACACATTAAACCGAGTACCAACTAAGGCGGAAAATGGAATTCCCTCCAAGTTATGGAATGGAAAGAAACCCATTTTGTCTCATACACGTGTATGGGGATGCGATGCATTTGTTAAGGCCTTCTCAGGCAACAAACTAGCACCCCGGGGCACGAAGTGTATCTTTATAGGATATCCTAAGGAAACGAAAGGATATTACCTATATAACCCTCAAGACAAGAAAGTGAATGTCTCCAGACAAGCTGTCTTTCTTGAGAGGGAGCACATCCTCAAAAAGGATAGTGGGAGCAAGATTGACTTCGATGAAGTTGATGCTCAAGATATACAGGAGTTGGTATAGGAACAAGTTCCACAGGTCCCCATGGAAGTGGTTCCAGAAAAACAAGTACTGCGTAGGAGCTCAATAGAGGTAAGGGAACCGGAGAGATTTGGTTTCATAGTCACCAAGGATGGTGAATCATTATTGTTGGAAAATGATGAACCTCTCTCCTACAAGGAAGCAGTAGAAAGCTCAGAATCTGTGAGATGGCTAGAATCTATGTATTCTGAGATGGATTCCATGTATCAGAACCAAGTCTGGGTTCTGGTGGATGAGCCAGTTGATGTAAAGCATGTTGGATGCAAATGGGTATTCAAAATAAATCTGGACATGGAAGGTAAAGTTAGCACCTATAAAGCAAGGCTAGTGGCTAAAAGATTCAGACAGCATCAAGGAATTGACTATGATGAAACCTTATTGCCAGTTGCCATGTTTAAATCTATAAGAATCATACTTGCCATAGCATCTTACCATGACTACGAGATTTGGAAAATGGATGTCAAAATAGCATTCCTTAACAGGAACCTTCAGGAAGATGTCTATATGACACAACCAGAAGGTTTTGTGACACCAGGTGAATCCAAACAGTTTTACAAGTTGCAGATATCCATTAATGTATTGAAGGAAGCATCCAAGTCATGGAACATTCAATTCGATAAAGCCATAAGGGAATTTGGTTTCATTAAGAATGAATGTAATCCGTGTGTTTATAAGAGGTTTAATGGGAATGTGGTCATTATCCTAGTAGTATATCTTGATGACATATTGCTTATTGGAAACGACGTACCAACCTTACAGTCCGTTAAGGACTGGTTGAACAAGTGTTTCTCCATGAAGGACTTGGGAGAAGCAGCCTACATTCTAGGGATCAAGATAATTCGTGATAGATCCAAGAGGATTCTTGGACTAAGTCAGGGTACATACATTGACCAGATACTAAAGAGATTTAGTATGGAACAATCCAAGAGGGGATTGGTTCCAGTGTCACATGGACTACATCTTTCTAATAAAATGTGTCCTCAGACACAATAAGAGAAAGATATAATGAGTAAGATCCCATACGCTTTGGCTATAGGATCCATCATGTATGCCATGTTATGTACCAAGCTTGATGTTGCCTATGCACTGAGCATGGTAGGCAGATATCAAGAAGATCTAGGAGAACAGCATTGGACTGCTGTTAAGACTATCCTTAAGTATCTGAGAAGAACTAAGGATATGTTCCTGGTGTATGGAGGAGACGAGGATCTTGTTATCAGAGGGTATGTTGATGCTGGTTTTCAAATAGATCAGAACGATCTGAAGTCGCAATCTGGATATGTTTTCTGTCGCAATCTGGCAGTTGTCGCTGATTCTACAGTGGAGTCTGAATATATAGCAGCTTCTGATGCTGATGCTGGTTTTCAGAGGGTATGTTGATGTTGGTTTTCATCAGAGGGTATGCTGATGCTGGAAGAGTATGCTGATGCTGATGATGATGCTGGTTTTCATCAGTGGAGTCCGAATACATAGCAGCCAGTTGTCATCAGAGGGTATGCTGATGCTGGTTTTCAGTTGGACTACTGAGCTGTGAGCTGGAAGAGTTCAAAGCAGCCAGTTGTCGCTGATTCTACAGTGGAGTACGAATATATAGCAGCTTCTGATGCAGCCAAGGAAGCCTTATGGATTTGTAAATTTGTCCTGGAGCTTGATGTGGTGCCTAGCAGTAAAGATCACATTACATTGTATTGTGATAATACTGTAGCGGTGGCTCTTGCAAAAGAACCAAGGTCACATCAACGGAAAAAGCACATACTTCGCAAGTTCCACCTCTTGAGGGATTTCAATCAGAGGGGTGAAGTTGCAGTGAGCAGAGTGTCCACAGAAGAGAACGTAGTGGACCCCATGACTAAAGTCCTATCTCAGCAGAAGCATGAATATCATGTGAGAGCTAGCAGGTTAAAGGTTGTTAGCAGTTGGTTCTAGTCCAAGTGGGAGTCTGTTAGAGTTGGTGGTCTAGAACCAACTACTTTGTACTTTATTCATAAAATAAAATCCTTATCACAACTTGATTGTTCTTCTGCGTGACATGTCATGTGATAATGTCCTATGGAGAGCTGTTGCATTAAAGGGTCATAGCGGATCCCTGCTATGATGAGAACCCAGAAGTGCCATAACACTATTCTTGAATGTATGTTCTATGGCCAGATGATATTATTTGAGGGACACAAATAATACAAGTCATTAGGGGTGAGGACTCATAAAACTTTGAGGCACCTTCTCATGGTGTGCGCCCTTGGTAATATCCAAGAGGATATTATAAGAACGAGACCCGCCAGTAGAAAATCCACATTTCATAGTTTCATTGGATGTTCCTATCTGTGAATGTGTGTATTGGTCCTTAGACTTTAATATTATTATTAATAGGAATTACAACTCACGCACTTATATGTATTGATGAAAACTGTGATGACACATTGTTCGTAGCGAGGTAGGATACGTTGGGTGCATCACGAGTAATACTGCATTAATAGATAATGCGAGAAAGGATTTGTCCCTTTTGTTCCATTATAGAAGTAGATATCTCAGGCCCTTTGATGGAATTGATATAGCCTAAATAAATCCATTGCCATGGTAAGGAATAGGTGAGTTCAATACCGGGAAGTCAAAGAAAGAATAATTGAGCACATGGGTTGATGGAACTAGCATACAACCCGCTTGATTAGAGATATCGAGACAAAGGGATTATATTACATAGTAAGTGTTCGTAGGAGGTGACACGTCATTGCGGCATTAACTTCTTTCTCTATGGGTGACTTGGCATGTTTCTAGACACTAACCTTGGACTTTAGGCAGGCTCCGCCTCATGCCACTGAGAAAGAGGCCTAGAGTGTCACACACTAAGTGTATCCATGTATCTCAGTTAAATGTTAATTTAACAAGTTAAATAAATATTATTCCCGACTATGGTTTAATAATTATTTAAGGATTCCTGATTGCATTTATTTCGGCACTAGTTATTCGAGAGAATATATTGTGGGCGAAATAATATATTTGTTAGCGAGTAATACAGTTACATTTATTTAAGAAATAAATAGAATTTACTCAGGGTCTAATAAATGTGGTGGAGAAAAATGGAAAAATAAAAGTACGCACCGTGTATATTAAATGTACATGACGTGTAGTTTTATGGAAGGCAAGTACACGCCATGTATTAATAATTACACGCCGTGTAGTTTTCCAATCGGGTTTTTTGAGGATAAAATATTTTTTATTTAATTAAATGATATTAAATGTAATACGTTGGGCGCATGTCAAGTAATAATGATAGTCAACTATCATTATTATAACATGGGGTATTGTTAAGAATTAAATGAAATGATTAAATACTTTTGGGTAATTAATTCATTTTATTATTCTAAGTATTATAAATCCCTATTATATTATTCTCAAGAGATCGATCCAGTGTTGTGCACAACGGTTTTTTGGAAATACTCTCAAGCCAAGAGATAATTCCCTTTCCACGAAGAATGCTTTCAAGTTACAAGAGCGAGATCCTCCATCGAATCAAGGCGGTCTAAGGCGGACATCGCAAGCGAAGGTTCTTCCGCGCTAGCACCCGAAGATCCCTTCGGCGACGTCCAGAGATACATGGAGCACGTGTGGATCACCGCTAGAGGAATCCTATACTTGGATTCTACGACGCAACGACGGATCACAGGATCATGACCATAGACTCCAACTAAGAAAGAATTCCACCGAGGTAATTCTTATGAATTAATTAAATTAATTATAACCAACATATGACGATCCTATCTCAATGGTTTTGGGAATTTTCTTTTATTTTTTGTTCTTTTTTCTATTCCGAAGATCCGGTGTTTTATATCGTGACGGATCTCATATTGAACGTCATTTAACGCTAAAATTAAAGTTGGTAAAAACCCACCAATGCGCTTCTACTGTGCCCAGAACCTATATATTTGTCCATATGTAGTGAGAGTTATGACAATTTTTCTACGGTAATTTAATCTTCCCAGATTGACTCTCCATATTCCATGTCTCTTATTTCTTATGCATTAATTACCTTTAAAACAGACAATTCATGCATGCATCCTCCATGAAAGTTGTCAAGAAATGTCTTTCTCCTCTCCCCTATAAATTTACACGCATTTTTTTTAATAAAGATATATAGACCACCATAAAAAATCACCAGATATGTGAACTGTTTTGAAGGCCCAACTTCTGAGATGGTTTTAGGCATTCAAATGGTGGATTTAGCTTTAGGTTCAGAAGAGGTAAATTAATCCCAAGCTGTACAGAATCCTAGAAAGAAATAAATTAATATTTTGGAAAAGTATATAAAATTTTATTTCCTAAATAAAGAAATAATTTAAAATAGTTAAAATTCAAAATAGGTCATTTTTTCGATTGATCTCAAAATACACTAAAATCATAAAATGTGTTTTGACACAACCCTGTAATGGGGAGTGGTCAAAAGAAATTATAATATCTTCTAATGCAGTATAGAGGCTAACCAGGTTTGTCTCACTTGAGGAGCCTTTCAGTTTGGTTCACTCACTTAATCTATTTCACCTAAGCTATATCTTTTTGTTTCTTCGATTAATTTAAGAAAAAATGACAATATTTTTGGGTTTTTGATTAAATTTCTATGGACATGAAAAATTATAATTTAAAATAACATACAAATAAGATAGAATGAGTTAAGAAGAAAGCACTTAGTCCTGGGTTCAACCTTGGATTCAATAATTATTATCCTTTATGTACTTAATTTCAATTTGATAATCCAAACATGAAATCTCATGTTTGGACTACTATTAATTATTTAGAAACTGTAGAATATCATTGAATTCCTAATCACTCTTAATTCCACCTCCTCCTTTAATCAAGGTTGATGAAACTCCTTGGTCTAGGAGGTGTCATATTTCAGGACCCAGCTCAATCGATGTTGTTTCATACATTGATTAGCTCAAATCCAATGTGTGAAGTACTAACCAGTGGAGATTGGGAAAATTGATTAAATAAAATAATAGATATATATTGAGTTTTATGTCATTGTGGTAATCACAACATCGAGGACATTCGCCTCACCCATGCATGCTACTCAATTTTATCTACAAAATTTAAATTAAACTTTAAAGAAAATTCATGAACACCTTGACCTCCCTCTAATCCAAGCCTTAAGGTTAGCCTCTTATTTCCAAGAGTAAGAGATTACTTTGTAGAGTGTGTGGAAGAGGAGAATAATAAAAATAAATTAAAAAAGAATGGGGGTGAGAGAAGTAAAATAAAAATGGAAGAATTAGGGATGAGAAGAGAAAGAGAGATCAAGAGATAGAGAGAGAGAATAAAAGAATATAATGAAATATATATTTTATAAATAACGTTTAAAATATTTATTACTATTAAAGGATGAATTTTTTAAAAAGAAGAGGGTGAAAGAAAAGGATAAAATAATTTTAAAATAATAATTTTATAATTATAATTATCATAATAATATTATTATTAATATTACTAATATTATTAATATTAATATTAATAGTAATAATAATACTTATAATTAAAATAAGAAAATTGAGAAAGGGAATTGTGGAATTGATGGAGAAACCCAAATACATGGATTAATTTAATAAAACTAAAATCTAAATTACAATTGAAAATAATACAAAAATAAAAAAACTAAAAAAATAATGAATAAGAAATGGGGAAGATTTTCTTATATCCTTCCTTGGTGGAGATATCCTCCTTGGTACCCTATATGATAGTATGGGATGGATTGTAATAGTTTGGGAAGGAGGATCTCTCCTCCTTTTATTGGACAAAATTTCCATACAAAAGTTTCAACATGTTCTCCTTATTGAATGGTCTATTAACGCATGTAATCCTTCATAAAAGTTATTCATAAATATTTTTTTGTCTCCCCTCAAAATTTGAGTGTATTTGGACATATATAATGAGGGTTATTCTGGTTTTACTCTGATAATTTAATCTTCCCAGATAGACTCTTCATATTCCATGTCTTCGGTTTCTCATGAATTAATAGCCTTTCAAATAGACAATTCACATGTGGATGCCTTCATAAAAGTTGTTAATAAATTTATTTCTCATCAAGCCTAAAAATTTAATCACATTTTTCTATGCAATAAATCTATATGGTCCCACCATCAAAAATCATCAAATATGTGAATAGTTTTGAAGGTCTAACTTGTGATATGGTTTTTGGCTTCCAAATGGTGGATTTAGTTTTCGGTCCACGAGAATAAAATTAAAACTAGGATTTATAGAATCCAAAAAATAAATAAATTAATCATTTAGATAATTATAGAATATTTTATGGAATAAATATTGAAATAATTTAAAACAATTAAAATTCAAAATAGGTCATTTTTGTAATTGAGCTCAAAATACCACTAAAATCATAAAATATGAGAATTTCCCTTAAAATAAAACTTTTGTGGGATTATAAATATTTAAATTAAAATTAAAATTATGGAAAATATTTGTTCTATCAATTCTCCCACACTTAAACCATGATTTTCCTCAAGCATAAAATTTCAACATTGAAAATCATAGGGCACCAATGTTATCAATATTCAAATTTCAATGCAATATAATCAAACAATTATCAATATCAAATAAATTTTCAAATTCAAAATTGAAAATAAATTAAATTTATCATTTTTAAAAGAAATATTTAATTCATTTATTTTACTTTACCCCTTTGAAAGATGATGGAACATCTCATTTTAGTCACTCAAGATTCTCAATTCATTATTATTAAACATGTAAAATCATGATCGACCTTAGTTTTGATTATTTTCTCTCATCACTCATGATAAAAATAAATTATAGTTATGCTAATATCATGATAACATTCTCATTGTGCATAATATTATAAAATAACTAATTTCTCTACTTCTTAAAGATAAAAATCACATAAATCCTGAGGTATTATAATCAAGGTTCAAATGTCTCTGAGTTTTAAGGTTGGTAGGACTTAATGTTAAAAATTAAATATCAAGGAGAAGGTTTATCTCTTAAATCATAAATCATGATATTAAAATTTAAATTTTAATGACATTATCCACTTAAATTTATATCAACTCCCAACAACCCTAAAAATCCAAATTAAAGAATGTGATTAGTTTAATCATAATGAATGATTTGTGCTCTCTATTGAATTTTTTTTTATAATTTTTGTTTCTTTTTCAATGAACCTTTTGGAAAAAATTCTTTTTTCGAATAGTATGATTATAATAAACCTCAAATCTACCACCTAACCATGTATTATAAAAATCATAGGTCTATTAATGGTGATTCCTGGTTTACCCAAATCACAACCCATTTTTCTCATTTTTTGGTTCTTTTTATCATTTTCATTTTTTTCAAGAGGGGGAAAACAACAGAGTATAATGAATGATTCCAAAAACTTTTAAAATTCTCACAATAATCACCCACACACTTCTTCCTTAAAATATAAATATTCCCATTTACCAAGATTCTCTTCAACCACACACATCAACTTTAAAATATCATGCAAATACTAAGAGGAGGGTATGAATGGGTTAAAATATCTTGAAACATGGCTCGTTCCTCTAAAGTTAGTTCATGGTATCTATGGGATAAAGAAAGATTGATGTAAAGTTGGTATTGTAAGGATAAGAGTATTTTCAAAGGATTCTTCAATCATTTTAAATGTTTTTTTTTTCATATTCATATCTTTGAAAAGTTCAAATGATAGTTCTGGTTGGTGACATGTCCCAAGATCACTCAAGAAATATGCTCAAGATAAAATTTGAATTACTTGGTCTAGAAATCCTCTATGGAATGGTACAATCACTTAATGAATGATTAATAATAACAAATCAATTCACATTAATTTTAGAAAAATCAAAGTATGAAAAATGGTTAGCGAATTTTATTTACATGAATCAATTAATTCTTTCAAATAATGTGTTCTTATTTTAATATCCATGATTTATTTTAAAATTTTAATTCTCTATTTTACTCATCTAATCATATCAACACTAAAATATAAAACATGGCATCATAGTATTTCTAAGAAACTCATGTCTCCAATATTATTCAAGTAAATCATAATTCAAGTGTGGGATTGCAATTCTAACTTTAAATATCAAAACATGTTTTTGGAAAACAAATTAAGGAGTTTAAAATATGAACACTAAAAGTGAACTCCCTTTTGAAAAGAATCTTAGTCCTCTTCCTTCACAATTTGGGACTATCTTTTGTCATCATGAACCTATAAAAGAAAAAAACTCAATTAAGCATAAGTATCATTTCATTAATTCTTAAAAAGATAGGAGAGAGTGGGTTTCATGCTTAACTACTCCTAAAAAATGAAATTGAAATATAAATTCCTAGAAATAAAGTAAAGGGATAAGTCTTGGTATGATCCCCCAAGTGGGTAGTGAATTTTTACTGCCTCCAAAGGGTAGTATAATTTTTATCCAAAATTAGATGGTGGATGTATCTTCTTTGATATTAACCACCACATATAGATTTTCCCATATTTTGCTTCATCCTCCTGGGTGAGGAATGATCCATGTATAGAGTACACCAAATCCCCCCCACCACCTTATAATGAGTTATAGCTTACACGGAGGGGGTAGGATGAAGTATGGACCATCCTATTTATTGATTTATACTTGTGAAACCTCCTTCTCTTCCAGTATTGGCTTCGCATAGGCTTCATGAATTTTAATTTCAAAATTAGGGTTAGAATGTATTTTTAATTCGATAGAATTTAAAAATTAACAATATAAATCAGAAAAAACCCTTTTAATATGAGCATTCTCTGTCTTGATTTCACCAATCTCAGCCACTTGGATCTCTTCAAGGGCCTCCACAAATGAATTTCCAATAAAATATGGGAACTCTATGTGTTCCTCAATAGGTGAAGCTCTATGTTTTTCATCATCATATAAGGCATAGAAAAGATTTTCTAAATATAAATTTTCAAAACAAGAGGGAGTGATTCATAATTCAGTTTCAATAAAGTCGTAAGAGATATAGTATGAGAAAAATAAACTCCATTATTTTTTTTAGATTCAATCAATGCCTCGATGGTAAGTGACTCTTGGAGTATATTAGTAGTGTATGGAGGTAGGTATTTGGTCCTCTCCATCTATACTTCAAATTCCATCATTTTGGTGGTGTCTTTCTCCAGTGGTGCTCACTCTTTTTCTTTAAAAGGTGTGGGTAGATCATACATTTCCTCACATTCATTACAAAATTCATCCAAATATTATTGATCTCCTATATATAGCTCAGCAAGAAAGTCTTCATACTTTGACTCCTTAGGTAAGATAAGTACCTCATCTTCTTGTTCAGGTTCAGGATCAGGTTATTCTGATGATGCTTGGAAGTATGCAGTTATCCAATCCATTTTTCCTTAGAGACTTTTCACCTTTTCATCAAGATCTTGAATATCTTACTTGAGTTTTTGTTTTTCCACTTTCTCCTAGAAATATTATTGTGGATCCTCTTAAAAAGTGTCCGGAGAAGTCGATGAGAACTATTCTTGTGTCTTAGCCTCTTCTTGATAGAATTTGAAGAAGTAATCCCAAAATTTGATGAGCTCTCTAGAAAATCCTTCAACCATTGGTGTCTTGAGGGTCTCCTTAAGATCCTGGATGAGTTCCTTGAATTAATCCTCTTTGAAAGTTTGGCTTCATACTCCACTAATCTATCTATCCCATATTGTAACATCATATTCTATAGACCGAGGGGATTTATCTACTAGCTCTTTCACCTAAGAGTATTTGTTGTTTTATGAATTGAAAAAAGTGTCATATGAAAACATCATAGAATATTTTTTTAATAAAATTAAATAAAATCTATCTAAGATGTGAAAATAGAAAACGTAAATTAATAACTTATTGGTTCTCCAAAAACAGTTCCATTTTAGATGCATGCCTAACATGGGGCATGGTCAAAAGTAAATATAATTTTTTCTAATGTAGCACAGAGGTTGGAAGACTCATCTCACTTGAGGATCCTTTCAGTTTGGTTCAATCACTTAATCTATTACACCTAAGTTATCTCTTTTTTCTATTTTGATTAATTTAAGAAAACAATAACAATTTTTTTGGGTTTTTGATTAATTTTATAGGGAAATTAAAAATGAGAATTTAAACTAACATGAAAACTAGCCAGAATGAGTTAAGAATAAAGAACTTCATCTTGGGTTCAGCCTTGGATTCAATCATTATTCTCCTTTATGTTCTTAATTTTAGTTTGATAATCCAAACATGAAATCTCATGTTTAGAATATTATTATTTATTTAGAAATTAGAGTGTCATTGAATGCTTAAAAACTCTTTATTATACCTCCTCCTTTAATCAAGTTTGATGACACTCCTTGGTCTAGGAGGTGTCATCTTCCAGGACCCATCTCAATAGATATTTTTTCATCCATTTATTATCTCAAATAAACCATGTGAATAACTAACCAATGGAGAGATTTAAAAGTGATTAAATAAAACAATATATATTGATTGAGTTGTATGTAATTGGGGGAATCACCACATCAGGGACATTCACCTCACCCATGTATGTTACTTAATTATATCTAAAAACATAAAATAAACATTAAGGAAAATTCAAGAACACGTTGACCTTCCCTCGGGCCAATCATTGGGGTCAGCCTCTCATTTTTTAGAGTAAGAGATCGCAATGGTGTAGTGGATGGCAAGCGAAGAGAAAGATAGAGAATAAATAAAAATAGAAATAATGGTAAATGAATAAAATAAAAATGGAAGAATGGGGGATGAGAAGAGAGGAAGGGAGATAGAGTGAGGAAGGGAGATAGAAAATAAAAAAATTATGTAATTTATAAAGAGAACTAAAATAATAATATTATTAATATTAATCATTATTATTATCATTATGAATAAAAGAATTTTAATTGAAGAATAAGATTAGAAAGAATAAAATAAGGAAAATATTTTTAAAATAATAATGTCAAAATTATATTTATAATATTATTATTAATTTAATAAAAATGTTAATATTAATAATATTATTAATAATAATAATATTTCAAAGAGTAAAATAAAAATAAGAAGGGATAAGACATATGGATGGATGAAAATTTTAATAAAAATACATAAATTTATTTTATTAATACTAAAATAAAATTTAAATTACAATTGAAAAAAAAATTAAAAAAAATAAAGAAAATAAAAAAAAATGAAGAAGAATAAGAAATGGGGGAGGAAGAATATGGTGTAGTAGGACTCCTCCTTGGTGGAGATATCATTATTAGTGGTGTCAACTGGTGGTTTATAAAGGAGTAAAGGCTTCTTATATATAGGCAAGGTGGGTGGATCAATCTTAATTCCATTCAGAGGTCTCTCAAATCAGGGATGAGATCTTGGGGGATTTAAATCTTCCCAAGACTTGTGATGAATAAAGATTCCACATGGAATGAATTCAGAATTAAATGACTAGATGTAACTGGTTTAATCATTATTTAGTGTGGAAGAATCCACGTAGGCATCCTTGATGAGGTGGCAACAGCAAGCAGGCATCTGTTGGGTGAGTAGTGGTGTCCAGTGGATCTCAAATATCCATGAAGAATGAGGTTCTTCATGGGTTGTTACATGTGGCAGGTAGTAGCAACATAGGTGTCCAAGATGTAGAGAATAGTGGGATAGTGGTTATTATATGTATGTAGCGATACTCTAAGGAGGTGGAGAGCAGAGAGGAGAAGTAAAAATTTCATCTAGTGATGCCATGCAGCAGTGTTGTGGGGGCGGCATGCATGCGGTGGTGGAATGCATGAAGGGGATGCATGTGGTGGGTGCATGTGGTGGATGCATGCATGCGGTGGAGGCATGCATATAGTGGATACAAGCAGTCAGTGGTGGTGCATTAATGGTGTATAGGTGAGCGACAAGTGGTGGTGCCTACATGGTGTGGTGGCAAGCAGTGAGTGGGGGTGCATTAATGGTGTAGAGGCGAGTGGTGGTGCATGCATGGGGTGGTGGCGAGTGGCGAGCAACGGTGCATGCATGGGGTGGATACAATTGGTGAGTAGTGGTGCATGCATAGGGTTATAATAAGCGGCGAGCAGTGGTGCATGAATGGGGTGGAAATGAGACTACTAGCCTATTTTTTGACACAAAAATCATTAAAATAGTTAGAAAAATTTCAAACTATAATCAAGATGCCAAAATAAATTTAAAAAAAATAAATCCAATATATTTTTACTTTTCATAAAATCATTTTGATTCCTATCATCAAAAATTCCCACATTTAATTAAAAAATTTAAATTTAAGTGTTTTGACCTTGAAAATCACCCATAATAATGGAAATTTGAATAAATAATTGCACATTATTTTGGTATGTCACTTAATATGTCAGTGTGGGTATAGATGATGAGATTGAGTAAGACTTAGGACCCTTTTGGTAGGATTTCTTAGTTTCATTTTTTTTATTTTTATTTCCTTTCCTATATATGATCTTCCCATTGGGTGTCCTTTGCATTTAAGGTAAACCCATCATTATGGAACTCTTATATAGTAGTTATTTTTTCCATTTTCCCTACTTTTACTGGGATGGTTATATAGACTGATCTATATGTTCAAAATTACTTCTTTTTTTATAGACACTCTAGTAATGAGGGAATAGTCTTCCCATGGTAACCTCACAGGCCCTCTCCACTATTCATAAGCCTCTAGTACATAGGAAGGTGTTCTTGAGGTTGAATGGTGTATCTCCACATGGTGTTGGTTCAGTGGATTCTATATTGGGGCATTACAAAGTGATATCAGATCCAGGTTTCTTTTGATATAATATTTTTGAATAGTATACATGAGACTAGAAATGTGTTAGGTATTGGTAATGATCTCATTTCTATGAGTGATGAACCCACGCATGGGATAAAACTCAAGTTTCCAGGGAAGGGACTTGTTTTTTTATTTCTCATATTACAGTTTTATTTGATTTCTACCTTTATTGAGATATATGATTTGTGATGTTACTAGATGATTGGATTTAATCTCTTGTCCAAGTGTGGAAAGATATTGTGGGTGAGTTCATGTATCTTGATAAGAACATTGTATTTGTATATCATTCATATGTTTTCTATGATTGATATGTCTATTTATTAAGATTTATATTATCCCATGTTTTTATCTATCTGGTTTATATATTCCTATAATTTATGATTATATATTGGTAAAAGGTGTTTGTTTATTTAAAGTTTTAGAATTTTCATATATGGTCTTTTCATATATAAGTATATTGTGGCATCTTACTTGAAAAAATCCTAGGATTATATCTTGATTGATAGGTAGATATAAATGGATTGATTATTTTCTTATTAAATAATATTCCATTAATCATCCTATAAGGTGTATCCCCTCATAGAATATGAATGAAACTTTGTTTTATCAAACCATAGGATTATGGATATTTTGATAAACCTTGGAAAAGTTGAGTGTAAATCTTGATTTTAAAAGAGTGTAAACCCTACAACTCATGGAAATAGAAAATCCTTTGAAAGTGTTAAATTTACAGAATGGAATGGTTGGTTTAAATAAAATTCTAGTGATAAAAATATAAACTGTATTATCCTATATATTTTTAATGAAATTCTATTTAATCAACATTTAAAATTAGACCTTATAAAATGGTAAAGGATTAATGATGTAAATTTTGTAAATTGTTGAACCTTAAGTGGATAAGGTAACTTATAGGACTTGTGTTTTTGGTTTAAACCTAGTGAGGGTGTGAGGGTATAGAGAGAGATCTCAATTTTTAATAAGCCTAAGTTGGGTTTTTAGAACACTCAATTTCATGTGACCTTTAGATGGGGATAAGTGTTAACCTATGAGTAGTGTTCTATGTGAGGATTGGCTTAGTGTATAGGTGGTGGGACCTATTGAACCATGAGGGAAACAATATATTACTGATTTAAAGCTTTATGACCATCAATGGTAACCCATGAGAGTGGTTGACCCAATATTTTGAAGTTTCCTTGGGGAGTTATGACATGGGTAGATAACTTGGTTGATTTGATTAGTGCATATTTGATGCCTCCATGATTTGGTGTAGTTGTTTTTGAGTTCCTATGGTGATAGGGACTTTTTTATATGCAAGTTTTAAAAGGGGAATAATTTCTAAGATTTCTGGACCTGATAGGTGTGGACATGTTTTGGGTATGTAGTGACCACATAGGTAAGTGGTTTGGGTTCTGGAAGTGAAAATTTGGCTTATTAGTGTTCATGTGCTTGGCCTTGATATATAAAGGGTGCCAAGCCTGTTGTGAGAGAGTATTTAGGAAGCCTCTAGTTAGTGGGAGTAAAATATAGAGAGCACATCTTGTTACTTAGATAGGTGTGTGATCCCAGGAATGGTTATTATTGGATCATGGGATGATCAGTTGGGTTTGGTAAACTGATTTTAGTGGAGTGTGACTTTAGGTCCCTATGGAATTGGATTGTGTGAGGGTGAGAACATGTAGTTTAAATAAACTTGAAGTGGTATTCTTGTAGCTTGTATAGGTGACCATGAGGTGGAACTGGGTGGAAAAATCAGTGAATTAATGTCTTTTATGGTTCTAAATTTGAGAGAAACTAATGTGTCGATGCTCAGTATCAATGTTTGGGGGTTTAGGGAAGGTTGGTTAAGTGGTTTTCCCTATCAACTCTAAAGTGTGCTTCGATATATTAGAAAGAGTGGGGTTTGACTTTTGTAGTTTTAGGATCATTCTAGGGGTAGTGAGTCATGTTTTGGACCTTGGTTCATATAATGTACCATTGTAAGTAGGACTTATGGGGGTACTCTAGTTGGAATAGGACTAGAATGCACATGACTGTGGTTGGTGGTATAGGCATGTGATCCTAGTTGGGATGAAACATGGATTGTGGGAATGGGGTTCAGTCTATGTGATCATTCAGTGTAGAAGTATATGGTATTTTGAATTAAGTGATTGAATAAGTACACACTAGAATGTTTAGTGCCTACAAAGTTTGAGGATAGTGATCAGTCATGTGTGAGTCGAGGGTAAACGCCCTTGAAGAGGCATTGAGGGGAGATATTATTGAGGTTTGGTTGGAAAAGGAAAAGACCCTCATTTGAGAGGGGTAGATTTGGGTTGTATTGGAGTTTTGTAACATGATGGATCCAAAAGATCAGTCATGGTAAGGATTTGGAAAGATGATAAGCATGGAACAGGAAGGGTGACACATGTGTGCTAAATGAAGGACCTGTTGGTTACAGTTCTCTAGAGGTAGTGTAAGGATAGATATATGGTGGGGATCCCACCATAAGTTATATAGATAATGACCTTAACATGAATTATTCTTATCTAGGAACATGGATATAATTCTATGATCCATGAAATAAGTAATTTTGATGTTTCGGGTAGTTCTTGAGATTGATCTAGTTTGGCCACGTCTGATCGTTGTGTTTAGTGACAAATGAGGTGTTGGCTATTAAGATCGGGGTGTTGGCCTAGTGGGATGATGATAAGAGAACTCCTTTTGTGGGGAGAATTGTATTGGTTATGGGTGTGTGACCCTCATGTTGTAAAAGGTTGTTGGAGTGGAAGACTGATATATAGATGATCATAATGATACTAAATTTAGGTGTACTATTAGTCACCATATAATCTATATTCCTTAGGTAATTCCATAGGATAATCTCTTCATAATGAAGGTTTAAATCTAATTAGTTTTTCTAGGATCAGTATAGGATGTCTTGATCTAAATCTAGTTTGTGTGGTGGCATTTTGGTTCTTAGGGGAGAGCACAGTGAATAGTGTGGGTGGTTGGTGCTTAACCATTGAATGACATCGAGTGTCAGATTTAGACTATGGTGACTTGATTGGGTGGTTTTTGGATACCTTTTTAACTAGGTATTAAGATCAAAAAGTGATAGGGAACATAGGTAGAAGATGATATTTTTGAGGCAGATCAACCAGGGAAGGTTCGCCTTGAATTTTTACATAAAGTTAGATATGGTTAGTTAGAAACCTCATTAGGAGTATCTTTTTGAATAATAAGATCATGTTTTGGAATTTGGTTAAGGATTTTCAAGGAAGAGATAATGAGTTCAGGTTGTGATTGGATGGTAGGGGCACATCCATTTGGATTTAGAGGTGGTAAATTTGATTTCTTAGTGGTATTGACCGATTCTCTCATGAATTTTGAGTTACAGTGCATCTGGAACCATGCTGAGTGGATCAGTGCACTGCTGAGAACATGCTTTGGGATACATATTTCGATGGTGGAAGGTGTCATGGTTTGAAATCAACCTATTTAGTTATGTCTTATAGTGGGGAGATCCATTGTCTAGTTAATAATTTGTATGAAAACATGAAGGTTTTTCATGATATAAAGAATTAATGGAGAATCACCTCAATGTTCTATAAAGAATGAGAGCATTAGCTTAGGATCGAGCATCTTTATGTCATATGTTGGAACTATGTTCTAAAATCATGTAGGGAATTCAAGAATATAACATGACTATTTAGATTCAATTTTATGACTAATGTAGGTTGTTTGATGAAATTATATGTCCATAAAGACTTCTCTATGACAATAAGTGAAATAGTTAGGAGTTTGTAAGGCTTGAGTGTAAGGATGGGCCTCAAGCCTTAGTCAAAATTTTGAGTTTTGAGGTTGGTGGATGAGTTGTTTTTTAAACTGAGTTTTAGATTGGGAATTAGATATTTGGTACACATTAATGAGATGTTTTTGGATATGGTTTGAGTCTATATAGGTTCCTTTTGTTCTTGGATAAATCTTATGGGTTCAAGGTTTGAGATTTTAGATTTTGGAGGTGCAACATGGGGGGGAACGTTTAGTGATAACCATACTACCCAACTATGTTTCCCAATTTGTATAGGCACATGGTTTTTTCAACCATGCTTGTAAATTCATGAAACCATGCAAATGGCTAAAAATAATTATAGATTCATCTTCATGTTGGGTGCATGGTTTTTAAACCGTGTGTTGTAACCATGAAAAATGGTAGGTCTTGGACAATGAGGATAGCACTGTTGGTGTGTGGTTTTTTAAATAGTGTGACCAAACCATGATTCCCTTTAAAAATAGAAAATTTAAATTTTTACCATCCAAACTTTTATGATTTTAACACCATTTTCCCCTAAACTTTTTCAGTAGCTACCTTTTCCATGACTACTTCCCTCTCCGCTCCTCTAGGATGAATTTCCCTCAACCAGTGTCTGATATGAGTGATTCCAGATGCGTTGGAGGGACCTTGTTAAGTCTACCACTGATATTCCTATATTTCTTTATTTATTTAATTATATAGTTATCTATCATCTATTATATATAATATTCCCTATTTTCAGTGAATTTATTATTTTTCTCATTTTCTCCTGTTTTAGGCTGAACTGGCAGCCGATTTTGGTTGAGTGGGCTTTTCTAGGCATGAGGTTGGTGGGGCCAATAATTTAAAACAAAGTCTTATATCATTTTCATATGTATTTTTATTGTAGTCAAGATTTCCATGTCGTGGTTGGACTTGGTTTAAATTAATTATTTAAAATTGAGTTTTATTTAATTAAATACCCCTCCTTACATAACTTGGGCCTTAAAAATGATATATCCTAGTGGAGAACTAATAAAGGATTCAACCTTGGTTTTAGATAGATAAATGGTATTTTTTTAATAGAAAAGTAAATAGAATATATTAAAGGGGAACTTATGTTTTGACTATTTAAAAAAATTTGGATTAATTAAATGGTTGTGAAATGGAATTTCACAACCATTGACGTTGTAATGAAATTAAAATATTAATTGGCTAAATAAGTTGGTAAAAAATAAGGCCCTTATTATGAAATGTGATGATGAAAGTGTAAAAATATAATTTTGATGTGTGTTGATCAGGAATACCAGGATTATCTCCTAAGATTCCACATGATACATGATACTTGGGAATGTTAGGATGATCACTAAGATTCCATATGATACTTGATGGTTGGGAATGATGGGAGGAGTGATATTATTCCACGTTCTTGATAATGAATTTACAAGGCTGGGTGGAGTGACTATAGCTTTTTGATATTAAATGACTGGGTAATGCTAAAATTACTTCTCAGATTCCATGGTAATTCCAAGATAGGATTCTAGATTCCATGTGATGAATAGTGACTAGGGATTATTGGGATGAGCACTCAGATTCCATGGGAATTCCAGGATAATCTCTAGATTCCATGTGATGACTGATAATTGGTAAATATCATTATGAGAGATCTAATTCCATGGGAATATAGGGATGAGCACTCGGATTCCATGTGATAATTCATAGTACTAGGAATGCTAGACTAAACTATGGATTCCATGTGATTATTTATGGTTAGAATGATCAATGTGATGAGCAGAAAGACTCCCCCAAAACTAACTGAATTAGGTATGGTCAATCATGGTCATGAAACTAAGAATTGATATGATATAGTCATTCTTGGGCGTCACCATACACCTAGGTATCAGTGGTTGTTTCTATTTTTTCAAAATAGTTTTAAAATAGTAAAATGTGTTAAATGGAAGGATTTTTTTATATTGTTAAACATTTTATTATGGTACCTATACATGCACTTTAATAAAAACAAGATATTTTAGGGATGTCACTAGTGGTGGCCTACTGATATTTACTCACACCCTTCTCATGCCACCATGTCACTTAGGTACCCAAGAAGATATCACTATTTTATCATATTTTATAGGTATAGGGAAATTCCCAATGTTGATAATAGTTGGCTCGATATGCTAGTGTAGGTATGGATGATAGGACAAGACTGGACTCGGGACCAGTTTGGGAGGAGTTCTTAGTTTCCTTTTATTTTGGGTTTTTCTTTTACATTATATGATCCATACATGGAGGATCCATTAAATTTATGTAATACCCATAATTATGGAACTCTGATACCATAGATATTTTTGGAAATTTCCCATATTTGACTGTGATGGATATCTAGCTTGATTTATATGTTTGGTATTACTTTTTCTATTATAACTGCTCTAATAACAAGGGAATAGTCTCCCCATAGTAACCTTATAGACCCTCATATTTATTCGGTATCCTCTAGCATACAATGAGGCATTCCTGAGCCATTGTGGAACACCGGCCTAAGGAAATAGTTTAGTGGATTCTAGGTTGGGGAATTATATTTATTATGTCTCATAATCTCTTAATTATGACCAACCACCTCAGTGAATGAGTTAAAGTGAAAAGGATTATTAGAGGAGGTACACGGAGGATGATTCAAATGTCCATTGTATCATGTTATCACATATATCCAAATAAATGAAGATGAAATATAATGACATGGATATCTGCACCATTATAAATCATCTCTTAGAACTTGAAAAATAGAAACATAGGCTTAAGATAAATGTGATTTTCACTATATTATAAAATTTGAAATTGTAAAACGGTTACATATATAGCGATATTGCTTTCAAAATAATGAAATATATCAATCAATTATCAATTTTTTTCTTCCATATGGATAATAAATTATCCATTAATATCATATTATCATAATTATAACCTAAATTCTCTATATTCATAAAGAATTGTGGAATGAATTGTATGGAAAATACACTCAGGATTCTTTTGATTATGCTTTTCCAAGTTGATAGGGATTGGGGGGAATATTCTTCTGTACCCATTATAGTAAAAACGTGAATGAAAAGGTTGAAAATACTATAATGAGTTCAAAGTAGATAAATTATTTATAATATCCTTCAAAGAAACAAAAAAAATTAGAGGGATATCAAATAATATGAGACTATATGCTTCACATATGGTAAGAAAATAAACTCAAAGAAAACTTCAATTAATTGAAGAAAAAGAAAGTAAAATATTATACTTCAGGTATATTCATCATTGTATGTAATATTTATATTTCATATTTTGAGTATTAAATAAATATATAATTTACATATTTGTATCCAAATATAGGAACTAGGGAAGTTCAAAAATATTATAATAAGTATGGTGAACTTTTTAAGTAGTTTATGGAGGGTGATTCCTAAGTTATCTAAGATAATGTCATAAATTTTCATTTCCAAGTGGATTGATTCTTGTTTAAAAACATTGTATTGATCGTTACCAAAATATTTAAATCGGTGTCTGGTTCTAGACACAATGAGACATTATTTCTTATTTGAAATGAATGTTGGTTTGGTACGTCATATTAAATTTTTTAATAATTCTTGAATCATAGATATCCAATATCATCAATTAATGGTGAATATAAAATATTAGACTCAAAAAATACCTAGTTATAGAAAAATAATTCTTTTTCAAGTAAATACTAAAATTAATTATCAAGGATGTACCAAGAAGGGTGTTTAGACTCTTTTGAGCTAAAAATATTAGGTATTTTAATGTACATGTTATGTTTTAAGATAAATAACCCTTTATAAATAAAATTCATAAATCCATAAAGCTTATAGATATAGTTCAGCAAAATAAATTTGAACTATTCTAAGGAGAATCTAGAGCTATGAATTTATATGATTCATAAGATTACTTTAAGATATTTTCGAAATGAAAAGTAGGGTAGTGAGTATATACTGTAAAAGATATAAGATCCTATGGGTGGGTTGATCAAATAATATATTAACCAGTAATTCAATGATCATTTAAAATATATAGAGAATCAATTACTAAACTCAAATTACATTATAAACACCATTGTGATGATGGTTATAAGATAATTACTGATGATGATTTCATAAGTATTACAAGTCATCAATAATTCCTTTCATGGCATGTTTCTCAAATAGCAGCATTAATACTTTACCATATTCCATATATATTGGATAATGTATATCATGTAAGTTATGATATAGAATAAACCAATTATATCCAAAATTTAAGTTTTTTTATGAGAATAATTTTTTGAATATAATTTTAGATACGAACTTACATTAGGTAAACACTAAGTTCATCTCAATTAATTATCCAAAAAGCTACTTAGGAAATAACTATCCCATAGATAAAAAGGTGTTATTAAAGTAATTGACTATATTTATATAAGAGGGAATCTCTTGTCTTTTGAGATAGTGGTATAATTCTATATTTCAATGATTTCAAGGATCTATATTCACATGAGTTAGATTAGGAACACAATATTCCACAAGACTTAGTGTGAAGAGTTGTTCCATAGACACATATTGCATAAGAAAGTTAAAACTAAAGAGGTTATTTCATATTCAATGAGTTATATGATATATTATTAAGTAAGAATAATGAATCCAATAAGGAATTAGTAAATAAAATGGGATAAGATTGATAATCTCGTATTAATTCAAGAATGGATTCCATGTATCAAAATCTATCTTTTAATTTTGATAGTTTATCTATTATTTATAAATTTATTGATCAGTATTTAGGAGGAAACCAAACATGAATGTAAAAAAGAGTACCAATGAGGCATTATTTTATATATAATATTTCATGAAACTTCTGTAAAGAGACTATGAATAAACCTTTCATCAATCATCTATTGGATTTGGTGTCCTAGGACCAACTATTTGTACTTTTATTACATGCATATTTGATGTACTGAATATTAATAAAAAATATTATTACATATTTTTCATTATTATGTATGAATCTAATGTAATAATGTATTATAGTATACATCACATTGATAAAGTAATACCAATTCCCTGCTATGATGAGAACCTTGAAGTGTAATGATGATATTCTTAAATATAGTTCTGTGGTCGGATAATATACTATGATGAGAAACATGGTATATAGACTATCGGGCATGGATAATCATAAGAATATGAGGATTATTCTTAAGTAAGTTCACACTTGGTAATCTCCAAGATGGGAGATTATGAGAATATACCTTCCAATAGGAATTTTTCATGTTTTGGTGTCATCGTATATTCTTATCTGTGAGAATGTGTAATGGTCCTTGGACTTTAAGATTATCATTAATGTGTGTCATGAATAACACACTTATATTTGATGATGTAAACCATGAAACCATATATTCACAGTGATGTAGGGTATGATGGGTGAATCAAGATGGACATTTCATTAATGGATAAGTCGAGGAAGGATTTATCCCTTCTATATTTATGTAAGTTGATATCTCGTCCCTTTGATTAGAATAGAACCATCACATTAAATTACTTTTCCTTTGTGAAATGAAAAATTTATTTTAAATATTCAATGAAAGACATGTCATTCATATAATTTGGTGACACATATGTGCAGCCTATTTGAAGAGATATTGAGACAAAGTTATTATATTACAGAGTGATCATTCATATGTTGTTGTTTTCATTACAACATTAAGTTATTTATCTTGGGTGCCTTAAACCATTTAAAAATAGTAATCTTGAACTTTATAAAATCCACTCTAATTCCAATGAGAAATAATCCTAGAGGGTGAAACACTAAGTGTTTCCAATAATCTTGATTAAATTTTATTTGAATTTAATTAATTAATTAAATATTATTATCAAGACTGAGGGATAATTTTTTATGTTTTATCGATCACAAATGTTTATTGATGACTGAAATATTTAAAATAAATATTTATTTTGGAGTTTAATAAATGTTAGAGGAGTTCAAATGGACCAAGGTCGAGTCTGGAAACTAATATTAATTAACAAGCCGGTTAAATAATATTTTTTATTGTGCAAGCTGGCGCACACCAAAAAATAATAATAATAATAATAATAATATTATTATTATGTTTCATGGGGTTTATTAAGTATTATTATATTATTTAAGGTTCGAGATGAAATTAAATAATTATTTTAACATAAACCCAATATTTATAAATATACCATTATGTCTATTGTGTATTGAATCTAAAATTGAAACATGAGAACCGTTGCACACAATGAAACTCTCTCTTGAATCCTCCTTTCTCTCTTCCTCTCAAGAATAAGAAACATAATATATATCCCTTTGAGATCGAAGGATGCGTGATCAACACGAATAACATAATATAATTGACTCTCCTTGCTAGCACCTAGAGATCGATTGGTGTTTCTTAGAGATTAAAGGAGCACATGTGGGTCATTGGTAGAGGGATTATATACTTGGATCCTCAAAGCACAATGAAGGCAATCTGAAAGAATCTTTTCAGATGATTAGAAACTACATCAAAGAATGAATTATTAGATCAGTTATTCATTTCTTATGATATTAAATAAATTAATTATAAAATTGATGTGCAAGATTCCCGCATGAGGTTTTGTGTAACTCGATATTAAAAGAAATTTTAATTTATTGACCACCACTACATACTTCAAATACACCTAGAATTAAAAATTGGTATCAAAGCGGTCACAATTAAATTCATAATTATTTATTTTATTGTTAATCCATATGAAATCATGGTTGAATTTTCATTTTATGTTATTTTTTATTTAATTAATTTTTAATTTTCATGTTATAGACATGTTGATAATGTTCATTCAGTTTTTAATTTTATTAAAGGTCTAAGAATAAATGAATAATGACTAGAGATTTCATCAGGAACTTCCAATTTTTTGGCCAGTAAGATAGGGTTACATATCATGTAGTTGTAGTATACACTGTGCACCCTAGTATTCTACACTTGGCTATGTCATGGGATACACATCATACCATACATTTATTACACATGTTGTATGCCACATGTTGACCATCCAACCTAGAATATGGTATGTTTGATTACATGATGTGTATATAGGGTACACACTATATATCCTACATGGTCTAGCGGTATAAATTGAAAAATCTATATGGTCATTATACATAGTCAAACCATGTGAGACTAAAAACCTAGATCATTTATGATATACACGACATGTATGTGGTGTACATGACATGTAGTTCATCAATTTCCATGTCCGAGATACACACTGAGTCCTCAGTCTTGTTATCTAGACACATGGAATTAAAGATAAATGGATTGTAGCTTACGTCACACATCATGCAGTCTCTCACCCGAGAACACACTAAGTCTGTGGGCTTCATGGGTCTGTGGTATTTGGAAAACATGGAGTGCAGTTATCCTGTACCCTCCATGTAATCCACCAAATACACACTGATGACCCAAGAATGTATCTCAAGAACATAGCAATTAGAACACTCAGTGTGTAACTGATTAGTACATGCCTTGTAGTCCATCCAAAGTACACATCAAAGTGCTAGAAGTGTACCCTAGATACATGGAAACTGAGTTACTTGGTATATATATAGATATTACACACCATGTAGTCTCCAAGTAAATCCATAGAATTAAATTGCATAAAGTTGAAAATTGAATCATGAAAACCTTATTTTATTAATTAGAACCATATTTGTTTGAAATTTTAAAAATGGTTTTAAATAATTTTAAATGATCAATTAATTTATTATAATTAATCTATATTTATTAGTTCTTCCATTTATTTACCATGAATTACATAAATTGTGGGTATCTCCAAAATGAATTTGGATGTTCATTAAGATAAAATGGAATTAATTAATTAATTAATTAATGCAAGTTATTTTATCTTAATAATAACAAATGAATAAGGAAATGAAGATTATCCATTTACTTTTTTCATATAAATTTCATGTATGACTGTTCATGAGCTTGACCAAGACCTGTGTATATGTTATATTTTTTAATTTAATTTATTTCATGGGTTTTCAATTATTTATTATTAAATTAAATAGGATGGCATGTGAGTCATCCCTACCTACATTATTATGTTGGATCTGTATTTTTATGGTTATTTATATAATTCCGCTTAACTAAACCTTTGTTTCCCCTCACCTACATGTGAGTTATAAATACATGTAATTAATGGATATTTCCAACATGCATGGAGGTAAGATAAAACCATAATAATGTCAACCAAAGTGTTACACAGGTGGATTGATGGAATGTTGTAACTACACAGACTGATAATAGGATTTATTTACCATAGGTCATAGGTTGATTTATTGTCTTTACATTAAATCAGCCATTAGATAATTCTCATGAATCAGTTATTTAATTATTTATTTATTTTGGTCTATGCATTATTTAATTTTATTTATTCAAGATCATGATCACATAAATGAATGAATTAATGTGAAAATATAGAATTTAAATAAATGGATTGTGTGTAAATGTTTTATTTAGTATATTCAATTAATTAATTAACATCTACTTAATATTAAAAATAAATGTAAAGGATAAAAAAGATAAAATTTATACATAATAAATTAAAAACACTCAAATATATATTAAATAAAACTTGATCTTCCATCACTTGACTAGGAATAAAATCCTTAGAACTAAGTGTTTGACCAACCCTCATTGGGACACTTACTTTTAACATGGAGTTCTTATGAAGGTTATCAGTAGACTTAACCATATTACATCAAGAGAAGTATCCCAATCTAGAATTTATGTAACTTGGAGTCAAGTGTTGAGGAAATCCAAGTTATGATTTTAGGATATGGGAGTCCAATCAATAGATCAATGAGCTATAATCTCATAGTTGGCAAAGACATGCATACCTAAATACCTTTAAGTATCTTGACTAACCCTCATTGGGGTTATGCGAAAGGGCATATGGATCCTTTCCACTATAATGTCCTAGTAAGTATATATTCTGAGTTCAATGGTTATGGCTATTAAAACTTCATAAAATAGTGGTAAATTTAATAAAAAATAAATTAATTAATTATTTTTCACAAAATTTATAATCAATAAAATTAATAATAATTTTCTCTTTTAATTGTTGAATAAAATGTAAATTTATTCATCCACATTATCCCTCCTATCTATATTGGATAAAGAGAATATTCTCACAAGTAGTAACTTCCAGGAATGGTTCATACACCTTCAGGTTGTGTTATGCCATGAATGGAAATCTTATGTCCTCCTTCCTAAGAAGAAAGTGATGAATAGTTCCTTATTTATGAAAAACATTTGATCGATGTGGTCAACATTCAATGTTTAATGTTTTTTATATGTTAAGTTAACTCATTAAGTCTCACAAAAACATGGATGTATATAGAATTATTGAGTACCTCTATGGTATTTACTAGGAGATATCTAGACAAGAATAGTTTCATATATCCAAGGTTCTCTTTCAGAGCAAGCTTAGAGAGGGTTCCCTGGTTGGGTCTCACATAATCAAGATCATTAGATACATTGAGAACCTAAAGGTTCTTAGGTTTAAATGCCCTAAATAAATGGGAACTTATCTAATTCTAGCATCACTCCCTTAGAGATTCTCCATCTTTGTTGTAAATGTTAATATAACTAACATTGAGATGTCTCTGCCAAATCTTCTCACCCTTCTTATCCAAGTAGATAAGGAGATGAAGCACAAAAATCTTTTAGTCCTTGTGGTGAAAAAACAATAAGGTAAATAAAAAATATCTAATCCCAAATATTATTCATTCCCTTCCAATAAGATGAAGATCGATGGAAAGTTAATGGAATAGAATGTTGTTTTTTTTCATGTGGCTAGAAGGTCCACTGGAAGAAAAATTACACCCAGCCAAAGAAGCAAGGGGAAGCTTTTGGTGAATTTTTTATTGAGTTAAATTTATTTATTTCTAAAAAATAGGTATTATATATAGATTATGGTTCTCACATGTGTATTCAAAAATAGGAAACAAGTAGATTAATAAACATTGATCGAGGGGAGCTAGATCTATGAGCAGCCAACAGAGCTAAACTTGATGTTGTAGCTATCAAAAAAAACCACCTCACGTTGCTGACTAGAATGATATTAGTTTTAAAGGTTTGTTATTATGTTCCTTTAGTTAACAAAAACATTATTTCTATATCTATATTTGATATTGATAGTTTCATTTTCAAGTTTAGAAATAAATGTTTCCTCTTTTATAAAGATATAATTTGTTATGGTTAAGAACATTTAAATAACGGACTTTATGTGTTTTATTACATGAACCTAGTAATGACAATAGATAAAAAAATACTTCACTTGATTCATACCACACCTAACGATGGCATCATCGGCTAGGTCATGTAAATGAAAAGTTCTTGGAAAAATTATTCCAAGATGAATATTTAGATTCTTTTGAACTAAAACCACTTGGTATATGTCATGCACATTTTCAAGGTAAAAAGACCAAATCCCCATTTAGTAGAAAAGGTGAAAGGTCTAAGGATATTCTTGAATTAGTTCATCCATACACATGTGAACCATTTCTTATTGGGGTAATGGATGGGTACTCATACTTCAAAAAATTTATTGATTATTTTAGTAGATATGGATATGTTTACTTAATGATTTATAATTCAAATTATTTTGATAAATTTAAGTAATAAAATAATGAATTTCAGAACTGGGTTGGTAAGAAGATTAAGAAAGTACACTCAGGATATGGTGGAGAATATATTAATCAAAACTTCATTGATTACTTATGGGAGTTTGGGATCCAATCTCAACTCACTCCTCCTTATAAATCTCAGTAGAATGATGTAAGTGAATGGAGTAAATACACCTTATTAGACACTGTGAGATCAATGTTGAGTCATGCAAGTATTCCATTGTCTTTTTTGGGATACGCATTACAAACAGTATCACAAATACTAAACCAAGTTCCAACTAAAGCGGTAAATGGTATACAATACCATTTATGGAATGTAAAGTAACATGTGTTTTAATACTTACATATATAGGGTTGTTAAGAATTTTTTAAATCCTCTTTAGGTAAAAAAATTTCCCCCTAAGGTGCAAAGTATACCTTTATCGGATACCCCAAATAAACAAGGGGATATTACCTATATGATCCTTCAGACAAAAAGGTAATAGTGGTAAGACATGACATATTCCTTGAGAGGGAACATATATCTAGAAGTGATAGTGGGAGTGATATAGACTTCAATGGATTTGAGGCTCAAGCTACAAAAGATTTGGAAAAGGAAAAAATTTCACAAAGCCCAGCGGAAGAAGAAACTATTCTACAGACACAAATATTATGTAAGAGTACAAGAGAAGTCAGACAACCAAAATGGAATGGTTTTATAGTCACCAAGCATGGTGACTAATTATTAGTTGATAATAATGATCCTATGACATACAAGGAAGCAATAAGTGTCACATATGTTTCCAAGTGGAAATAATGCATGAATTCTGAAATGGATTCCATATACCAAAACCAATTATAGATTTTGGTAGATCCTCCTATGGATGTAAATCCAATTGGTTTAAAATGGGTATTCACAGAGAAACTAGATATTGAAGTACAGTTCAATACCTATAAGGGGTGGCTGATTTCAAAAGGTTTTAAACAGTGTTAAGGCATTGACTATGATAAAACATTTCCACCATTTTCAATACTAAAATCTATCAGAATTATACTTTCCATTGCAGCTTACCCTGTCTATGAGATTTAGAAAAATTGATTTCAAGACAAACTTCCTTAATGGGAACCTTCAAGAATATTTATATTTGACACAATCCAAAGGTTTTGTAACTCCAAAGGATACCAACAAGATATGAAAATTGAAAAAATACATTTATAGATTAAAGTAAGCATCTAGGTAATGGAACATTCATTTTAATTAATCCATAATGGGATTTGGTTTCATAAAGAAAAAATGTGATCCTTATGTATACAAATGGTTTAGTGTGAGTTCATTCATTTGATTAATAGTATATTTCGATGACATATTACTTATTGGAAAAGAAATACCAATCTTGTAGTATATTAAGGTGTGGTTGAATAAATGCTTCTCCATGAAAGACTTGGGAGAGATAAAATATATTATTGGGACCAAGATCCATCATGATATATCCAAGAGACTAATAAACCTAAGTCAAATTATATACATTTAAAACATACTGAATAGATATAGTATGGAACAATTTAAGAGGGGATTTTTTTGTAGCATCATATAACACTCATCTTTCTATAAATATGTGTCCTAAAACACATGGGAAAAGAAATAAATGTAAAGTATTCCACACACATTAGTGATTATATCAATCATGTATGTTATGTTATGTACTAGGCTAGATGTCGCCTACACATTAAGTGTGGTAGGAAGATATCAAGCTGAATCAGGTGCCTGACATTGGATGGAAGTCAAGAATGTTCTTATGTATCTAAGTTGTAATAAGGATATATTCCTAGTTTATGGAGAAGATGAGGAACAATTCATCATAGGAAATGCATATGCCAGTTTCCAAATAGATCAATATGACATGAACTCAAAAATGGGATACATCTTCACATTGAATAGAGGTGTTGTGAGATGGAAGAGTTTAAATCATGTTGTGGTTGAGAATTATATAGAAAATTTTGAGTATATTGTGTCTTATGAGGAAGATAAATAATCAGTATATATGAAAAAAATCATCCAAGGTATTGGAATTATACCTATTATTAAAGATCCTATCACACTATATTATGATAATATTGTAGTGGTGGTTCTCGCAAAAGAGACAAGGTCACATCGGCAGGCAAAGCACATACTTCATAACCATTATCTCTTGAGGGGTTTTTCTCAGAGAGGTGAGGTTACAGTTAGTAGTATTTCCATAGAGGAAAACATAGTGTCCCCCTTTAATAGAGTCTTTAATTAGCATAAACATGATTGTAATGTGAGTTCTATCATACTAAAATCTGTACGCAGTTGGCTCTAGTCCAAGTGGGAGTTTGTTGGAGTTGGTTTCCTAGGACCAACTATTTATACTTTGATTACATTTATATTAAATGTATTGAATATTAATAAAATTATTATTACAAATTTTTCATTATTATGCATGAATCATATGTAATAATTTCCTAGAGTATACATCACATTGATAAGGTCATAGAAATTACTCACTATGATAAGAACCTTGAAGTGATGTGAAGATATTCTTAAATATGTTTTTTGTAGTTAGATAACATACTATGATAGGACACATGGTATATATACTGTCAGTTATGATTACTCCTAAGAAGATGTGGCTTATTATCTTAAATTTCTCATTTAGTAATCTCTAAGATGGGATATTATGAGAACAGAGCTAGCAGTTGGAATTTCGAATGTTTTGGTTTCATTGGATATTCCAATATGAGGTCATGTGTAATGACCCTTATTCTTTAATATTATCATTAATTCATGTCATGATTTATGCACTTGTATTTTTTTGATAAAAACTGTTATTTCATATGTTCATGAAATGGTAGGTCATAATGGGTGCATCATGACTAACATGTCATTAATAGATAAGTTGTGGAAGGATTTGTCTCTTCCTTCTTTATAGAAGTTGATATCTCAGACCTTTGACTAGAAAAATAACCATCATAATAAATTTCATGGACATGGTGAAATGATGTATTTATTTCAGATATTCAAGAAATACATATCGTGTATATAGGTTGGTGACATAGATGTGAAACCTACTTGATAAGATATTGAGACAAAGGGATTATATTACACAGTGAGTGTGTGTATGTGGTTGTCATTATTGTGCCATTAAGTTCTTTCTCTTGTGTTCATTGACACATTTCTAGATAGTGATCTTTGAATTTAGGTAAGACCACCTAATGCTATTCAGAGATAATCCTAGAAGGTCACACAATAAGTGTTTCTTATAATCTCAATTAATTTCTATTTGAATTTAATTAATTTAATAAATATTATTCTCAAGACTGAGGAATAATTGAATTCATTTTTTATCTATCACAAATATTTATTAATGAAAAAAATATTTAAATTAAATATTTATTTTGGATTTAAATAAATTCTAGAAGAGTTTTAATAGACCAAGAATGAGTCTGGGGAAAAATATTAATTAATAACATGGCTAAATAACATTTTTATTGTGAAAGTTGGTGTGAACCACAATATAATAATAATATTATTATTATTAGGTGTCATGGGGTTTAGTAATAATTATTATATTATTTAAGATCTCTCATACAATTAAATTATTATTTTAACCTAAACCCTAACTCTATAAATAAACCATTATGTTTATTGTGTATTGCATCTAAAATCAAATCTTGAGAATCATTATGCACAATGAAACTCTCTCTCAACACCTCATTTCTCTATTCCTCTCAATAATTAGAAATTAAAGAAATATCCCTTCAAGATCAAAGGATGAGTGATCAACATGAGTAATGAAAGATAATCAACTATCTACCCTAGAACCTAGAGATCGATTGGAGTTTCTTGGATATCAAAGGAGTAAGTGTGGATCACCACTAGAAGGATTATATCCTTGGATTCTCATACTGCAATAAAGGAAATCCAAAAGGGTATTTTCAGATGATTTATATCTTTATCGAATAAATAATTCTTATATAAAGTACTAATTTATTATGATATTAAATAAATTAATTATAAATTTGAAATTTAAGATCCTCGCTCGTGGTTTTAGGAAACTCAATATTAAAATAAAGTTTAATATATTTCCCACCACTACATGCTTTTTCTATTCCCAAAACTAACATCATCATGGTAAAATTCCTTAGATTATACTTTTCATAAAATCCTTCTATGATCATGAAATTTGTAAAATGGATATCAATATCACCTTCTGAAATAGAAAACTTGTGGTTGATGTTACTAGAAGGTTTAGTGAAACCAAGTGATTCCAATAAGGTATGAAATTTGTAAAGATTTATTTATAGATTATAGAAATTATCGTGATCATGGAATATTTGTTTTGATAAATCCATAAGTGAGATGGTTTTATTATGAATGAACATGATATATGTGTTTACAATTGGTCAGTGGGTGTGCCATAATTTTCCATGTCAAATGTATTTTTAACGTATGGAAAAAACTTAAGTTTATTTTTACAGTTGGTTCACAGTATGATAAAATTATTTCTATAAGAATGAATTAAAGTAGTAACCTGGTTTATAAGTAAAAATATCTACTACGATAGATATATGGGGTTCATTATACTAATTCATAGTACATACATTGACAAGGTATTGAAATCCAAAAGATGGAACAATTCAAAAGATGATTTTTTTTCTTATGTCACATGGTGTAGAATCTCTACGTGATGATGTTTTAAGGCATAAGAGGAGATTAGTCTGAATATAATTTCATATTATTATGTTATTTGAATCTATTATATATTCCATGATATGTAAAAAGGTTTCATATTACTATGCATAAATCAGGATATGAAAATATCAAATGGTACTAGGTGAAATGCATGAGGTAGTAGTAGTAGTACCTGATAATACTTAAAAATTAAAATGGATGATTTCTTGGTAATTAGAGAATTTGGAATAATAGTTATCAAGGGGATAAAAAATTAGTCTTACTTCAGATTAATTTGATCTCGTATCATAGATATGATAAGTAAATAAGTAATAGAGGATTATTAAAGCTAGTGGTATCTATATCTATATTGACTAAGTCTGTTACAATTCCTGATGCAGGTTAAGAAGCGGTTTAGGAATAGTTTTATCATGTTTTAGGAATTTTACCAAGATAATAAAGTATTATCATAATTTATATATTTGTGTGTGTGTTATGATAAACTTAATACTATGGTATTAGTTAGGATTTCAAGTTTATGGAAGAATAAAAATGTTAAAAACTCAATTATATCATATCTTGAGGTATTTTCTCAAAGGAGTTGAGTCATAATAAGTAGAATAGTCAAAAAATAATATGGAAGACCCAAAATTTGTAGTCATACCTTATCAGAAGCATGTTTATCATGTGAGAGAAAAAAACTTTGATGGTAATTAGTTGAATTTAGTGCAAGTGGGGGTCTGTTTGAGTTGGTTTCCTAGAACCAAATGACTTTGTACTTTTGATTAACAGAATATTAATAAATATTATCATTGTATTATTATTCTTATATATAAAATTGTTGTGATAATGTCCTTAGACCATCTATCACATCAAAATGTTATAGTAGTTTTCCACTATTATGATAACCTAGAGATGTTATCATAATATTCTTAAAAAAATTTCATGTGGTCTATATAACATCTTTATGATGGGACATAGATGATGTTTGACTATCAGGTGTTAGAGAATCCTAATACATTGAAACTTATTTTCATAAAATTCACACTTGGTAATCTATAATATATGAGGTTATGAGAACAGATCTTCCAATGAAAATACCACATGTTATATGTGTCATTAGATATTCTTATCTATGAACATATGTATTGGTCCTTAGACTTGATATTGTTGTTAATTTTTATCATGAATTTTTTACTTTGATGTATGGATGAAAACTGTGATGGCATATGCTTTCAGAGAGGTATCATATGTTAGGTGTTTCATAAGTGATATAACATTAATAAAATAAGTGAGGAAATTATTTTTCCCCTTTTTTTTATGGAATAATATATCTTTATCCCTTTGATTGAAATGAATTTGTCTGATTAAATTCATGTTCATGGTAGTTTCTCTATGACTTCATTTCAGAATATCAAAGGAATATAAATCGAGCATATTGGTTGATGTCACAAGTATGAGACTTTTTTTATGAGATATTGATATAAAGTGATTATATTATATGGTGACATTCATAGAAAGGTTTTTTTTATTGTGACATTGAGTTGTTTCTCTATGGGTTATTTGACATGTTGGTATATGTTTATCTTGTACTTTAATTGTGTTTTCCTAATGCAACTGAGAAAGATTCATAAAATATCACACACTAAATGCATCCAAAATCTCATTAATTTTTATCAAATTTACAATTAACAGTAAAAATTATTCTCCGCTTATGGGATAATAATTATTTAATTGTTTTTGATCATATAAATTCAATCGCTAGTTTTTTGATTTTAGAATATGTGATTTGAATTTTATCTATTGTTTATTATTAACACGGTAATAAATGGATATTTATTTATTCACCGTTTCAGTGAAAAAAATTTATAAATATTTATTTAGTTAAAAAATATTAAAATATATATTTATTTGTGAGTTTAGTGAATATAATATTTATTTATTTATTAAATGAATAATATTTATTTAAATAAATATTTTATTCATGGTTTGATAAATTTCAAGGAGGATTGACAAGCTGGGTTAATGATCTTATAGAGGTGATATATTTACTCATGTGTTTAGTTCATGTCATCAGATACAACAAAAATATTAATAATAGTAATTTTTTAAATAGAGCTTACATAGAATAAACAATTAGATAAAGGGTTCTTATACTATTATTAATTATTTAACCCTTAGTATAAAAACCCAATTGTATCATTTTCAATATTTAAATATTTATTGTTCATGACAGAGAGATGATATAATTATCTTAAGAACCAAATATAAAATCCCCCTCCCTCCCTCTTAATAAAAAAAGAGAGCAAGAGAAATTATTTATTTTAATTAATGATGAAAAACATAAAGAATGAGGTTCCTGTGTGTTAGGAACTAAAATATCAAGGATTTTTTTTCAAATATTTGTGGAGAATGTGCAGATATAACTTGAGGAAACCTCTATTGGATTATCCACCATAATAACGGCATGATAAGAGAAGCAATTGAATTTATCAAGAAGAATTATTACACTCAAAGTAATTCTAATTATAAATTAATTATAATTTAAATGTGCAAGATCCTTTCTAAATGATTCTGGGGTTTCCCATATCAAGTTCTCAGAATATTATCTATTTAAACCAATGAAAAAAAATTGGACACCTCCTTAATTCTTCTATTTCACCCTATAACCTTATTTATTTAATTTTAAAGTCATAAGAAAGACACACACCCACCCACTTAACTCAATAGGTTCAAACAACCATCCCCTAAAGGGGTGACCTGTGCCATTTTTGTCCTTATTAAAGAACTATAGTACAAACCCCAACTGGTACATCTTTCCATGATTTATTTTATAGGATCACATAATACACCACTGCAATAACCATTTTACAATGAAGTTACAATTCTCTGTTATAGTACTGCCACAATGTTCCACCAGAGTTGGAGTTATAGTACACATACTATAGTGACTATCTATAGTGTATGTATAGTAAACTTCACAAACTTCACTATCAAGAATCAAATTCCAGACCTCTAGGGTGAATAGAAGAACCCAATACCCTTAATATTGATTATAATTAAAAAATACATTTTTAAAAGGAAAAAATGGGTCAAATACCAACAGAAATATAGTTACTCAAACACAAAACCATTTATCTCCCACCATATCTGAATTATAATAAAACTTGTTTAGAAATTCCCAAACATGAACATGAATTTGAAAATAAATACCCATTTAAAACTGGTGCACGTTTAATTACCCATTTATTTTATTATTTTTTTTAATGATCTTACAAGTGTTTATGTTCTGAAAATATAATTTAATATTAGAAATTGAAAAAAATAATGGATATGGATGGGGGATCAATAGTATACATGAAATTATATAAAGGTGATTAAATTCATAACTGAGATCAGAACATCCAGATATCTGTAGGATGAATGATAAGAGACCATCGTAGTCGAGGAACAACTAGAAGAACACCACTGAGAAATGGAACAGCCTCTTCTTTGAGAAATATTTATAATTAAAATTTTTTAAGAAGGTGAACATCTAAGAATAAAATAAACATATGGAGAAATATCATCGGGGTAATTATTGAGTTAAAACCAATTAGAGAAAATAGTGGCATAAAATCTTGAGGAGCCACACATCAGACACCTAGGAATTCAAATCAACTACAGCTGAAGAATAAAAAAGTCAAATGAGCTGAAGGAATGTTGTTTGAATATCTCCTCAAATTACATAACTCATAGGCATGCATATTTAATAAACATTGGTGAAGATATGAAGGATTATATAGTAGTTGAGAGAGAATAATATTGACATACCTGGTTAAAGATCTGGAAGTGTATTCATCCAATAGAAACCTATAGATGAATCATGTTTGTAGAGGATTACCTACTAATCAAGACAAAGGGATGAAAATGATAGGTTTCACCATGATTTTTTTTAAATTATATATTTTTTTAAAAAACAACATGAGGATAAATTTTATTCAAAAAAAAGTGGACCTCATGCATAGTTTTAAATTTTGATAATATATTTTTGAATATCTTGATTTGAGTTTAAACGGGGGTGCATGTGAAAGAGGTTTTTGATGGTGTGTGAAACATAACCTTGGATTCCTTAAAGTTTTATAAAAGTGCATGCATAATTGTATCATGTGGAAGGTAATTTTGGGAGTGATTCAATATGTGGTCCAATAAGAGGAGTAAGGTATATCCATGTTTATTATACCATATACGAAGCATTGGTGGTGGTAAAAAAAGATTCAAAATTGCATCATAACCCAAACTCCACTTTTAATGTTATTTTCTCAATTTATAGTTTTTTTTGCCTTATTATTGAGTTTTTGGTCAATCCAAACTAAAAATTTGAATTTTTTAGTTTCATAATATGGCACACAGTTGGTGCATGGTCAGTACTAACCATGTGGTTAACTATGTGAAGGATTAAATATTTTAATAGAATGATTTCATATGGTTGGTACATGATTTATCAGACCAGGTAGCCAAATTTTATAATGTTCCATGGGATTCAAGTTATCCCCTCATGTTTGGTGTGTTGTTTGAAAAACTATGCGGCCAAACCAAACAATCAGCCCAATTTTTAAAAATAAGTAAATTCACATTCTACCCTTTCCATAAATAAACCTCTAACCCCTCTATATCTTATCCCACTAAACTCGTAAGAACCCGATTCACAAAACCCTCTTCTCCCAATCTCTTTGGCTCAATTTCAATAGGAATCATTGTTTTATTCTTCATTAAATCACTCAATAAGAGTATACTCTCTTTTCTTTTGGTCGTTTACTATTTTTTTCCATGGTTTTCCTTGTTCTTCTTGTATCTGAACCATTTTTTACAAACCCTAGGGTATGAGGGTTGGTATAATATTACTTGTTTTAGTATCTAGGGTTTTTATATCTCATATTAAGACCCTTTCTAAAGGTTTCCATCAAATTTTATGAGCTTCTCTTTGGTTTAAGGTAGGTTTATCCATGGATAAGGATTTAAATTTAGAAACCATGATTTCTTGCTTTGTTTTCTTCAAGTTATAGTATCAATTTTATAGAAATTATGAAATTTACATTTAATTATCCTTGTGCCAATGTTTTCAAATCTTAAAATGGGATTTCAATAGCATCTAGTCTATGTAAATCCAAGAATTAATTTATAAATCATGTTAGGTGTTTTATAAAATATCACAAGGATTTCATCATTTAAATTCTTGTTTCAAAAGGATGTCTGCAATATCAAAGGACCTTGAAATATTTGTCAAAAGTAATAACCTAATAATTCATGTAATTTTCATGTTAATGGAAAATTTTAAAAAAGGTTTTGACTATGGTTGAGTTTTTTGTTCCTTGGTTATGAATTTATCATCTTTTTATATGGTTTGATTCTTATGATGTGTTTACCATTGAATTGAGTTTTATTTCATTTTAAAAACATTATTTCAATCATCAAATCATGTTTTTACCATAAGAATGGATTATCATGTTTTAAAAATTATTTTAACGATTTAAATTCTTGTTTGGTAACTTCTAAAATAATTTCATGGTTTTGGTTTCTCAGAGAGGGGTCATGGCCTTATTGGAACTTTGTGAAATTTTATTCAGAATAACCTTGGATTTTATTATTTTGATTATGATGAATGAAATTTATTATTATGGGTTGATGAAATGTATCTTTTTATATGAAATTTAGCATGTTTGAAATGGGATTAGCATATAGGAAACCATTTATCTAATTAGTGAAGACTAAAATAAGTATCCCTATGGATTTTTCCATATATAACTAAACCTATTGACTTAGATAATGATTTTGGTTACATGAATGTGTGTTACCACACCACTAGGCTGAGGCATGTACTCCTTGGTGATTGATTGGATGTGGTTTCATGGATGGGAGACACCAACCTACTAGGCCAAATGCATGTTCTCCTTAGTGGTTCATGATCACATTTGATAGTTGAACAATTAGTTAACAAGATGATATGAGAGTCTAGGGTTCCCATAACCTTAGAAGACTTAGGGATCTCTTATGGTGCATATTTTTGGAACATTTATTTTTATGGAATTTAGAATTTACTTATAACCTTTTTAATATATATTTTTCCTGAGAGTTAAATGTCCATATTTAATTCTTTATATTTTTTTGGTTGATGATATTCTTTTATTTTTTTATTATTATTATATGTGTGTGTTTCTAGGTGGGACATTTTGTTTTACTTTCCAAGAAAAATTTGTTAGTTTTTATGGTTCTTGGGTTTGAAATGGTTTTATGTTTTTTTAATTTTCTTTCCTATAAAAAAGGGTCTTGGAAACTTGTTTTGGATTTAAAATGGAAAACTTGGTTTTTAAATGAAAATTAGTTTCACGTAGGGTATAAATAATTAGTTTTAAGACAGAAATTGAAAACCTATTTTTGATATATGTTTTCAAACTATCATGAAATGATTTTATTTTTAAACTTTATGCATGGGTTGTGGATTTGTAATACTTACTAGGAAATAAATCTCAAGCCTACATTAATATTATAGTTTCAGGTTTAGTTTCTTAGGAATCTATTCTATTGGGAATTCTTCCTTCAGATTCCTCAAGGAGAAAGTTGGGTGTCAGTTTTTCCAAGTGAACATGAGTCATAGGGATGTTATAATTTATTATGTTTTAGCTTACTTTTTTTTATAATAAATGTATCATCCATCTCAGCCTTATTAATGTTTTTTAATTTCTTGATATAATTTGTTGTGACTCTTTTATATAGTTGGTGTGAGTTTCATGTTTACTTTTAGCCATGATTTGTGTGTCTTATTTTTCTTTCATTTATACTTATCTATTTTTCATGGGAATATAACTTATGGGTGGGATGTGATGGATTATTTTTATGATTGTACTTATTATTTAATTATATTTATTGGGTGAAATTGTTCCCATGTGCTTATATCCAATTCCCTAACACTTTTTTTCCAACTGAGGGTAATCTGTAATGATCCTCAAGTATGACATAGGCTGGCTTAGGTGCCCAGTCTATGGAAGGCCTGGGTTGGTCTATAATATAATGATATAAAATCCAAGGTTCTTAGATAGAGTGACTAGATTCTTGAACTATCATTTCTTATTCGGGTAAGATTTTTAGATTGTAGGTAGTATTTTCAAAGCTCAAGAGGTAGGTATCGAAAGAGTCTAGCTAACTTTTTCTCACCCATATCCTTGAGTTACAATGTGTGGGTAGGTTGAATTGTGAATTTTGGAGCCAGTTTTCATTTATTCAAAAATTTTTTGGTATTATATGGATGGTTTTTTTGGTTTTATTGAGATGTTATGAGTTATTTCAAGATTTATCATGTTTTTGTGTGAAAAATATGAGGAGAACTAGAGGTGAAAATTTATATTTTATGATTTTTTAAATTGTGTAGAGCCTATTCCCATAGTTCCCCTAAGAATTCAATAACTGTTGAATGATTGGAGCATGGTCCACAAAACCATGTGGATAAACCATGTATAACCACTATCCCCTCTGTAAATTTTTGTTTGAACCCTTTATTTCGCATCACCTTGGGTAATGATTTATTATTTTATGGGATGAATTAAGGTATGTTTTATAATGTTTCAATATTATTTGGTTGAATTATGATAATGAATTTTGTTGAAAAATTCAGTTTCCATTAGTAGATGTCATGTTCTAAAAGTAATAAATGAGTTTTTCTGAAATGATTCTAATTGATTTATATATTTTTGGATCTCCAAATGGTTTCAATAAAGGATTAATAAAATTAATAATAATGTTAAGTTAATTTTAAATTAGTTAATATGTTTTCTAAGATATATTGGATTGAACTCAATATTTATATTTTGAAAATGATTTTAAAGAAAAAATAGATAAATATATGGGGTGATTTTCTAATGGAATATATTTTTTTTGAAAAAGGTGTGGGTTATTTTGAACATCAATTTATAAAATGATTTTTAATCATAAGGTGGGTTGATTTTTGAATTTTTAAAGAAAATTTAATTTTAAATAATGAAGTTTTAAGATTGAAATCTTTAAATAGATTTCCTAAATTTTATTGAAATGAATTTTATGTATTGGGGTGTATTAATGAATTTAATTTCAAAAATGAGGGTTTAAAAATGGTAAATATCCTATTTTTATAAGGATTATAAAATAAGATTTTTGTTTTGTTTTTAATTTCAATTTCTTGGGTGGTGGTTACAACTTGATCCGTTGAATTTTTCCTTTACCTTAGGTTACCTAGTTTGGTATGAGTTGATATTTGGTGTGTTTTTATTTGTTTTTTTTTTGTTTCTATTATTTTTTTATTCCTCCTAGAAATTATAATGTGATTCATGGGTGGTTTTTGTTTTAGTATGTTTCTGAGTTTTGTTTTTTTGGTTTAGGAAGGTGTGATCCTTATTATTGATGGTCTTTCCTAGAATACAGGTGGAGGGGATGAAACTTAACTCTTCATAGTGGTTGATACTTGACTAGGGGTTCTTATTTAGTATTTTTTTAATGAGTTGAATTATATTTTACTTGATTCAGTTTCTTATGACTATATATATGTTCAATTTTTGGAGGAGACCATCATCCAGACCAGGTTTGGGAGTATTATCATCTGACCTAGATCCATTTGTGGATGTGATCCATAGTTCTATGGAAATGGGTTTTAATATGGGGGGATAACCTAAGATGGGTGGTTACCCTACTTATTTTGGTCTCGATAAATGCCCTTTATCTCATGGGGGAGAAACTCCTTGGTATGATTTAATGTGAGTGAATCTGGTATTATAAATTCTATCATCCCATTTTGCCCCATAATCATGGAGTATTTTGGGTTGTTTCTGAAGCCTTTTTTTAATATCATAGTTTGGGATAATTTTTACCTTGAGTTTTATTGGAAACCTAAATAATTTATTTGGTAAAAGTGTAGATGTTCCATCAGTTTAGTATCCTAGCAAACTTCTTTGATTCAGAGTGTCTTTGTGGTTGTGATTTTTTCCTTGGAGTGTTTTTCTATTATTTCAATATTCCATCCTAGTTGACTCCTTATGGGGTGGAGACCTAGTATCGGCCTTATATTCATTTGTTTATTATCCCTCATTGTTCATTTCCTCATGTTTTGGTTTGGGGTTATGGACTAAAATTATTAATATTTGTGGATTTGGATATGTGGTTTAATTAGACTATTTTTTTCTATTTATGAATTAGTACTTGTGTATGCCCTTGTTTTTCAAAAATATTTCTCATTTAAGTTATTATTTCTTCTATTTGGTTCTATTTTTGAACTCATCCCTTCTTATGTTCTTCTATATAGTCTTATCATACACAAAATCAGTGACTTTTTAGAGGAATAAAGTGTTATGATGGGGAGAATTATCACACAAAAACCTTCTATTTCCTTTTTATTTTATATATTTATGGTCTTGTGGACTTGTTTTTAAGTTATGGGTTGATTCATATTGAAATTGTTAATTTTTTATATTTTTGGAACACGGTGCACGGTTAGTACTAACCATGTAGCTAACCATGTGATGGCCTGCAGTTTTTAGTATAATGGTTATGCATGCTTCATGCATAGTTTACCAAATAATGTAGCTAAACCATGAATTATGCTATTTGATTTCAGTTATCCTAACATATTTGGTTCACAATTTTGAAAACCATGAGGCCAAACTGTGCGATCTACCTAGTTTTTTAAAATAAATAAATTTATATTCTACCCTTGCTCTAAATAAAACCCTAACCCCTCTAAATCCTCTCACATTCAACCATTAATCACCCTATGCATGAAAAACTCTTATAATCTACCCTAATTGAATCTATTTTAAGATGTATCATCATCTTATTATTCATGGAATGATTCGGTAAGTGTCTCATCTCTTTTTATTTAGTCGTTTCCTCTTTAATTCTGTAGTTTTTCTTCTCCTACTTGTCTAGGCACCATGTTAGTCAAAAACTAAGGTGTGAGGGTTGGATTGATATTTTTTTATTATATAGGGTTTATATACCTCATCTTGAGACATGTTCTAGTGGTATTTGTTGAATTATTCAAGCTTCTCTTCAGTTTAAAGTAGGTTTCTCCATATGTGGGGGTTAAAATTTGGAAACCATGATTGCCTTATTTTTTTTATTCATGTTATGCTCTAAATTTTATAAAAAATATGAAATGTATATTTAATTATCCTTATAAAAATATTTTAGAATCTTGAAATGTGATTTCAATGGAATTTAGGCCATGTAAAGTTAGGAATTCATTTATAAATCCACTTAGGTGTTTAATAAAATATCACAAGGATTTCATCATTTAAATTCATATTTCAAAAGGGTGATTATGGATTCAAAGGATCTTGAAATGTTTTATAAAATTAATAACCTAATAGTTCATGTTAGTTTTCAATTTAAGGAGTGTTTTAAAAGGGTTTTTGAATAATTTTGAGTTTTTATGTTTCTTGGTTATGAATTTATAATATTTATTATTTGTTTTGATTTTTATGATGTGTTTACTATGTAGTATAGTATTATTTTTATATAAAAGTTCTATTTAAAGGATCAAACCATGTATTATCATAAACAATAGATCCTCATGTTTTAAACCTTAGTTCCTCATGTTTTAAACCTTGGTCTAAATATTTAAAGGCTCGTTTGGAAGAATTTAATGGTTTTTGTTTCTTAGAGAAGTGTCAAGGAACCATTGTAACTTTTTGAAAGTGGATTGTTAATGGCATTGGATTTTATTATTTAAATTATGATGATAAAATTTCTTGTAATTGGTTGATTAAATTCCCTTTTATATATAATGTGATATTTTTGAAATGGGATTAGAACATGAGAACTTTGGTATCTATGTGGGGAAGACTATATTTAGTATCTTTTTATATTTCACTATAAAAAACCTCTTGACTTAGATAAGGGTTATGGTGTTGTGGAGGGGAATTACCACACCACTAGTCCATGAAATTAACTCCATAGTTGTTGGTTTGATGTGGTGTAGTGGATGAGCGATACTACCCTGCTAGTCCAAAGGAATGTTCTCCTTAGATATTCACGCATGTATTGGATAATTGACCAATTATTTAACATGATTATGTGAGGGTATAGGGTGAACATAACATTAGATGACTTAGGGATCTCCAATGGTGTATGTTTTTGGGAAATTTATTTTTATTTCAATTAGATGTTACTTATAAACTATTCAATATTTTTTTCTTACCTAAATAATTAAAAGTTCATCTTAAACTATTTCTCATTTTATTGTTTATGATATTGTTTACTTTTTTTATTCTTATATATGTGTGTTTCAAAGTGGGTTGTTTTCCTTTAATTTATAATAAAAATAGGTTAGTCTAAAATATTCTTAGATTTTGAATTATTTTCCTTGATTTTCATGCTATTTTATATATAAAAATATCTTAGAATATTTATTTGGGTTTAAAATGGGAAAGTTGGTTTTTAACTAAAAACAAGTTTTAAGTGGGATACGTGTGAATGGGTTTAAGAAAAAAATAGAAAACTTATTTTAAAATATTTTCAAACTCGTATGAATGTATTTTATTTTTAAATTTTATGCATGGGGTTTTGATTTGGAATGCCTATTGATATATCATTCTCACATTTGTATTAACATTTTAGGTTTAGTTTTAATTTTTTAGGAAGCTCCTCTCTTGGGATGTAAGGGATTGGATCATTCTAGCCCATTACCTTTCATGTTTCTAAGGTATGTGGTCCATGGAGGAATCCTAGAGAATATTTTTTGGAGTTCGGGAGATGAAATATAGATGTAGGAGAATTTTACAACAAGAACAGCAGTTCACAGTGTAGTAGAGTAGTTCACGACCCAAATAAGTTATTCGTGAATTAAGAAGGGTGGTTTTTAGGGTATGATTCAGGATATGAACCATAGGTTTATTAAATGAATGGATGAGGGTTTTATTCAATGAACTTGTACCCAAGAACTCATGATGTGAACATGAATTTAACAATGTGAACATAAATTTAACAATGTGAATTGATTCGAGTTTATTGGATCAAGGCGATCCATTTTTTTGGTGAGTCTTAAAACTCAATCCATTCACAGCATGAATTACCCATTCATGATGATAATATACATCTAATAGAGTTCATATATATCAAAATACACCCTCTATTTTCTAATAATCCTTCAATTTTCTCTTAAATCCAAGAAGGCATAGATTCTTCTTTAGAGTGTTTTGATGCCCTTCATAAACAAATTGATCCCCGACTTCCCGATATCGATCTATGGTGATCTGAGGTGATTTTTTCCACTTTATCTTGTGTTTTATTATCAAATTGGTTTTTCCTCCTATTCTATCTTTCCATTTTATAGAATATTATATCCTTTTTCATATGGATCTCTTTTCATGTTTTCTAGCATGGTTGTGGAAAAACATCCTTGGAGGGTTATAGAATCCTTGTGGAAGAGGTGATCAAAGTTAAGCATTATTGTTCCATTCTCTATTGAAGAATATTAAAATCATTGAGGTAGAGGATTCATTGATTCTCCTTTTTTATGGGAAATCATAAGGTTTTCATGTTTTATCTCTTTTTATGGCGGTGGAATTAACCCTAATGAAGATGAAACTTGATTAATGAAAGAATTAGATTGGGTTGTTATTGATTGTATGTGTTTCCATAATGATAAAAGTTTTACTCTTTTTTTCTAGATATTTTTTTATCTATGTATATTCTTTGTTTATCATATTTTTTTATTTTATGGTATAATATGTTTGATATGATAAAAATGGTTAAATCATGTGAAGCTAATAATACTACTCGATAAAGAATTAAAGGGGATTGTTTAAATTTATTTTTCTTCTTATGATTTAATAAAATTAAAGTAATGTTTAATTCATGTTTAATTAAAAAAAAATCTTCTATATGTTAATGGAATTGGATAAAGAACATGAAGATGAAAATTCTTGTTTTAGAAATAATAAATAGGCATATTAATGGAATTTTTTCTCATAAATTTTGTTGAAACTGGAATCTATGCTTGAAAGAATATTTAGATAATTTATTTATGTTATAGTTGATTCCTTAAGGTTTTCTATGGTTGTAACCTGAAATAAATTAATTTGTTAATTTGAGGTAGTAAATAACAGGTTGTTTGATAAAGAAAAATGTTTGGATCCAAGCAAGCCTATTTTCTTATAAAGGATGGATGCAGTAGTTTTTTGGGTCCTAGATGCCCTGTTGACTTTATTTGTTGTTTGATTATTTCATTGTTTATTTTCTCTAGATGTGATCCTTGAGATCCAATGAGATTTGAGCCTGGCATGGAATATGGTTTTATGAGATATAGGCAAGGAGGCCAAGGTTTGTGGCAGCAGTTGGTGCCTGATATGGTGAGATGCATGGTGATATGCATAGTGGTGTCGGTGATGGAACTAGGATTGATAGAATGGGTTGAAGTTAGGATTTATTATGGTTGTGCTAAAAAATGGGATGATTTCTTATTAATAAATCTTCTTTAATGTTTGGTTGGTTGGGTTTCTTATTTTAAAATTCCTTTCCCTGCTACTTGAGGCAGTTGGTTGTGCTTGGTTTATGAACCTCTTTTATGGTAGATTAAGATGTTTACAAGATTACCTATAATTATGTAATGATGATTAATAATAAATTTTTTTAACCCATGATCTTAATGATTTAATGGAATTAAAATGTTGATAATCTTAAGGAACTATGGTATCAGTTAGACTATACCTGGAAAGAATGGACTTTAGTTGGTTGATAATGTCAATTTAAACAAAATATAGTTAATTAATGGATAATTAATTAATTAAAATAATATTTAATTTGTAATTAAAGGAAATAATTAATATAAATTAAGTTTCTTTAAATGTTTGTGTGCTTGTAGGATATCTAGTTTTTAGTAGTGGTAGTCGGGTGTCTGAGATATGCTTATTTTAGTTTAGGTTAAGGCTAAGTTAGTACCCACATTGTGGTTGTGAAATATATTATATCATGTATGTTATGTGATTTCAAATGCTACCTCACCCATATTGATAGGGCGACTGATACCCATTAGACTCTGGGGGATGTATTCTCCAACATTCAGTTGGTATGGAATGCATAGTTGACTATCCCATTTAGCCCTAATCTCTAATCCTAATAGTATTATGTTCTTATATATATGGTGGTTACCTTTACCATATATTCTTGTAGAGTGATGTAATGGATTGTGGTTATTTATAATACATGTGTCTTATGATGTAGTATCCTTTGGATTATTATATATATGACATGTATGAGCTATGATGGCTTGTGGTATAATACACAGCATATAGGTTGTGGTGTCTCCTCAAAACTACTCAGTTACAATATAGAGACATGACATGGGATTATGAGATGATGTGATTCATAGGTTTCATTGTACATAATTATGGGATATGATGATACATGTGTTTCATGATATGATACTTTAGACAAAGTGTCTTTAGGTTAGCTTATTTTAGAGAGAGATGGATCAAGATGTGTGATGTTATGGAATATAGGAAAACTAGTAGGGAATTTATATATGGGTACCTTCTTTTGATATTATATTATATGATAACTTGTATGTGATACTTTGTGAGAGAGTCATAGTGTGGCTTGAAACTTAGCATACCAGTTTAGGTGATGAGTTAGCATCACTTATTGTTCAATAAGCTTTAGTATGATTTCTTTATCATTTTTCATTTGAGTCTTTAGGGAGGATCATGCTGAGTATACATGTTATGATCACCCTAAATATATATATATATACTTTTTTCAGTTTTTCAAGAGCTGGTTGGAGATTGGGTTGGATATTACTAGCTCGGTAAGTTTTTCAGGAGATTTTTGGGGTTCGAGGTCACTGTAGAGGATTTTATTATGGTACTTATAGTTTTCTCTTCATTTTTTCAGTTTTTATGGATTTACATGAATTTAATTAGGATATATCTTTACTTTTATCTTTATTAGGAGTTGTTGGGTGTTTGTTGTCTTATCTATCTATTTTTATCAAATATTATATGGTAATTCCTCCAATTTGTGTGTGAATGATATACTTTTGGTGGTTGTCTATAATCCATGAACTACTAGATGTGGGATTTGGGAATCATTATCTAACTTATCTCATTGTATTCCCAGGAATGGTACCTTTGGGGGAAGTGGGTCATGATAGATTGGTATCAAAGGTTTTGGTTGAGGGATAGGATGGAATTCAAAGGTAGAAACAGGCGAGGACTGCATAAGTTGGTAGGGAAATAGTGTCATCTAGGTATAATAAGTGATGTAAACAAGGTAGAGTATGTAGGTATTTTTGGCCCCCAATGATCTATTTCATGGACCTTTAAGTTTACTGGGCCTACTAAGTGAAGTTATAATGGTTGCGAGGTAGAAAACAAGGAATAGATCATGTATCATACTTCTTTGTACCTTTATTTGAAATGGTTATCCTTGGGAATAGGTTTAACCTTTAATAAATAAATAAATAAATAATCTTAAATATTATATATTCCAATTTTAGGAGTCTCTAACCATTTTTTCTTTTGCAAGTATGGCTCTAAGTTGATATCCTCATCAGGTTTACACCAAAGATATTTAGTAGGATGTACCAATATATTGTTGTAGGGTTTAGGTTGAAAAAAATGACACTTAGGAGAGGAAAATATAAGAGTTATTAGTGATGGATTATGAAAAATTATAAATTCTCCTTTTTAGGCTCTGTGAGAAAGGACTACTTTGAGGGGGTGGAGATAACATTCAGTTTAATCCATGCTCAGAAGGAGCACTAGGTTTCCTTGGTTGTGATGACTCTATATGGAGCATCCAAGAAGTGGTGGTTCTTGTTCCTTAGGTACTTTGAGGATTTATAAGTATCATGTAAGAAGTTTTAATACAAGTTTTGAGTAGATATTCTATATTCGACTATGAAGGTGTTCAACTGCCATAATCTTCTTATCCTTTTATAGGGGAGTTCTAGAATGTGATAGTTTGAGATCCATTTTAGTACCCTTCTCTGATATGATTCAAACCTATTACCGGGTGAGGAGTCCATGGAGAGGAATTTCAATAAGGCTCAGTATCCATAGATCCAGTTCCATGTCACCTTTTTAATGTTGCCGATGTATCTTGATGTGCTGGTGAGAGTACAGATTATTGAGAGGATACTAGCCAATTCCAGATTTCCATGAGATGGGATTCATCTAGAATATTAAAGTAATATATTTTTTGTCAGGGTTTCACAGTTTCTTGGATATAAGAGCTTTTAGATAGATAGGGGTAGGTCCTAGCCCTCATCATCTCATTTCTTCGGGGGTATTGGACCTCAGTCCTCTACCTAGGGATCATATGCATGTTTTTTTTATGGAGGCAATGGTTTTCAGTATTGATAGTGCCTAACATTTTTGATAAAGCAATGTGTAGTGAGTGTTCTACTTCAGGTTTCACCATTGTGGTTGTTTCATATAATCTATAAGCAAAACGGTGATACAAATTTGGATCATCAGAGGGGAGAATGGGTAGGAAGAAGACAACCCCATGATTCTCCTCGTCCTCATAGAGTATAGCACATCCATGTATGTGGTCATCATCAGGGTAAAAGAGGTTGTAGAGAAGGTGTTGGTTAACTACAGTTTCTAGAGTTTCTAGTGTTATGAAATACAAACATCTTCTAAGGTACCCATTTCTTGTTTTCTACTTGGGTGTATTCTTTTTTTATTCAGGATATATAGACTTATTTATATCACCAACCCTAGTCCATGATTTGGGACTTGAGGTAGAGAGACTTCCAATTCCCTTGGTGTTGGCTACACCAATTGAAGGTTGATCTTATCTAAATGAAGTATGTGGATATTGTGGTCTAGTGATAGAGTATCATCATTCTTAGGAAGACTAGTTATGTTTTTAGATATATCCATTAAACTTCATCCTCAGTATAAAATGGTTATATTCATTACAGTCTGTCATGGATTTATTTAAGAGGCATATTGTGTTATATGATTATGATGGAAAGTTTTTCATATTCCTTGGTAAGAAAGACCTTAGATAGGTTGGGGGTGTATTACATCCTTATCTTCCTTGATGGATGAGTTTATGTTGAGTTCTTTTTAGGTTCATCCTGTTAGGATCACTTTGGGATAACCACACTGAGATGGGTGTGAATCAGTGTGTGATGAATTTTTATCTCTTTAAAGCTTTTATCCATTTTCATTACTCTATCACTTATTCAATGAATATTTCTATTTTTTCTTTACATGTAATTATAAATCATATACATAAAATAATTAATCATAAAAAACCCTATGATTTGTTAATGAGGTTAACCTCCAATGTGGATAACTATGTCTCTAGTGTATGGTGGTTATTATCCCACTCACACATATCTTCCTTTTATTATAAAATAAATCATGAGAAGGGGTATAGACTTGTAATCATTTTCATAGAACCAACCAGATATAATACAAGATTTTAATTTAAATAAACATATTATAGGATATCATAATTTCCCTTCTGAAGTGATCAGAAGTGTAGAAAAAGTCTTCTTCTCTGGACACTAATAAATTATGATCAACCTCATATGACTATAGAAATAAAATGTCCGATACTATCTCACAGCAATCAAAATATTGTCTCAGTAATGCAAAAATTTATTATGTAAACACTTCTTCCTATTCATTCATAATAATAACAACATGTTGTATACTGGTATTCTCAAAGTTCTTTGAACCAAATAATATTTAGTAAAACTTATCTTAGACACTAATTATTATTCTTCATTTGATATTCGAAAAACAATATGTGATATTCAAATTATAGTTTTGAATTATCAACACTTCAATAAATAATGATAATTATTATTTTTAAATAACTACTAACATGAAATTTTATTGGATCCGAAGGAAATAAACTCATGGTGGTATGAAGTGGTGGATCCTAAGATAATCCCCACTAACAATTTCTTAAGATTCAGGGGGATGGAACCAATGTTATATTAATTGATAAATATTTATCTAGGTTTACTTTTGTAGTAAGGATATCCATGGATTATTCTATTTTATTATTTGTTCATAATTTTATGTAAGTGGGTGACTTACTATTTCTCATGCATGCACATTATTGCATGCATGATTTAAATCAAATACTTCTTCTTCTACATGAATTAGTATATCCTATGATAACTATATTATTTATCTTTACTGCATTTGTATAAACATTATATATGGATGCTCAAAAAAATCTTTTCATATATCCAATGATATGTGATCTAATATCCTTTGAATGGAATGATCATGAAATGTCTCACTCTTATTCATATACTAGTGGGTATGAAAGATCTTTATCCTCCTTATCATAAATAATGAACATGTGAGTTCTTCTCCTTTTCTAAACCAAGTAGGTCTCTTGAGTTATTCTCCTTTCCTTCACATGACTAAGGTAGCTCACGGGTTCCTTCTTATTCTTATTCTTCTCATGAATAATGAACACAATTGTTTTCTTCTTTTCATAGATGAATGGCTCACGGGACCTTGTTTCTTCATGTAAAAAGGTACACAAAATCTCTTCCTTCACATAACCAAGGAGGTTCGTAGGATCTCCCTCGCATGATTATGTCATGCAGGATTATTTTACTTTATTTGAAAAGATTAGGTGGGTGAGATATTTATTTATAAACAATAGATCACTCTCTGATAATAGTAGATAAACCCATATACCCTGCCTCTATATTTATAATAGAGGTACACCACCTATTGTATGAATTTCATAAAGATTCAAAGACCATTAAACATCCAAATATCTTGGTTTATCCATGGTATTTAAAATTCCAAAAATCTTGGATTCTTCAAGCAACATTGGAGAAGATACATGATCATGTGATCAGCTTCACTTGATCACAAGACACCTCTATAAGCAAACAATCATGCAAATAAATCTATACATGATGGGATTTTTATGGGTACTCTATTCTTCATGTGATTCCATGGTGATTTTCTCAGTTGATTGAAGACTTCATATGTCAAATAGGTGGAATGTTCTTATGTGCATGTAGTGCATTATTTTTCTTTAAACAAACTCATGCATGGATTTGGATGGTCAAATGTGTCTCATTCACTCATCTTGATCATTAAAGATGGATGGAGTGATGATCATCAAATGATAGAGTCATCATCAAACACCGCATAAGGGTACTAATGAGGCTTCTATTACCCACATAAGGGTAACATGAATGTTAAATATGAATGATATTATAGGTCAAATAGAGAATATTGATCAGATCAAATGGAGTACATTATATATATATATATCTTTTTAACATGGGAAAAGTGTTCATGCTTTACCAATCCTACATTGGTTTGGCACTTTGTCGCGAACTACCTAATATTAATCTATGTTCCATTTACCTCTTGAGAAGGCATTGGGGTCAGAACCTAGAAACTTACACACACGCCCCTCATGGGTCACACAACACCCTTGTGCAGTCCCCTAAGCACCCTTATGAATTCCCTATGCACATTCCATTTGCGCCCCCATGTGTGCTCCCTATGGGTGCTATACATTCCCAATATCACACACCTAAAACCATGGGATGGCCACTTTGACCACCTCCCAGGTGGTTTAGCACCTAGGTCTCATGTGTGGTTGAGGTGGTCTTTGGTTGGCTTATTACTGGATTATTTTTTGTTACGGTCCATCAGAATTTGATACTTAAAATAATTCTAAGTATATAATTTAGTTACAATCCATTTAACCATTTATCAACTCTTCATTAATAAATATTCATGAAAAAATATTATTATTTATATATGGACTTAAAATAAATTATTCTACAAGAAATTTCAATTTCTTCATGTAAATGAATATTTTCATGGTATTCAACATCTTTATTGGTGTAAAAAATGTGCTAACCACTAGCACATGTTCTTTAAACATGTAGACCAATTCATCAATCATCATACTTGAAATTTACTTCATCCAAAATATAATATATGGCCTTTGAACTTCTTATAGATATAACTCGTCTTTAACAACATGATTAGGATCTCCAGTACACTTTAAAGCTATTATTTTTTTCCAATACATATTGACATCAAGTGGTTTATATCTTAATTACTTTTTGACAACAAATACAACAAAAACAAAAATTAGGATCATCAACCCCCCCCCCCTTGTATTTGTTTTCAATACCGATGTAGAAAATGGTATGTCAATATGTATTTTCTCTCCTCTATTTTTCTTTTCATCTCACCCCCTTATTAATGGGAAATACAATGTACCTATGAGATGATGGTATCATTTCTTTCTTAAGAAATGTTCCATCAATTATGTCACGGTAATTCAAATTAGGTTATATTGGTGTAAAAAATAAGAGGGTATAATTTAGTCATAAATGTTATCCATTATTAATTTACAATATGATAACAACTAATATAGCACAAATTTTTTCTTTTTTGGGAGGCTGTTTAATTGTTTCAAGGTTGATAGTAATTTCCTAATAAAAATTAAAATTAAGGTGAAAATTTTTGAATACCACTTATAAAGAAAATTATCAAGATACATTCAACTTGAAATTCCTACACTCATCTCAAAAAATAGATTAAGAACATTCAATTATACTTGGTAGGTTATGTTCTTCAATTCAGTCAGGAAACATCTTCAATGATTCTATATTTTTTGATTTCATTGATTTATTTAAATTATCCACCTTAATTTCAAATTTGTTTTTCATTTTTGAATAAGTATGAGAGTGTAATCACACATACCTTATCAATGAATTTTTTAATAATTACCTTTTATAGATATCAATTTTAAAAATATAGTGCTCTGGGAACTTCTTTAGATACTCCCCCTTAAGGGATGATCTCCACTTTCTCTTCATCAATATGGATCTTCTCATTAGTTTATTTTTGGAATGCCAATTTATGTGAGTACTAATTATTGTGATCTCATCCATGATTGTGACTTAATTTTTTTTGATCAATTGTGGTATATTGATCATCTTTATAAATATTGATCTTTGAACTTATGCAATAAATAATCTTCAAGATAACAATAGATAGATCACAACAATAATGTTACTTATATAATGCTTGGAATGAATATTTCTGATTTTAGATATGGTAATATGGATTATTAAACTATGTTATCCCCCTAAATATATGAATCACCTTCAATTCCCTATAAGTAATGAACAAACACAAATTATATGATAATAAGGTGGATCTCCTTTTCTTTTTAGTATGATAAATGTGGATAATAATTATTTCTCAAGCATAAAACACCCTTTTTGTCTCCTATATGTGAGATTGAACTCTTCACGCTGAATTTTCTAGATTTCTTGGATGTTTTGGGCAGCGTGGAATCTTTAATTTTGACAATTTATTTATGTGTAATTTTCTTATTTACACTAGCCGTTGAGGAACATTCACCACCAAGTGATTTCTGAATCTTTTTACACATCACTTATTGATATGAGGTTATGAATAGGAAATCATCTAACATGTGTCAAGACTTCATGTACCCACCACAAAAAACATTTGAGATTTTATGGTTATCATTTATTGAAAACCTCTCATGAAATTTGACTTCTTTATGTGGAGTCGCTTGTTTGCATTTATCTTCTATTTTCATCTATTATTCTTCCAATTTTATTACTCTCTCCAAATATTATGGGAAAATTACTAATATTTCATTTGTAATATGCACAACATGCTTAGTAAATCCACATGGATTCTAAGGTATTATCTTTTACCACTTTAGTCCTTCTATTTTTCTCTTGGAATGGTCTCTCCTTTTACTTCTTGAGTTTTCCTCCATTTATTATGATATCCATGGCCTGATTATATTGATCCACGGTGTAGCTTCTTAATACAAAAAAGAAGCATCTTGTTGTCTTTAGTGTGGAACTCTTCTTGATCTTCTTGGGTTTGGGTTGAGCATTAGTATTCTTCTAATTTTCACCCAAGGTTGACTTATATGTCTTCTTTGTTTACATATTTGGAATATTTTTCTTCTGGTTCTTTCTTAAGGGTGACTTATCTCTATTATCCAGCACCTATAGTCTTCTATTCTGAATTTTTTTCAAACCAATACTTCCTAACTCTATAACATAATTCATCAAAATCATTTATTCCTACACTTTTTTAATTACATTTCCTGGTGATATCTACACATGTCATCACCTTTTGTGTCATTTCACTCTCTTTCTTCTCATATTCTTATTCAAGATGAGTGGTCATATCTTATAAGGGATTACTCAAATTTTTATAACTATTATTGTAATAGGAATTATCTTTTACACTTGTGATTAGTTATTTTGTTGTAAAATATTGTAAAAACATATATAATTCCTCTTCATCGCCATCTAAGGTAGAACTATTTTTCATTAATTTTGTAGTATATTGTAATACCAGATCTTCTAATCCCATGCATGTATTTTTTTTCTCAGAAATAATGCATTTGGAAACTAATTTTTCATTATCCTTGCACAAGAGGGATGAATTATTCATATTTATCAATTTTTTCTTTCTTTTATTCTTAAAACTCTTAGCTGATATAGAATTCTGGTTTGCATTAGATAAAACTCCTATAATTTTTCACTCCATTCTAAATTTATAAGTGAAATAAAATCTTCAATGAGATTCAAATCAAAGAATCCAAATAAAGGTGTGACATGTCACTCTGATACTAATTGTTAGGATCACTTTGGGAAAACCACATTGAGAGGGGGATTAATCATTGTGGGATGATTTTTTCTATATTTAAAAAATTAATCCCTTTTTATACCTATTTCACTTATTTAGTGAATGGTTCTCTTTTTTTACCTAGATTTAGAAATAATTCACAGGAAATAATAAATCACCAAGAACCTTGGGATTTGTTAATGAGGTTTACCTCCAATGTGGATGATTATATCTCTGGTGTAAGATATTTATTATCCCTCTTGAACACAATTTCCTTTTTATTATCAAAGAAATTAAGATCAAGGATATGTACTTATAGTTATTTTCCTATCACCAACCAGGTATAATGAAATATTTATCTTTGAAGCACAATATTAAAGGATATCATCTTGCCCCATCTAAAGTGATCAGTGGCGTAGCACAAGTCTTTTTCTATGGAAATCAATGAATTATAATCAAATTCATGTGACTAAAATAATAAAATGGTTGTCTCTATATCACATAAATAAAAATTTTGTCTCAATGTTGTAGAAATATAATAGGCTTCCTCTTCATCTTCTTTAGTCACAATAATAATAAAATGTTGCATACTCGTATTCTCAAAGTTCTCTAACCCAAGTAATATTCATAAAAAGTTATCTTAGTCACTAATTGTTCCTCTTCTTTTTATATTTGAAAAAAAACATGAAATATTTAAATTATATTGTCAAATTCTTAACACTTCAATATAGAATAACAATACTTGAATATTGTATCGAATTTTTCTCTTTTATTCTTTATGTGAAACTTTATGCAAGTGGATCATTTACTGTCCTTTATGCATGAACATTATTTCATGCATTAGTTAACTCAAGTACTTATTATTCCTTATGTATTAGTATATCATGGCATAAATTTCTTCTTCAACTTCCCTAATTTCACATAAATAGTAAATGTTGATTCTCAAAAAACTTCACATATACTAGATGATATGTTATATTATATCCTTCATGTGATGGGATCACATAATGTCTCACTCTTCTTCATGAAATAGTGGGTATGAAATATATTTCTCCTCCTTCGCATGAAAAATATATATGAAAGTTATTATTCTTCATGAAACCATGTAGATTTCATGACTTCTTCTCATTTCCTTCCTGTGACTAAGGTATCATGTGGGTTCCTTCTTCTTATTCTTCTTCACATGAACAATGAATGTGGTTTTCTTCTTCATTGCATAGACGAATGTGTTGTGGGACCTTACTGATTAACATAATATGGTATGTGGAAGCTTTTCCTTTGCATAACAATATAGTTTCATGGGATCTCATTCACATTAATGGATCTTGTGGGATTATTTTTTTTTTTTGTGAAAAGATCACGATGGTGCTCTATTTCTTTAGAAATGAGAACCCTCTCTCCGATAATAGCAGCTAAAACCATATCCCCTTACTTTTTATTTATAGGAGAGGTATGATACCTCTTGTATGGATTTCATGGTGATTCAAATCCCATTAAACACCCAAATATATCATTGTATCACTATAATTTCAAATACTGAATGTCTCAGCTTCTTCATTAGGTGTTGGAGTGGATACACGATTGTGTGATCAGCTTCACATGATTGTGTGACACCTCGGTAAGAAGATGATCATGTGAATGTAGCTATCCATGATAGGATAATTATATATACATTATTTTCTATGCAACACTATAGTGATGTATCACTTGATCATATCCCTCATGCATTGGCTTGGAAAAATGATCTCATGTTCATGAAACACGTGATTTTTCTCTAAACAGATTCATAAATGGATTCATATGGTTGAGGGTGTCTTGTTTACTTAGATTAATCATTGTATATGGCTATAGTTATGATATTTTAATGTTGTATTTACCATTGAACTTTTCTTATGGGTACTAATGAGGCTTCCATTACCCGTGTAAGGGTAACCTAAATGTTAAAGATGAATTACTATATAGATCAGATAATAGAGATTGATCAGATTAAGTGGAATATTTTATATTCATATCTATTTAATTTGGGAACAGTATCCATGCATGGAAAATTCCACATTGGTCTAGCTCTTTTTTGTGAGCCTCTTAATATTACTCTATGTTTTATCCTCCTCTCGAGCCATCACCAGGGTTAGCACCCAAACACACTTACACACATGCCTATCACAAGGCATGCCACACCCTTACATATTCCCCTAAGAACCCTTATATGTGTGAACCATGTGAACCCCCATGCGTTCTCCCTATAGGCTCTATACATGCCCAATCTAACACACCTTCCACCATGGGCTATCCAAGTTGACTGCCTCCCACTTGGTTGACCACCTACGTCCCACATGTGGTTGTAGTGGTCTATAGTTGGCTTGTGGCTGGATTATTTTTTGCTAAGGTCTATACAAATTTATACTTATAATAATTATAATTATATAATTTAATACCAATCTATTTAGACATTACTCAATACTCCATCAATAAATATTTATGAAAAAATATAATTATTTTTTCATCAATTTCAAATCAATTATTCCACAAAAATTTTGAATTTCTTCATAAAAATGAATATTTTTGTGGTATTAAATAATATTCATTGGTACAAAAAATGTTGTATGCACTAGAACATGTTCTTTAAACATGTATACTATTTCATCAATCATCATACTTTAAATGTACTTCATTCATATTATAATATGTGTCCTTTGAAATCCTCATGGATGGATCTCATCTTCAATAACATGATTGGGATCTTCAGTACACTTAAAATTTGTTCTTATTTTCCAATATATATTGATATCAAGTGGATCATATATTAATTAATTATTTAAAACAAATATAACACAAACACAAAGTAGGATCATCATAGTCGACGGTGTTTCCCAAGGTTGTGGAAGAGAACCCTGATGTCTTTCCTAAGGGGGTTTTGGTGTTACCCCATTTACAGAAGATTAATTTTGGGATGGATATATAGCTAGGAACTTCTCTAATCTCAGTTTATATTTAAATAATAGATCTTTCTCAGTTTCAATAGTTTTAGGTAAATATTTATGATCTTTTTCATCAAGGTTTTGTTCGGTCAAGCATGTCACCTTGGGGTGCTCTAATTTTTTTCATGAAAAAGGTCAATGGTGGTGTGTGTGTGTGTGTGTGTTTATTATAGTCACTTAAATAAAATAAGAGTTAATAATCACTATCCTCTTCTTCATATTGATGTCTAATTCAATCAGCTAAAATGATCTAGTCAGTTCTTTAAGATCAACCTATAGTTGGGATGTCATCCAGTGTGGTTAAAATATGATTATATTCTAAACACATCTTTCCAATGTCTTAATGGGAATTATGAATTATTTGTGATTTCATTAAATTTGATGAAAACTCCAGTAATATTCATGGGTTTTATGAATGTAGTGTTTTGATATTTCCTTCATCGGTTCATGGTTTTTTTCATCGATGAAATATATATTTACTCTATGTCTAAGGAGGAGAACATAGAGCATTTACGTTCCATTTTTCAATTTCTTAATAGTCATAATATGTTCAAGAATATTTTAAAGTGTGAGTTATGGGATTGTGAGGTTTGTTTATTGGGGAATTCAATATCCCAACATAGTGTAGTTGTGGATCCTTTTGAAAATAGAGGTCATTGTTTCTTGGGAATCCCCCAAGAATGTTGCATAGGCGAAGAGTTTTCTTGGTCAAATAGGATATTATAGGAGTTTTGTAACAAATTTATCTTGGATTTTGAATCCTATAATAGATTTTTCTAGGAAGGATATGGTGTTCTTGAAGAATAACTAGTTTCATACATAGTTTGAGTATCTGAAGGAGAATTTGGTTAGTGCCCAAGTTCTTCATTTTCTATAAGAGAGAGATCAGTTCAAGGTTTTATATGATACATAACATCTTGGATTTGGTATTTTCCTAATGAAGTATAGATCATTTGTTTATTATGGGTCTTGGTAGTTACATACCCATGATCATAACTATGCATCCCATGACCTTGAGTTTGTATTAGTTGTGTTTTCCTTGAGTTTTTGGTGACATTACCTCATCGATGATCACTTTTTGGTTTTCATCAATCACAGGATACTGAGGTATGTATTATCCCAGTGTAAAATGAAGTTAAGATGGTGAAAATAGATGGAATTATTATAGGATTATGAGTTCTAGATTTTATATACACTGAGAAAGGGTAATTTTGTAGTTAATGTGTTGGGTAGGAATCCATGCGGTGATGCTATGCATGAATCTGGAGATTGTTAGAGTTATGGAATAATTATCCATGTTGCATATTGATATTGGATAGGTTAGTGGAAAAGGATTCTTTTTCTAGATAATAATGTAGTATTATTTAGTGAAGTGGGTGGAGGAGTAGTAGGTGGAGGAGTCCCAGCTGGGGGATTCTAAGGTGGAAGTCTGGAAAGACTGATTTGTCTATAGTGAAAACCTTAATAGATGTCATGGGGGTGATCAACATCAGGTGTTGTTCTAGGGGAGGATTTTCTTTCCTTTAGTGATGCATGAGGTGGTTCTCCATGAGATACACATCTCACCCTTAGAAATATTTCCTAGTGTTATAAAGATTTAGTGTTCTTTGAGAGTTTAATTTTATTTTCTTGGGTTGAGTGTTTTATTTTAGGGTTTGTGTCTAGATATTTAGTTTTTCATAAGGTCAGGGCTGAACACATAATCTCAGTTGTTTGATCTAGTTGTTAGATGTTCCTCTGTAGAAATGGGAGGAAATTTCAATGGACTTCATTATATGATTACCTCTATCTTAGGAAGGATATTATGTTATATTGGTGATAGTGTACCATTTGAAAAAAAATTCCCACTTCTTATAAATCAAAGGGTTGTGCTCAGTGGGGTTTTTTTAAGGTAGTACTTAGAGGAGGTAGTGAGACACCATGGAATCTCAAGGATGGTTTTATCTAATTAAGTAATATCTTGACCTTTATGAAGTTTTCTCATGCTTATTTTTAGGTATTCCTTTTCCCTTTTATTATTATGTTGGTTGAGGATTTTATTGGGTGTGTTTGGGTGAGTCTTGGAGGGTTTTGGAGGGTTTTGGAGGGTTTTTTGGTAGTTCACAACTGGCACACAATTTTCCCAAATTGTGCATCCACCCCCAAAAAATTGTACACCCTCAAACAGAGGGGTTTTTCATGGTTGATGCATAGTTTGTAAAATTGTGTGACCACCTAGGATAAACGTGAACCCTAGATAGTATGGGAACATCTTTAGGGTGTATAGTTTATCAAACCATGTGGCCCTTCCAAGCAAACTGTGTGTGCGGAAATTAAAAACCCATAAAATTTTATAAAAAATTATTAAAACCATGGTTTATATCCCTAATCACACAAGCTCAACCTAAAATGAATTCCTTTTCTCTTGGAGGCATTTGAGAGGATTCATAGGCTCATAAAACCTTATATAGTTTGAATCTAAGATCCATCGGAAGAAATTGAACTCTTTGTGTTATGTAATTTCTTCCTCATTTGGATTCATCTCTCTCCCATCTTTCTCTCCTTTATAGAGGGAGTATTTCCTTCATTATTTACGGTCTAGATCTATGTTTAAATGGATCTCATTTCATTATATCTTGATCCTAGATTTTGATCCTAGATTTTCCTTCACCGTTGTGAATCTAAATGTTAAACATCGAATCGAGGATTATGGTTTGGAAAGCGTTCATCAACAATATTGAGGTAGGTGGTCTAATTTCTATTTACCTTAGTATTGATTATGATCTTGTGCATGTAATTTTTCCATTGTGTTTTCATGTTGTGAAATTTCATTTAAATTAGAAAAGATAATTGATTCCCTTGTGATTGTGAGACCCGTCATGGATCCTGTTGGACTCATTGGATATTTGAGATCGGGATTGAAGGAAACCCATGGGGTGTGCTAAAACACATGAAATGATGATTTATGGAATTTGAAAAGGGGGATATTGGGTTAATGGAATTGAGATAAATCCTTATTTCGTGTTTGATAATGGTATTTAAGGGTTTAGTTGTCTTAACTTTCATGAGTAAATGAGATGTGAATAATTGATGATAATTTGATTAATGGTGAATTTTTCATGTTATTAATTTTTATTAAAGTAAAGAACCATGTTTTTGATTGATAAATTAAATGTTACACCATGATGTGAATAATTGATAATATGGTTAATGATGTTGAACCTTGATATGTATATGATACATGTGATATTTACGAATGATTTAACAATGAGTTGTGGGTTAGGGATTGATTCCCAAATGACCATGGGGTGATAGACTGATGATCTAGTTCCATGATACATGCATGTGAATAATGAGTTTTGGGGTAGGGACTAATTCTCTAAATACCCATGTGGTTCTATATTAATGGTCTAGGCCCTCAAGATATTGGTATTGGACTGATTATTCAAGTGGTCATTATAATGGTACGTGAATTGATGTTATGAGGTACCGAATGAAATAGGAAATAATATTATTAATGAAATACCATGAAAGAATGAAGTCTGGTATCCCTATGATGTATGGTTCAGACTCCATCATGGACCAAAGTAGGTATGATTTGTTCGGGTATCACCATGAACTTGAGGTCCTATATGGTTGATTAAAGAATAATAAATATGAAATCTGCTTAATTTTTCCATTTGATGTTTATTATTTATACAACTACATACACTACTATAGACTGGATATTACTTTAGAAGTCATTGGTGGTGTCCTAATGAATTATACTCACGCCCTACTCAGGATTCCTGATTGGTACTCAAATATACTTCATGTTTACAAGAGAGGATAAGGGAAAGAGACATATTTTAGATGGATGAGTTGGGATTTAGGATGGAGTGTGGATGAGGGAACTAGACATGATTCTGGGACCTGATTGAGAGATTTAAATGTGTCTTTATTTTGGTTTTTCCCTTAGATACTTGGCACTTGTAAGGAATGAAATATTTACTTCTCTGGTTTATGGTCATTTTTCCTATTTGGGATTCATCAGGTGATTCTTGATCTTATATTGATTATGGTTAATTACTGGTCATTGTATTATCTTGGTAATTTTTATATTGATTTATTGTGTTTTGATACTTTGATAAAGAGGGTATAGTCTCCACACATTACATATTAGACCCTTGATACTAGTCAGAAGCCTCTAGAATACAAGGAGGCATTCATGAGTTTATGTAATGAACCAGCTCAGGGTATCGTCATGTGGCACCTGGGTCAGGAGATACAAAGTTGTATCATAGGTGTTTATCATTTCTTTTTAGTTTCCTTACTATTTGGGAAAGGTATATAAGATAATAATAGGGGTTGGTCCTTGGTCATGTTCTCGTGCATGGGAGTAGCTAGCCCATGTGCGGGGGGGAACCCAAGTTGTAGAGACCCGAAGATTGACGTACATTGACATTACATTACATTTGAGGAATACTTAGTACATAACAAAAACACACACACAAGGATCTTAATAGTTTAGTGTCTTTGGAAACTCGGAATATAATCTTCTAATCCTGGTGAAAGATCTTCAACATCTCCCATAAAGATCTTCTTTTTTTTTAATACCTAAAACCTTTCTTTATATACTGGGGAAAAGAAAACATAAAAGGGTGAGCTCAAATGCTCAGTAAGGGTAAACAAAAGAAATATCAATCACATCATATACATAAGCACATAACTTTTGGAAATCTTAACCTGTAAAAGAGATCATAATTTCATAACATGGAATAACTCATGGAAGTGAAATGTAATCACAATAATCATAAATTAAAACATTAAACTTTGTGTCATACACACATAATCATATAGAATCATTTCTTATTAGTCAATACTCATTGCCAAGACTATCTTAGTGGACAAAGTCCCTTTCTGAACCGAGTCACCCTCGTTTCAGTCCTGTTTCACTAAACCGGTATAACCTACCATTCCATCCATGTCTATCTCATGAGATATAAAATCTTTACCCAATTCATTGGAGGGAGATATAGGTCCCACCCATCTCATAATGATACCATTCTTATGTGTGCCACAAAATCATAAACCATACATCATTGCATAACCCATGTAATAAAAATGGGAATCTTAAACATCATGACATCATAAAACAATTCATATACGATAAAGGAATTCATAAAAATAATTCCATCACAACATAATAAAATCAATGTAATAATAGGGATAAAAACAGAACCCTTTATCATCTTGGATGGAAAATAATTTTGATAAAACACTTGAACTTCATTCTTGAGGAAAATATCCTTTCTACTTCAAAAACACTTTTCCTTTCTTAACATGTCATACAATTTTAAAATTAAAGAAGTTGATTAAAAATAAACTTGAAAACTTGTAAAGGAATCTTCTTGGAAATAATGTTTTAAAAATCCATTCATGCCGTATAAGTTAAAAAAACATTCTTCTTACTTTTGTCAGAAAAGTCAAAAAGTACCTCGTACGAAAAACGACAAAAGATTCCTTTCATATCCTTTACTAAAAACTCATCGAAGGGTAAAATTGGATTTAAACAATTGTAGGTGGATGGAAATAATATTACATATTGAGAAAACATGGATGTGGATGATAAAATACACCCCAGTAAATACCAAAGTATAAACAATCTCGGATAAAAATGAGATTGTGATATTTTCCCTTACCGTAGGTCTGATTTGCTTCGTAAGTGTATGAACCTCCTATATAATGATTTAAATAATGTCATTTACTTATTCCAGAATCATACTCATTGTTATTATATCATATATGGTTCACTTATGACTTTATTTTACCCGTTCTTTTGTAAATTCCATGTTAAAGAGTGTTTTGGGTAAAATCGATTCATTTGTCGTAGGTGTTTCGACATGTTGTTCTTGACATTATTATTACTTATATCATGATTTACTTACTTCCAGAATATAAAACATGATTTATATATCATATATATTCAGAATATATATATATATATATAATAAATTAGTAAATGGAAAGAAATACATCGTTCATGGAGACGGTAGGTCGTACGTACGCATGAACGTTGTTTTCTTTTCGTTATTGAATTGAGTGGAATTAAGTAGATGAAATACATATATATAAACATAAATCCAGTAGATTTATAATGTAATATATTTCATTATTATTGCTTATATATACTTTATAATCATTCTTAAATGGTTAACATGGAGAATGAATCTCATCGCGTCGTGGAGACGGTAGTCCGTACGTACACACGAGCGATGATATCATTTCCATAATTATTGAATTAAATTGGAGTGGATGATACAATATATTAGAATCATTATGATGTTATAATAACTATGTATAGTTATTCTTTACACCATAATACCCATCCATGTAAGGTGTTGGTGGAAAAACAGATTACACCACGGCGTGGAGACGGTATTCCGTACGTACGCACGCGCGGTGATTTCGTTTTCCATAGGATGGATAGATGGTGAAATAGGGTTGTTTCATACTTATAATAACATATCAGTATATGATTGATACTGATGTTATTACTTCATAATGAAACAACCTAAGAATAAGAAGTGGAAGAAGAAATAAAGTTGAAAGAATCGGTAACGGAAATTACCTCTTCTTTGAAGCGCCTCTTTGAGATCTCCTTTTAGGGCACTAAAATTGGTCTTTGAGGAAGACAAGAACCTCTAGGATGTTGCTAGGGAATTGGAGAAGAGAATGTTTCAGGGGTTTTCCGAGCTTGAAGGCTCAATGTGGTGTGAGGAAGAGAGGGAGGAGGTGCCCTTTTATAAGGGAGGAGAGGGGCACCTTTGGAATAACTAAAAATATTATTTTATTATAAAGTCAAGTTCGGTTTTAAATAGCTCCAAATTGATTTATTTCGAGGCTAAGGTGGGGATGGGTCGAAATCCTCTCATCCAATAGAATTTAGACAAGTTTAGGTTCATATTTTAACCTTATTATTTAGATTTAACATTAAGTTAAATAATTTTACTTTTACCGTGTCTTCTTGTGTTCTTACACTATAAGGTTAATAAACTTACTATAAGAAGCCAAACAAACCCCAAATTATTTATTATTAATATATATAACCTTATCTAAGTCATTTGGACGAACCTTAGATTTTTAGGAATAAAATAACAATTAATAATATAATATTTTGTTTAAAAACTATTTTATTTCAATTTTGACACTATTTAGTAATTGATTTTTGTGAAAATCATAACAGAATGATAAGTTCTAAAAAATTTAATTAAATCAATACTAACATGTCATAGTAACCTATAAAATTAGTGGAATTCATAAAAAGTCTCAAATTATATTTATTTGAGTATTTATAACATCAATTATGTCAATATTTCATTAATAAGATAATTACTGCATCATCGTTGTGTCATAAATAAATTAAATTATTTAATGTCTAAAAATTACAAACAAAATACCATTATGTAGGAAATATTTTTATCTTTCTAATGAATATTTATAGTCGAATTTATCTTATGTATAACCCTATATTAAAAATATTTTATTAAATAAACTTTGATTTTAACTCTTTTAACTCTTCTTTGAATTAAATAATAATAAATGTCCTAATCTAATTCAAGTGGGCCTAAATGGTCATATTTTATTCCTAAGTTTGTTTTTGGTCGAATTACACTTATCCAATAGAATTATTACATGTGTTAGGGTAATAATAATATCATTTCTACCCTTAATTACCCTATTTACTTTTAACCGTGGTAAATAAAAGTAAAAAGTTACTATTCACCAAAAATTATTTTCATCTCATTGAACCACATTTTACTTACTGACATCAACCGTGTCTCTCGTATTTTTGAAATTACACTCACAGAAGCGGTAAAATTAAGTTTTATGAAAAATTCAGTTTTTTTTTAACTACCACTTAGTGGTTTCACTATTCATCAAAAATTGAAAGTTTTCAGAAAAATACCAAAAATTAGGCCTAAGCTATATTTGATATTATGAACTCAAAAATGATTTCTATTTTACCAAATTCAAAACATATTAGTTTCATTAATTAATTTAAAAATTAATTCCCGTCGTTAAAACAAAAGGCGTGTTTTTAAGAGATAATAACTATCAAAAGATTGACACTTGTTTATAACTGGTTTAAATGTGAAATTACATCCAATGACAAAAATTGTATTAAATTGTAAAAATATATTCTAAATATACTTTAAAACCACTAAAATTAATAATTTATCACTATTAATTATTTTGATTGAAAAAGTTGTTTTTAATTAAAATTTAGTAATTTCCACTATTCATCAAAATATGAAAGTTATCCGAAAATTACCAAAATTTCACCCTAAGCTAATTTCGATATTCCGAATCCAAAAATGAAGTACATTTTGAAAATTAAAATTTACAAAATTTCAAAAAGTGGTTATTACTATTCATAACTGCTAGTTTTAATAATATTTTAATAGCATATCGTTGTTTAGCGAAACTTGGTGTTGCGTACAACACACGCTATTGTGGAAGGTTGTGATTGGGTGTAATTCAAGCCAGGTAAGAGATGTGTGTTGTGAAAGATCCTTTTGGTGTAGCGTATAACACAAGACATTAATGAAATTAAAAAGAATATTTTTCATAAAATCTCGGGGTGTTACATTCTACCCCCCTTAAAATGAATTTCACCCTCGAAATTCGTCGGGGTTATAAATGGTTTACTACTCGAAAGTTTCTTTAATAGAAACCCACATCGTAAAAAGGAATACCAAAACCAATCTTTAAAAACAAAAGTATGAAACGTAACAGTTACCCAAATAAACTAATCACTGGGTTTCCACATAGGTGAAAATATGGATATGGAAGAAAAATCTAACCACCATGTTCTGATAGAGAGTGGTAGAGAACATGGCTATGGAAAAGCCAACAATCACAAATCCATAAATTTGTGACGATCTAAGGTACCATCTGATTAATCATATATAAGAGCACTATGACAACATTTTTGGTTTTCAAGATCGTTTCCCTAAAGTTGAAGAATTTGAATTAGAATAAATACTTACTTTATTTTGGTATAATATCACTGTTGTTCGTGCCTTGAACAATTTCCACTTCATCTCTTAAATAAATAAAGTTTAATTTTTTATTCGTGAAGTGTTAGCAGATCATGTGATAGAATGACGGGTCATTCCATCTGTCTCAAACAAAAGGTTAGCAAAAGTTATTAAGTATACATAAGTCATTCTATAGTGAGATTAATCATATATAGTTCCTAAAATGGACTTATACTGCTTAATATAATAAAACTAGTTTCTACTAAACAGGGACTTTCTGTAGGCCAGTGGTAGGCGATAAAGGCCAGTCGCACTTCGGTTGTGGGTTCGATTCCCACAGCCTTGTCTGATGCGATGGGTTGTCACCCGTCCTGCAGGTTGTCCTTTTTCTAAAGCTATATTACTATAACATCCCATCAATAATATCGAAAAACGTTTTATCCTAACTTATGTCCAACATAATCCATTCTAATCTTTAGGCTTATCTAAAATACTGCAGTCCACTCTCATAACATAGTGAAAACGATTACCAGAGATTTAATACCATCGTTGATCCCCATATATCATAAGATATGTTTTTTTGGTCACATTCCAAACATTCAAAGTCCTTAATCGTGTATTCTCTTGAATACCCATTGAACCTTAGTGAAAACATGAATGCATTTAAAAGTTAACACTTTCCACATACCAAAATACTCAAAATTCTATATACTCAAACCATGATATCACTTAGTCCTTATATCAATCATGAGCTCATGAATACTTTCAAACATTTCATTTTCTCCTTATCCCTTCATTATGTGCATATCATCTACTTTCCAAAATATTTGAATCACTTTTCATGGTTACCGGTACCTTAAAATTATTGAAAACCACAATAGACCAATACATAAATATTCCAATACACCATAAAAGTACCTCAACAACATTATTCTTGAATACTAATACATAAACACTTCAGTCCATCCACTTCAATGATTTTCCTGGAATAAGTCCTTCCTTGATTTAGAAGTAACTTTTTAGGTCAGGGCATTGAGTTGGGTAATGCCCATGTTCTCCACAAATAAGACATTGAACTCCATAACAGTCTTTCACTCTATGACCCTTTTCTCCACACAGATAACACCGGTCCCTCCATTTGAGGTATTCCTCAAGGTTCTTCTTCCCTTCTTTAGAAATATCAATCTTCCTTTCTTTATGCTCCTCAACATGCGAACATGCATAATAGTCTATCTTCCTCTTATTTGACGAATTAGGCATACCACTAAATTTCACCTTGTTAATCATATATCGTGATGACTGATTCGGCATAATCACAATATCTTTCTCTCTAGGCATTACACAATTGTTTTGCTCATAGTCACCAATTTGTCCATTGGATTCAATGTTAACTGAATTCCTTTTGGTTCCCTCCATTAACTAAAACACAAAAAGAATTTTGTGAGAGGAAAAATCATGCTAGAGAAAACAACATAGTAAAGGTGGATTACCCTCAATATCTAACATCTTAGGTTAAATTATAAGGTCCTTAGCGCAATTCTAGGACTATATCCTATACGTATACTTAACCTAAGAGACATCCCTAGAAATACCTTAGAAATATCTCTAGGGATCTCACTAACGTTTTCGCATCCTAGTTTCCAAATTTTGAATAAACCTTTCCTCTGATACCAACTGTAGATACCCGAATCTTGACGTACATTGACATTACATTACATTTTCGGAATACTTAGTACATAACAAAAACACATGCACAAGGATCGTAATAGTTTAGTATCTTTGGAAACTCGGAATATAATCTTCTAATCCTGGTGAAAGATCTTCAACATCTCCAATAAAGATATTCTTTTTTTTAATACCTAAAACCTTTCTTTATATCCTGGGGAAAACATAAAAGGGTGAGCTCAAATGCTCATTAAGGGTAAACAAAAGAAATATCAATCACATCATATACATAAGCACATAACTTTTGGAAATATTAACCTGTAAAAGAGATCATAATTTCATAACATGGAATAACTCATGGAAGTGAAATGTAATCAAAATAATCATAACTTAAAACATTAAACTTTGTGGCATACACACATAATCATAGAGAATCATTTCTTATTAGTCAATACTCATTTCCAATACTATCTTAGTGGACAAAGTCCCTTTCTGAACTGAGTCACCCTCGTTTCAGTCCTGTTTCACTGAACCGGTATAACCTACCATTCCAGCCATGTCTATCTCATGAGATATAAAATCTTTACCCAATGCATTGGAGGGAGATATAGGTCCCACCCATCTCATAATGATACCATTATTATGTGTGCCACAAAATCATAAACCATACATCATTGCATAACCCATGTAATAAAAATGGGAATCTTAAACATCATGACATCATAAAACAATTCATATACGATAAAGGAATTCATAAAAATAATTCCATCACAACATAATAAAATCAATGTAATAATAGGGATAAAAACAGAACCCTTTATCATCTTAGATGGAAAATAATTTTGATAAAACACTTGAACTTCATTATTGAGGAAAATATCCTTTCTACTTCAAAAACACTTTTCCTTTCTTAACATGTCATACAATTTTAAACTTAAAGAAGTTGATTAAAAATAAACTTGAAAACTTGTAAAGGAAGCTTCTTGGAAATAATTTTTTAAAAATCCATTCATGCCGTATAAGTTAAAAAAAACATTCTTCGTACTTTTGTCGGAAAAGTCAAAAAGTACCTCGTACGAAAAACGACAAAAGATTCCTTTCATATCCTTTACTAAAAACTCATCGAAGGGTAAAATTGGATTTAAAAAATTGTAGGTGGATGGAAATAATATTACATATTGAGAAAACATGGATGTGGATGATAAAATACACCCCAGTAAATACCAAAGTATAAACAATCTCGGATAAAAATGAGATTGTGATATTTTCCCTTACCGTAGGTCTGATTTGCTTTGTAAGTGTCCGAACCTCCTGTATAATGATTTAAATAATGTCATTGACTTATTCCAGAATCATACTCATTGTTATTATATCATATATGGTTCACTTATGACTTTATTTTACCCGTTCTTTTGTAAATTCCATGTTAAAGAGTGTTTTGGGTAAAATCGATTCATTTGTCGTAGTTGTTTGGACTTGTTGTTCTTGACGTTATTATTACTTATATCATGATTTACTTACTTCCAGAATATAAAACATGATTTATATATCATATATATTCATAATATACATATATATAATAAATTAGTAAATGGAAAGAAATACACCGTTCATGGAGACGGTAGGCCGTACGTACGCATGAACGCTGTTTTCTTTTCATTATTGAATTGAGTGGAATTAAGTAGATGACATACATATATATACACATAAATCCAGTAGCTTTATAATGTAATATATTTCATTATTATTGCTTATATATACTTTATAATCATTCTTAAATGGTTAACATGGAGAATGAATCTCATCGCGTCGTGGAGACGGTAGTCCGTACGTACACACGAGCGATGATATCATTTAAATAATTATTGAATTGAATTGGAGTAGATGATACAATATATCAGAATCATTATGATGTTATAATAACTATGTATATTTATTCTTTACACCATAATACCCATCCATGTAAGATGTTTGTGGAAAAACAGATTACACCACGGCGTGGAGATGGTATTTCGTACGTACGCACGCGCGGTGATTTCGTTTCCGTTGGATGGATAGATGGTGAAATAGGGTTGTTTAATACTTATAATAACATATCAGTATATTAGTTATACTGATGTTATTACTTCATAATGAAACAACCTAAGAAGAAGAAGTGGAAGAAGAAATAAAGTTGAAAGAATCGGTAACGGAAATTACCTCTTCTTTGAAGCGCCTCTTTGAGATCTCCTTTTAGGGCACTAAAATTGGTCTTTGAGGAAGAACAGAACCTCTAGGATGTTTCTAGGGAATTGGAGAAGAGAATTTGGCAGGGTTTGGCCGAGCTTGAAGGCTCAATGTGGTGTGAGGAAGAGAGGGAGGAGGTGCCCTTTTATAAGGGAGGAGAGGGGCACCTTTGGAATAACTAAAAATATTATTTTATTATGAAGTCAAGTTCGATTTTAAATAGCTCCAAATTGATTTATTTCGAGGATAAGGTGGGGATGGGTCGAAATCCTCTAATCCAATAGAATTTAGACAAGTTTAGGTTCCTATTTTAACCTTATCATTTAGATTTAACATTAAGTTAAATAATTTTACTTTTACCGTGTCTTCTTGTGTTCTTACACTATAAGGTTAATAAACTTATTATAAGAAGCCAAAAGAACCCCAAATTGTTTATTATTAATATATATAACCTTATCTAATTCATTTGGCCGAACCTTATATTTTTAGGAATAAAATAACAATTAATAATATAATATTTGTTTTAAAAACTATTTTATGTCAATTTTGACACTATTTAGTAATTGATTTTTTTGAAAATCATAACAGAATGATAAGTTCTAAAAAAGTTAATTAAATCAATAATAACATGTCATATTAACCTATAAAATTAGTGGAATTCATAAAAAGTCTCAAATTATATTTATTTGAGTATTTATAACATCAATTATGTCAATATTTCATTAATAAGATAATTACTGCATCATCGTTGTGTCATAAATAAATTAAATTATTTAATGTCTAAAAATTACAAATAAAATACCATTATGTAGGAAATATTTGTATCTTTCTAATGAATATTTATAGTCGAATTTATCTTATGTATAACCCTATATTAAAAATGTTTTATTAAATAAACTTTGATTTTAACTCTTTTAACTCTTCTTTGAATTAAATAATAATAAATATCCTAATCTAATTCAAGTGGTCCTAAATGGTCATATTTTATTCCTAAGTTTGTTTTTGGTCGAATTACACTTATCCAATAGAATTAGTACATGTGTTAGGGTAATAATAATATCATTTCTACCCTTAATTACCCTATTTACTTTTAACCGTGGTAAATAAAAGTAAAAAGTTACTATTCACCAAAAATTATTTTCATCTCATTGAACCACATTTTACTTACTGACATCAACCGTGTCTCTCGGATTTTTGAAATTCCACTCACAGAAGTGGTAAAATTAAGTTTTATGAAAAATTCAGTTTTTTTTTAACTACCACTTAGTGGTTTCACTATTCATCAAAAATTGAAAGTTTTCAGAAAAATACCAAAAATTAGGCCTAAGATATATTTGATATTATGAACTAAAAAATGATTTCTATTTTACCAAATTCAAAACATATCATTTGCATTAATTAATTTAAAAATTAATTCCCGTCGTCAAAACAAAAGGCGTGTTTTTAAGAGATAATAACTATCAAAAGATTGATACTTGTTTATAACTGGTTTAAATGTGAAATTACATACAATGACAAACATTGTATTAAATTGTAAAAATATATTCTAAATATACTTTAAAACCACTAAAATTAATAATTTATCACTATTAATTATTTCGATTGAAAAAGTTGTTTTTAATTAAAATTTAGTAATTTCCACTATTCATCAAAATATGAAAGTTATCCGAAAATTACCAAAATTTCACCCTAAGCTAATTTCGATATTCCGAATCCAAAAATGAAGTCCATTTTGAAAATTAAAATTTACAAAAATTCAAAAAGTGGTTATTACTATTCATAACGGCTAGTTTTAATAATATTTTTACAGCATATTGTTGTTTAGCGAAACTTGGTGTTGCGTACAACACACACTATTGTGGAAGGTCGCGATTGCGTGTAATTCAAGCCAGGTAAGAGATGTGTGTTGTGAAAGCTCCTTTTGGTGTAGCGTATAACACAAGACATTAATGAAATTAAAAAGAATATTTTTCATAAAATCTCGGGGTGTTACACAAGTACCCAGTTTTGGATTGTTTTTCTTGATTTTTTCCATTACAGTTGGATGTTATTTCACCTTGGGTGATGTACTTGTTTTGTGATGTTATTGTTTTCTAATATTTCCTCATGGACTATTTTGGTATGAGAGTTGAGTATGAATGTTTCAATCTAGCACTCAATAATTTACATGACATGAATCATATTATGCACGCATAGAAAATTAAGTCATAATTGAGTTTTGGGGAATGAAAATTATTTTCTTTATTTTATTAATTTAAAAATAAATGGTGCCTAATAAGGAATTGATAATTGTAAATTATGATAAAATTTGTAATTTTAAATGTTTAAAATGGGTGTCTAATGGGAAACTTATTATGTATAAATTATTTACCTTGTGTTATCCATGAACCAAATCATGGATGGTTGAGGGTAGTGGTAGTTCCTTCATTTTGACCATGTGGTGGTGTATGAGGGATGACTTGTCATGGATTTATGGGAATCCATCGTATGTAAATGTGATGTGTTATGTTCCCTAATACATTTGTTTGGAATTATAGAGACATTCCACCACCATTATTTTTGTTTATAGGATGACAGGAGGACATTACTGGAAATGATCCTCCGGTAGTGGGACAAGAGGCCTTGATATTTCTAGGTGAAGGAGCGAGAGAGTGGTTCCATTAAAACTTTTCTCACTTTATATAGTTTATTTAATGTGAACCAGGCTAGGTTGAGAAGAATATGTCTGATCTGACATAGGAGTTTCAGTTGTCACACCATCTAATGTTCACTAGAGAGGGTGGACCTAGGTAATATGAGTTCTGGATCGATTATATCTAGACGATTCTTGACCATTTAGAGTTTCATGTTGAGAATAAAGTCAAGTTGGATTCTTATATGTTGCAGGGTTAAGCGAAGTATTAGTGGGATATTCAGACATGGGATGAGCAATTAGATAGCACAGTATGAAATTTATTCTATGAAAATTTCTTAGAACCCTTTTACCCAAAGATGCTTAAGCAATAGAGGGAAGAAGAGTTTATACGGTTGACCTAGGGAAGCATGTTAATGATGGACTATTCGGGTAATTTCATCGACTTATAGAACTTTTTTCCAGTGCTGGTATGAGATGAGGAAACTGTGGAGAGACATTTTTAGGATGGACTTACTTGTGAGATTATTTCCCAGGTTAACATCATCCAATTGAAGAAGTTTGTTTTGGTGGTGAATCAAGCTCTCATTTCTAAGGGGAACCTAAAGAAGGCTTCTAATGGAGTATAGATGGTTTCTGATAGATGACTAGGAGGTATTTCTTTCAAGGTTAGGAAGCATCATTATGATAATGTTAACTAATGTAGTGCAAAGTAGAGTAGCCAGGGAGAAGGATCGGTTTATTATGGAAATATTCGAATGTGTTTCCATCAGTGTGGTAGTCCAATTCACTATCATAACCAATATCATTGACCACTATTATAGCTTCAAGATTGTGTAAATATGGTGCATCTACATCAGTTCTATAGAAACTCATGATAGATGGGTAATTATGGATGAGTTATACTAAAACAGAGTACTAGAATGGGGTTTTCAACACCCTACCAGTTGGGAAGTTGGATTTTTATTGGCCATGGTAGTCGAGGTTTCGGATATGGTACTTCAAGAAAATATCACCTGTATCATCAAAATAGTGCATCACAGGGTACTCATACTTGACCATAGCTCAGAGGGGCAGGTCAGTTTCATAGAGTTCGGCCTGCACTTGTTGATAGTGAAGTAGGTCAGTTGATAGTTAGTGGTACTATTCTTATAGATTCTACATTTTCTAGCACTTTGTTTGATACAATATCCACATATTTTTTTATATATTATCAACTTGTGAATGGTTTGATCCTGATGGTGTAGTTTTTGAGTGGGGTTGTGACGATCGACACACCTCTGGGTTTACGATCAAAGGAAATTTATCTATGCAAGGGGTGTTATCTCAAGGTTGATGAGTATCATTCCCTTTATGATCTTTACATACTTAACATGTTAGGTTTTTACTTTTTTAGGGTATGGAATGGATGGTATCATACTGATAACACATCAATTTTTACCATAAGATAGTAATATTTATGTCTCCTGAGGGTAAAAGTTATGTTCATTGTGGAGAATGGAATATCCAAGAAGACCATGCTGGGCCAATTCATCAGCAACTAGGGGAGCTCACCGCCCAAGTTTTGATGGTTTTTTTTGGATGATGGGGTTATGAAGAAAAGTGTCTTCCCACCTGTGGTGGACTAATTTTAGGATGTGTTTCTTGAATACTTCTTAGGGTGTCCAACTAAGAGATATGTTGAGTTTATAATTAAACTCATTGTAGGAGTTGAACCAGTTTCTATTCCACCTTACTGAATGGTACCAACAGAGATTCAGGATCTTAATACTCAATTAGAAGAATTGGTGGATAATGGATTTATCCATCTGATTATGTCAACTTGGGTTTCTCTAGTTTTGTTTGACAATAAGGTTGACAGGACATTGTGCTTATATGTCAATTACTGAAAGTTGAAGCAGATGACAGTTATGAACCGTTATCTTCTTCCACATATTAATGATATCCTTGACCAATTGAGAGGATATTCTGTATTCTTCAATATTTACTTGAGATCGGGGTATTATCAGTTGAGAATTAGACCTTTTGATATACCACATACTACTTTCAGAAATAGGTATGGCCTTTATGAGTTCATCGTGATTCCATTCGGACTGATGAATGCTCCAATTGTGTTTATGACCTTGATGAACCAAATATTCCACCTGTACCTAGATCAGTTTTTGGTTGTTGTGTTTTTTATAACATCTTGGTGTACTCTAAGACTCAATACAATCATTCACAACATCTTGACATCATACTGTACACCAATCTATATAAGTGTAAATTTTGGATCAATGGGGTACATTTCTTGGGTCACATCATCTCTAAGGAAGGTGTTTCAGTGGACCCATAGAAGGTTTAGGTAGTTGTTTCTTGGGATTATCCCAATAATGTTTTTGATATCTGAAGCTTTTGGGGCCTCATGGGTTATTATCAAAAATTCATTTAGGACTTTTCCCATTTTGAAGAACCACTTTTGGGCTTGACCAATAATGGGATCAAGTTTGAATGGTCTAGATCATGTGAAGATGACTTCCAAGAGTTGAATAGGTGTTTGACTAATGCACTGATTTTGATCCTACCCAAGCTGAGTGATGATTATATCATTTTTTGTGATGCGTCCAGGATCATACTTGGATTAGTGTTTATGAAACAAGATCGAGTTGGGGATTATAGGTTGTGACAACTAAGTCCGCATGAATGGAATTAACCTACGCATGATCTTGAGTTAGTCATGGTTCTTTATGACTTAAAGTGTTGGCTCCATTACCTATTGAGAGAAAAGTTTACTATGCATACCAACCAAAAAACCTTAAATAATATCTTTTCATGGAGAGATTAAAATATCCACCAATGGGTATGGGTTGAGTACATGTAGTAATTTGATTTCAAGCTAGCCTATAGACCAAGTAAAGGAAACAGTGTTGCTGATTTTTTTATACAAAATACATAGACTCAGGAGGTCCAAGAGTCTAGATCTGAATGTAAGATGATGGAGTTGTAGTCTAAGATGCATATTGAGGTTTAGTAATTCCATGATCATATAACCCTTTTATTTATATTAGTTGATTCTATACTTTTAAGCTAGAATAAGTGGATTCATTATGAGGATCCATAGTGTTTGGACTTGAGGAAAATCCTTGAAGGTGGGGAGTCACCTTCATATTGGAATATGGATGAGGATGAGACCATCTATGTTTAGGTTTGTTTTGTTGTACCTATATGTATGCATGAGGATATGATTCATGAGTTTTATGACTCAAAGTGGTTGATGCATCCTAGTTTGACCAAAATGTACCATGAACTATGCTAATAGTATTGGTGGACAATCATGAAAAGGTAAATTATAGGTTTTGTGACACGATGTTATACCTATCAGTGGGTGAAGGCAGATCATCAATGACCTGGTGGTTTGCTAAATAAATTTCCCAATCTAGAATGTAAATGGGATGACATTACCATGGATTTTGTGGTAGTTATTCAGAGTAACTGTTAGGATAATGACTCTATATGGGTTATTGTAGATAGGTTGAAAAAAGTATCTTGTTTCATTCCTATCCAAGAAACTTTTTCTATAGATCAGTTAGGTGAATTGTATGTTTGGGATATATTCCATTTTCATGTGGTGTCACATATAATAGTTTCGTATCATTATTATCACTTTACTTCATGCTTTTGTCAAGGCTTACAGAAAGAGTTGGGTACCTTAGTGTTTTTAAGTACGGTTTTTCAACCATATACAGATGGGAAATCAGAGCATGTTATTCAAGTGATATGGGACATGCTATAGTCATGCATCATAGACATTAGAATATATTTTGAGAAACACTTCGCACTAATTGAGTTAACATATAACAACAGTTATTAAGAAAATATTCATATGGGACTATATGAGGCACTTTGTGGAAGGCCATGCAGATCACCTCTATGTTAGATGGAGGTGGGTGAGTTAGAGTTTTTGGGTATGATTCTTGTGTAGGAGACATTGGAGTAGGTTCAATAGATTTAAAAATGTAAGAAAATGGTGCAAATTAAATATAAGTATTATGCTGATCGACTTCATCAACCTATTTAGTTTTCAATTGGTAATCATGTATTCCTTTGGGCTTTCTTGAGATTGGTTCACCGTAGGATTCAGATATAGGGAAAGTTAGCACCCAAGTTTGTCGGACCGTTTGAGGTTATGGAGAGGATTAGATGGGTGGATTATTGATTAGATCTTCCATAAAGGTATAGTGTTATGAATGATTTTTTTCATATGTCCAAGATTTTTTAGTATCACCCCACCCCTTATCATGTGTTTAATGTTGATGATATTGAGTTTTAAGCTGATGCGTCTTTTGAGTAGCACAGATTCGGGTTGTGGATTGAGTGAGAGAGTGTTGTAGGAAAAGACCATGGCATTGTTCTAAGTTTTGTGGTGGCATGGATGGGTTTAGAAGGAAACATGGTAGAGGGAAGCAGATATGTGGGCTCATTAGCCAAACCTTTTTACCTCGGAATCTTAGTGGTTCTTGGGAGTACAGCTCAAGGATGAGCTATTATAAGGTGGGTGGATTTTAATATCCCAACCATTCTAGAGATGTCACATACTATTTTCATGTATTATTTTACTCATTTTTAGTCTTAATTTTTTTAAGTCTTGTATTAGGTTCATTTGGGTGAGTTTTGGAGGGTTTTTTAGGGTTTTTGGGTAGTGTTTGGTTGGTACACGATTTTCCCAAATCGTGCACCCACCCCCCAAAAAACTATGTACCCTTAGATAGAGGGGGTTTTCATAGTTGGAACATGGTTTGAAAAACTATGCACCCACCTAGGAGTAACCAGGAACCCTAGACAGTAGGGAGTCATAGTTAGGTCACATGATTTATCAAACTGTGCGGCCCCACCCAAGAAACCATGCGCGCAGGAATTAAAAGCCTTGATAATTTTATAAAAAAATCATGAACCGGCATTTTATATCCCTAATAACTCCAGATCATACTAAAATGAATTCATTTACTCTTAGAAGCTACCGAGAGGATTCCTAGGCTCCTCTAACCTCATCTTATGCAAATGGAATATCTAATGGAAGAAATTAAACCCTCTACGGTAAGTAATTTCTTCCTCGTTTAGATTCCTCTCTCCCACATCTTTATCTCCCTTTAGAGGGGGATGATTTCCTTAATTTTCAATGGATTAGATCTTAGTTTAAATGGATCTTGTTTCATTGGTTCTTGATCATAGGCTTTGATCCTGTATTTTCCTCTGCCATTATGAATCCATTCATTCTACATTGAATTGAGGGTTACGGTTTGACAAGCATTAATTAACAATCTTGAGGTAGGTGGTATAATTGAAATTCCCCATATTCATTATTATGATCTTTTTATGTGATTATGCCATTGTGTTTCCACATTTTGTAGTTTAATTTAAATTATAATAGTGAATTGATTCCCTTGTGATTGTAAGAGCCTTCACAGATCTCATTATACCCATTAGGTATTTTAGTTTGGGTTTTAAAGAAACCCATGGGGTGTGCCAAAACACCTAAAAAATGATTTATGGAATGTGAAAGGGGTAATATTGGGTTAATGTAATTAAACTAAATCCTTATTACATGTTTTATAGTGGGATTTCAATGGTTGTTTTTATTAACTTTGATGATTTAATGAGATGTGAATAATTGATAATAATTGGATTAATGGTGAATTATTCATGTTATTCCTTTTGAATAAATTAAAGAACCATGGTTGTGATTGATAAATGAAATAGTGAACCATGATGTGAATGATTGATAAGAAGGTTAATATTTTTTAACATTGATATGTATATAATACATGTGATATTTTTGAATGGTTGAACAATGAGTTGTGGGTCATGGGATGATGCTCCAAATACACATGGTGTGCCCGAATGATGCTCTAGGCCCCCAATAGATTCATGTGAACAATGAGTTTTAGGATAGGGACTGATTATCTAAATACCCATGGGGTTCCAAACTGATGCTCTAGGACCCCAAGATATTGGTGTTGGACTGATAACCCAAGTGGTCATGATAATAGTACATGAACTGATGCTTCGGGGTGCCAAATTAATGTGTAAATAATATGATTAATGAAATCCCATGAAAGAATTAATTGTGATATCCCTGTGATGTATGGTTCAAACTCTGGCATAGGTAAAAGCAAGTAAGATTGGTTCAAGTTCCACCGTGAACCCGAGTACATATTTGGTTGATTAAATAATGATAAGTTTGAAATATATTTACTTTTTTCATTTGATATTTATTATTTATACAACATCAAACACTATTATAGATTAGATATTGATTTAGATGTCGTTGTTGGTATCCTACTGAGTTGTACTCACACCCTACTCGGGTTGCCTAATCAGTACCTGAATAGAATTCATATTTGTGGGAAAAGATAAGAGAAAGCACCCTATGTTAGATGAGTGAGTTAGTATTTGGGATGGATCATGGATAAGGTAACCGGACATGATTTTGGTACCTGTTTGGGAGATGTAAGTGTGTCTTTATTTTTTATTTTTCCTTAAACACTTGACACTTTCGTGGAATGACATATTTTTTGCTTTGGTTTATGATCATTTATCCTATTTGGGATTCATCATGTGATTCTTGTTCTTATATTTATTATGTTTAATTATTGGTAATTTTCTTATATTGGTTATTTGTATATTTATTTACACTATTTTTCTTCTTTGATAAAGATGGTATAGTCTCCCGACATTATATATTAGACCATTGCTACTAGATGGTAGCCTCTGGTGTATGGGGAGGTATGCCTAAGGTCACATAATGAACCGGATCAGGGCACCGACATGTGGCACCCGAGTTGGGATGTTACAGATCCTGATCCACATTTCACCTATAGGGTTTGGAGAGGTATTAAGTATGATTTTGGATATTAGTTGTGCCTTAGAACTTCTTTTTATCCATAGATGGATGGTTAAACATAGTGGACTATCCAGACTCTTGAATAGATGTTGTGTGCTTGTGCCCTTGATTTTGTAAGTTTGTGGATGAGGAACCTTACTTTGGTCAAGTTTTCTTACAATAATGGTTTTCACTTCAACATTGGTATGGGACCATTTAAATAATTTTATAGAAGACCTTTACATTTTATGTTGTGCTGGACTAGGGTCAGAGAGTTAGAAATTCTTTATACATAACTAGTATAGATAATTATAGAGATGATTTAGGTGATTCGTGAGATGATGAAGACAATACGGGATTGTCAGAAGTTATATGTTGATCAAAGGATGATACCTTTGTAGTTAGACATTTGAGATCATGTGTTCCTAAAGGTGACTCGTTGTCATGGGAAGTGTAGGTTAGAATGTGGGAGTAAGCTTTCTCCCCATTTTGTTAGGACATTCAAGGTTTTGAATCATGATATTTCTAGAGAGTATCATATAGAACTTCCCTCATATATGAGCTAGATACATGATTTATTCCATGTGTTTTAACTTCACTGTTATCTTTATGAAAAACTCTCACATCATAAATTTGGGTGAGATTAATATTTATGATGATGAAATATTTGAGGAGCGAATCATAGAGATTTGGGACCATCAGGAGAAAGTGTTACATGGGAATGTTATTCCCTTTGTTTGTGTCTTGTGGAGAAAATGTGACATGGAGGAGAGAACCTGGGAATGTGATTCACAGATACACACTCAGTATCCTAACTTGTTTGAGTTTTATATATTATCTTGGGGTGATTATTATTTTATGATTTTTGACCTTTATTTTATGATATGGTTTTCTCTACTTTGATGCCTTGTTTGTGGTCTTGCTCTTGCTTGAGAGGTATCTCACCCAAAAGATTATTTAGGATTTGGTTGTTAGTGTTGTGTGGTTTTGTTCTTTGTTCCTTTAAGTGAGGTGGTTGATCTCCTATTATGGAGATATTATTGAGAAGTATATTTTTTTATGGATGTTTGGATGACCCCTATTCTTTTACTTCTCTTCTGGTTTAGTTTTAAATTCTTATGGACAACAATTTATTGAGAGGTTTCTAATGTAAGTTCATGGATCCTTCTAGCTCATTCCTTTGTGTGTTAATGAGGTTTTTGGTTCTTGGAGGAATCTTAGAGAAGGTTTGGTGGAGTTTGGGTTCTAAAATTAGGAATCAAGAGAAGTTCATGACATGAAAAGTAGTTCACAGCATAAAAGAGTTGTTCACGAACCAAATAGGTTATTCATGGATTGAGAATGGGTGGTTTGTAGGGTGTGATTTAGAATGTGACCCATGGGTTCGTGATGTGAATGGATGAGGTTTGTATTTGATGAACTTGTCCCATAAAACTCATGATGTGAACATTAAGTTCAAAAAATTAATTGATTCAGGTTTATTGGATCGAGGCAATGCATTTTTAGCGAGTATTAAAACTCAATCCAATCACGATGTGAATTACCCATTCTTATTATAAATATATATCTGGAACTGTTCCTATAAATATAAATGAACCCTTAGTTTTCTGTAAAATCATTTAATTATCTCCCAATTTGAGGAGGCTATAGGTTCTTCTTTAGGGTTTTTTGAATCTCTTATAAAATGGATTGATTCCTTACTTCATGAGTTCGAACTATGTAAATATGAGGTAAGTTTTCCCTCTTTCTCTTCTAGTTTCTTATCTTATCAGTTTGTTTTCTCATGTTCTATCTTTACATGCTATGGTGAATGATTTCCTTATTCTTATGGAGATATTTTTGTGTTTTTTTTCATGGTAGGGGTGATATATCCTTGGAGGTATGTATAATCCTTGCGGGAGAGGTGATCAGAGTACTATGTTTTTATTACGTTCTCAATCAAAGAATGTTGAAAGAATTGACGTAAGGGATTCATTTATTCTCATTTTTTATGTTAAATCATAAGGTTATCATAATTTATCTCTTTTAATAATAGTGGAATTAATCTTAATAAATATGAAACTAGATTAATGAAAAAAAAATAGATTGGGTTGTTAGCGATCACATGTGTTTCCACCATGAATGGTTTGCCTATTGTTTTACTGTATAGTTTTCTATTTATATTTATGATTTGGTTATCATGTTTGTTTTTACTATGGTCTATCATTTTTGATATGTTGAAAATGGTTAAATAATGTAAAGTTTGTAATGTTGTTGGATAAATAATTATAGAGGATTGTTTAAATATATCGTTCTCCTTATCATTGAAGAAAATTAAAGTAATTATTTATGTGTGTTTAATTAAAAATTCTATTCCATATTTTAATGGAATTAGATAAAAACATGAAACTATAAATTTTTGTTGTTAGAAATATTAAAGAGGCATGCTAATGGAATTTTTTTCCTTAAATTTGGTTAAAATTGGATGTTATTCTTGAAAGCATGTTTAAATAATTTATAGATTTTATAGCTGATGTCTTAAAGTTTCATGTGTTTGAAACTAGAAATAAATGAATTGGTTAATTCAAGGTGGTAAAGAACTTATTATTTGATAAAAATAAATGTTTTGGGCCAAGAAAGCAGGTTTTATTGTAAAGGCTATATGCCTTGGATTTTAGGGAATAGATATCCTTTTGACTTTTTTTTGTCTTTAAACCTTGTGTTTTTTATCTAGATGTGATCCCTGTGATGCAATGTGATGTGATCCTAGGATGTATGATGCTTTGATGAGATATGGGTTGGAATTCCTAAGTTTGTTGTAGCATTTGGAGTCTGATATGGTGGGATACATAGTGATATGTATGGTGGTGTCAAGGATGGAACTAAAATTGATGGAATAGGTTGAAGTTGGGCTTTCATGTAGTTGTGATGAAATTCAAGATGATCACTTATTAATAAATCTACTTTAATGTTTGTATTTTTAGGTTTATTTTTTCTTCATTCCTTTCCCCACTACTTGAGGCAGTTGGTTTCACTTAGTTTATGCATCCCTTTTATGGTAGTTTAGAATGTTTCCTATAGTACTTGGAATTATGGAATGATAATGAATAATAAATTTTTTAACCCATAGGGTTGGTGCTTAAATGGAATACAAATGATGATAATATTGGGGTACTGTGGGATCGGTTGGAATATGCTTGGAGGGTATGGGATTTAGTTGGTTGATAAATTAAAGTGGAAAAGAACTTGTTAATTAATGGCTAATGAATTAATTAATATAACGTGCAATTTTTCATGAAAGGAAATATTTATTTAAATAAAGTTTCTTAAAATGATTATGTGTTTGTAGATATCTAGTTATTAGTAGAGGTAGTTGGGTTTCTAAGATATGACAGTTGAAATTGTGGTTAAGTCTAGTTCAATTTTCATAGTGTTTTTGTGAGCTAAATTATATCATATATGTTATGTAATTTCATATCATACCCCTAACCATATCGATAGGGTGACTGACACCCAGTGAACTCTGGGAGGGTGTATTACAAAACATCTAGGTTGGAAAGGAATATATGGATAACTATCCCTTATGGACTCTCTCTCTTCTCCCAGGAGTATTATGTGTTGTTATGCATGATGGTTACCTTACCCATATAAATAACAACCCTAGACCCACACTCCGAGATCCAGTGCTAAAATCATAAAATTTAAATTTATAGATTTGATATCAATGAAGGTGACCCAATTTTCACCATCCAAAACTTACAACATCAAAAGAAAATATTGGATCACTTACATACCCAAGGAACTTTCAGGTTTAGAGTTTTATAAAATTAGTAAAAACTCTAACATAAACAATACCCATGTCTTTAAATGATAATTTCTCTCACTTAACATAGTTTTTCTTATTTCACATTAATTCTTCATCATCATCCATATGGAACCCTACTAGACATAATTTATTCAACATCATTCTTGATAACTTGGGGGAAAGGAAACATAGTAAGGTTGAGTTTAAATGTTCATTAAGGGTAAACATAAGCATTAACAATTGAATTTCATCAGTCTTCATGAGAAGAGAATAAGGGTATAATAATATAATCAATGTGTATCAGTATAATATAATAATATTCATACCCATCAATATATAGATCATCAAACATTAAAACATGACATAAGGATTTAACAAAGTCAAGAGTCGTCAAATTCAATAATCATGATCCATTTTATATCAATCTTGATTAAAGGAAACATTTATAACCCATAAAAATCATAATGAGAATGTGTAGGAATATTAGGACATTATCTTCATATCACTCTTATAAATGTAATCACCAGTGTGGTTGAATTATATCTCTGGAGTACCCAATGAATTGAATGGATGTCATAGACCCACCCATCCTTGGTTTATCATGAAACCACATGTCCTTGGTTTATCATAAAACCACCTATACTTGGTTAATAATTTAACCACCCATCCTTGGTTTATAACAAAACTACCCATCATAAAAAAACAATTTCCAAGAACCATATCATGAATAAAATACATACATATTTCATTTCATCATAAACTCATAAAAACAGCCATTATTATTTTTAGAATTTGATTAACCCATGGAAAAGAAATGGGTTCCATGAAAATCTATTTCAAACAATCATAATCCATCCAGAAAAAGAATGAGGATGGTAGCAATACAAAATATCCCCAGTGGATAATAATTAATTTTTGACATTGATGAATAGAAATTCCATTAAAAGATCATTAAAAACATTCTTGAGAGAAAAAACTTTTCATTTTTAAAATAAATTTTAAAAAATATAAATTCACAAAATATTGTGAAAATAATTTTCTTTGAAAATAACCTTGGAAACTTATAAAATAATCTTCAATGAAAATATTATCCATGACAGCGGGAAAATCCATTCATGTTGTAAATCTTAAAAATAAACATCATTTTCAAATAATTCTGTAAAATGGATTCAAGATGATCCATTTGTAAAATTATAAAAAATTTTCTTTTTAAAACCATTTAAAATAATTTCAAAATATCATTAAAAATATATTTAGGAAATTAGTTATTTTTAGAAAGACTGTTTATGGAAGATAAATATAGATGTTGTAAATGAAAATACAATATCGGTGTAGTGAATTAGGTTTTCACTTGTATGACTTTGGAATATTTCTAAGAATATTTCTGAATCCAGATGTTGATTTGGAACAATATTCCAAGGCCCGAAGAGCCTTGGTCTGGTGATATTAAAAATATTAAATATATTTCATCACACAAATGAAATTTCTTTGAAAAAAATGGAATAACTCCCATTCATAGTCTCAAATATGAAATCTAAGGTAGTGGTTGAGTTCAAAATTTCGTGTCTACCCTAGGCCTGACGTAAAAGTTTTCAGCGTTGGGTGTCAGGTCGGAGGTGAGTTGGAGGGGGGTGTTAAAAGTAAGTTTAATTGATTTGATATAATTAAATAAATTAAACCTCCCCTCCCCCTTGGTGTGCATGATAAGAGATAATATAACCCCTCTCCCCTTCCCCTTTGGAGTGACGGATGAAAACAAGGTGGATCCAAGGAGAATAGGCGTTGACGATCTCCGATCTTGATGATGATCACTCCTGGATCATAATGTAGTGGCTTTGGAGTATAGATCTTCACCCGAAGCTTCGGTTTTTTAACACGAGGTAGGTGGATTTGATTCTTTAAGTCCTGATCCCCTTTTTATTTGTTTTTTAAGGTTTTAGATCCCCTATACGACTGGTAGAGATCCCTTTTAGGTTGATCTCTAGGTTTCAGGGGAAATTGGGGTTATTCGGGTGGGTCATAGGGAAATACCTTTTTGAATTCATAATCACACAGCATGTAGTTTAGTAGAACATGTCATGTGTTCTTACCATTTAGGGAATATGACTTTCTGAGACTACATGCCATGTAATGGAGTTACACACCATGTAGTGACCCCGGGTCGTGTGGCCAAAGAACATGTTTAGGGAATTTGTGTGATGGTACATGGTCATGTGGAAGTACATGACCAAAGTACATAGACATGAGGTGCCGAACATGGTAACAGGAAAGAGACACACCCATGTGGCTATGTCATTGGGACACATCATGTATTAAGGGGAACATTTCATGTTTGATACATGGATTATTGATCTGTGTGAGTAAGTACACGGTTGGGGGACTCGGTGAGGTGAGACACACCATGTACCACATATACACATTGTGTATGCTCACATAGTCAACCAAGCCATGCAGTAAAGGAAACAGCTGGTTTTACACACTGTGTGGGCCCCAGTTCACATCATGTACTTTCCTCAGAATCTTCTTGAGATATTCCTCTAAGCGCATCTCCTTCTTCGGAACTCGAATTCAGGCTTACGAGTAGCCTATCCTAGGTAATTTTCCACGTAGAATACAATGGTGGCCTCTATTGTGGCCTACGAGATATGATGTGGCATGTTTCAAACATGAAGTAGCAGTAGCAGTTTTAGACTCTAGGAAGTGATCATGGTGGATCATTGGGTTGAAGTTAGGGTCAATACCCTTCCCTATCATCTCAAGATGTGGGTCCATTAGACTCTTTAGGTTGGTAGAGCAGTTATCCACTATTGTATCAAGGCATGGGTCCCCTACTCATGGAAATGTGGAAATGTGAGGTATGATAAGCATGGAACTCCTTTTTTAATGTTTGATCGATATTGGGGATCGGTGTAAATCATTTAGAGAGACACTGGGAATGGAAATCCCCTATAGTATTAGAGAACGGATTTCCCTTACCTCTTGTATTGGTAGAGAAGGAACTCCACCATAGTGGGCGCAGGTCCTCTACCCAAGGAGTGGTACTTTCGGGGTTAGAGTTCCCCTATTGGACCAGGGTGTGGGTTCCCCATATCGTTCATTCTATTGGAGATAGATATCCCCTATCAAATTTTGGTGTAGGGCCTTTATGATCATTGGAAAGGTAGAGTAGGAACTACCATTTTGTGTCAGGGAGAGGGTCCTCTATTCTTGGAGTGGGTACATTTTCAGGGCGCAGTTCCTCCATATGAGAAGTTAGATAGAGTTGTTACTCCCCTATCATTCTAGGGTAAAATTCCTCTATCTTTGGAGTCATAACTACCCTATTGTTCTAGGGTGTGGTTCCATACACATTGTATTGGAAGATTTGGTACTCCCTTATTGTACCAAGGATTAGTTCATCTAGATCGGGGTTGGTGCTCCCTTTTCATGTCAGGGTGAGCGTCCCCCATAGTGATCATGCCAGTATAGTGGTACTCCCCTAATATATTAGGGTATGGGTCATCTAGCCACAGAGTAGTACTCCCCTAACTTACCAGGGTCTGGGTACTCTATTTATGGATTTGTACTCCCCTTATATGTCATGGTACATGTCCTCTATTTTTTTAGTTGTAATCCCCTATTGTACCAGGGTTCAGGTCCTCATCTATAGAGTGGTAATCCACCGTCTTTGAGTAGCAGTAAGGAGTGGGTCCTCTACTGGAGTAGTTACTCCCTAGGCTGAGGAGTACAGTTGCGAGGATATGGACCCTCCACTTGTTATGCTTGATACCTAGTTAGTAGTTAATTCTCCCTCAACACAATTAGGTGTGGGCCTTTTCATATGGGTACTTCAGTGGTTCCATAGGTTAGTTAAGATCTAGTACTCCCTCAGATACAGGGCAGTGACGACATGCATGTCCCTTATCTCTCTCTCTATGTTTAGAGATGATTCATGTGGTGTATGTACTAGAGTATTTACCCCTCATTGTATATAGTGGTGAGGGTTGGGCCTCCCCATTTGGGTTCTTATGAGCTTGAGCAGGATGCAAGACAGTAGTGTTAGGACCTCTGGTGTTGGGAACTAGAGTCAGACCTAGAGATTTGTTCCCAATGGATTGTGTTCTCTCATACATACCATCAGGGATGGTATATTTTTTCTTGATGGATTCTATCTATCATATTAGTTCCATATAGTATGCCTGGGCTCATGGATTGTGTTATCCTGGGTGTGTGTTGCTTTGGAGCTTGAGTAGAATCATGTAGCTAGATATGAGTTCCAAACCTCAAGATACTTTGAGTCTGAGATTAGTATATCTGGGTTATTTCTAAGAGTCCCTAAAATATTTTCATGGGTATTGGTTGAAATAACTTTTGGAATGAGCTTACTAGTCATGTATAGTTGAGTATGGTTCGAGATGGAGATTCTCTCTCATTGGGGTTCCCTCTAGTTCGGTCGAGCAGACTGTTGCCTTTTAGTTACTCTATTTTCTTTTGGGTTTTGGGGTGCCTAATTAGTATCATTATACTCACCCATGCATGTTATTTTCCCACACATGTTGTGTCTTGTGCAGAACGCAGGCATTTCGATGGAGTCCCCAAAAGACCCAAAGTAGGCGGAGCTTAGTGGACTAGACCAACCAAGGTTTTTATCGGAGCTTGGTTGGGGAGATTTCTGATAGTTTCATTTGATAGTGACTCCTCCTTCTGAGTAGATTATAAATTTTTATAGTTTTTTGTGGGTGTTTATTTTTCCCTTTTTTATTCTTTCGGTACTTCTGTTATACTCTAGTTGTGGGATAGATGTATTCATGCATTTCTTTCCAGTTTACTTTATCTCTGCACTATTGAATGGAGATGCTTATGGGTGCGTGTGTAAATATACCTTAGGAAAAGGACTCCTATTTTTTTTATATTCCTACTCAGTGCTAAATTTCATCCCCTGGCCTATTAAAGGTGGGCCTGGGGTTTTTGCGGCTCGAGCCCCATTTGGTACGGTAATAACAATTGATTTCACTTACAAACAACTGTCTTGATGTTTATTTAATCAATAAGAGAGGGAATTGAAATAAAACATGTTAATAAAATTCATAAATAGTGGAGAATAAATATATATGGTTTAAGAAAATGATATCATATTATTTCCTCTAACAGAACCTTCAATATAAAAAATCTTGAAATAAAGGAGACTGTAACATAAATCATTTTCCACTTTAGTAACTCTTCAATAGTAAGCCCCGTGAAATAATAACTTAAAATGATACTTAAAAAATCATGAACATAAGGAGTTTCAAGATATAACATGTTAAAGGTTCGGTAGAGAAACCTCATAAAAGAAGATAGGTGTATAACATAACATATGTCCCAAAGAAGACAACTTGAGACAAGCAACCCTCACAATGATCATAATGTTGAAGTGAGAATTAATCAATGTATCGATTATGTGTATAAAATGTAAACCTATATAAAACAAGTAGAAATACAACATAATATAATCAAAATTCATTACACACATAATATCAAAGGTAAATAAATAAGTAATATAACCCAATGAAAAGAAATTGAGTTATGAAAATTCTTTACCACTTGGTAACTTTCATGTCAAATATCCTTGAATTAAATAATTCAAAATTGAGACTTAAAATACCATGGTTTATGAATAATTCATGATATTAAATTTAAAAGGTTTCATTATATACACCATATGTAATAAATTAGGTGTATAACATTAAAATATTCCCTAATAAAGGAAAATTGGGATGAAGACCCTTACGGATTTGGTAATCTCTTGATCAAAACCCCGTGAAAGGGAGAGCCACATATGGGTTTGTAAATCCAAAAATAATATGAAAATAATCATAAAATAAATTCATGGTAATTATATACAACACATAATAAAAACAAGTGGTGAATATGACATATGTCGCATAGAAATAAAAAGTGAGACGAGAAACCCTTACTTTGAGTCCAAACATTCCATGTATGTCCTTTAACTCCTATATAATAAGATTATATTGATTATTTGATTTATTAAAAACGTTTTCTATTTTTTATACCTTATAATTAAATAATTTATTTATTTTATTTTAATTAAATATTTAAATACTTAATCAGTTAAGTCCACATCAGGTGTTTTGAGGATATTCGGTTCATTGTTTCAAAACAGATTCGGTGTGTTGATCATGGTCAAAAAGGTCATTATTTAAACATATACATAATAATAATCATGAAATAATTATAATTTTTATAAATAAATTATAATTTTAAAACCAATCATGAAATATGATTATGAAAAATGAATTGTGTTATGATCATGGAGATAGTGGGTTGTACGTACGCATGAGCAATGTTTCCATTTTTCAAAGATCATTATAGAAAGTGGGTATGTATTATTTTATCTTTAAAAAATGATAATAATATAATAAATACCCTATTTTTCCTTTAAATACACTTATATATATCATCCATATTATGTGGTGATGAAAAAATAATCACATCTCTTTGTGGAGGTGGTAGTCTACACGTACACATGATCGACATTATCATTTTTCAATGAGTGGAAAGGTAAGAAAAAATGATATATTATATTTTAAGAATAATAAATATATCATGAATATAATAATTATGAAATTTATATCATATATATTCATTAAATTTATTCTCATTACCTTCCATGAAAAGCATTAGTGAAAAATGAATCACATCGCTTTGTGAGGCAGTAATCTATCGTACACATGAGTGACGTCATCGTACCCCCCATGGAATGGAAATTAAGAAGTTATATGTGATATAATAACCCCAAGAGTATAAATATGTTAAAAATATCATATATATATACTTTAAATACATCATTGTAACAATTCATGAGAGGCGATGATGGAAAATGAATTACATCGGTTCGTAAGGCGGTAGTCAACCATACACATGAATGATGATTTTGTATCTCATTTGATGGAAGAGGAGATGGATTTAGTTTATTAAATTAACATAATAATATATTAGTATATGGGACATAATGGTTTTATTATATAATCATAATAGAATATTTTAAGGATGTGTAAAAAGAAATAAAATAAAAAACACTCGGTTAAGCACGATGCCTCTTCTTCGGACAACCTCCTTAGGTAAGCATAAAAAGACTTATTATGATGGATTTATGATCAAAATAAGGGATATAGTTAATGTTTACAGAAGTAATAAATAAATTTGGTTATGTAATATCTAATTCAAATGTTTTTTAAGGTGTGAAGTGGATAATATGAGAGGGGTGGTCTTTTATAAGTGAGGTGAGTGGTATACTTGTAAATTTTTAAAATAAAAAGGTGTACCCACATTTTTTCACAAGGAAAATGGATAAAAAAATGTTACATTATAGATAATTAGACATTATAATGTTTAAATATTTCCCTAAATTAGATTTTAGACAAGTTTTTAGGTCATTTTAACTCTTATCTTTTTAGTTTAACCACCCGGTAAATCTGTTTTTATCTTAACAGCGGTAATTAATTTTTACTATTTTCACTATTCGTTATGGTTAAAAATTAAGTTGAAATTATTAGATATTATAAATTATTATGATTAAAAATAATTGAACCATTTTAATAAATTCAATTCACAGAAATTTATAAATTTAATTTAAAAATAAACCCACATATCCGACGAAAAAATGGGTTTTCAAGAAGTGTATTTTTCAAGAAAAATATGAATTTATATTTACTCTATGACTAGTGATAATAATTATATTAATTTAAAATAATATTAATAGATATATTATTTAAAAATTTAATTAAATAATTACTAATTTTGGGTTGTTTAAATTAAATAAAATGGATAAACATTATGCATTTTAAAATAGTTTTTAGAAAAATATCGTTTTTAAACCCAAAAATAAACTTATACTAAAATAAAATATAAAGATGATTAAAATGTAATTAATTGGATTAAATATAAATAAATAATAATTATGTTACTTTAAATCATATTCAAAACATAATTGTACTTTTAAATTACTTTATTTATTAAAAAGAAATGTCTTAAAAAAACTATATTTTTCACTATTCACTGAAAAATCAATTTTTCCCCAAAAATATGAAAATTTCAACCAAGGTTAATTTTGATATTATTATTTAAAATATTTAGTTAATTTTATCGAATACATTTTCTAAAATTTCTAAAAAGTAATTACAGTAGTTTTTCATGAGAAGCAATAAAAAACATTTTTGAAGAAAACATATTTTTGAAGAATAAAATCAGTTTGCTAAAAAATGATTGATTATCTACTAAGAATTTATAAATAAATTTATATTGAGTGTGAAATTTACATATATATATATATATATATATATATAATTCATAAGGTATTTAATACTATTCATACCCACCAATTTAATGACTAGGTTATAGTGATCATATATTTTGCAGGTCGTTTATACTCGGTGTTACGCATCGAATACGATATTGAACATGGTTTTATTTTCTAAAATATCATGGTGTTACATACTCCCCCATTTAATGAATTGTGTCCTAAAAATCTGAACTTTATCTTGGTAATCAAAGATTGGACATTTTAAAATATCTTTGTTGGAAACCCACATTGTAAAAAGGGTTAATAAAACATCCTCTTGATAAGAGAGAAAGGAAAGTTTGATGGTAATCTAGAATAACGCATAACTAGGATCCCAAGTATGAGAAAATAGGTGGTAAGTGAAGATATGGACATGGAATAAAAGAGTAATTCCCAAATAATTATGGAGGTTGATAGAGATCATTGATCACAATAAAGTGAATGATCACGAGAAATTCAACAACCAAATAACCATAAACCAGAGAGGTGTAAAAAAAGGTCATTGATTTCATTAGAAATGATAGTAATAGGACACCATTTTATTTCAAAAATTCTTTTAATAGATTTTATGAATTAATCTACCTTTTATAATAAGATAATTAGGCAATATAATTACTTTATGATTAAAATTTCATCATTTTATCAATTTCCACCACAATCTCATCTTTTGCTCCAAATGATGAGTATTCAAGATGATATTTTTCATTCCTAGAGAACTAAAAAACAACTTTTAAAGGAACAAAAAACCATAAAAGGGATAATTAAGATACTTAACGTGTCTTTAGACATTATCCAAATCCAAAATGGCTAGCACAAGGTGGGCTAATTCTCCAAAATGAATAAACCTTCATATGATGAAATAATACATTAATCTAAAAATTTAAAAATTAATACCCAAAGTTCAACCTAAATAATTTCATAAATTAATAACTCTATATCCAAAATAACATAAATAACCTCAAAAATAAATTTTGTTTTAATCTCAAAGGTTATCTCATACCTTTCAGCTTATATGACTAAAAATATAGTGATCTTTTTCTGAAATAACATTAATCATCTAATCACCAAATCACTTTTAAATACCATGGTTATCCATATGATAAAACATATGCTCCAAAAATTAGTTTAATAATTATATTACAAAATAAGAAAATTTCGTACTAACCAGAACATCATATAGGCTAGTGGTAGGTGTTGCACCCTTATCGCCCTTCGGTTGTGGGTTCAAGTCCCATGGATTTTCCAAATGTGACGGGTTATCACCCAGCCTTCGGGTTTTCCTTTTTTCCTTTAAACATGTAAAAAATATAATTCCTCATTACATGAACCTTCATTTTTCAATTATGGGTTACATATACCCCAACCTAAGAAAATTTCTCTCAAAATTTCATTAATCACCTCAAACTTTTATTACTTAAAACATGAAAATGGGTGTTTATGACTTTGAACTTGTGATTAACCCTAAAATTGTAAACCCGTGATGAAACTATAACTATTAAGATAACCTCACATGAAAAAATCATATTATCTGAAGTTACCTAAACCTGGCTTTGATACCAACTATAATAGCCTCAAACCCGTACTCTAAGATCTGGTGAAAAAATCATAAACTTTATATTTTTAGATTTGATACCAATGAAGGTGACCCAATTTTCACTATACAAATCATAAAAAAAGGAAATATTGGATCACATAAATATCCAAGGAACTTTCAGGTTTAGAGTTTTAGTGAGTCAGAACAAACTCTTACATAAACAATACTCATGTGTTTAAATGATCATTTCTCCCACTTAACCCAAATTTTCTTACTTCACATTAATTAATCATCATCATATATATGAAACCCTTATAAATATATTTCATTCAACATCATTATTGATAACCTAAGGAAAAGGAAACATAATAAGTGTGATATAAAATGCTCAGTAAGGGTAAACATAAGCATTAACAATTGAATGTCATTGGTGAGCATAAGAAGAATATAAGGGTATAATGACCTAACCAATGTGCATGAGTATAACATAAGAATATTCATACCCATAAATGCATGTATTATCAAACATGATAACATGTAATAAGTCTTTAACAAATTCAATATTCATAAAAATCAATAATCATGATCCATGTGATATCAATCTTGATTAAAGAAAACATTTATAACCCATAGAAAACATAATGAAAATGTGTTGGTATCATAGGAAATTATATTAATGTAACTATTACAAATAGAATAACCAATATTTTAAAATTCCATTTCTAGAGTACCCAATGCATTGGAGGGCTATCATGAACCCACTCATCCTTAGTTTATCACAGAACCACCCATCCTTAGTGTACCATGAAACCACCCCTCCTCGGTTAATAATGTAACCACCCATACATAGTTTATAATAGAACCACCCTTGATAAAAAAACTTCCAAGAATGATATCATGAATAAAGTACATAGATATTTCATTTCATCATAAAATCATAGAAACAACCATTATTCTTTTTTTGAATTTGATTAACCCATAGAGAAGAAATGGGTTCCATGACAATATCTTTGAAACAATCATAAGTCATTCAGATAAAGAATGAGGATGGTATAAATACAAAATAACCCTAGTGTATTATAAGTAATATCAAGGGTTCTTGACATTGATGAATATAAATACCAATAAAATATCATTAAAAAACTGAGGAAAATAGCTTTTTCATTTTGAAAAACACATTTAAAAACTAAAAATTCAAAAATATTATGAAAATAATTATCTTTGAAAATAAACGTGGAAACTTGTTAAGTAAATATTAAAATAAAATAATGGTCGTGATAACAATAAAATCTGTTCATGTTGTAAAAGTTAAAAATAAATATTATTTTTAAAACATTTTGTAAAAGAGAGTCAAAATGACTCATTTAGAAAACAATAAGAAATGTACTTTTTAAAAAAAATTAAAAGGAGTTAAAAATATCATGAAAATTTTCTTTAAGAAATATTTTATTTATATAAAAGGTTATTTTTTAAAACATTTTAGAAAACATGGATATGAAAGAGTAAGATTGTCAATCTAAAAGAAAGTAGAAGATTGGTATCACCTAAAAATGAATTTCTTGATGTTTCTTTAATTAATAAGGGAGTAAATAGACATTAAACATTTTAACCACATTAATAAACAGTGGAGAAGAAAGATATGTGGTTCATGAAAATAATATTATATGATTTCCTCTAAAGGAGCATAGAACATAAACAATCTTGAAAGAAATGAGATTGTAACATAAAACCTTTTCCACTTTGGTAGCTCTGCAATCGTAAGCCTTGTGAAAGAATAACTTCAAATGATACTTAAAATATTGTGAAAATAAGTATTTTTAGGATATAACATGTCAAAGTGGAAGCATATATACCTCATAAAATAATATAGGTGTATAACATAACATATGTCCCAAAGAAGACAATTTGTGATGAGCATCCCTCACAATGATTATAATGTTGAAGTGAGAGTTAATTAATGTATCGATTATGTATATAAAATGTGAATCCAAATAAAATAAGTGGAAATAAAACATAAGATATTAAAAATTAATTATACACAAGATCTTATAATATTAAATACAAATTATGAATTAATATAACCCAATGAAAAGAAATTGAATTATGAAAATTTTTAACTACGTGGTAACTTTCATGTCAAATCCCCTTGGATGAATTAATTCAAATTGAAACATAAAATACCATGATGTAGTAAGGGTTCCTGATATTACATGTAAAATGGGTAGAATATACAACATATAAAATAAATTAGGTGCATAACATTAAAATATTTCTTAGTAAAGGAAAATTGAGATAAAGTCCCTTGTGAATTTGGTAATCTCTGGATCAAAACCCCATAAAAGGGAGAACCACATATGGATTTTTAAATCCCAGTAATCATAATAAAAATAATAATAAAATATATTCTTAGGAATTATATACACCATGCAATAAAAACAATTTGTGAATATGGCATATGTATCACAGAAATAAAAAGTGAGACAAGAAACTCTTACCTCGAGTCTAGACATTCCATGCATGTGCTTTAACACTTATATAATAAGATTATATAAATTTTTTTATTTATTAATAACCTTTTAATGGTTTAATACCTTTTACTTAAATCATTTATTTTATTTATTTTATTTACACATTTAAATATATAATCAATTAAGTCTGTGACAGGTGTTTTAAGGATGTTTGGTTCATGGATTCAAAACAGCTTTGATGTGTTTATCGTGGTCAAAGAGGTCATTATTTCAAAATCTTATGAATAATAATAATATAATTATAATTTTTATAAGTTGATTATAATTTTAAAACCAATCATGAAATATGGTTATGAAAAATGAATTATGTTACGATCATGGAGATGGTAGGTCATACATATGCATAAGTAGCGTTTCCATTTTTCAATGATCATTATGGAAAGAAGACATGTATTGTTTTATCTTTAAAAATGATCATAATATCATAAATACCATATTTTTATATTAAATATACTTATATATATCTTCCATGTGATATGGTGATGAAAAAATAATCACATCGTTTTGTGGAGATGGTAGTCCATACGTATGCACGAACGACGTTATCATTTTCCCGTGAGTGAAAAGGTAATAAAGAAAATGATATATTATCTTTTCAGGATGATAAATATGTTATTAATATCATAATTATGTAATTTATTTCAAATATATTCATTAAATTTATCTTTTTTAACTTTCATGTAAATCGTTAGTGAAAAACAAATCACATCGCTTCGCAAGACGGTATTATGTCGTACACATGATAGATGTTATCGTATCCCCCACGGAATGGAAATTAAGAAATTATATGTGATATGATAACTCAAAAAGTATAAATATGTTAAAAATATCATATATATACTTTAAACCTATCATTATAACAAGTCTTGAAAGGTGATTGTGGAAAATGAATGACATCAGTTCACGAGGCGGTAGTCTATCATACACATAAATAATGATTTTGTATCTCATTTAATGGAAGAGGAGATGAATTTAGGTTATTTTATTAAAATAATAACATATTTGTATATGTTAGGTAATATTTTATTGTATAATCATAATTGAATGATATTTTAAGTAGTTTTAAGAAGAAATAAAATAAAAATGCTCGATCAAACGCGATACCTATTCTTCAGACAACCTCCTTAAGTAAGCACCAAAAGCCTTCTTAGGATGGACTTATGAACAAAATATGGTCACTAGGTCCTATGTTGGGAAGTAAGGAAGATATTTTTTTAGTTCTTCGCTGATCCAAATGACTTTGAAGTTGTAAAGAGGAGAGGAGAGGGGGTGCCCTTTATAAGTGAGGTGAGTGGCACACTTGTAATTTTTTAAAAGAAAAAGGTGTACCCACGTTTTTCAAAAGAAAAAAGGCTCCAAAATATACCATTATCGATATTTAGAAATTATAAGGTCTAAATATGTCTATAAAATAGATTTTAGACAAGTTTTGGGTCAATTTAACCCTTATCTATTTAGTTTAACCCCTCAGTAAATCTGTTTTTACCCTAAGAGTGATAATTATTTTTTGTTGTTTTCACTATTCAATATAGAAAAAAATTAATTTGACCATATTATGTAATATAAATTATTATGATTCAAAATAAGGAATCTATTTTACAAAATTCAATTCATAGAAGTTGAAAATTTTATCTTAAAATTAAACCTGCATACGCGATGAAAAAACGGGTTTCAATAAGTGTTTTTTTCAAGAAACATATGACTTTATATTAACTCTATGACTAGTAATAATCATTATATGAATTTAAATTTATATTTATATGTATAGTCTATAAATTTCAATTAAATCATTACTCATTTGGGTTTTCTTAAATTAATGAAAATGGGGAAACATCATGCACTTTAAAACAGTTTTCAGAAAAATCTCATTTTTAAACTCAAGAATAAAATTATGCTAAAATACAATATAAAGATAATTCGAATGTAATTAATTAGATTAAATATAACTAAAGGATAATTATTTTAATTTAAATCATATTAAAAACATAATTTTACTTTTTAAATTACTTAATTTATTGAAAAGAAATGTGTTTTTATAAAAAGCTGTATTTTTCACTATTCACTGAAAAATCAATATTTTCCAAAAAAACTCAAAAAAATTATCGTAAGTTAATTTTGATATTCTGGTTCAAAAAATGAAGTTAATTTTTTCAAATACATTTTCTAAAGGTTTCAAAAATTAATTATAATATTTTTTCATGAAAAGTAGAAAAAATCATTTTCGAAAAAGACATATTTTTTTAAGAATTAAATTACTTTACTAAAAATTGATTAATTATTTACTAATCATTTATCAATAACTTTATATTGAGTAGGACATTTGTGTATGTGTGTGTATATATATATATATATATATCATAAGGTAGTTAATACTATTCATACCCACCTGTTTAATGACTAGGTTATAACGCTCATATATTTCGCTAGTCATTTAAGCACGGTGTTGTGTGTCGAATACGCTATCGAACATAGTTATCTTTTCTAAAATCTTGGGGTGTTACAATATATGTGTAGAGGGATGTAATAGATTATGGTTATTTCACACACATGTATCTCCAGATGTAGCATCCTTTGGATTATTATAGGTATGAGGTGTATGGGTTGTGATGACTTCAGGTATAATACACGACATACAAGCTGCGATGACTCTCAGAAACTACTCGGTTACTATATGGAGATGTGGCATGGGAAAATGAGGTGATGTGATGCACATGGTGCATGGTATGTGATGATGAGATGTTGTGATGCATAGGGAGAATGACATGATACTTTAGCCAAGGTGTCTTCTAGCTGGCTTCTTTTGGAGAGAGATGGCCCAGGACGCGCGATGTTGGGGTGGAGCAGCAAACCATTGGGGAAGTGGTAGTGGGGTACCTTCTTTTGATATTATATTATATGATCACTTGTATGTGATACTTGGTGAGAGATTCATGGTGAGGCTGGGAACTTAGCATACCTGTTTAGGTGACGAGTTAGCTTCACTTGTTATTTGTTGGGTTTCAGTATGCTTTCTTTATCATTTTGCATGAGTGGCTCTGTGGAGGACCCTACTGAGTATACATGTTATGCTAACCCTACACACACACACATGTATATATAACTATTTTTCATGTTCACAGGAGCTAGTTATAGATCGGGCTGGACATTAATATCTCGGGGAGTTGTTCTAGAGTTGTTTGGGCTTTGAGGTCACTGCCGAGGGTTTTCTTTTGGTACTTGTAGTTTTCTCTTTAGTTGTTCAGTTTGTATGACATTATATGCATGTACTTGGGATCTCACTTTACTTTTATCTTGAGTAGGAGTTGTTGGGTATTTTTATCTGATCTCTCTCATTTTCTCAAATCTTAGAGGGTAATGTTTCTCATTTGTGTGTATGATATACCCTTGGTGTTTGTCGCCAACCCGTGGCCTATTTGAGGCGGGTTTCGGGTGTCATTATATCCCTTCTCTCATCCTCGGCTGAGGAGGGGTGCCTTTGTGGGGAGGTGGTCGTGACATGAGACTTTTTTCTTCAGGTTACTCATAGAGTGGGTTTGGTGCCGGCATTGGTAGGTAACCATTAGTCACGGGGGCATTGTCTTTTCTTAAGTTTTAGTTTCCTTTTTGTTTATCTTGTATCCGACCATCTCGACCTTATTAATATTATTAGGTTCTTGTTCTGATTTGCTACGCCTCTTTTATATAGTGGGTGTGAGTTGTATGTTTACTTTTAGCCATGCAAGTTGTGGTTTGTTTTTCTTTCATTTTCCAACTGTTTTGCATGGGCGTCCAACTTATGGACGGACCATGCCGGATTCTTGGTAAGATGTTAGTGTTTATTTAGTTATATTTATTGAGTGAAATCGTTCCCATGTGCTTATATTTGATGCCCTAACACTTGTTGTCAGTTCGGGGCGATCGGGAATGCAACTCGGGTATGTCGCGGGCCGTCTCGGGTGCCCAGTCTAGAGGTAGCCCGGGTTGGTTCGTGACACAATGGATCTCTTAGGTGGTAGCGTTTTGTCACATGTGTTTACTTTTTGTCACAAGTAGTGACATTTGTCACAAATGGGGGACGTTTTGTCATTAGTAGTAGTGTCTGTTACAGAAGGGTGAAGTTTTGTCACAGGTAGTGGCATTTGTGAGAAACGAGAGATGAGGGTGACTTTTTGTCACAAGAAGGTCATGTTTTCACAGGAGTGTGATGTTTGTCACTAGGACGATTTTTAGAAAAACGATGGAGGTGTATCGAGGTGTTATTTTCACATAGGTTTCTCTACGCTATATTTAAAATTCAGATTTGGGTGTTTACTTGAATTTTTTACTCTAAGATTATCAGTGAGTTTCTCATAGTTACCACGTGCTTTTTTAATCATTTTGCATTGGAGGATTGTTTCGCATTTTAAATTTTCGTGCTGATTTTCATCACTGCACTTTAATATCACTTTTGTTGTTTTGTCGGTTTTTCGCAAATCCTTTGCAAGCAATTTTCTTCTCGTAATCGAGAATCTCCCCAACATAAAATAGGTCTATCGTTCGTGAGTGATCACAAGAGGCAAGGATTGGGGCTGGGGATGTGAGCATCGCATTGGAAAAAAGTGTAACGAGTACGACCCCATTAGAAAGTGCACTACACAATGTTAGTGTTAGCCTAAAGTCGAACTCTGAATCGAGTAATAACTTTATTACTTAAACAAATTAGTATATTCAAACTTGATTTAATTGGATGAAATATTAATTAGGACCGGGAAATTAACTATTATTATTATTCTAAAAAAATATGAAAAGGTGTATGATATTATAGGTGGTGTCTATAATGTGTGAATAAATTGCTTATTTAAGGATAAAAAGAAAGAAAAAAATTGAGGATCCTTTTGGTCCGGGGCAGTGACGCTGTTATGACCAGAGTTGCCTCCTCCCTCGGTCTAAATTCAGTGCCTCCATATTTTCCGAGAAAGCACGGAACTTAGGGCATGGGTCCCTCCATTGCTTCGCTTGAATCCCACGCATCCCCATTACAGCCCCCACAGCTCCATTCCCTCTCGCGATGCGATTCTTGTTCGCACCCATCAACCATACTCGAGGTAAGAAAACTCCTGCAGATCTTCCCAGTCGGGTTTTGTTTCTGATGAAATTCGGGCGTTCTGGGTTCGAATCTGGCGCGGTGGGTGTTATTTTGGGCTGAAATCTGGGTGGGTTTGATGAGAAATGAAGGAAGGTCATGAAAAATTCCTGCAATCGTCGTCGTCTTCGTCATGTCGAGGGATCAAGTGCCTGGATCTGTGGGAACGAGCGCCGGCCTCGCCCTGCGATTGGGCCAAGCCATCTTCTCCTCTGTTTCTCTCCTCTTCATGTCCGTGGGCGTCGAATTCTATAGCTATACTGCTTTCTGGTAACTCTCACTCCTCCCTCGTCCCTGATTGATCCCTGATTGTTGTTTATATAACCGATTTGTTGTTTAATTTGCGGATCTGGTAGCTACCTGGTGACCATAATGGGGCTGGTGATTCCATGGAGCTTCACCCTGGCTTTGGTAGACGGATACTCTGTTTTTGTGAAGTGCCCCGTGCGGCAGCCCGGCATTCTGGCGATCATCGTGATCGGGGACTGGGTATCTTCCTCCTCCAACCATTGGTGCTGATAATGGTAATAGTGTTGATGATGGTGACGATGAGGGTGGTGGTTGCAGGTTTTATCCCTTCTGACTCTGGCGGCGGGTGCGTCGACGGCGAGCGTGGTGGACTTCCTCCGCACCGCCGACGACTCCCACTGCAACGCGAAGCTCTGCGGGAGATATCAGGTGTCGGCGGCCATGGCATTCCTGGCGTGGTTTCTGTCGTCGGCTTCCGCCCTCTTCAATCTCTGGTCGTTACCTGCTCTGTGAGGTTCATCCAAGAAGCAAACCGGCGACTGCCAAACATGGGGCCAATAATGGACAAGGGAGAATGACATGTAAGAACCCAAATGTGCATTTTTTTTTTACAACATAGGACCCAGACATTTCCAAATGTTCATTTTGGTGGTTACATGTCATTCTCCCAATACACAATCTCTTATCTCTAGCTAATGAGAAATAATAAATGAAATTTCTACTATGTTGTGAAATTGGTCAATTGAAGACGAAGTGAAACAAAGCGTATAACGATGTTGAATGTTTTATGTTCTGAATGATAATGACGAAGTAAAACATCTCAATCATAATAGAACAGAAGAAAAGAGAAAGAACACAAGTATATGATCAGTCAAAATCTCATACCAATTCTATTAACATGTCACAAAATTAATTCCTACAAATCAAATTCAACGGTGGGAATACAAATGGTTTTGACTGTATGAAGGGACTTGTTGGGAAATGAATAGACCTCATTAATTTTGATTTTATGACATCCACGCAATTAATGAGAATTTATAACACCCCCATCATAATGGAATCTAATATAAATATTCACTTAGAAAACCCTGTGGGAAAAACATGTGAAGCCAAATTAATATGATTTCATTTTATGGTGCCTCATTAAAAAGCTTATCAAAAAACCTAGTGAAAAAAAACTGATGAAAGGAAAAAAGAGTACAACGTTCTCAACTCCTCATAAAATCACAATAGACTTTCTAGTCTTCACATTCTAATTTTATAAATCAATTTCTCAAATGTTGAATTTGGCAATACATTTGTGAACAATTTTGCGAGATTGTCACAAGAACTTATTTTTTGGACATCAATCCCACCATTCTTTTGAAGGTCATGAGTGAAAAAGAATTTTGGTAAGATATGCTTTGTTCTGTCACCTTTAATATACCTACCTTTGAACTGTGCTATGTAAGCAGTGCTATCTTCATATAATATGGTGGTAATATTATTATTCATATGTAATCCATAGTTACTTCTAATATGATTAATCACTGATCTTAGCCAAAAACATTCTCGACTTGGTTCATGAATAGCAATCAACTCAACATGGTTGGAAGAAGTTGCAATAATGGTTTGTTTTGTACAATGCCGAGAAATAACAGTTCCACAGTATGTAAACACATATCCAGTTTGATATCTTGTTTTGTGTGGATCAGACAAGTATCCGACATCAGCATAAGCAACCAACTTTGGTTCTGAAGATTTGGAATAAAGTAACCTCTGATCTTTTGACCCTTAAAGGTATCTTAATACATATTTGATATCATTCCAATGTCGACGAGTATGATAAGAACTACAAATTGCCAATAAATTTACAAAAATGATATATCTGGTCTTGTATTATTTGCAAGGTACATAAGTTCTCCAATAGCACTCAGATATGTTACTTCGGGACCAATGAGTTCTTCATTATCCTCTCTGTAAGAGTTGGTGTCCTAGAACCAAATGGTTTTACTTCGATTACATGGATATTTAATGTATTATTACATATTGTCCATTGTTCTGCATGACTATAATGTAATAATGTCCTAGAGTACTTGTTGCATTGATAAGGTCATGGTAGTTCCCCGTTATGATGAGAACCTTGAAATGCTATAACAATATTCTTAAATACAGTTATGCGGTTGGATGACATGCTATGATGAGACACATAGTATGCAGACCGTCAGGTGTGAGTACTCGTAAGCAGATGAGACTTCCTCTCATAAAGTTCGCACTTGGTAATCTCCAAGATAGAAGATTATGAGACCAGACCCGCTAGTATGAATTCCGTATTTTTTGGTGTCATCGGATATTTCTATATGCGAGCATGTGTAATGATCATTAGACTTTAAGATTATCATTAATACGTGTCACAACTTACGTACTTTGATTTACTGACGAAAACCGTCACGCAGACAGTTGGCGGGAAGTAGGGTACGTTGGGTGCGTCACGAGTGGCTTGTTATTAATGGATAAGTCAAGGAAGGATTTGTCCCTTCCATTTATGGAATTTGATATCTCGACCCTTTGATTGAAATAGAACCGTCGCGCGAAATTCCATGGTCATGGTGTAACGACGAGTTTATTTCAGGTAGTCAAAGAACAACGTATCAAGCATAAAAGTTGATGACACAATCATGAAATCTGCTTGATGAGATATTGCGATAAAAGGATTATATTACACAGTGAGCGTTCGTATGTGGATGTCGTTGTTGCGACTTTACGTTCTTTCTCTTGGGTGCCTTGACCCATTGCTAGACAGTACTATTGGACTTTAGGTAAGTCCACCTAATGCCAACGAGAAAGAATCCTAGAGGGTCACACACTAAGTGTTTTTGGTGGTCTCGGTTAAATTCTATTTGAATTTAATTAATTAAATACATATTATTCTCAAGACCGTGGAATAATTTTATTCAAGTTAAGATGATCGCATAAATTAAATAAAATATATTTATTTATTTTATTGAACATTTAATAAATATTTATTAACTAGTTTGTAAATAAAATATTTATTTAAGAGAATAAATTATTTATTTATTTATTCAGACGTTCAATAAATGGAAGTGGAGTTCAAGCGGACCAATGTCGGTCTGGTAGTAAAATAATTATTTGCAAGACGGTAAATAATTATTTAACTAGTTGGCACAAATTAAAATAACGCTGTTATTATTTTGTGACGCAAAATTTTATTTATAATTTTGTTTTGCGCAAGTTGGCGCACTATAAATAATGACGCGGTATTATTATTAAATGCATGAGTTTTCTCTAAGTTCATGAATGTTTTAATTGTTTCTATGCAATTAAATATTGTAACTAAAATTCCATGTATATAAATAGGTAAGTACCCCTATTGTGCCATACACCACACCACACGCCTGGTGAATTGATAATTATTGAGCCAAACAATTTCTCTATTGAATCCTCTTCTCTCCCCTCTCAAGAACGAGAGAGGTTCTTCAAGGCCGAAGAACAAGCGATCAAGAACGACCGACACAAGACACTCGCTTTTCCACACTAGGACCCGGAGAACGAGTGGTGTCAATCAGAGGCCATCGGAGCACGTGTGGATCACCGCTAGAGGGATTCTAGTTTGTATCCTTACATCCGCAATGAGATAATCTGGAAGAGTCAATCCGAACGATCAACATCATCAACGAAGAAAAATACCAAAGACACATATATTATTTTTCTTTATGAAATTAATTAAATTATTTGTAAACATGATGTGCAAGATCCTCTCTAAAGGTTTCGGGCCTCTTTTTTTCTTTATCTAAATCTTTGATTATATTCTGTGGAGACTGACGTTCATCGTCGTATTGATCCCGGAATAATCATTGATCATAGTAAAAATCAAAATTGGGTTTTGTCCCAACCACGCTTCCGCTGCACCCGGAACCTTCACTCTCATGGTTTAAAAGGATCATTATCTCGATCAAAAGGTTGTACAACCATTGGTGTACTGAATGGATGTGATTCATTAATATTAAATCTCTGTAGAACTTTAGTAGTATATCATGATTGATGAACAAAAATTCCATCCTTAAGATGTTCAATTTGTAAACCAAGGCAGAACTTTGTCTATCCAAATTCTATCATTTCAGATTCGTTCTTTAAATATTCAATTGTCTTGGAAAGTTCATCATTAGTCCCAATTATATTAAAATCATAAACGTATACTGCAAGGATCACAAATTCAAATCCAATCTTCTTAACGAAAACACATTGACAAATTGGATCATTATTATAACTTTCCTTCATCAAATATTTACGTAGATAGTTATACCACATACGCCTTTACTTCTATAATCTGTATAATGATTTATTCAGCTTAACTGAATAAAGATCTCAAGATCCATGATATTTTCCAGCAATTTAAACCATTCTTGAATTTTTATGTAAACATCATTATCAAGATCACCATAAAGATATGAAATCACAACATCCAGCAGGTGTAATTCAAGTTGCTCATGTACAACAAACGTCATGAGATATCAAAAGGCACTTCATCCATTAAAGGAGATTATGTTCCATCTTAATCAATTATGGGTTTTTGTGAGAAGCCTTGAGCAACTAGTTGTGCGTTATATCTCATGAATTCATTATTTTCATTTTTTGTCCTCACAAATACCAATTTGCATCCAATAGGATTAATCCCATCAGGGGATTTCATGATCGATGTGAGAACCTGAATCTTCTTTTCAGGTATATCTTTCTTTTTGGTTGTTTTTGAGAAAAAGTGGAGTTTCTGGAAATTTTATGAGTACACGCCGTGTACTTATATGTACACGCCGTGTACTAGGTTTCCATGGGTAGCTGTGTGCTGGTTGTGTAACGAATGAGCACATGGCCATGTGGGGTGACCTGGAGACCGCCTAAAGCGGAGGCCGGTTAAAGCAAGTACATGTCGTGTACCCTTGAAGAACATGCCGTGTACTTTGTTTTTATTTTATTAAACGGATCAGGGTCGCGTCTAATGGACAGAACCATCATCTTCTCGACCTATCTCGTCCAGGAGCGTCGGTACGACTACAAATCTTCTCTGAGCCCCCGACTCGCCATCCATTCTCTGAATTGACTATCGTTGATTGCGTTGGAATCGTCATGGTAAGATCTTCCTTCTAGAGTTTCGTTCCCTAATTTCTACTCTTTCATGAGATATCCTCAATTGAACGTTTTTTGCATTTCTATACATCTACGACATTCTAGGGCGATTCAAGGCCTGAGGTTCATGTATATCATCCGTACAACGCCATGGTAGGTGGTTTGTGCCTTTCCGTAGTTAGTTCTTGAGTTATATGTGAAAAAGTGCCCAATACCCTCGTTCGGGGTATTGCACGTTTATGGTTTTAGCCCTGTTATTTTCCTGTTATGCATTGTGTGCTTGAATATAGGTTTAGTGATTGTAAATAAAGTTATTCACCTTACAATGGATGTGTTTGCCCATGATTGCATGTTTTGACCATTTGGTCTAACTTTGCCTGTTTGGTAGTTTACTTCCCATGCCTAGTTTTGTTAGGATGGAGTAATTGTTACCTTACATGCTATGTTATGCTGTAGAGTGTTTATCCAAGTAGTTCTTGAGGTTTACTTTGGCTACTATATATCATTTGTGCATGATTAACTTACACAGTGCTATGGGAACCTAGTGTAGTAGACCATAGGGGGAATGGACGCTGATGGATTCCCCATAGTGTCTGTTTTACTGTTACATTGTGAGACCATAGGGGGGATGGGCTTTGTTCTCCCTCAGAGTGTCTGTAGTTTCCTCGATATGGGCCACAAGGGGAATTGGACATTGAGTGCTTCCTTAGAGTGACTATTAGTTACCGATACGAGACCACATGGGGAATTGACGGTGAGTGCTTCCTCATAGAGTCTGTGAAAAAGATGAACTAGAGGGGTTAGACTGTGGGTATTTCCCATAGGGTTGCTTGTGTTTGTTTGGTTGAACCAGAGGGGTTAGGCTATTAGTACTTCCCAGAGGGTTGCCTGCTTTTGATTAGCTGCCTACTTGATATATGAAAATGAATGCAATTAAAAATGTAGGATTGTTTACTTTGAGTACTTCATTGTTTACTGCCTCATTTTTCTTATTTCCTACCATATATATATATTCACTGATTGTTAGAAACATATATTTGGGTGGTTTCCTACTGGGATTCCTCTCACACCCTTTTTGGGTCATGCTTTTGGGCCCAAACAGATTATATTGTTGTAGGTCTAGATAAGGGAAAACACCCTTCTACTTTAGGTACTTGATTGCTGGGGAGCAGGGGAGCATGAGACCAAACTGAGCCTTGCGATGCTGTGAAGCTGTTTACTTGATTTTCTTTTGTACTTTGGTTTAGTACTATATTCCTGCATTGTGACTTGTTTGTCTATTTTCCTAGACATATGTACCATGCATCATTTATATATGTTCTCAAATATCTTATTTCGTTCAGTCTTCCGCTATTTACCTATTGCATGTTAATATTGTTTCTGTTATTGTTATCTGTTTATTTCTGCTGCTTTACTCTTCCAATGAGGGCATATTTTCCCCACTATCACACTCAAGTCCTTCGCTGCTAGTCGACAACCTTTGGTGTTTGGGGAAATGTGCTTGAGGCCATGTGACCAACCGGGTATGGGGCACCTCTAGGTGGCTCTCAGAACCAGAACATTACAAAGTGGTATCAGAGGAATTCTTTTCTTCTTGAATTACTATTTAGAGCCTATATCCAGGGATAAGAAGGAATAGGTACTTGGTAATAAGTCGTGCTCGGGAGTAGCTAACCCATGTACAGGGAAAAACCAATTTACCTCGTATATTGTGAATTTTCTAGTTTTCCAATTTTTACAGTTGATTTGATTTCACCATTGGGTGATTCACATGTTTTGTGCTGTTATCGTTGATATCATTGAGGTTCTATTTCTGTTGCAACCCGATGAGATGAGAGTTTTCCATCTCATGCATCATATATGCACTTGCTAGAAATTACATGTCATGCATTCATGCCATGCCATTTAGGGTACATTACCGATTGCATGTTATTGTGATACGTGTTGTGCTAAATATGAATGTTGTTGTGATAGATGCCTTGATAGGATAACTACTGTTTGATAGAGTATTAAATTGTGTAAGGTTTAGTTTGAAAGAATGCCAAAATTTTGTTCTTGAGGTGTTATGGGCCCTCATGGATCGGAATTTGGCGGATCATTGCATTGTTATTCTTGTATATGACATGTATAAGATGCCAAGATTTGATTCGTGGGGAGTATGGGCCCTCACAGATCATAATTTGGCACTTAAGTGTTCGTTTCTGTGTTTTCTGGGTTCCAGAGTAGTTTCTAAGGCTTACCATCCAGAAAAACCCAGAATAAACAATGTGTAATGATTAATACATGCAATGTATCCTTATATTTGAGAAGTAACTATTTTTTCTTAAGTACACATCATGTACTGTATGTGTACGTCGTGTAGTCTCTAACCGTTTCACTGGCTATGTGGGCAGAGACATGGGGTTTGGGAAATCTTTGGTAGCACACACAGTGTATCAGATTTACACATCGTGTACCAGATGTACACACTGTGTTATATAGACCGTGTGTCCACTCATGTGACTAACGACACAGATGGATGAAACTTAATTTATAAACACCGTTTCAAGCTTGAACACGCTGTGTAGTGTAACCCATGTATCCGGCCATGTGACTAACAACACGGGTCAGTGAAATCCTTCTAGTACACACCGTGTCTGGCACAAACACGTCGTGTAGTCCTATCCTAGGAGAACCGTGTGGGCTAGTTGTGTAGAAGAACTCAGGCAGGGAAAACGAATCAAGTACACACCGTGTCTTAGGAGAACACGCCGTGTGTATGGGGTGTTACGCAACCAGTTTTGTTAGAAGTACACACCCATGTGAAGGCTTAAGGGAACACACCACATAGGCATTATACATTCCGTGTATCCATGATTTAAAAAACTTGAATTCTCTCCTTCTCTTGTTCCCTTCTTACACTTCTAGTTTTCATTCCTTGATAATATAGATCTAAGGTGTGCACTTGACCTTGCAGAGTCATGCCACCGATATGTCCTTTGGTTGTACGCCAGTTATAGGGTAGTGATCAGACACTGGACATGGCTGATCAGGGACTACCAGTAGATCCTCTTGTAGTGCCAGTCTTGGCACCAGCCGTCATTCCAAACACAGGCGCTGACACATAGTTCTGAGAGGGCTTTATGAGGTTCATGCAGACCTTCTGAGGAGTACTGCCTCCTGCCCCATCAATGGTAGAATTGATGTACGTTTTCTAGCAGCAACATCCTCCCACCTTCATAGGGGATAGAGGACCTCAGGCCGCATAGTCATGGTTAGAATCCATGCTATCTATCTTCGACCATCTAGAGATGCCTCTAGAGAGGAGGGTGAATCTCGCTACATATATGCTTCGGGACTCCGCCAAGAGATGGTGGGATGTGATCTCACAGGTGGGATGCCAATAGGTTATGTATTGGGATGAGTTCCAGTGTGCCTTCTACGATTAATTCTACCCGGAGACTTTGAGGGCCGATCAAGCTCGAGAGTTCATGAGTCTTGAGCAGGGTACTCTTTCAGTCATGGAGTACCCTTCTTGCTTCACAGAGCTGCAGTGATTCATGCCTATTCCAAAAGGTGATGAGTTAAACCTAGCAAGGAATTTTGAGGATGGTCTTAGGCACGACATCCGATCTCTGGTGAACATCTTCAGGTTGACTTCCATCACCTCTATAGTCAACTAGGCACTAATCACAGAGTGAAATCTGAGGGATTCTGGAGATGTGAGCCTGAGTGGTTCGACATCTGGAGTCAGTACCCCTCAGACTGACAGCAGGAAGCACCACAGGGAGTCTACCAGTAGAGATCGTACTAGACGAGATACTTCTCCTAGTAGCCAGGTGGTGTGCTATCGGTGCAGGAAGAGCGGGCATACGAGGCCACTTTTCCCAAGATACCCAATGGAGTTCTGGTCTTGTAGCAAGATGGGTCATCTTCAGCGTTTCTGTTATTTTTTCTCACCATCAGCTGGTGATAGGGGTTCTTTTATGACCCTGTGTTCAGGAACAACACCACCAGTTTCTCATCAGTCTAGGAACTGGAGTTCTTCTAGCCATTCAGGTTGAGGTGGAGGTCACGGTCTTGGTAGCCAGTCAGCAGGCTTTCAACGACTACAGGGTGGATCAGCTCAAGGTGGTCAGGCAGGGTCACAGGGCCGTGGTACAGGCCAGGATTTTGCAACGGAGTGGACCTAACAGGAGCAGGATCCAGGACCCTATATAGTTCAAGGTACGATCCTAGTTGCCTTAGTTTTAGATTCTGTGCTTTTAGATATAGGGGCTTCCCATAGCTTTATATTTGTTGCTATTGTGGAGATCCTTGGAATCTATATCTTTTCTTCTGCTAATATCTTGACGCTAGACACTCTGTTGGGGACTAGAATGGCTAGTGTACGTCAGTGCAAGGAGTGACCTCTCAAGGTTGGTGGGTATCACTTATTATGAGACCTTTATTTCCTAGAGATGACAGGTTATGATGTCATTCTCGGAATGAACTAGTTAATTCCCTTCCAGGATGTTGTTGAATGCTATTGTCATAGGGTGAGTTTCACATCACCAGAGGGTAGATCATTTCTTCATAAGGGAGAATGAGATTTCCAGGAGAGCAAAGTGAGACCCGGACACCCATGGGTTAGGAGGAGTTACAACCCAGATTGATAGTCTATATCTGGATGACCAGGGGACTTCACAGATGGACTTTCCTCCAGTGCTGGATCATTTCAGATATGTATTTCCAAAGGAATTTTCAAGTTTTCCTTTGGAGCGAGAGGTAGAATTTTCTATTGAGCTCGTGCCAGGATCATCACCAGTGTCCATTACTCCTTCTAGGATGGATACACTAGAGTTACAGGAGATCAAGAAGCAGTTAGAGGAGTTATAGGAAAAGGGTTTCATCAGAACCAGTAATTCTCCTTGGGGTTTTCCTATCCTGTTTGCGAAGAAGGCGGACGGTACCCTCAAAATTTGTGTGAATTATCAGAAATTGAACCAGTTGATGGTCAAGAACCGATATCCCTTTCCAAGGATTGATTATCTTTTTGATCATCTTTTAGGATCCCGGGTGTTCTCGAAGATTTACTTGAGATCTAGTTACCATCATTTGTGTGTTAGACCATCTGATATACCTCTTACATCCATTCAAAGTAGGTATGGTCTATACGAGTATGTAGTTATGTCGTTCGGTCTCACGAACGCACCTATGATTTTCATGGAACTGATGAACCGATTGTTCCATCCATACTTGGATTCCTTCATGGCAGTTTTCATGGATGATATCTTGGTGTACTCTCACACTCGACACGACCATGCCACACATCTTGAGATTATTTTGAGTACACTGAGAGAGCATCAGTTATATGCTAAGCTCTCAAAATGACACTTTTGGATGGACCAAATTCACTTCTTGGGTCATGTTATCTCAGAGATAGGAGTATTAGTAGACCCAAAGAAAGTGAGAGTAGTAGTTTCCTAGGAGCAACTGAAAAATGTCTTTGAGGTACGGAGTTTTCTAGGGATGGATGGTTACTACAAACATTTCATATAAGACTTTTCACGCTTAGTAACACCACTAAAAACCTAACTAAGAAGGGTGAGAAGTACTTGTGGTCAGATTCTTGTGAGTCAGACTTTCAGGAGCTGAAAGTAAGGTTGAATTCAACACCAATACTAGTTTTTCTAGATTCAGGAAAGAGCTATACTTTTTACTGCGATTCATCAGGTATCGGGTTGGGAGTAGTGCTTATGCAGGGAGAAGGAGTCATTGCGTACGAGTCTCGGCAATTGAGGCCACATGAGAGGAACTACCCAACACACGATCTCGGGTTGGATGTAGTTTTTTATACTTTACACTATTGGAGACACTATCTTTTGGGAGAGCATTTTGTGGTTTTCACCAACCAAAAAAATCTCAAGTATATCTTTACGTAGCACGATCTGAATATGAGAAAGCGAAGGTGGGTCAAGTACCTTCAGTCCTTTGATTTTGAGCTTGCTTATACGCCTAGGAAAGGCAATGCTGTGGTAGATGCATTGAGTAGGAGGATTCAGTTATAGGAAGTTCAGGAGGCTAGTAGTGAGTGGCAACTTATGACTATGTTCTCTGAGATGCATTTGAAGGTGCACGTCAGATAGAGGCAGACGTTTCTTTCTTATGTGGATGTTACCTCTACTCTACTCAATCGAGTGCGAATGAGGTAACTATTAGGTTCTGAAGTCCTATTCCTATGGGAGAGTGTGTCAGGAGAGGACCCTATTCTAGGATGGACCGTATGTGAGGATGAGATCTTACGTTTCTAGGGTCATGTATGGGTGTCAACAGACATGCACGAGGAAATGATGCAGGACTTTCATTCCTTGGTTTGGGCAGCTCATTCTGGTGTCACCAAGATGTATCGAGATATGCACTGTTAGTATTAGTGTCCAGGTATGAAGAGATATGTTTCTTGTTTTTTCATGAGGTGTTCCACCTATCAGCAGGTGAAGGCGGAGCATCAACGACCATTAGAGCTTTTGCAACAGTTACCCATTCCTGAGTGGAAGTGTAATGATGTTGTGATAGACTTTGTGACAGGGTTACTGAGGTCTCCATGAGGAAATGATGCAGTTTGGGTTGTCATTGATAGACTCATGAAGGTTTCTCACTTCTTATCGATCAAGAAGAATTTCAATTTTGTTGAGCAAGGAAGGTTGTACAACTGAGAGATTGTATATTTACATGGAGTTCCACACTCTATTGTTTCAGATATGGATGCTCGTTTTACTTATCGAGTCTGGAAGGGTTTGCATAAGGCTTTGGGTATATAGGTACTTTTGAGTAAATCTTACCACCCCCAGAAAAATGGCTAGTCTGAGCATACGATTCATGTGTTGGAGGAAATGCTTCAATCATGCGTTCTAGACTTTAGAGGTTCTTGGTAGAAACACATAACTCTTGTGGAGTTTTCCTACAATAATAGTTTTCAAGAAACTATTCAGATGGAACCTTATGAGGCTTTGTACAGTAGGCCATGACGATCACCCTTATGTTGGATGGAGGAAGGAGAGACAGCTATGATGGGACCTCATCTTGTTTAGGAGACCACAAAACAGGTGGAGTTGATTCAGAAGAGGATGGATACTAAACAGTCACAACAAAAGTCTTACGCTGATCGACAGAGATGACCTATAGAGTTCAAGGTCGGAGATCAGGTTTTTCTACATGTCACACCGAGGTTGGGACAATAGAGTATTAGGAGAAAGGGAAATATTTCGCTAAGATACGTCGGGCTGTTTGAGGTTTTGGAAAGGTTTGGTCCGGCTACCTATCAAATGCAGTTACCTCAGAGGTACCAGACTATGCATGATATCTTCCACGTTTCTCAGTTACGACAATACTTCTTAGACCCGTATCATGTTTTTCAACCCGATGAGGTTGAGCTAGAGGTGGATGCATCGTTCGAGGAGCATCCTATGCAGATTGTTGATCGTAGTGAAAAGGTTCTCTGTGGCCAGTCTGTTCCTCTGGTACGAGTGCTATGATAGCATGGGCGAGTACATGATGAGACTTGGGAGAGGGAGACTGATGTATGATCATAGTGGCCGGAGCTGTTTGAGGATTCTTCTTCTACGCCGCCTTCTTAGGGAAATTCGGGGACAATTTTATTTAAGGGGGGAAGTTTGTAATAACCTGAATCTTATTTTCAGGCATGTCTTTATTTCTGTTTTTTTTGAGAAAAAGAGGAGTTTATGGAAATTTTAGGAGTACACGCCATGTAATTATATGTACAAGGCATGTACTAGGTTTCCGTGGGTATCCATGTGCTAGTCGTGTAACGGCCGAGCATAAGGTCGTGTGGGGTGACCTGGAGACCATCTAAAGCAAAGGCCGGTAAAAGCAAGTACATGTCGTGTACCCTTGAATAACACATCATGTACTTTTTTTTATTTCATTAAACGGACCGAGGTCATGTCTAATGGACAAAACCATCTTCTTCTTGACCTATCTCATCCATGAGTGTTCATATGGCCATGAATCTTCTCCGAGCCCCCGACTCGTCGTTCGTTCTCCATATCAACTTTCATCGATTGCGTTGGAATCGCCACAATAATCTCTTCCTTCTTCTAGAGCCTCGTTCCATGATTTCTCATCTTCCGTAAGATATCCTCGGTTGAACGTTTTTAGATTTTTTTTAGATCTATGACGTTCTAGGGAGATTCAAGTCCTGAGGTTCACGTATATCATCCGTAAAATGCCAAGGTAGGTGGTTTGTGCCTTTCTGTAGTTAGTCCTTGAGTTATATGGTCTAGCTTTTCCTATTTGGATGTTTACTTCCCATGCCTAGTTTTGTTAGGATGGAGTAATTGTTACCTTACATGATATGTTATGCTGTAGAGTGTTTATCCAAGTAGTTGTTGAGGTTTAATTTGGCTGCCACATATCATTTGTGCATGATTAACTTACACAGGGCTGTGAGAACCTGGTGTAGTAGACTGTAGGGGGAATGGACACTGAGAGCTTCCTTAGAGTGTCTGTTTTACTATTACATTGTGAGACCATAGGGGGGATGAATTTTGTGCTCCCTCAGAGTGTCTATAGTTTCCTCGATACGGGCTATAGGGGGAATTGGACATTGAGTGCTTCCTCTGAGTGCCTATTAGTTACTGATACGAGAACACATGAGGAATTGACGGTGAGTGATTCCTCAGAGAGTCTGTGCAAAAGTTGAACCAGAGGGGTCAGACTGTGAGTACTTTTCAGAGGGTTGCTTGTGTTTTTTTGGTTGAACCAGAGGGGTTAGACTATGAGTACTTCCCAGAGGGTTACCTGATTTTGATTAGCTGCCTACTTGATATATGAAAATGAATGCAATTAAAACTATAGGATTGTTTACTTTGAGTACTTCCTTGTTTACTGCATCATTTTTTTATTGCTGACCCTATATATATTCACTGACTATTAGGCACAGATCTTTGGGTGGTTTCCTAATGGTATTTGTCTCACACCCTGTTTGGGTCATGCTTTTGGGCCCAAATAGATTATATTGTTTTAGGTCTAGATAATGGAAAGTGCCCTTCTACTTTAGGTACTTGATTGCTGTGGAACTGGGGAGCATGGGACCAAATTGAGGCTTGCGATGCTGTGGAGTTGTTTACTTACTTTTATTTTATACTTTGGTTTAGTACTGTATTCCAGCATTGTGACATGTTTGGCTATTTTCCTATACATATGTACCATGCATCATTTATATATGTGCTATATAGTTGCTTATATCGTTCAGTCTTCTGTTGTTTACCTATTCCATGTTAATACTATTTCCGCTATTGCTATCTGTTTATTTCCGTTGCTTTACTCTGCCAATGAAGGCATAGTTTCCCCAATATCACACCCAAGGCCCTCGCTGCTAGTCAGCAGCCTCTGACATTTAGGGAAATGCGCTTGAGGCCATGTGACCAACCAGGTATGGGGTACCTTTGGGTGGCTCCCAGAACCAGGACATTACAATCAAACAAAAAATCTCACATTTAGCAAGAGAGTCTAGCCTAGATTGGATTGCGACTTTCCATTGATCACAATATGGCCTTTCACGACATTCATTAACTATTTTAGATTCTTTATCCTTATCTATAATTTCGCGGGATACATTGTATGAAAATGTGTTATCAACAACGTTCTCCACTCAGTTCTAACATCTTCCAGTGTTGGTGAAATTTGTTGAAATTTCTTCTTGATCATGTTCATATACTTCTGGAACATTTACATTCTCTTCAGGTTCATTCATATATTAAACCAACATAAGTTTTTTTCCATTTATTTGATGAGTATTTTTATCTTTTGAACCAAGTGGTCACCCACACTTTAGGCGTGGATTGAAAGCATTGTTGGTAATACCATCAAATTGTCCTTACAAGACATCTATCCTTATTGGTGCATTCACATTAGGTATATATGATTTTGTAACCCATTTTGAATCATTGAATACATATGGAAATTGATTTTATAAATTTTGAAAATTAATGATCTTTTGAACTTCAAGTTCACTCATATTTGTATGAGGATGAATATGTAACAATGAATTATTCTTCCATGATATTTCTTTTAAAGTCGATTGATTTTCCCCTTTGAGTGTCTGAAATAATTTTCATCAAAATGAAAATCATAAAATCTTGATGTGAATACATCTCCTATCATAATCTCAAGATATTTAATGATCAAGGGAGATTCAAAACCAACATATATCCCCAATCATCTTTGGGGTCCTATTTTTGTTCATTGTGGGGGTGCTACAGGCACATATACAACACAACCAAGTATCCTTAAGTGTGAAATATTTGGTTTATGGCCACAAGCTAATTGAAAATGGGAATAATTATGATATCTTGATTTCCTTATTTGAAGCAGTACCACTGCAAGAAAAATTGCATATCCCCATGCCAAAATGGGAAACTTAGTTTTTATAAGTAATGGTCTAGTGATAAGTTGTAATCCCTTTATAAATTATTCAGCTAGACCAATTTGGGTATGAACACGAGCTACAGGTTGTTCAAAACTTATTCCCAATGACACACAATAATTATTAAAAGCATGTGATGAATATTCACCAACACTATCAACCTTAATATGATTGATTGAATACTTATGGAATTATACCCTTAATCTTATTATTTGGGAAATTAATTTCACAAATGCATGGTTGCAAGTGGACAATATATAGACATGGGACCATCTAGTTGATGCATCAGTCATGATCATAAAATATCTGAATGGTCCACATGGTGGGTAAATTGGTCCACATATATCATCATGAATTTGGTCAAGGAAAATCGAAGATTCGGTCCCAATATTTGATGGTGATGTTCTTATAATTAATTTTCCTTGAGAACAAGTAGTACATGAGAAATCATGGGGCACTACTACACATATAGACTTTCACAACGCACAAAATGGCCTTTAACAATGCTAAAAAAGAGTTATTAATCATAGTGATGATAGGGGGGGGGTTACCTTTAGTAGTGCTAAAAAAGCACTGATAAAGATTACCTTTATTAGCGTTAAAAATAGCATTAATAAAGGCCTAGCCACTTACATCCGCACAACTAGAAGAAAAACCTAAAATTTCCCTATACTTTCAAATAATGCTATATATATTTATTTGAAATCACGAATAAAAAAATGTCCACCCTTATTATATACAAAAAACACTAATATTTACATTTCAAACAAAATTTTTTATATATTACGTTTATAATTGTACAACAAACATTCTAAAACATTAATATTTCATCTTTTGATGCCCTTGATCCCCTCCGCCCATGGTATCCGTTGTCGAACAAATCATCTCAACCTGAGAAAATGATTCCAACTATATAAGAAAAAAAATATTATGTTAGTAATACTATAAAGAAACAAATTAAACATTAATATGAAAGAACACATTAATAAAATGTAAATATTTAATAAAAATTAAACATTTGGAGTTATACCGGTCACACCATGCGTCTTATTGAGGCGGGGTTGATTCTCACACATTAAAAATGAGATATAGATTGTTGTCCTAAAATATCAAAATAATCTGAATGCGTTTTCTTAGTTTTGAGTATGTCACTTGTTATTTTACTAAAATTAATGTGAATTTTAAATAATGACACATTTTGAGTTATACTGGCCACACCATGTGTTGTATTAAGGTGAGAATAATTCCCACCTATCACAAATTACTGATGGATTTTTTTCCTAAAGTATCAAAATAATTCAAAGTCATTTTCTTAGTTTTTAGTATGTTAGTTGTATTTTTTTTAATAAAATGTCTTTTCAAATTTGAAACACGCATTTTGAGTCATACTGGTCACATCGTGCACCGGTTTGAGGTGCGTCTAATTCCTATACTTTACAAATGACTAATAGATCATTTTTATAAAATATCAAAACAATATGAATGTTTTTCTCATTTTTTAGTATCTCACTTCCTATTTTTACTTAAATTAATTTTAATTTTAAATAAAAAAATACAATTTGAGTGATATAGGCCACACCATGCATCGTATTGAGGCATGGTAGATTCTTGAACATTAAAAATGACTAATAGATCATTTTCCTAAAATATTAAACAATCTGAATGCATTTTCTCAGTTTTCAGTGTGTCACTTGTTGTTTTTAATTAAATTAATATTAATTTTAAATAAAAATAGATACTTTGAGTTATACCAGCCACACCATGCATTGTATTGATATGAGACTGATTCCTACACATCAAAAATGACTAATAGATCATTTTTATAAAATATCAGAACAATACGAATGCGTTTTCTTGGTTTTCAGTATGTCATTTGTTGTTTTAACTTAAATTAATATCAATTTTAAATAAAAAAGACACTTTGAGTGATACTGGCCACACCTTGTGCTGTATTGATATGATCTTTATTCCTACATGTAAAAAATTACTAATAGACCATTTTTATAAAATATAAAAATAATCTGAATTCGTTTTATTGATTTTAAGTATGCCACTTGTTATTTTTTACTTAAATTAATTTCAATTTTAAATAAAAAAAGACACTTTGAGTTATACCGGCCACACCATGCATCATATTGAGATTCATATGGTTCCTACACATAAAAAATGACTAATAGATCATTTTATGACAATATAAAAACAATCTGAATGCATTTTCTCAGTTTTCAGTATGTCACTTGTTGTTTTTACTTAAATTCATGTTAACTTTAAATAAAAAGAGACACTTTGAGTTATAACGGCCACACCGTGTGTCGTATTGAGGTGAGGATGAGTCTTACAATTCAAAAATGACTCGTGGATTATTTTTCTAAAGTATCAAAACAACCCAAATGTGTTTTCTCAGTTTTCAGTATTTCACTTGTTCTTTCAAAAATAAATTAATGCCAAATTTAAATAAAAAGAAACATTTGGTGTCATGCCAGTCACACCGTGCATTGTATTAAGGAGTGGTTGACTCTTACATGTCACAAAATACTCATGGATCATTTTCCTAAAATATAAAAACAATACAAATGTGTTTTCTTAGTTCTCAGTATGTTACTTGTAGTTTTTACTTAAATTAATGTCAATATTAAATAAAAAGAGACACTTTGAGTTATACCTAACACAATGTGCATCGTATTAAGGTGATGATGATTCTTAAACGTCAAAAATTACTTATAGATCATTGTACTAGAGTATCAAAACAATCTGAATACGTTTGTTCAATTATGAGTATGTCAGTTGTGTTTTTTTTACTAAAATGTCATTTCAAACTAGAAACATATATTATGAGTCATACCGGTCGCATCGTGTGTTGGTTTAATATGATATTACTTTATACACATTAAAAATTACTTATGAATTTTTTTCCTAAATTATCAAGAAAATGGGAGCATGTTTGATTTTTTTTAGTGAGTGACATGTTTTGAACTAAAATGTCAATTTTAAATTGATAACAGACACTTTTAGTTATACCAGTCACATTGTACGTCGGATTGAGGTGTGGTTGATTCATATAAATCAAAAATTACTCACAAATCATTTTCCTAAAGTAGCAAACCAATCCAAATGTTTCTTTTATTTTTTAGTATGTCACTTGTTCTTTTTTCTCAATTTAATGTCAATTTAATATAAAAATACACACTTAAAGACATATCGGCCACATCGTGCATCATATTGAGGTGTGGTTGATTTTTACACATAAAAAATGACCCATGGATCATTTTCCTAAAATATTAAAACAATCTAAATGTTTTTTCTCAGTTTTTAGCATGTCATTTGTTATTTTTAATTAAAAAGATTTACTTTGAGTGATACCAGTCACTTTCTATTTTTTTTATCAATTTTGAGTAGGTCGGTTTCTATGATACCAACTATAGTGACCTGGACATTTCATACATAGATATCACATCTTATTAGATCAATATTCCTTATATAACATAATGATCTATGTGAGAATAGTTTAGATCTAGTGGTTTTGGAAACATAAAAACATAAAGAACTAGTTTATAAGAGTCTCTCATTAAGTTATTATTTACTAGAAACCTTCTTAGAAATATCATTTATAAAACCATTATTAATAACCTAAGGATATGAAACATAAGAAAGGGTGATCCTAGATGCTCAATAAGTGTAAACAAGGGAGGTATAAATGATCATATAAGGATAACATGAGAATAAAGATGTTAGAAGGTGATATTAACATTATAAATTAATACCCTCATATCATAGATCATAATAAAGAGTCATGAATCAAAGAAAGGTAGTTTATAATACATGAATATTAAAGGATCAAAGAATATTATAAACTAAAAACATACATTTCAAGTCATACCGAGCACACTATGTATCAAATTGAGGTGCGATTGCTTGAGATGCATCTTATTAGTACACTATTCATGAAAATATTCATGACAGATATTTTGGGAATTCATACTTTGAATTGAACTACTGAGAAGTCATACTTTGCATTCAACATGTTCTCTCTTTTATGGCTTGTTATAGATAGTTGAAAGGTAAATATCACTTCCCAAAAGATCTGCAAAAAAAATAAGTATCAGATAAAAATGATAAGGAAATTAACTTACAAATAATAGATAACATGATGACAAAATTAATTAATTAAATAAGTAGTATGAATTCACATTTATAAATTATTGACCCATTTACTTATTGTCATTATCTCAGTTGTAGCCTCGAAGTCCAATCTCTCATGAGCATGAGCATCTTTGAACAAAATGCCCCAACTCGAATAAAGGAATCCACCTATATAAGAAATTTTTTTAGGTGAGTAATATTAAAAATAAGAAAATTAAACATAAATATGAAACAATACACTAATTCTATGTAATTCACATCTTCATGCTATTTGTGTACATTTGTCCATCATGTATGATTCCCATTCTTTTATGAGAACATCTATATCATCTTTTGAATATGAGTCTTTTCGACTGTCATAGTAGTAATGAAAAAATATAAATGCGCAAAGGATTAATAAATATTTTAAATGAAATAGTAATTATCTTTGAAAATACTTCTTTAGGGATGTTAGTTTGTTCATGGAATATGATATCTCTCATAAATTTACAAACATAATAACCACAATATTTTCCATTGATTTATTTCAGATACTACAGAAACAATGAGTAGAACAAGTAATTTGTTTTTATATGTGTTTGGATAGTGAAATATTATTATATATACCCTGATACTTATCCAGTCGTAGAAATTGTCTTCTTCCTTGTGCTTAGCCCCTAGCCTCATTCCTTGTTTTTCACGATAGTGATTCACTTCCCTATCATAAAAAAATACTCATTAAAAGATGATATAAATTATATAACTTGATGTTTAGTTCTAAAATGTTAGATGTAGTTTATTAAAAATTTAAAAATTTCAACAAGTTTTGATGGTTTTTTGGATATCCATGCATTGAATCGAGTAAATTAATCTTTGGGGTATCCAAATTTACCACAATGAGCATCCAATGATGTCTAAAAACACAAAAAGGAATAAGTAATAAAAAAGATGAAAATATATTTGATATGATTAAATTATAGAGTCTTACCCCTGTATTGTTGGTATTAAATAGAGTCTGTCATTTTAAAGTTGTCTTTGAAACAATTTTATCAAACCTGCCACTATTTTACCTTTTTTTCTATATATTTCTTTTTTGTTGTAGAGGTGATGTGAGGAATAACAAGTATGAATTTGTTTTCATGGGAAAATACCTTTAATTATTTTATATACACACCTTCCAAAAATATAAAATGTATTTAGTCATAATTTATACAGTATATTAGCTTTTGGAAAATCAAATCATGAAAATATACTTCATGTATACATTTACAACTGATCCGCCTAGCCATTCATTGTTGAGGATTTCAGCTGCACTCTCAACACTAATGAATTCTTTATCTTTCTCTCCATACATATTTTCTTCAAAATAAACTATGTGATTGAGACCATATTTTAACTTTGTATCCACATAAACCTTCAATGATAGTAAATTTGGATATAGAACGTATGGTGTAATGGAGCTTTCAGTATATATTTTTGATCAGCTGGTCGATACATTAGATGTTTTTGAGAAATTATTTCATTTTATCCAATTATCTTTGTCCATCTATAATAACATTAACGATTTTAGACCTTTTTTCATTAATTGTTAATGGTTTATCTTGAAAAGTAAATTTGAAATGAATACCTCCTTATCGACATGTTTTTTAAAAGATGTGAGGACCATGAGATGAATGCTCCAACAAATTTTTCGAATGTATTAATATCATCCTCATGAATTGGAACAAGTATCTTCACACTCAGATCATGGGCTACGCTAATTGATACTCACACATGACCTGTTAGAAGTGGTATATTTTTTAGCATGTCATTTTGAATATTGAACACCATAGCCCTTAACACAAGGTGATGAGTGGTTGTTGATAGATATAAATCATAGTCACTATCACCCTGTAGAACAACAATACATGAAATGTATGAGTGTCTATCTAATTAATATTTCAAAGAAAAATTTATTAGAACATTGATTACCTCTACTAAGACATCTATTTGAGGGGTATGTATAGTCTCATAGCTAGTGGAGGTGGGGTGTGATCTCTACATGGTGGCTGTTCTTGAGTTTCTTCTTCTCTTTGCCTCTCCCCCATTAAAGTTTCCATCATCTCTCTCTTCCATTAGAATTTTACTTCAAGGGTAGATATTCTTTCTCTCATATGTTTTATTAATTAACTTTGATCTTCCTCTTATTTTTTTCCTCAAAATATGTTCAGGGTGTCACTCCAAAACCCACACCTATGACGTGACCATACTATTCTGGCCACTTTAAGGCCACCGATAGCTTGTGTTCATCCAAAACAGGTGTTTCTGATTCCTGTGACTATGTCAGATATAAAATATAGGAAAATAAGTGATAATTGTTATATAATAGCGATTTAAAACAATTTTTTTATTATTATGTAATACTTATACATGTTTCCCACATTTTGTGTGTGTTTTCATCTATTAGTATCTCGTCTTTATTTACACATGTCTCCTTCCATATCACATGGAGTGGGATGGAAGCAACTTTGGATTTTGAGTCATCAATTTTTATATAAATAGAGGAATAAAATTATGGTGTTGTTTTATGTCACATAAAAGTATTACGGTTAATTTAAAATATGTACAATTTTTTTTCAAGTGATGCATACACCATCCTTACTTTATGGTAGGGGTATGTTGGTTTTTCTGCTTGTTCCTTATTTCCATCACTCAATTATTCTTTATAAATAATGAAATTTCAATCAAAGTGATGAATACACATATCGTCAAACAACGTATTACTAGCCATAATGTACCGGAAAAGTCACATCCACATGACGTGCAGTAAACGCATCCCATACTTCTTTGGTTATTAGGTGTTCATAGATAACTGATGGGTGCAGGTTTATTTTACCTTCAGTATCTTTAAGATGATGTCTTGTTAGAATTGTACGAAATCCTCTGTGAATCCTTCCAGAAAGCATTAATACATACTTCTTGTGAGATTCATCTACTATAAGTGTACTCTACAATGGATGATGAAAGGTAAGTCAATGTTTCATTATTTTATTATTTACTAAAATAAAGAAATGATATCATAATGATACCATAATCTCTTCCCACATAAGTTTCTTCAGCTCGAGAACAACATGGTGCCACGAATTTACGTCAATCAACATGCGTTGCTTAGTAACAATTCAAATATAACTACTGAACATGACCTTGTTGGGCTTAACATGATGACCCCACACATTCCACCCCACATCAAATTTGATTCCTTTTGTTAGAGTTGGTGTCCTAGAACCAACTATTTATACTTCGATTACATGGATATTTAATGTATTTAAATATTAAACATCTTATTACATATTTTTCATTGTTCTTCATGAATATGATGTAATAATGTCCTAGAGTATTTGTTGTATTGATAAGGTTATGGAAGTTCCCCACTATTATGAGAACCTTGAAATGATATAACAACATTCTTAAATATAGTTCTGTAGTTGGATGACATACTATGATGGGACACATAGTATACAGATCGTCAGGTGAAAGTACTTGTAAGCATATGAGACTTCCTCTCATGAAGCTCTTACTTGGTAATCTCCAAGATTAGAGATTATGAGAACAGACCCACCAGTAGGAATTCTGCATGTTTTGGTGTCATCAGATATTTCTATCTACAAGCGTGTGTAATAGTACTTAGACTTTAATATTATCATTAATACGTGTCACGATTCACACACTTTGATTTATTGACTAAAACCATCATGCCATATATTGGTGGGAAGTAGGGTACGTTGGGTGTGTCATGAGTGGCATGTTATTAATGGATAAGTCGAGGAAGGATTTTTCCCTTCCATTTATGGAATTTGATACCTTGTCCCTTTGATTGAAATAGAACCATCGTGCGAAATTCCATGGCCATGTTGTAACAACGAGTTTATTTTAGCTAGTCAAAGAATGACGTATCAAGAACAAAGGTTGATGACACTATCATGAAACCCGATTGATGAGATATTGAGACAAAGGGATTATATTACACAATGAATATTCATATGTGGATGTCGTTGTTACTAATTTAAGTTAGTTCTCTTGGGTGCCTTCACCCGTTTCTAGACATTACTCTTGGAATTTAGGCAACCCCACCTAATGCCAACGAGAAAGAATCCTATAGGGTCACACACTAAGTGTTTCTAGTGGTCTCGGTTAAATTATATTTGAATTTAATTAATGGAATAAATATTATTCTCAAGACAGTGGAAAAATTTTATTCAAGTTAAAATGATTTCATAAATTAAATAAATATTTATTCACTGGATTGTGGGTAAAATATATTTATTTATTTTATTGAAAATTTAATAAATATTTATTTTCTAGTTTGTAAATAAAATATTTATTTAATAGATTTATTTATTTATTTATTTATTTGGGTGTTAAATAAATGGAAGTGGAGTTCGAGCGGACCAAGTCCGGTCCAGTAGTAAAATAATTATTTGAAAGATAGTAAATAATTATTTAACTAGTTGGAAAAAGTTAAAATAATAATAACGCTGCTATTATTTTGTGACGTGAAATTTTATTTATAATTCCATTTTGTGCAAGTTTTCCTACCATAAATAATGACATGGTATTATTATTAAAATAATGAGTTTTCTCTAAGGTTATGAATGTATTTAATTGTTGTAATGCTATTAAATATTGTAACTGAAGCCCTATGTCAATAAATATACTTGTACGTCTATTGTGACATGTATCGAACTGCACGCCCAGTGAATTGAGAATTGTTGAGCTAAACAATTTCTCCCCCAAATCCTCTTCCCAAACCTCTCAAGAATGAGAGGCATTATTCAATATTGAAGAATAAGTGATCAAGAATGACTGACACAAGACACTCGCTTCTCCGCACTAGCACCCGGAGAACGAGTGGTGTCAATTGGAGGCCATCAGAGCACGTGTAGATCACCGCTAGAGGGATTCTAGTTTGGATCCTCACAAGCGCAACACGACAATCCAAACGGGTCATTTCAGATGATCAAAATCATCAATGAAGAAAGTACTGAAGATCTAGGTATTCCTTTCTTTATGAAATTAATTATAAACATGATGTGCAATATCCTCTCTAAAGTTTTTGGGTATCATCTTTATTTATCTAAATCTTTGATTCTATTATGTAGAGAATATCATTCATTATCATATTGATCCCTAAATAATCATTGATCATGGTAAAAATTAGTGATGGGTTCCGGCCCAACTGTGCTTCCACTGCGCCCGAAACCTACAAGTGGTATCAGAGGGGTTACATCATAGTTTAAAATTATTTAAATAATTCATTGATGATTTATGGTTTAATAATTTAGTTTTACAATTAAAAATTAATCATTCTTGTAATCTGGATATTGAGATCTATTCTCCCTCTTTTCGTTTCTCGCAGATTTCACAGAAACAAATGACTTTTTTAATTAAAATTAAAATAGAGAACTTATCAGGAGGCGCCGACAATTTTCCCAGGTGACACGAAAGTACACGCTATGTGTTCGGACTTACATGCCATGTTCTCTGCCATACACACCATGTAATTCAGACTACACGTCGTGTATTACTGTAAAACACATCAGGAGTAATTTGATAATTACTCAAGCCATGTGCATTTATTACATGCAGTGCAGTTAATTTTACACCATGTGTTGACCAAGACAGATAAGCACATGAATATCGGATTACATGCTGTGTGGCCCACTGTACATGGCATGTAGTCTCTTCGGGTCAGGGGAAAAACCATGTATCCCATACACAGATAAGCCAACCGGTAATGTGTGTAACGCAGAGACAACATGACGTGTATCCCACTATACATGGCATGTACTCCAAAATTTCTGAAGTACGCCTCACACAACGAGTCCCTAGGCATGTACTTTGGGAAAGACGGTGAAGGTAGTACACACTGTGTAGTCAGAACTACACACTGTGTACTTTACCAAATTACACAAAGTTAAAAATTTAATGTTTGTGTAATGTTCATAACTGCTTATCATGTATAAATCATACTACAGGTTGTTACTCTATGCATTGAAGCATCAAGTATTCCATATGTAATAAGAGTAAAATAGTATATTAATATAATACATGTTGGGGAGATTCAAACAGGTATTCACCAGCGTACCTCCAAGGAGAATTTATGTACAATGATGAGAATCTCAATGAAATTCAGAAAAGGATTAAGATAAAAGGATTGATTAATTAAAGATAATAATTAATCAATTCAAGCACAATTTATCTTAATAAGAATGATTAAAGAATTTAATACTAGTTTTATTAAATATGTAACTTGTTGCATGTATGTGGGTGATCATGAGCTAGTCTAAGACCTTTGTATGTGATTGGTTTCCTTTTAATTTATTTATTAAATTAATTTTTGGCCTACGATCCATCTCTCCTCATTAATATACAGGGCATGTGTACCCATGGTTTCTTTTATGTAAACCCCTGTTTTTACCCCTCACCTGAATGTGAGTTAAAACAATAATATGCAATAGATGGAACACCCAAGCTAGTGGAGCAGTTCAAGCTGAAGCCAAGATGAAACCAATCCCAGGAGATACAGATGTGGATAGGTGGAAAGCTATAAACACGAACCCAAAAGGTTCAATGTGTTTCTCCCCTAAGTCAGGGTTAGTTTATCAATTTCTATATAAACTAACCATTATAAAATCTCATGATCATTCCCTTTGATTTATTTTATTTATGCCAGTTTTATGGTTTATCATTATGGATGTGTTTTCATGATCACATAATTAATGAATTAAACAAGCATGAAATATGGAGCTAAAATAAAACCGGATTATGTGTAAATATTATCAAGACATGGGTAATTAATTAAGTAAGTTCTAATTAATATTAACAATAATGTGATAATGATAATAAGAAATTCAAGCATAAGAGATAAAAATCCCTCAAATAAAATATTAAGTCAGACCAAGCCATCCATTACTTGATTAAGGAAAAAACTCAATAAAACTGTGTGTTTGAACAACACTTGTTGGGACACTTAATTTTATACAGGAATCCATTATGGAAGGTTTAGGTTTGACCTAACCATATTAAATTAAGAGGAGTATACCTTTCTATACTTGGTGTAATATTGGAGGCAAGAGTTGAGGAAATCCAAAGTCAGGATTTCAAGATTGGGGAGTCCACTCAACAGATCATGGAGCTGCAAGCCCGTAGTTGGCAAAGACCTTCCTACCTAAATACCTTAAAATAGCTTGGCCAACCCTTATTGGGGTTATGCGAAGGGGAATATGGATCCTTTCCACTAGAATGTCATGGCAACTGGACATTCCGAGTTCAATGATGAGGGCCATTGGGACTTGATAAAATAGTGGGAGACATAATAAAATTAATTTATTATTTCTAATAAAATGTAATCAAGAAATTAATAATGATTTTGTATTTTAATTGTAGAATAAAAATGAAAAGATCGTCAACCACACTATCCCAATGATCAATTCTGGATAAAGACAACATCCTTACCAGCATTAACTTCTAGGAATGGGTTATATGCCTTAGGGTTATCCTACGCCATGAATGGAAGTCTTATGTGTTGGAGTCAGTATTACCTGATCCACTTGCCCAAGAGGCTAGTGAAGAAGATTTATTGGTCTATGAGAAACATATGAATGATGCGGTCGACGTTCAATGTTTGATGCTATTATCAATGTCTAGTGAGATCATGAAGTCTCATGAAAACATGGATGCCTATATCATGATCGAGCACCTCTATGGTCTTTACCAGGAGAGTGCAAGACAAGAATAGTTTGATATATCCAAGGCACTATTTCATAGTAAGCTTGGAGAGGGTTCCCCATCTAGGCCTCATGTAGTCAAGTTAATTGGATACATTGAGCACTTGGAGGTTCTAGGGTTTAAACACCCTAAAGAACTGGGCACTAATCTCATTCTTGAATCACTCCCTCATAGCTTCTCCATCTTTGTTTTTAATTTCAATACGAACAACATTAAGAAGTCTCTATCTGATCTTCTTATCCTCATTCGCCAAGTGGACAAATATATGAAGCGTGAAAATCCTTATATCCTTATGGTGAATAAGAGGAAAGGGAAGGCTATGATCTTTAATCCCAAAGATTCTTCACACCCTTCCAAGAAAAGGAAGATAAAAGGAGAGGTAAGTGAACATGAAGCTGTTTATTTCACATGTGGCAAGAAGGGCCATTGGAAGAAGAACTACACCCAGCCTAATAAGCAATGGAAAGCTTCAGGTGCATTTTTTATAAAATATAATATATATGTTTCTACAAATTGGGTATTAGATACAACTTTTGGTGCTCACATATTTATCCAAATAAAGGAACCAAGTAGATTTAGGAAGATTGACTGAGGGGAGGTAGATCTACAAGCAGCCAATGAAGCCATACTTGATGCTATAGCTGCCGAGGACTACCACCTCACATTGCCAACAAGATGATCTTGGTATTAAAGGGTTGTTATTATGTGATGTATGTTACTAAAAACATTATTTCTCTAACACACCGACCCCAGAAGCCCAGAGCTGGTGCATTATTTTAAAACATTGGCATGATTACAAGGAATAAAATCCTGAAAGACCAAGTAGTTTAGTAGTTTTGGAAAACCATATACATACATAGGTTCAACATTACAACTTGAAAGGAAAAAAACAACATAAAAGTTTTATTGAGAACATTCACAACTCTAATTTTATCCCTGTAGGTCATTCATAATAAACTGCTTCATGTCCTGAGAAAATAAAACATAAGAAAGGGGTGAGATCAAATGCTCAGTAAGGGTAAGCAATACAGTAGAAGATATCATAAGAATAAATAATTGGCTTGGTGAATAATTGAAAACACATGCCTCTACAAATAATAAAGTTGAACACATTATGTAAGGAATATTAGCTAGTAAATAATTTCATAATAAAACATAACCATGGGTATTCTACTAGTCAAATAACCACATGAACATTCAATTACTAGCTTCATAATGAGGGAAATGTATATGAAGAATATTCTAAAATATACTATCAAGGCCTCGACCAAGATTTATAAAAACGATTAAGGCCTCGACCAAAACCATAAATATTCATTTTGTCAATTCCTCGTCCCAAGACCATATTTTGTCTCATGAGACCTACCGAGGCACTGATGGGCCATAGCGGGCCCTACCCAACACTTACTAAGTCCAATGAATTACTCATATGAACAGGGACAAACATAAATAAAATATACATTAATATTGAAACTAACATATGAAATGTAAATAACTTTCCCCAAACAATAATCATAAACACTAACCATTCAGAGTAAATTGGTGAATGGTTTTAAGATAGCACATCCAAAATCAAACTAACCATAAAACATTAAATTAAATATGGTAGATGAAATCATAAGAGATAAACCTCAATGAATTACAAGATTCTAAAAGGATGTGTACATAGATAAAATACATTTAAATGATACCACTGAAAATTTCTTGAGGAAATAATCCTTAAACATTCCAAAGTGTCCCATACCACCATGAAATATTCAAATCATAATCCCTTAGAATACCATGAGAATAAGGAGACTCTTGATATGATATACCAAAGTTAAGTACATAAACCACATGCAAGGAATAAGTATTGAACAAGGCGTATATCTCATAAAAGTTAAAGTGAGATGAGAAAAATCCATTTTACTTTAGAAAGAAGAGTTATTTTGGAAAATCGTTTGTATTTTTCATAAAACTGGTTTTAAACATTTATATCCTAGAAAAGAAAAGTTAAGGATATTGATATTACATTTTAGGCACAAGTGATGTCCCACTGTAGTGAAATCATGTTAAAAGTGTTTTTAAAGAATCTTTAGTATTAAAACATTTTATTGCGGTTTAAGAAATTCATTAAAGAGATCTTAAAGTGAAAAGGCATGTTTACTTTCATAAAACTAGAAATTAACCAAAATATCTTTTTTTATAGTAAAATGTGTGACATTAGAAAGATAAATATGTCTTAAAACAGATTATAGCATGAACTTCAAAATAGGTAAGAATCAGAGAAGTTCCTTGAATCGAGCTTTTATTTTAGGGAAATTTTTGAAATACCCTTTTAAAACATATAACTACCCATAAATGAAAGTAGGATTCTGATTGGTAAAAATATATAGAACATTCATATAGAATTTATGAGGAGTATATAAGAAAATAATATCATTGAGGTGAGTAGAGAATAAGAGCAACCCGAATGAAAATGGAAGTCTGGGTAGAAAATACTTGTAACTTTGTAATCAATTGAATCGTATGACCCAAAATTAATAATAATTAAATTAAAAATTTAATATCATTAAAATAAATTTAATAATGATATGCAAAATCAATGGGAGGTATATGTACACCATACACAAGTAATGGTAGTGAATATGGAATATCTCACAAAAATGGAAATGACATGAAGAAACCCTTACCTTAAGACTGATAGTGTTCTTCAATTGGTCTTAGTTTCCTGGATAACTGATCACATTGTCGAGTGCGTCAAATTAGTTGTTTAATTTTGACTAGAATTCCTGCAGTATAGCAGCAACCCTAGGTCGTCTACGAAGCCTTAGACCATTAACGTAAAAAGAGGGTTTAGATTATGAAATTAGAAGTGGAATGAGGTTTTGTAAAACTTGGGGGTTTGATGATTAAAGATGAAAATAGAAAATGAAAGTGATAAAACAAAGTAGAAATGAACAATATTAATTAAGTGTGATCAACCCGGGGTACTCTCATGATGTTCATCCTTCAGCGCTTCATAATATAGGGTTATGATCTTTTAATCCCTGGTATGTAACACCTATAACCAGAATGTTACTGAGTTTATACTAGGATACCTCCTAGGTTTCAGTTGAAAACACACAATGATTCACTGGACAATGCCGATGATTGAGTGATTTGTGTTCGACATCATAACCGAAACTCACCAAGGAAACACATGAAGAACTCGATGTGCTGTATGGGTTTGTATGTTATTTCTTTGTGATACCATGACATAAATATAAATGACCTTGATAGTGCTTATGTGAGTTCAATTGGAAAATATCAACCATACAAACACCGCAATTGGAAGGGGAAAAATAAAGTGGTGAACGGTGTGTGAAACATCACATGAATGGGTACCCCCAAACATGATCATATGAGTTGAGCATGACATACCAGTACATAACTCAATAAAATAAGAATAGAGGATGATGAAAAACAACACAAAAACCTGGAATTAAAAATATCATTCAAATATTACAAACATGAATCTTGGGATTTACATCACGTTCCTCCCTGGGTGATCACAAAGGGTTTAGAAATCCATGGGAGGGGAGGAAGAAGAAGTTATTGAGGTAGAACTTCCCATAGCCTCCAAAACTTGTAGTGATGATGAAAATACCTCTTTGGGACTCCAAAATGGCAGCACCTTGCCTCTGGTTTGAACTCCTAAATGGGGTGCCCAAGGTGCCAATTTATAGGTAAAGTGGGAAGGTGGTTTAAGACACACATATTTCTTCAACCCACTTGTACAACTTTTTTTGGCCTCCATACAACATTATCTCGCTTTTAAGAAAATAAAAATTTTGTAGACCCACCTATTGAATATATCCACCGAAATTTTGACACCCTTTGGACACATACATCTTGAGATATTGATAAAATATAGAACACCACATTTGACTTTGTGCAGATTTGATTCCTTGGACAGATCAGTTTGGATGGGAATTTTATAAGCTTAATGAGGCTTCAGTTCCTTAATATGAAATTTAGCCAATTAAATTTTGGACCAGCCCAAAAAATATGAGCCCATTTGGATTCACGGAATTTTCTGAACAGGAACAACAGTGAACATGTCTTCATGGATCTATGCAATTTTGGCCCATTTTTCTTCCACTTCATCAAGGGCCCTTCAAATCATCTCCTCCTACATTGAAATAATAAAAAAAGTAACATTACCCATTTTAATAGTGATTAAAATTAATTCATTGATTAAAACATAAAGTGAAATTTATTATTATATTTGGAATATTCATTACAAAACCAGTTTAAAACAGCAGTGTTAGGGTGGATTAGAATAGTGAATCGCTGTGTGATCACACCCCCACACCTAAACATTTGCACTCCTGGGAAAAGACACATATAAAAAAAATAACAAAACAAAATTATGCATGTACAAATTAAAGTAACGTGATCAATGCACAAACTAGACCAAGGAGTTCTTCCTAGTGAAAATGGAAAAGGATGTCTCATAAATCATATCACAATGAAATTCAAAGAGATTCATGATACCAAATTGAGCAAGGAATCCCAAAGTTAACCATGCCACTAACTCTACACGCGTGTGTGTGAAAACCATTCCATGCTATTCATTCCACTTCTATCCAATAAATATAAGTTATTTTAACATTATTCAGCTTAAAAGATTTTGTCCACCGAACCTACCCTACAACCTTTGCAATAATATTTTAAGACTCACTCACTTAAGCATTCCCAGAAGTCAAACCATAAGCCCCTGACCTAGATATCCCTATATGTTGCACATTTCATCACTCCCCTCATTTATTTTTTTTGTTTTTTTTTCAGAATTTTCATTTGGAGAAAATATCACCCTTATCTCTCAACCCTTGTTTGATCACCCCACGACACTAATTGTAATAGTTATAATAAGATGAAAGGTTGAGGAGAAGTAGTTTTTGAACTTCCCAAGACACAACACGAAATTGTTTTTTTGAGGGTGTGCAATATTCGGATATCAGGTATACACGCATAGGTCAATCCAGTACAGTAATGAAACAGATCAGATAAGGAACTAACGTATGTAAATATCATTCAAAGCTGAAAAATATTAACCTAAATTATATTTACCTTCTAGTAATTAAGAAATATTCACACTTTGTGGTTTGGTTCAAAAATGTGTGGAGATATTAGTGACATAATTTTTATAAAAACTACTCACACAAGGGGCATCAATCATCTCAAATGTTTCACAGTGATACAACCATTTATATCATTGATAGAAAACCAATTCAATAAAAATCACTCCTGAATTTTAACTTCATACAAATATTCTTTTTTTACCTTTGTTATGGTATTTTTACTTTCCCCTTTATGGTCACCGAATCTTGGAACTTTGAATTTTTTGATGGGGAAAAATGAAAATACCATAAAGAAGGAAAAAAAAGAAGAAAGAAAGAGAGAAAAAAAACAATGAAAATTCCTAACTAACCCAGGAATGTACCCATCCCCCCACACTTAGAATTTGCAGTTTCCTCACTGAAATAATTGAGAATGTGAGAAGGTAGAATAAAACCTGGTGTGTTTTACTAGTATGTTGCATCTAGAAGGTGGATTTCCTCTACCAGATTCTTTGAAAAATCCTCATAGAAGTGTTTAAGTCGCTGCCCATTGACGGTAAGACTTCATCCACTCTATTCATGAAAAATATATATTGCACCAAAAGGGTAAACATTATTAATATTATAAGGCCTGGGCCATTGGGAACAAAGCTTACCTGGGTGGAGCTTTAGCCTGGAATTGTACACGAGGACCTTCTCAACAATATGGAACTTCCGCTGATGAATTATGCTATCATGGACAGCCTTTGTTTTCTCTTTATAGATCCGGGTGTTCTCATATTCATTACATCCAATTTCTTCTAACTCTTGAATCTACAGCTTCCTATGCTCACATGCATATGAAATATTCATATTATATTGTTTAACATCCCAATATGCACGGTGTTCACCTCCATCGGGAGGTGAAAAGCCTTTACAAACACAATCCTGTATGGCGACATTCCAATTGGGGTTTTAAAAGTTATACGGTATGCCCAAAGTGCATCATCCAAGTCCAAAATCCAATCTTTCCTATTGGGTTGTACCATTTTTTCCAAGATTTGTTTAACTTCCCGATTTGAGATTTCTGCTTGTCTGTTAGTTTGGGGGTGATATGCAGTGGTGAATTTATGATCAACCCCATACTTATGAAGCAAAATTTTCATGTTGCGATTGCAAAAATGTGAACCCTGATCACTAATGATGAATCTCGGTAAACCAAACCTACTAAAAATCTGAGACCTCACAAAATCAACAACCACATGAGAGTCATTGGTCCTAGTTGAATTTTCTTCCACCCATTTAGATACATATTCAACATCCAATAAAATGTATAAAAAGCCAAATGAATTTGGAAAAGGCCCCACAAAGTCAATTCCCCATGCATCAAAAATTTCACAGAATAACATGGGTTGTTGGGGCATTTCATTCCTCTTGGAGATATTCCCTATGAATTGACAATGACTACATGACTTGAAAAATCTATGGGCATCCCTATATAGTGTTGGCCAATAAAGTCCTGAGTTAAGAACCTTTCGAGCTGTACGTTGAGAGCCAAAGTAGCCCCAACATGCCAAGGTGTGGCAGAAGGTCAAAAAAAAGGTGAACTCATGGCCAGGGACGCACCGACGAACTACTTGGTCATTACAAATTCTCCACAAGTATGGGTCATCCCAAATGTACCACCGAGAATCATGCTTAAGACTCTAGAATTGTGAAGTGCTAAAATCAGTGGGGACCCTGGATGTTGCTAGAAAATTCACAATGTCCACATACCAGGGGGTAAGGTCCACAACATCACAAAGGGTCTCATGAGGGAAGAATTATCCGATGGGGATGGGTGAGTCAACATGATGGTCCAATGGTGGGGAAATCCTACTAATATGGTTAGCTACCACATTTTCCACTCCCCTATTATATCTAATCTCAAGGTAAAACTCTTGGAGGAGGAGCATCCACCGAATGAGGTGGGGATTAGCTTCACGTTTCTTTAGGAGGAAATGAAGAGCAGCATGATCAGAAAAGACAATGATTTTTGACCCGATAAGATATGAAAAGAATTTTTCCAAGGAAAACATAATTGAAAGAAGTTCTTTTTCAGTTTTCATGTAGTTTTCTTGGGTAGGGTCAAGGGTACGTGAGGCATACACAATTACATGAGGAGCCTTATCAACCCTTTGTGATAAAACTGCCCCAACTGCAAAGTTAGAGGCATCAGACATAAGTTCAAAGGGGAGATCCCACCTTAGAGGTTGGATGATGGGAGGTGATGTGAGACTCCTTTTTAGTGAATTGAATGCATCCTCACAATTTCTATAAAAAAAACTTAGAATCCTTTTTTAATAACCGGGACAAGGGAAGTGCGATCTTACTAAAGTCTTTAATGAATTGATGGTAAAAACCAGCATGACCCAAGAAATATCGCACCTCACGAACAAATTTTGGATATTGAAGGGTTGACATTAATTCAATTTTTTTTATCCACTTGAATTCCCTCTTTTAAAATAACATGCCCAAGAACTATCCCCCATTCAACCATGAAATGGCATTTCTTGTAATTTAATACAAGATCTTTTTCTATGAAACGATGGAGAATAGAGCCTAGGTGAGCCAAACAATCATCAAAGGAAGTTCCATAAACTGTGAAATCATCTATAAAAACTTCCATGCAATTTTCTAGTTACTCTGAAAATATACTCAACATACAATGCTGAAAAGTACCTGGAGCATTACAAAGACTAAAAGGCATCCTTCTATATGAAAATGTGCCAAATGGACAGGTAAATGTTGTCTTTTATTGATCCTCAGGGGCTATATGGATTTGGAAATAACCCGAATAGCCATCAAGGAAACAATAATGGGACTTACCAGCCAATCGTTCTAACATTTTGTTAATGAAAGGTAGAGGAAAGTGGTCCTTTCTCATGGCTTGATTCAGTTGATGGTAGTCAATACAGACTCACCAACTGTTTTTCACACGTGTTGGAACAAATTCATTCCTTTCATTTGACACAACTGTTATTACTGTTTTTTAGGCACAATTTTCACTAGGCTAACCCATTTACTATCAGATATAGGTTAAATAATCCCTACAACAAGTAATTTACTGACTTCCAATTTCACCACCTCAAGGAGAGTGAGATTCAACCGGCGTTGATATTTTCTTATGGGCTTATCCTCATCATCCAAAAGTATATAGTGCATAAAAATAGATGGGATAATCTCAGGAATATCAGACAATGTCCATCCTATTTCCTTTTTACACTCTCTCAGAAGATCAAGCGGTTTTTATTCCTACCGTTGAGAGAGGTTATTGGAAATAATGACGGGAAATTGGTCTATACCCTCAAGATAGGCATATTTTAAATTATATGGAAGTGGTTTTAATTCCAACACCGAGGGTTTTGGACTGAGGGAGGGGATTTAGGGGGAGTGAGGTCTATCAAATTGTCTATCTACTCATGTTTATTCTCTAAAGATAAAGAATCTATTCAAATGAGATTTTCAAAATCATCGACGGTCATGGGTACCTCAGAATGAACACACTCATCAATTAAAGCACAGAATTTACACTTTTTAGAATCCAAACAACACTGAAAACACAAATCAAAACTCAAACCATCCAAGGGTGAAGAAGAAGAAAAGGAAATAGAGTATGAGTTGAAGAGATAATTGTCTGTGTGTGTATCATTTGAGAGCACTTCCATTGAATAGACATGAAGAGTGGAGTTCTCTTCAATGGGGTGTTTCATAGCCTCAAGGATGTTAAAACTTAACTTTTTTCCACCGAACACTATGGAAAGCGTACCATTGTGAACATTAATGATTGTCTTTGCTGTTTTGAGGAATTTCCTCCCAAGTATGAGAGGAGTATGTCCTTGGGTTCAGGTATCTTCCATCTCAAAAATGTAGAAATCAGTAGGGAAGATGAGATTCTTCACTCTTACAAGGACATCCTTGATCACTCCTGTTAGATGCGTAGTACTTCGGTTGGAAAGTTTTATGACAATGACCATTGGTTTAAGCTCTCAAACCTTTAGAGAAGTATACACGGAGTGAGGCATTACATTAATGGAATCACCTAAATCTATAATAGCATCAGAAAATAAGGTTTCCCCTATGGTACACAGTATCGTGAATGTGCCAGGATCCTTGCATTTTGTTGGAATTGCTAGTTGAATCAAGGATGATACATTCCTCCCCATGTTGACTCTCTCATTCTCCTTCAGCCTTCATCTATGGGTGCAAAGTTCTTTAAGAAATTTTGCATAACGGGGAATTTTCTTGATTACATCCAATAAAGGAATATTAACTTGAACCTTTTTAAATGTATCCATTATTTCATTATCAATCTCATTATCAAAATTTTTCTTGGATTTAGAGAGTCTTTGGGGAAACGGAAGAGGAATGAATTGTTAATTTGAATCATCAATGATAATTTTATTTCCCTTTTTATTTTTATTTTCTTTACTTGAAATTTTTGAGGGTTGGGAAAGAGTGTTTTCAAGAGGGGGACAAACCTGTTCTATAGAATCAGTAGAAGGAGAAACTTCTTTACCACTACGAAGTATAACTGCATATATGTTACCTTTTTCCTTCATATTGGAAATGGGTTGGGATGGTAGTTTTCCAGAACCTTGCATCTTAAGCTCACCGATGGTGTTTTCCAATTTCCCCACTTGAGTTCATAGGTCTTGAATTGCCGATTGTGTAGTCTGTTGAAATTGGAGGTTCTGGGTTTCCATTTTCTTTAACATATCCTCGAGGCTTGGTTCAGATTTTGGAGGAGGAGGATTGTTTTGAGATGTTGAGGGATAAGAAGGTTTCATTCCTTAGTCTTGTGGATACCAATTCTGCTTGGGGCAGCTTGATTTTCCTCCTTATCGATACTGGGGTTGTGCTTGCCACTTGAGATTTAGATTTGGCCTGAATTTTTCTTGCTTGAAGGGTGGTGCTTGTTGGAATAGACACCCTGGGAAGACAGCTGCACAAGACTCTGGTGAATCTTGAAGTTGTGGGCACTGGTCAGAAAAATGAGTATTGTCAGAACAAATACCACAATGTAATAGAATAGGAGGAGATTGTGAATTACCTTGTTCTTGAGCTAATTGCCTTAGAAGGGTATGCATCTCATCAAGTTTATTATCTACCTTTTGTTCTAGTGATGAATGACTTACCTCATGAACTTCTCGAGTTGGTGCAATTGCTCGTATACCAAATTGTTGTGCATTTTGATCCATGTTGGCTATTAATTCATGAGCAGTGGAAGGAGTTTTATCAACCAAGTAACCACCAGCTGTTGCATCAATCATTCCATGATCCATGGGGATAAGTCCCTCATAGAAGTATTGGATTAAGAGTTGTTCACTAATCTGGTGGTGGGGGCAGCTTGAGCAAAGTCTCTTGAATCTCTCCCAGTATTCATGAAGGGTCTCTCCTTCTGATTGCCTAATTCCACAGATTTCTTTCCTAATTGATGCAGTTCAGGAGGAAGGGAATAAATTCTCTATAAAGAGTCATTTAAGGTCATTCCAGCCCCCAATTGTGGTAGGTAAATAATATATCCAGTCTTTGGCTACACCATCAAGGGAGAAAGGGAAGTCCCTAAACTTAATTAAGTCCTCAAACACATTCTGGGGTTTCATGGTGGAGCATACTATGTAAAACTCTTTAAGGTGTTTATGAGGGTCCTCACCGGGAAGACCATGGAATTTTGGAATAAGGTGGATGAGACCTGATCATATCTCAAAGTTGGATTCTTCCTCGGGATATTGGATGTACGCAGGTTGGTACTCCACATCAGGGGTGGTAAGTTCTTTTAAAGTTCAATTATTTGTTGCCATATTTTCTTGGATTTGATTGGGTTAAATTTTTTATTGGTTTAGGACCACTTGAGGTTCCAAAATTGGTTCCTCAATGTCACTTGATTTACCTTCTCTAGATGCCTTGATTTGTGTGTGAAGTGAATTTTCAATTTCAGGGTCAAATTCAAGTAGTGTTTCTTTACTAGATCGGGTCATCCAAATAAGTTGTCAAGTTTTTTTTTGAATATGGAAAAAATCACTTAAGAAGGGTGAAAATAGAATATAATGTTATAATACAGAATTATAGAGAGAGATATGGAGAAGAAGAATAAGAAGAAGAGAGAGAGAGAGAACACACCAAAACCAACCAAAAATAAAGACAAAACCCCCCAAAAAATAATCAAATGGGGGTGGGGTATTGAAAGGATTACTAATTAAGAAGTAAAATAAATAAATAAAAGTAAATAATTAAAAGAAATGATCTTGTCTCCCTGGCAACAGTGCCAAAATTTGATCACGTTGTCGAGCGCGTCAAATTAGTTGTTTAATTTTGACTAGAATTCCTGCAGTATAGCAGCAACACTAGGTCATCTCTCAACGGAGCCTTAGATCATTAATTTAAAAAGAGGGTTTTGATTATGAAATTATAATTAGAATGAGGTTTTGTAAAACTTGGGGGTTTTATTATTAAATATGAAAATAGAAAATGAAAGCGATAAAACAAAGTAGAAATGAACAAGATTAATTAAGCGTGATCAACCTGGGGTATTCTCATGATGTTCATCCTTAAACGCTTCATGATATAGGGTTATGATATTTTAATCCTTGGTTTTTAACACCTATAACCATGATTTTACTGAGTTTATACTAGGATACCTCATAGGGTTCAGTCAAAAACACATAATGATTCACCGAACACCGCCGATGATTGGGTGATTTGTGTTCGACATCATAACCGAAACTTACCAAGGAAACACATGAAGAACTCGATGTGTTGTCCAGGTTTGTATGTTATTTATTTGTGATACCATGACATAAATGTACATGGCCTTTAAAGTTATTATGTGAGTTCAATTGACCAATATGAACCACACAAATACCGCAATTGGAAGGGGAAAAGAAAGTGGTGAATGATGTGTGAAACATCACATGAATGGATACCCCCAAACATGATCATATGAGTTGAGCATGACATACCAGTACATAACTCAATAAAATAAGAATATAGGATGATTAAAAACAACACAACAACCTGGAATTAAAAATATCATTCAAATATTACAAACATGAAGCTTGGGATTTACATCACGTTCCTCCCCGAGTGATCACAAAGGGTTTCAAAATCCATGGGAGGGGAGGAAGAAGTAGTTGTTGAGGTATAACTTCCCATATCCTCAAGAACTTCTAGTGATGATGAAAATAACTATTTGGGAATCCAAAATGTAAGCACCTTGCCTCTGGTTTGAACTCCTAAATGGGGTTCCCAAGGTGCCAATTTATAGGCAAAGTGGGAAGGTGGTTTAAGGCACACAGATTTCTTCAACCCACTTTTACCACTTTTTTAGGCCTCAATACAGAATTATCCCACATTTTAGAAAATAAAAAAGTTTTAGACCCACCCCATGACTGTATCTAGTGAAAGTTTGACACCCTTTGGACACATACAGCTCAAGATATTGATAAAATACAGAACACCGCATTTGACTTTGTGTAGATTTGATTCCTTGGAAAGATCAGTTCGTATAGGAATTGTATAGGGAGAATGAGGCTTCGGTTCCTTAATATTAAATATATCCAATTAAATTTTGGACCATCCCAAAAAATATGATCCAATTTTAATTCACTTAATTTTCTGAACAAGAATAACAGTGGATAGGTCTTCATGGATCCATGCAATTTTGGCCCATTTTTCTTCCACTTTATCAAGGGCCCTTCAAATCATCTCCTCCTACATTGAAATAATAAAAAAAAGTAAAATTGACCATTTTAATAGTTATTAACATTAATTCATTGATTAAAACATAAAGTGAAATTTATTATTATATTTAGAATATTCATTACAAAACCAGTTTAAAACAGCATTGTTAGGGTGGATTTGAATAGTGAATCGTTGTGTGATCAATAACCAAATTAAATTCATTAATTAATATTTAAATAATCTCTTATACATGTAATTTATTTATTATAACCTTATTAAGTTCATTAATAGCCTTTTTGATGGGTTAAGAGGTTTAATTTCATTGTTCATGTCCGTTTTTTTCATTATCGGTATACTTATATACATGAACAAATAATCATGTAAAATGAGGATTTTTTATAGAATTGAAGTTATATTCTATTAGTGAACATAGATAAGTTTACATATATGTAAATTTCATTTTGTTACTTGGTGTGAAGATGAATCATTATTTAAATTATTTAATGAAAACTATTTGGGTTAATTTGCCGTTTTTGAACACAACGAACTCATTTTGCTTTATAAATCAAAACCATGTGTAAAAAAAGATTACAAAACCATATATGAGACATAATAAATATATTATAGTCTGTTTCAATCATAAAAATGGTTTCATGAGCATAATTTAATATAGTAATAGAAATTGAAAACTCATCGTCCTTGAATGTGGTAGATTAGCACATATCGGGTGGTATTTTCATTTTTAGTATAAAAGAATGGGAAATGAGATATGATGAAAAATTATTCATTTATCATGAAAATATTTCAGTACATGTAAGATACTGGATTAATCACAACATTTGGAAGAAATTATAAGAGTAAAGAAAAATAAAGGAACTCAAAATAAAAGAAAAGTTGAGAAATCCCTTACCAAAATCCGACAGCTTAACGACGTCACTAAAAAAATTAATAAAATATATTGATGTGAGAAAAAGGGTATATAATAATTATTACATAATATATATAATAAGGGGTATATGGAATTAAATATCCCAACATAGGACAATTTAAATTAAAAGATAATAACATAATAAGAGTGCTTGAAAAAGAGAGATATTTTGAGACGAAAATTCTACAGCATAACAGCTATGCAACATGGTTCTAGAAAACATTAAAAAGAGAGGGGAAAAAGGTCACCCATTCATATAAGACTCATAAAACAGTATTTTAATGGAATAAAATATAAATAATAACATGGTATGAAAACTTTAAATACATACCACATAAAAGAGAACTTGAAATAAAAAAAATAAAAAGAGAAATTTACCTCTAGAATCCACCTCCTTGAGAATATCTTCAAGGGAAGGGGTTTTAGTATTTTGGAAAGATAAAGAGTTTCTTAGACATGGGGAGTTACTAGGGGAGGGCATTTGGGTATAACATTTAGGAGCCTCAAGTCTTAGAGGAGTGAAGAGAATAGGGAGTGAGGGGGGCTTTTATAGTGGAGGAGAGGAGTGAAATTTGAATATTTTATTCATTATTTTATTATTTCCATCAAGAAAACCAATAGTGTTGTTTCATTTGACCCCTAATAGTGATAAGTGCATGTGATTTAGAACCAAGTGACCTTAAATCACTCATTATTTCATAAATACCATATTTAACTGATAATTTGTTTATTCGGCATTTTACCGTATTTCACTATTCATCAAAAATTAAGTTTGTCTTATCAAACTCTAAATATATTAATGAACACAACCGTGTATATAGGTTTTTTGAAATTAAAATCACATAGGTGGAAAAATTATGTTTACTTGACTAGGTTATAAAAAAGTGGTGTTTTGTAGGGACTTAGTGTTTCATGCTTTCTATAATAAATCTATTTGTAAATTCTTAGGGTGTTGCATTATCCCCTCACAAAAATTTCATCCTCAAAATTTTAAATTGAAATTAGAATGTTAATGGTTGATACTTGAAAATTTCCTTGTGGGAAAACTAGATCAAGAATATAGTTAAAATATTCTATTAATAATAGGAGAGGTAAATGCATTGATTACTATAAAACAACACATTCTAATTGGACAACATGGTCATGGAAAAAAATAATCAAACCATCATGTAGTGAAATTAAACTCTAAAATCCCATACAATGATCAAATTAAATGATTTCGTAAATGGTTAAAAATTCCAAAATATAATGATTTAACACATTATAATGAAGGTCTCAAAATTTACAAGTTGAACTTATCATTAACCCTTAATCAACAAGAATCATATCTAAATTTCACATTCCAATCATGTGAATAACTTCATCATGTATCCTCTTGAAATATAGTAATAACTTGAATTACCATAAAAACCATATCAGAAACATGCATTCTTCCGTATTCCTTAAGTAAGATACATGTTATTGGATATATTCCTTAAATCCAAAAGTGTAGTAAACTCCATCGATGATAGAATATTCCACTTCTCAATAAGTCAATAATCCATTCCAAGGTAGTCAGTACTTATCTGAATCAATCATTTCTTCATCATTATCTCAACATCAGATATATATTGTAACGTCCCAGCCCGGCTCACCATCCAACCGGTGGCCGGACCGGTTGCCACATGGCCTCAAGCGTGTCTCCCCATATGCCAGAGGCTACCGACTAGCAGTGAGGGTATCGATATGTGATAGTGAGGAGACTATACCCTCTTATCAGATTTGAACAGTGGTATCTCAGAGTAAATAACATTAAATACCGGAAGAAGTAATAGATAAACAATGAACAAACAACAGCGGAAGACAAATAGTGATCATTTTTATAAAAGGTGGCCAAAGCCAGTTTACACGATACAAGGATGATGAATGATACAATGTGAAAATAGGAAACAATACAGTATGCTTACAATACAATGTAAAAGAACAAAGAAAAGACAGCAAGGCCCAACGAGCGTTCTCCTGAGCATCCTGAGCTCCCGCTCGGTCCTTTGCTTCTATCCCCAGGTACAAGCAACACAATAACCAACCTAGGTCCTACAAACAAGAAAGCTCTACTCAGGTACCCTAGTGAAATGGCGGCCCGAGTAGGGTGTGAGATATAAATATCAGTAGGCCGGCACCACCAGTGTCTAACCCAAACCAGACAGTGTAATATTAATCAAAGAAGTAAGCAGGTATAACAAGATTCAATAAGCAGGACAACATAGATAGACAACACTCGTCCAGGTTCCCTAAGGACACCCGACGACTATACCAACTTCGGCTCGTTGCTGGTAAAGTAACATGATCATGTCACCATATACATATATATATACATAAAGCACTTAGATCATAGATGGTGTGGGGTAAGAATGCTTCCCACCCATTAATAAGATTAGCGGGAATGAGGTAAGAATGCCTCTTTCCCCCAAAGGTCAACTGGCAAGGGGTATGAATGCCTCCCTTCCATACACGTATAGAGAATAGCGAGCACGAGGTAAGAATGCCTCTCATCCCTATAGGTCAACTGGAAAGGGGTAAGAATGCATCCCTTCCATACACGTATATAGATCACATATGGCGTGGGTTAGACATGCCTCCCACCCATACTCAAAATAATCTGTCATGGAATATGCATGCCTCCCATCCATAATCATTCAAATTAGATGGCATGGGGTATGAATTCCTCCCATCCATAATCATTCAAAATCATTATCACAGTTGCATTAGAATGCATAAGGCAGTACCTCTTATGCATTTCAAACAGAAACACCACATTCATAATCTACACATCATCATCAGTTTTATATCACAATGCATAAAGAAGTACATCCTATGCATTTCAAACAACACATAAGGCATTACACCTTATGCGCTCCAATTAACCATATCAAATTCAAGACCCAACCCATTCAACTATGTCATTCAGCGCACGTTCCCTATTCAAAGTCATTTTATCCAATTTTCCTAAACATGGAAAATCGGGCAAGGGTTCCACATAAGGGTCATTCCATCTAGTTGCCTAAACATGGAAGGATGATTAGTAATACAAGCATTATAGTCATTTCACTTAGCTACCACCATCTCATTTAATCCATTCTAATCAAATTCATTTATCCCCCTTACCTTAAGGGCAATTACAATTACACGTTATGCTGAAACTAGTTAGGTGCTTAGGGAAACAAGTGTCAGATCACTAAGGGCAAGCCATTTAGGAACATTTCTGAAAGCCATATCAAGAAAAGCTACACACCAAACATGATGTCAAGGTATAAGCATGGAACCAGGACAAATATAGTAGTAAAGCATGTAATTCTACTTCTTACTTTTGTCTTGAAGACAGCGCACCTTTGATCGAGGGGTTTTATTATTAAATCGTTAGTTTAGTGACCAAAAAACCACTTTTATCTTATTCCTGCAATTCACACGGTTTGAAAATAAGCATTTAATCGACTAAACTTGCATAATTAAAATACTAAAACAATGAAGTATTAAACTCTTTAAAGGATACAATTTAAATTAAAGGGAAAGGAGAGGGACCCTACCTCAAGGTGGATCCATCCGCCCACTCCAGCTCTTGGTGCTTTCTAACTAAAGCTGCCACTGCTACTCCCCCACTAGGCATATGTGACTTCGCATAGGTATAAGGACACCTAGACCCTAAGCAGAGACCCACATGGACATGGCGTGTGCTAGAGGATCCTTACACCTATCCTTATACACATATACCTATCTCCGCTCACCTGCGCAGACACTTTTATATATGCAATGGGGACAACTAGCCCCATACGTGTATATTCGCTGCCATGCACAAACATACACATACTGGGAACCCACATACATATAAATACATACCTATGCCTACGTAGGCGAGTTTCCTAAGCTATGGAAAGGAGAATCCAACTCCAAAGGTCCAATGTACTCAGAAACAAACCGGTGGATTGAAACGTGGAGAATCGCTTCACCTTCGGTGACGATCGCCGAAATACACCCAAACACGACCCGAGAAGCCTTCCGCATAAACCTGGAACAAAGAGAAACCAAAAGTCGGATCACCCTAAACCCTAGAGCGTTCGGCCGAATCTCACCGGGCGATGAATACACCGAAAAATGGCTTGGAATAAGGAGGAGAGGGAGGAGAAGGACCTACCATGGAGATTCGGAAGAAGAACTGCCAAGAACGAAGAAGAAACGAAGGCGGAAGGAGGTGCAGATGGGGGGGCTTGCATGCGAGGCCGACGAATCCAAGGGGGAGGGGTTCATGTGGGTCTGCCGAGAGAAGAGGGGAGAGTCTTAGTTAATTAGATTTTTGTTTTTATTTTTCTTTTAATTTTAAAACCATTTAAAATATCCCAAAAACGCAAACATGGTGCGGCACACGGTTTATCCCGCATGGTTTTCCAAACCGTGCGCAAACCATTCAGCACCCCACTGGACACCCAGGGCACCACGGACGGGCTGGCCGCATAGTTTGGGGAAACCGTGCATAGGCTGTGTGGACTCCTCTGCCTCCCTATTTTAGGCCGCACGGTTTGGGCCGCACGGTTTGGGAAATCATGTGCCAACCGTGCGCCTTCTGTTGTTCTTTAGAAACCAGCCTCCTTCAGGTACGATGCACCCAAAAAACCTCGTGCCACTCAGGACACTTAACGGGCATTCACCCATGTCCAAAAACATTAAAAAGAAGGGTTCAATACTTCAGAACCTCGTTCTAAAGCCCGATTCTAAAAACGACTGGTTCAGTAATTAAAAAAGTTCAATTTCCCCCACTTTTTAACCCAGTTCAAAATGCGGGTCATTACAACCCTCCCACCTTAGAACTTCTCTTCCTCGAGAATCCCTCAAGAACAACGCACACTTCATTTGACATACAAGGGTCATGAAGCTTCGTTCAACGATCACGTTATGTTTCCAAGCGTTCAAAGCTCCATGATCATCCACTTAAGCACATGACACTTAAGTCATCAACACCCGAGCCAACGCTCATTTTCCCACCAAACCAACATGAAAGCTCTTACCCGATCCCATTCCACAAGAGACATGATCACATCATCGTCTCATCAAGCAACCAAACAAGGTACTTCCCACCTTAGATTTTTCACGCTAAACGGCCAAGACTCAAACCACAACTCCACCACCTTTTGAACTGTCTTTCAAAAGCACGCTCTAAGCGTTCCAACGATGCACCTGGCGTGATTTTAAAATGATAAAATGGTCGATTTCCCCATCGAACTCTAAACCCAAGTCAAAAAGAGTCAAGCCACTCTGGCTGACTATTCAAGAAGACACCCGGCTTGGGCAGCCGACACTTTACAAGCTGAACAACGATGCCTTATCCTAAGGCATCCTGCATTCATCATGAGAACGTTAACCGAAAAGCTCATACCCGACCATCGATGACATCTCAAAGAGAAAACCACGAATGAAACCACGCATGCAGCATGCAACGCCGAAAGGGAACAACTAACCAAGCTCAATAGCTTTTTAAAACTTTAGCGTGGCATAAGACCGATGCTCTCTTAGCGCCTCCAGGTCGAAATAAAGATAGGGGACAAGCTCGTCGTGTAGCAGAGTACACTAAGATGATTGAAAATGGATTCCAGTTATTTATACCCAAAAACTGGAAATGAGATCAGTCGAACCAACCCTGGTTGACTCTAAAGAAGAAACTCGACTTCATCTGCTGATGCATCAAGATTTCAATAGATCACGATGCCTCTTCCCACACGAGGCATTTGTCGATCAACCTGACCACCAAAACCCAAAAGTATTCGAGCAAAACCCGACCATTTTACAAGATGGTCCTTCTTAGCGTGTTCCTTCTACCCGGAAGGACACACTTTACTCAACTGGCACGACACTTACCACCATAGAAGGGTCGGCGTCATCGAAAGGAGAAATACAAGCTGCTCGTAAGAAGACTTGTTCATAATTAACTGAACGGACGTGCATCAATCCCCTGAGTCATGATCACCACGTAAAACGTACAAGGAATCCAAAGCAACAAGACCAGCATGCCAACCACCTGAGTCTTCCGAAAATCATCCCGAGCATTGGGACAACTTGATTCTCAATCACTCAGGTCACTCTACCACAGATATGACCCGAGACCATACATAGAAGCGCAAGAGATACAGCCAAACGTTGTATTTCCCCACATGACCATTCTCTTGGACGATGACATGTCAATTCATCCATTACTGTGCAAAATAAAGGGTCAAATGACAAACAAGGCGACCGACCATGCCCGAGGCATGTCCAACCAACTGATACAGAGCATTATCTGATGCTCAAGCCCTTAACAAGATCAAAATAAGCATGACCACCCGTCTGAACAAGGGTGTCATTAGAACTAGAAGTCCTACACGGGACAACGGTACTCGAACAGTACCAAACTTCAAGAAGTTCACCGAAAAATCCAAGCACATAAGCTCTAAGGGTGTTACCTACCATGGGCTATCCCCTCATGAAAAACAAGCGTCAACCCAAGCACTTGGTCATGCCCAACAAAAGTCATCGGGCTCAAAGCCTAACATTTAACGTCATTGCTAAAAGAAAACAGCCTACGGAAAACACGTAAGGTTCCATTCCAAGGCACTCACAAGAAAGACTTAACCTACCCACACATGGGGTCTCAACAGAGGACACCACTACAGGTTCCTTTTTTCCAAGCCCTTTATATTTATTCAAATTTAACATTTAATCACTTTAAAATATTAAATTCAACACATCAAGTACCCTTTAAAAAAAAATCACTAGGCACTTGATCAATTTATCAAACAGCTCAAAGCATAACAGGAAAGTTTCAACCAACTTCCTTTTAACCACTAGGCGACCTATGAGGGTCCCAGCAAGCCAAAACATTTCGTATCAAAATCAAACAGCTTTTACACATATAAACATCACACAAAGCATTCCACCATTACATTCCTTATGGGTTGCCGTTTCCCAACCCATGAAGCGCCCATACACACCATAAATTGAAAATTGGATCCCATTAAACAAAATAGATCACATTTCAGAAATTAACATGCTCAAATACAACGATCCAATCATAAGGGTGGACACCTACCAATCTGTAAAGCGCCCATACACCTTACAGTTTGGCATTTGGCTCCCTTTAATTAAAACCAGTTCCATTTTACAATTAAAACTTTAGCATCCCTCATTCAGAAATTTGATTACACAGGTTACCCTTTCCTAGCTATAAGGCGTCCATACATCTTAAAACTGAAAGTTGGCTCTTGTCGTAACTGCAATCACTTAATTTAGAAAAAGCAACCAATTTCATTTTTTGATAAAAAACAGTATGTTATCGTAAGCAGTAACACAGAACATGCTATATCACAGAAGTATAGAATAACTACCACAGTACCTATCACAACAGAAGGAATTACTAATGCATCCTAGATGGCATGGCATGTGATTTCTAATAATATGCCGATATGATGTATGAGATGGCATACCCTCGTATCATTGGGTTGAAATAGAAATAGAACCCAAAATTGCATCAATAGTATCAACAGAAAACATGTGCGTCACCCAACGGTGAAATCAAATCAACCATAATAATCAAAATCATTAAAATAATAATTGCATTTAAGGAAATTTGACTTTTCCCTGTGCACGGGGTGGCCAATCCCAGACACAACTCATTACCAAATTCCAATTCCTTCCTGTCCCTGTCTAATGTCGCCAAACAGTAAAACAAATCAGAAGAGAAAACTCCTCTGATACCACTTTGTAACGTCCCAACCCGGCTCACCATCCAACCGATGGCCGGACCAGTCGCCACATGGCTTCAAGCGTGTCTCCCCATACGCCAGAGGCTGCCGACTAGCAGTGAAGGTCTCGGGAGGTGATAGTGGGGAGACTATACCCTCTTATCAGAGTTTAACAGCGGTATCTCAGAGTAAATAACATTCAATAGCGGAAGCAGTAATAGATAAACAATGAACAAACAGCAGTGGAATACAAATAGTGATCATTTTTATAAAAGGTGTCTAAAGCCATTTTACATGATACAGGGATGATGAATGATACAATGTTAAAATAGGAAACAATACAACATGCTTACAATACAATGTAAAAGAACAAAGAAAAGATAGCAAGGCCCGACGGGCGTTCTCCTGAGCATCCCGAGATCCCGCTCGGTCCTTTGCTTCTATCCCCAGGTACAAGCAACACATAAACCAACCTAGGTACTACAAACAAGAAAGGTCTACTCAGGTACCCCAGTGCAATGGCGGCCTGAGTAGGGTGTGAGATATAAATCTCAATAGGCCGACACCACCGGTGTCTAACCCAAACCAGACAGTGTAATATTAATTAAAGCAATAAGCATGTATAACAAGATTCAATAAGCAGGACAAAATAGATAGACAACACCCGTCCAGGTTCCCTAAGGACACCCGAAGGCTATACCAACTTTGGCTCATTGCCGGTAAATTAACATGATCATGTCACCATATACACACATATATAAAGCACTTAGATCATAGATGGCGTGGGGTAAGAATGCCTCCTACCCATTAATAAGATTAGCGGGCATGAGGTAAGAATGCCTCTCATCCCCAAAGGTCAACTTTCAAGGGGTATGAATGCCTCCCTTCCATACACGTATAGAGAATAGCAGGCATGAGGTAAGAATGCCTCTCGTCCCTATATGTCAACTGGAAAGGGGTAAGAATGCCTCCCTTCCATACTTGTATATAGATCACATCTGGCGTGGGGTAGACATGAATCCCACCCATACTCAAAATAAGCTGGCATGGGGTATGCATTCCTCCCATCCATAATCATTCAAAGTAGATGGCATGGGGTATGAATGCCTCCCATCCATAATCATTCAAAATCATTATCACAGTTTCATTATAATTCATAAGGAAGTACCTCTTATGCATTTCAAATAGAAACACCACATTCCTAATCTACACATCATCATCAGTTTTATATCACAAAGCATAAGGCAGTACATCCTATGCATTTCAAACAACACATAAGGCATTACACCTTATGCACTCCAATTAACCATATCAAATTAACGACCCAACCCATTCAACTATGTCATTCAGCACACGTTACCTATTCAAATTCATTTTATCCAATTTTCCTAAACACGGAAAATCATGCAAGGGTTCCACATAAGGGTCATTCCATCTAGTTTCCTAAACTTGGTAGGATGATTAGTAATACAAGCGTCATAGTCATTTCACTTAGCTGCCACCATCTCATTTAATCCATTCTAATCAAATTAATTTAGCCCCTTTACCTTAAGGGAAATTACAATTACATGTTATGCCGAAACTAGTTAGGTGCTTAGGGAAATAAGTGTCAGATCACTAAGGGCAAGCCATTTAGGGACATTTCTGAAGGCCATATCAAGAAAAGCTATGCACCAAACATGATGTCAAGGTATGAGCATGGAACCAAGACAAATAGAGAAGGCAAGCATGTAAGTCTACTTCCTACTTTTGTCTTGAAGATAGCGCACCTCAGATCGAGGGGTTTTATTATTAAATCGTTAGTTTAGTGACCAAACAACCTCTTTTATCTTATTCCTGTAATTCACATGGTTTTCATAGAAGCATTTAATTGACTAAACTTGCATAATTAAAATACTAAAACAATTTAGTATTAAACTCTTTAATGGATTCACTTTAAATTAAAGGGCAAGGAGAGGGACCCTACCTCAATGTGGATCCATCCGTCCACTCTGGCTCTTGGTGCTTTCTAACTAAAGCTTCCACTACTGCTCCCCCACTAGGCATATGTAACTTCGCATAGGTATAAAGACACCTAGCCCCTAAGCACACACCTGCATGGCCATGGCGTGCGCCAGAGGATCCTTACACCTATCCTTATACACATATACCTATCTTCGCTCACCTGAGCAGACACTTTTATATATGCAATGGGGACAAATAGCCCCGTACGTGTATATTCGCTGCCATGCACGAACATACGCATACCGGGGGAACCCACATACATATAAATACGTACCTATGCCTGCGCAGGCAAGTCACCTAAGCTCTGGAAAGGAAAATCCAACTCAAATGGTCCAACACACTCTGAAACAAACTGGTGGATTGAAACATGGAGAATCGCTTCACCTTCGGTGGTGATCGCCGGAATACACCCAAACACGACCCGAGAAGCCTTCCGCATGAACCTGGAACAAAAAGAAACTAAAATTCGGATCACCCTAAACCCTAGGGCGTTCGGATGAATCTCACCGGGCAATAAATATGCCGGAAAACGGCTTGGAACAAGGAGGAGAGGGAGGAGAAGGACCTACCATGGAGATTTGGAAGAAGAATCACCAAGAACAAAGGAGAAATGAAGGCGGAAGGAGGTGCGGCTGAGGGGGCTTGCACGTGAGGCCGACAGATCCAAGGGGGGAGGGGTTCGTGCGGGTCTACCGAGAGAAGAGAGGAGAGGCTTAGTTAATTAGGTTTTTGTTTTTATTTTTATTTTAATTTTAAAACCATTTAAAATATCCCAAAAACCCAAACATGGTGCGGTGCACAGTTTATCCCGCACAGTTTTCCAAATCGTGCGCAAATCGTTTGGCACCCCATTGGACACCCAGGGAACCACGCACGGGCTGGCCGCATGGTTTGGGGAAATCGTGCACAGGCCGTGCGGACTCCTCTGCCTCCCAATTTTAGGCCGCACGGTTTGGGCCGCACAGTTTGGGAAACCGTGCGCCAACTGTATGCCTTATGTTGTTCTTTAAAAACTAGTCTCCTTCGGGTATGATGCACCCGAAACACCTCGCGCCACTCGGGACACTTAACGAGAATTCTCCCATGTCCAGAAACATTAAAAACAAGGGTTCAATATGACAACCCTACTTTTATTACAAACTTAAACATGATTTATTACATAAAACTTCACTTGATACAACAAAGAAGATCAAGAGGTTTAGTGTCTTTGGGGCTTAGGACCATTACATAAAAACTTAAAACATGAAATAAAACATCTTTATTGAAAACTTCCTTTACATGACCACTAAATTCCCTCGCACTTAGCATTGCATGGGATAACCTGAGGACATGCATAAGAAAATGGTGAGCTATAAAGCCCAGTAAGGGAGTACACATGGAATAACATGAGGAGTAAAATACATGTTAGACAATAGGCACATCAATAGAGCATAAAAGAAACATGAACATAAAGGCATGATAAATCATGATAATCATAACATGGAAATGTGGAAACAACACTTAACATGGAATTAGCATGAGCCAAGGATCATTGCACATGGATCATGAGTAAATCCTCATTGCACATAAAGCACGATTAAACCCTCGTTGCACTTGAATTATCATGAGTCAACACCCATTGCACGTGACGTATCATGATACTATACTTTACCCAATGCATTGGAGTGCTATAAGGGAGCACCCTTCTTAAACATTTCATTTCATGCATAAGTGTGCCACATGGATCATAAAACAAGGATTCATAAAACATAATCATTTATTCCAAGATAAAGGAATGTGGAATTCATACATGAAAATTTACAATCAATAATTAAATGTGCATAAAGGTGAATACCCTTGATGGAGAAATGGTCATGGTATCTACTACACAATGACATTGGCTTAGAAAATCGGTGCGATTTCGGCAGCGTAACGGCGTGACATAAGAATTCATAAAAAATGGTTGATGAGAGAGAAAGGGGTTCCTCATCATATTTAAATGTAATGGACAATAAGGAGGTCATATAGATACATGTCCCAACAATTGAAATGTAATTTAGATTCATGATACAAAAGTATTGCTTGAATGTAAAAGAAGAGAGAGAAGTTCCTTTCGGAATTTCGGCATAGTAACGGGTGTACATGGGAGGCATTTAATGAGAGAGAAAGGGGTATACCATCATTCAAACAATAAGAGGGCAGTATGGGGGAGGTGCGAAACCATACCCCAACATTAATAATTGAAATTTAAAGGGCAATACAACTTAAAGAAAATTGACAAAAATGAGAAAGGAAGAAAAAACCCTTACTTGAAAGTGTGCTTCCAAAGGCTAGAGAGAGGCTTATGAGAGTCTTATTGGGAGATTGGGGCACCTTGGGAGGATTCTAGAGAGAGTAGGGAAGAGGTTGGACGAATTACAAGGGATTTTAGTGAGGATGAAGTGGGAGCTTGGGTGGGTTTATATAGGAAAGGTGAGGGAATTCTTTATTATTTAGGTTTGGGACCCCTTATATTAAATTAATCCAAACCACAAACCATCCCATGGTTTTTGCACAGGGTTTTTGGAAAAGAGAATAGGAAAATAATATTTTATAAGGCCAAAGTCCGAACTTCTTAAAATATTAGGGTTGCTTATGTGGAGGTGAGTTACACTCCCATGGAAATTAATTTAAAAAGGCGAGGTGTTGAATAAGTCTTGAGGGGTCCATTAATGCTTTGAAAAGTAAGTTAAACAAACCCAAAATCACATTATTTTAATTTTAAAACATATATTGGCCGAAAATAAAGATTATAGTATTTTATTACATCACTATTGGGTCATTATGATGTCATAAAACACATTATATATTTAAACGATATTTAATTTTTACTCAAAAATTTGACTGTATCAGAAAATTATGAAAAATTCACCGTTGGATAATTTCGATGTCCTGATTCCAAAAATAACATTTATTTTATCTAAATAATTTTCTAAATATGTTAATTTTCACTTTTAACATAAAAACCGACATTTATTGAAAATTCACAGGTTTGGACAGAAATGGCTTTCAAACCTTAATAAAAATTATAATTACATTCATAAAATTATAAGATCATTTATATTTAATAAAAATTAATTTAATAATAATAATAATATTTTATTAAAATATTTTTTAATTCAAAAATCCCTTAATTTAATAAAATATAATTCTTAGTTAAATAATAACTAAAAACACTATTTGTACTTTAAAAACTATTTACAATGTATCAAAAATGACTAGAAATTATATTCATTATTATATATAAAAAAAATAATGTACATGAACATAGTACTACTTATTTGTTACATAACCCCTTAAAACAGCTGCATAAGACCTAAAGGTAAGGTGTGCGATGGTGACAGACTCTTAGGGTGGCTCGGATAGCATCGCTCGAGTGGTAATTTCAATCAAATTCCACTTTTCCCTTAGACGGTCATGTTCGAGCTTGACAAGATGAATCTTAGCTTGGGCTTGGTCAAGGGCGAAGCCCAAAGACGCCACCTCTTTTCCGAGCTCCGACAAATGGGCTTCGTACGGAGCAATTCTACTGGATGATGCCATCACTTCTTTTGTCTAAGTAAAATTGGATGTGTTAAAGCCCTATATTTATACTAATCATGTGATCACTGTTCAATGAATATATTAGAAACGGTCAAAATTCTTAACATAAAACCAATGAAGTTGAAATTTTATATAAACATAAAGATACATTTAATTAGATCAAGAGGGATTTCCATTAATGAAACTTTGGGTCGTTACAATATTTCCCCCTTAAGAAATTTCACCCTAAAAATTTTCCTTTTCCCACACTAAAACAAATGTGGGTAACTCAGATTCATCATATCCTCCGATTCCCAAGTTGCTTCTTCAAACTTGTGGTTTCTCCACAACACCTTGACAAGGGGCATTGTCTTATTTCATAGAACTTTTTCTCTACGATCTAAGATCTTTACTGGTTTCTTCTCATAAGAAAGTTCATCTTCCAATTGTACCACCTTAGAAGAGAGTACATGTGAAGGGTCTGGTATGTACTTCCTTAAGAGGGATACATGAAAGACATCATGTACTTTGGCCATAGTAGGTGGAAGTGCTAGTCGATAGACCACAGCCCCGACACGATCAAGAATCTCGAAGGGGCCGATGTACCTTGGACTTAACTTCCCTTTCTTTGCAAACCTCATGACCTTATTCTATGGAGATATGAGTAGAAAAACCATGTCTCCAAATTTAAACTCAAGGTCTCATCGACGGTTATCTGTATAACTCTTCTGTCGACTCTGAGCTGCCTTGATATGCTGCTGAATGGTTTTCACCTTCTCCACCATTTCCTCAACCATTTCTGGTTCAAGCAGCTTACGTTCACCGACCTCCTCCCAACATGCCAGTGTTCTGCACCTTTTCCCATACAGGGCTTCATATGGTGCCATTTGGATGCTCGAGTGGAAACTGTTATTATAAGAGAACTCAACAAGAGGAAGATATTGATCCCATCCTCCTTTAAAGTCCATTGAGCAGGCTCTCAACATATCCTCAAGTGTTTGTATAGTTCGCTCGGATTGACCATAAGTTTGAGGATGATAGGCCGTACTGAAGTTCAGTTCAGTATTCAGAGCATGTTGAAGACTCTTCTAAAACATAGAGGTGATTCTTGGATCTCGGTCAGACACAATAGATAATGGTACTCCATGAAACCTTACCACTTCCCTGATATATATCCGTGCCAGTTGATCCAATGAGAAATCCTCCCGAATAGCAATGAAGTGTGAAGTCTTTGTAAGACGATCCACAACAACCCAGATTGCATTGTTGCCTTTGGATGTCCTTGGAAGTCTGGTGAAAAAGTCCATGGTGATGTTCTCCCATTTCCATTCTGGTATGGGCAATGGTTGCATCATCCCCTTAGACTTCTGCCTCTCTGCCTTCACTTGTTAACACACTAGGCACTTTTATGTATATTCAGCAATCTCCTTATTTATATTATCCCACCAAAAGTTTTCTCAGAGATCTCGATACATCTTTGTGCTCCCTGTGTGAATAGAGAAATTTGAACTATGTGCATCATCCAAAAGTTCCTTCTTCAGCTCCAGACTTTATGGAACACATAGTCTTTTCCCAAACCGCACAATTCCTTCTTCATTAACATTAAACTCTGAGGATTTACCCTTTTTGATAGCTTATACTTTTTCCTGAATTCCCAGATCATCCTTTTGAGCATCCTTTAACCTTTCCAAAAGAGATGGTTGAGCAATCATTTGTGAAAGGATTGATGATGTTCCCTTCTCTATGATTCCCATGTCCATCTTCATCAAGTATAATAAGATTGGATCCTTCTCAATTATCATCATTGATAGAATCGCTATATCCTTTCTACTTTGGGCATCTGCCACCTTGTTCGCTTTCCCAGGGTGGTAATGTATTGAATAGTCATAATCCTTGATGAGCTCTATCCATATTCTCTGGCGCATATTAATCTCTTTCTACGTGAATATATATTTAAGACTCTTGTGGTCAGTATATATCTCACATTTATCTCCATAGAGATAATGCCGCCAGATTTTCAAGGCAAAGATCACAGCCGCCAACTCCAGATCATGTGTTGGATAGTTTCTCTCATGGATTTTCAACTGTCTTGAGTCATAGGATATCAATTTATCATTCTGCATTAGCACACAACCTAAGCCCTTCTTTGAAGCATCACTGAATACCACAAAAAGTTTCCCACTTGTGGGTAAAGTGAGCACGGGTGCAGTGATAAGCCTCCTTTTCAACTTCTTTAAGCTTTCTTCTCATTCATCACTCCAAGCAAACTTTACTCCCTTTCGAGTTAGCTTGGTAAGAGGGTTGGAAAATCGTGAGAAATTTCTCACAAATCGTCGATAATATCCATCTAACCCCAAGAAGCTACGAATATCTATTACCGATGTTGGCCTCGGCCATCCCTTAATTGCATATATTTTTGAGGGGTCCACAGATATCCCATTTCTTGTGATGATATGGCCCAAGAATGAGACCTCCTTCAACCAGAACTCACACTTGCTATACTTTTCATAGATCTTCTCCTTGCGCAAAGTCTCTAGTACAGTTTTTAAATGCTCCTCATGATCCTCCTTGGTTTTGGAGTATATTAGAATATCATCTATAAAGACTACCAAAAATTTGTCTAGGTAATCTCTAAAGACTCTATTCATTAAGTCCATGAAGATTTCTGGAGCATTGGTGAGTCCTAAATGCATTACTATGAATTCATAGTGCCCGTATCTTGTACGAAAAGCAGTCTTGGGGACATCTTCCTTCTTCACCCTTACTTGATAATATCCCAACCGCAAGTTCACCTTGGAGAAGTATTGTTCTCCACGTAGTTGATAAAACAATTAATCGATTCTTGGGAGAGGATACTTGTTCTTTATTGTGATTTTGTTAAGTTCACGATAATTGATGCAAAGCCGCATTGACCCATCCTTCTTCTTGACGAAGAGGACTGGTACACCCCATGGTGAATCACTTGGGCGTATAAACCCTTTATCCAGATTCTACTGTAGTTGTTTCTTCAGATATTCAAGCTCGACAACAACCATTCTATATGGAGTCTTGGATATTGGTAGCTCCCCAGGTATAAGTTCAATTGAGAACTAAACATCTCTTCTTGGAGGAAGACCAGGCAGTTCCTCGGGAAACACTTCAGAGAATTCCCTCACAATAGGCATTTCTTCAAGGATGGTTTCTTCCTTGGACTCAATCATCTAAGACAGATGTGCGTGCTCATAAGGCAGTAATATCCATGCTTGAGATGATGGAGCTAAAGGAGATTCGTCTTCCTCCTGACACTTGTAAAGAATCGGGGGTCGATTCTCTATATGGAGTGTGATTTCCCTCTCCCGACAATTTATGTTGGCTCTATATAAGGAAAGCCAATCCATGCCAAGAATTGCATCAAATTCTACCAGAGGGAGTATGACGAGGTTCGCCAGGAAATTCAATCCAAAGATTATAACATGGGAGGACTTATACTCATGGGATTCAATGATTTCCCCATTTGCCGTACTCACCGACATCTTTACTTCCATGATTTGTGGTGGTGCTGGGATTGTTCTACTAAAATTTCGAGATATAATAGAATGCGTAGAACCTGAATCAAAAAGTACGTTCGCTATTCTTGAATGAATAACTAGCATACCTGTCACCACTTCGTTGTTGGGGTTCACTTCGGCAGAAGTGATGGAAAAAGCTCTTCCTTGCTGTCTTGGAGGTTGTTGGTTGCCTCCGATAACCCTTGGATTAGGTCACTGATTTGAAAAATGACCCAGTTCTTTGCATTTGTAGCATTGAACAACGCGTTGAGGTTTGAACAGAGCATTCCTCTCCTCTGTCACAACCGTGGGTCCTTCTTGCCAACAATTAACAGCTAGGTGCCCTTCTCTTCCACACCTGAAGCATTTTCTCATCCCCTTAAGGCAATTTCCAGGGTGCTTCTTTCCGCACTTTTGGAAAGTGGGGTGCTAGATCTTCTTAGCACTGTTGGATTTATCCATCGGACCACCAGCATTGAATTACACCTTACAATTCTTGTCCCCATGATACCCCTGTGATTCCCCGATCTCCATTTCGACCTTGAGGGCACATCAGACAATTTCCTCATAGCTGTCGAAGTCACGGATTGCTAATGCTTTCCGCAAGCTAGGATTCAGCCCACCAAAGAAGTGTTCAACCTTGAATTCGGGGGTAACGACAAAGCCGTAAGCGTATCGTGCAATCCTTGTGAAGTTTACCTCGTACGCTCCAACGGATTCTTCATCTTTTTGCTTGAGGGAAAGGAATTCCCTTTCCATCTTAAGCTGGAGGGTGCACGGAAAATATTTATCGAAAAACATCTTACGGAAATCCTTCCATTCCAACACCTTTATCTCCTCATCAGGCTTCGTATTTTTGATCAATGTACACCATTGATCAGATTCACCCTCCATACGATAAGCCTCCAGGAGAACCTTCTCTTGTTCAGAACATTGGAGGATAGAGAATATCTTTTCAATGGAGTTGATCCATTGTTCAGCGATCATGGGACCGGATGATCCACTAAAAGTAAGAGGCCTTTTCCTCATAAAGCTCTCGATAGTGACTTGTTCCTTATTAGGGGGGTTTGGATGTTCCTCTTGACCCATGTTTCTATTCAAAACTTGAGTTAGCTGAGAGAGAAGCCTGACAAAGTTCGCAATTCCCACTCCCATTGGATTGGGCATCTCATTAGTACAGTCATCACACTGATCTTCACAAGGGTTCTTAGCCTGAGTCCTCCTATTACCGGCCATTGGCTGGAATAAAAGGAAAGTTAGGGGTAACACATAAAGGGTAATCCAAAGACAAAAGTTGATGACTTATAAATAAACTTTCATTCCTTAACTCATGAGTCTATAGGATTCAATCTAGGCTTTTCATGATCTACTTTCTAACATATATTCTTAGGGGATTTTTTTTAATTCCCTTAAAAAGGGTTCATACTAAGCTTGTGAATTTATCAAAACATATCCCCCGGGAGTGTCGTAACCAAGAGTGCATCAAGGCCCATTGTCGTGCACCAGTTCCTGTTTGAGTCTAGCTCAAAGCGGTGTTTTCGGGTTTTACCCCTAGGATACATCTGTTCCAGGGCCGCCTCTACCTGCTCGTATCCAGACAGGGATGTATTTTCTTGATAAACCACTTAATAAATACTCACCAAAACTTAGGGAAGTTTTTATTTTACTTAGTCTTGTATCTAAGGCTTTACTAGGGTTTCCTAATCCCAAAAATAACTAAACCTATCCTCTGATACCAACTATGACAACCCTGCTTTTATTACAAACTTAAACATGATTTATTACATAAAACTTCACTTGATACAACAAATAATATCGAGAGGTTTAGTGTCTTTGGGTCTTAGGACCATTACATAAAAACTTAAAACATTAAATACAACATCTTTATTGAAAACTTCCTTTACATGACCACTACATTCCCTCGTACTTAGCATTGCATGGAATAACCTTAGGATATGCATAAGAAAAGGGTGAGCTATAAAGCCCAGTAAGGGAGTACACATGGAATAACATGAGGAGTAAAATACATTTTAGACAATATGAAAATCAATAGAGCATAAAAGAAACATGAACATAAAGGCATGATAAAGCATGATAATCATAACATGGAAATGTGGTAACAACACTTAACATGGAATTAGCATGAGCCAAGGCTCATTGCACATGGAGCATGAGTAAATCCTCATTGCCCATAAAGAATGAGTAAACCATCATTGCACTTGAATTATCATGAGTCAACACTCATTTCACATGACGTATCATGATACTATACTTTACCCAATGCATTGGAGCGCTATAAGGGCGCACCATCTTAAACATTTCATTTCATGCATAAGTGTGCCACATGGATCATAAAACATGGATTCATAAATCATAATAATTTATTCCACGATAATGGAATGTGGAATTCATACATGAAACTTTACAATCAATAATTAAATGTGCATAAAGGTGAATACCCTTGATAGAGAAATGGGCATGGTATCCACTACACAATGACATTGGCTTAGAAAATCGGTGCGATTTTGGCAGCGTAACGGCGTGACATAAGAATTCATAAAAAATGGTTGATGAGAGAGAAAGGGGTTCCTCATAATATTTAAATTTAATGGACAGTAATGAGGTCATATAGATACATGTCCCAACAATTGAAATGGAATTTAGATTCATGATACAAAAGTATTGCTTGAATGTAAAAGAAGAGAGAGAAGTTCCTTTTAGAATTTCAGCATAGTAACAGGTGTACATGGGAGGCATTTAATGAGAGATAAAGGGGTCTCACATCATTAAAAAAATAAGAGGGCAGTATGGGGGAGGTTTGAAAACATACCCCAACAATCATAATTGAAATTTAAAGGGCAATAAAACTTAAAGAAAATTGACAAAATGAGAAAGGAAGAAAAAACCCTTACTTGGAAGTGTGCTTCCAAAGGCTAGAGAGAGGCTTGTGAGAGGCTTATTGGGAACTTGGGGCACCTTGGGAGGATTATAAAGAGAGTAGGGAAGAGGTTGGATGAACTCCAAGGGATTTTAGTGAGGATGAAGTGGGAGCTTGGGTGGGTTTATATAGGAAAGGTGAGGGAATTCTTTATTATTTAGGTTTGGGACCCCTTATATTAAATTAATCCAAACCACAAACCATCCCATGGTTTTTGCCCATGGTTTTTGGAAAATGGAAGAGAAAAAAAATATTTTATAAGGCCACAGTCCGAAATTCTTAAAATATTAGGGTTTCTTATGTGGAGGTGAGTCACACTCCCATGGAAATTAATTTAAAAATGCGAGGTGTTGAATAAGTCTTGAGGGGTCCATTAATACTTTGAAAAGTAAGTTAAACAAACCCAAAATCACATTATTTTAATTTTAAAACATATATTGGACGAAAATAAAGATTATAGTATTTTATTACATCACTATTGGGTCATTATGATGTCATAAAACACATTATATATTTAAACGATATTTAATTTTTACTCAAAAATTTGACTGTCTCAGAAAATTATGAAAAATTCACCGTTGGATAATTTCGACATCCTGATTCAAAAAATAACATTTATTTTATCTAAATAATTTTCTAAACATGTTAATTTTCACTTTTAAAATAAAAACTGACATTTATCGAAAATTCACAAGTTTGGACAGAAATGGCTTTCAAACCTTAATAAAAATTATAATTGCATTCATAAAATTATAAGATCATTTATATTTAATAAAAATTAATTTAATAATAATAATAATATTTTATTAAAATATTATTTAATTAAAAAATCCCTTAATTTAATAAAATATAATTCTTAGTTAAATAATAACTAAAAACACTATTTGTACTTTAAAAACTATTTACAATGTATCAAAAATGACTAGAAATTATATTCATTATTATATACAAAAAAACAATGTACATGAACATAGTACTACTTATTTGTTACATAACCCCTTAATACAGCTGCATAAGACCAAAGGGTTAGGTGTGCGATGATGACAAACTCTTGGGGTGGCTCGGATAGCATCGCTCGAGTGGTAATTTCAATCAACTTCTACTTTTCCCGTAGATGGTCACGTTCGAGCTTGAAAAGATGAAGCTCAGCTTGGGATTGGTCAAGGGAGAATCCCAAAGACGCCACCTCTTTTCCGAGCTCCGAAAAATGGGATTCGTACAGAGCAATTCTACTGGATGAGGCCATCACTTCTTTTGTCTAAGTAAAATTGGATGTGTTAAATCACTATATTTATACTAATCATGTGATCACTGTTCAATGTCTATATTAGTAATGGTAAAAATTCTTAACATAAAACCAATGAAGTAGACATTTTATATAAATATAAAGAGACATTTAATTAGATCAAGAGGGATTTCCATTAATGAAACTTTGGGTCGTTACATTCAAACCTTCGGAACCTTGTTCCGAAGCTCGATTCTTAAAACGACCGATTCAGTAATTGAAAAAGTTCAATTTCCCCCACTTTTTAACCCGGTTCAAAATGCGGGTCATTACATATATAATAAGGTTTAACTTTCTACCGAACCACTTTTCCTTTGTACCATTCATCATACGACCTCAAATCCTTAATGAAATAGTACTAAAATACATTCCTTATATATCTCATAATTCCTACAACTAGTACATTACTGAAAAAATATTCAAATGAAATGATTATTGACTAGGCATATTAATATTTCTACATTATTTGCAGTAGCATCATAAATTGATCATTATCCAAAATCATAATTTGATGTATATTCCTTTGATGTTTGGGACATTGATTCATATAGTATCCCATATCTCTATAGTTGAAGCATTGAATATAGGAAAATTATTTCCTTGTCTTATAATTATGATCACAGTGGACTTTTTCTCCACACTTGAAGCAAAGTCCTTTTTCTTCTCAAGCATATACTAAAGTGTTTATTTCCACAATTATCACATTTGGGAAAACCCTTATTTCCATTCTTCCCTTTATTCCCATATTTCTCTACCATCCTCTTATTCTTTTACTTCCATTCAAAGCCATAAGACTCAGATAAGTCTTTATATACCTTATTGACACATGATATTATTTCCTCGTATGACGAGGATACTTGGGAGACAATATTCCTTTGAAATAATGGCTTAAGACCATCAGAGATATGATCCTTCTTACTCTTTGTATCTCGTTCATTGGTGAAGTTCTCATTCATTCTGCTAGGCACCATTTCTAATAAATTTCATATTATATATTAGCTCATAAAATTATGAACTCTATATATCTATAAACATGGTATAACACATAACATAAATTTATGCATTATAAATCCTAGAACCATATACTTTGGTTACTTTAGGGGAATAAATCCTTCATAATTGTTTGTAATAAGCTTATGAATTTTCCAAATCATATCCCTTGGGAGTTTTGAACCAAGAGTGCAGCAAGATCTGTTGTCGTTTACTATTTCCCGTTCGAGTCTAGCTCAAATCAGTGTTTTCGGGTTTTACCCCTAGATACATCAGTTCCAGAGCCACCTCTACTTATTCGTATCTAGACATGGATTTATTTTCTTGATAAACCACATAATCTATTCCATACCAAAATTCTAGGATGTCCTTGTATTATTATCCCCAAAGTTTATCTTAGGGTTTATTTACTAATATACTTTTTCTATATCTAGTTTCCAATTTTTCTACTAAACTTCCTTTGATACCAACTGTAACACCCCAACCCTAGAACCCCAGAGCCAGTGCATTATTTTAATAAATTGGCATGATTACAAGGAATCAAATCCTAAAGTACCGAGTAGTTTAGTAGTTTTTGAAAACTAGATACATACATAGGTTTAACATTTCAACTTGAAAGGAAAAAAACAACATAATTTTTTTTGAGAACATCCACAACTCTAAGTTTATCCTTACAGGTCATTCTTAATAAAATTCTTCATGTCCTAAAAAAATGAAACATAAGAAAGGGGTAATCTTAAATGCTCGTGAAAGGTAATCAATACAACATAAGATATCATAAACATAAACAATTGTCTTGGTGAATAATTGAAAACACATGCCTCTACAAATAATAATGTTGAACACATTATGGAAGGAATACTAGCCGAGTAAATAATTCTATAATAAAACATAACCATGGGTATTCTACTAGTCAAATAACCACATGAACATTCAATTACTAGATTCATAATGAGGGAAATGCATATGCCATACATTCTAAAATATACTATCATGGCCTCAGCCAAGACGTCTAAAAATGATTAAGGCTTCGACCAAAACCATAAATATTCATTTAGTCAAGGCCTCATTCCATGACCATATTTTGTCTCATGAGACCTACCGATGCACTGAGGGGCTATAGAGGGCCCCACTTGACACTTACTAAGTCAAATTCATTCCTTATATGAATGGGTATAAACATAAACAACATATACATTTATATTGAAATAAACATATGAAATGTAAATAACTTTCCCTAAACAATAATCATAAACACTAACCATTCCGAGTAAATTGGTGAATGGTTTTAAGATAGTACATCCATAATAAAAATAATCATAAAACATTAAATTAAATATGTTAGATGATATCATAAAAGATAAACCCCAATGATGTACAATATTCAACAATGATGTTGACATAGATAAGATACATTTAAATGATACCATTGAAAATTTCTTGAGGAAATAATCCTTAAACATTCCAAAGTGTCCCATACCACCTTGAAATATTCAAATCATAATACCCTAGAATATCATGAGAATAAGGATACTCTTTATATGATATACCGAAGGTAATTACATACACCACATGCAAGGAATAATTAGTGAACAAGGCGTATATCTCATAAAATTTAAAGTGAGATGAGAAAAATCTATTTTACTTTAGAAAGAAGAGTTATTTTGGAAAATCATTTTTATTTTTCATAAACCTGGTTTTAAACATTTATATACTATAAAATAAAAGTTAAGAATATTTATATTACATTTTAGGCACAAGTGATGTCCCACTAAAGTGAAATCGTGTAAAAAGTGTTTTTAAAGAAGCTTTAGAATCAAAACATTTTAGTGTGGTTTAAGAAATTAATTAAAGAGATTTTAAAGCACAAATGAAAGTTTGATTTCATAAAATTAGAAATGAACCAAAATATATTTTTCATAGTAAAATGTGTGACTTTAGAAAGATAAATATGTCTTAAAACATGTTATAGGGTGAACTTCAAAAAAGGTAAGAATCCGAGAAGTTGAATCGAGCTTGTATTTTAGGAAGAATGTTTTAAAGATCATTTTAAAACATATAAATTCATATAAATTAAAGTAGTATTCTGATTTTTAAACATATATATAACATTAAAATATAATTTATGAGTATTAAATAAGAAAATAATATCATTGAGGTGAGTAGAGAATAAGATCAACCTGAATGAAAATGGAGGTTTAGGTAGAAAATACTTGTAACTTTGTAATCAATTGAATCATATTCCCAAAAATTAATAATAATTAAATAGAACATTTAATATCATGAAAATAAATGGAATCATGATATGAAACATCAATGGGAAGTATACATACACCATACACAAGTAATAGTAGTGAATACAGAATATCTCACAAAAATGGAAGTGAGACGAAGAAACCCTTACCTTAAGTCTGATGGTGTTCTTCATTTGGTCTTAGTATCATGGATAACCAAATTAAATTCATTAATTAATATTTACATATCCTCTTATACATGTAATTTATTTATTATAACCTTATTAAGTTCACTCATGTCCTTTTTGATGGGTTAAGAGGTTCAATTTCATTGTTCGTGTCCGTTTGTTTCATGATCAGTATACTTATATACATGAATAGAGAATCATGTAAAATTAGGATTGTTGTCCAGAATTGAAGTTATATGTTATCAGTTAACATAAATAAGGTTACATGGTTGTAAATTTCATTTTTTTACTTGTAGTGAAGATGAATCATTATTTGAATCATTTAATGAAAACCGTTTGGGTTAATTTGCGGTTTTTGAACACAACGAACTCATTTTGATTTATAAATCAAAACCATGTTCCAAAACCACATATGAGACATAATACATATATTATTGTTTTTTCAACAATAATAATGGTTTCATGACTAGAACTGAAGACAGTAATAGAAATTAAAAACCCATCATCCTTGAATGTGGTAGATTAGCACATCTCAGATGGTGTTTTCATTTTTAATATAAAAGAATGGGAAAAGAGAGATGATGAAAAATTATTCATTTATAATTAAAAAATTCTATTACATATAATATATTGGAGTAATCACAATATTTGGAATAAATTAGGAGAGGAAAGAAAAATAAAGGAACTCAAAATAAAAGAAAATTTGAGAAATCCCTTATGAAAATCCGGCAGCCTAACGACGTCACTTAAAAATTCATAAAATATATTGATGAGAGAAAAGGGGTATCTCATCATTATTTTATAATATATAAAGTAAGGAGGATATGTAATTACATATACCAACATAATACAATTAAAATTAATAGATAATAACATAATAAGAGTGCTTGAAAAAGAGAGAGATTTTGAGATGAAAATTCTACAGCATAACAGCTATGCAACATGGTTTTAGAAAACATTAAAAAGAGAGGGGAAAGGGGCCAACCATTCATAGAAGACTAATAAAACAGTATCAGAATATAATAAAATGGAAATAAAAACATGGTATGAAAACATTAAATACATACCACATAAAAGAGAACATAAAATAAAAGAAATGAAAAGAGGAATTTACCTCTTGAATCCACCTCCTTGAGAATATCTTTAAAGAAGGGGTTTTAGTCTTTTAGAAAGACCAAGATATTCTTGGACATGGGGAGTGACAAGGTTAGGGTATTTGGGTAGAACATTGAGGAGCTTCAAGGATTAGAGTAGTGAGGAGAAGAGGGAGTGAGGGGGGTTTTTATAGTGGAGGAGAGGAGTGAAATTTGAATATTTTATTCATTATTTTATTATTTACATCAAGACAACCAATAGTGTTGTTTCATGTGACCCCTAATAGTGATAAGTGCATGTGAGTTCAAACTAAGTGTCCTTACATCACTAATTATGTCATAAATAGTGTATTTAACTGATAATTTGTTTATACGGTATTTTACCGTATTTCACTATTCATCAAAAATTAAGTTTGTCATATCATACTCTAAATTTCTTACTAAATGAAATCGTGTATGTTAGTTTTTTGAAATTAAAATCGCAGAGGTGGGGATTTTTTTTACATGACTAGGTTATAACAAAGTGGTGTTTTGTAGAGACTTGGTGTTTCATGCATTCTATAATAAATCTAATTGTAAATTATTGGGGTGTTACAATTTCTGTATCCAGATTAGATATAGATGGGTTTGTTTTCAAGTTTATAAATGAATGTTGCTTCTTTTACAAAGATAAATTTTTTTTGGTAGGGCACATTTATACAACGGTCTTTACGTGTTGGATTACACAAACCAAGTAATGAAAATTGATAATTAAGATACTTCTCATGACTCATACCACACCCAACTTTGGAATCACCGGCTAGGTCATGTAAATGATAAATTCTTGACAAAGTTACATCAAGATGGATATTTATATTCTTTTGAACTAAAACCACTTGGCATATGTCATGAATATTTACAACACAAAATTACCAAATCCCCATTTTGTGGGAAAGGTGAAAGGGCTAAATATATTCTTGAATTGGTTCATACCGATGTGTGTGGACCATTTTCAGTTGAAGAAGGGGGGCTACTCATAATTTATAACTTGTAATGATGAATTTAGTAGATATGGATATATCTACTTAATGAGGTATAAGTTAGATTATTTTGATAAGTTCAAGGAATACAAGAATGAAGTTGAGAACCAACTTGGTAAGAAGATTAAGAAACTCTGCTCAGACCGAGATGGATAGTATCTTTACCAAGACTTCATTGATTACTTACAGGAGTTTGGGATCCTATTCTAACTCACTCCTCCTTAAACTCCCTAGTGTAATGGTGTGAGAGAAAGGAGGAATCACACCTTTTTGGACATGGTGAGATCAATGACAAGTCATACGAGTCTTCCATTATCCTTTTGGGGATATGTGTTACAAAAAAGCGACACACATACTAAACCAAGTACCAACTAAATCTATAAATGGTATTCAATATGAGTTATGAAGTGGAAATAAAGCCATGTTATCTAATTTAGATGTGTGGGGAAGCAATGTGTTTGTTAAGGCCTCTTTAGGTAACAAACTTTCACCATATGGAACAAAGTGTACCTTTATAGGATACCCTAAGGAAACAAGGGGATATTACCTATACAACCCTCCAGAAAAAAGGTTATAGTGGAAAGACACGCCATATTCATTGAGAGGGATCACATCTCCAAAAGAGATAGTGGTAGTGAGATAGACTTAGATGAAGTCGAGGCTCAAGGTACATAAGAGTTGGTACAAGAACAGATTCCACAAAGCCCTGTGGAAGAAAGAACTGTTCCAGAGACACAAGAACTGTGTAGGAGTACAAGAGAGGTTAGAGAACCAGAATGATATGGTTTTCTAGTTACTGAGGAAGGTGACTCATTATTAGTTGATAATAATGATCTTCTAACCTATAAGGAAGCAGTAAGTGGCACAAATATTGAAAAGTGGTAAGAAGCCATGAATTTTGAAATGGATTCTATGTACCAAAACCAAGTTTGGATTTTGGTAGATCCTCAAGTTGATGTAAAGCTTGTTGGTTGAAAATGGGTATTCAAGAAGAAAATGGACATGGAAGGAAAATTCAGTACCTATAAGGCAAGAATGATTACAAAAGGGTTCAAACAGCGTTAAGTCATTGACTACGATGAAACCTTTTCACCAATTGCAATGCAGAAATCCATTAGAATTATATTGTCCATTTATGCTTACCATGACTATTAGATTTGGAAAATGGATGTCAAAACAACCTTCCTTAACAGGAACCATCAGGAAGATATCTACATGACACAACCTGGAGGGTTTATAACTCTAAAGGATGCCAATAAGGTATGCAAGTTATAGAAATCCATTTATGGATTAAAGAAAGAATCCAGGTCATGGAGACTTCACTTTGATGAAGCTGTAATGAAATTTGGTTTTATCAATAATGAATGTGAGAATTGTGTCTACAAACAGTTTAGTGGGAGTGCAATTGTTTTACTAATAGTATATGTTGATGAGATATTACTTATTGGAAACGAGATACCAGTCTTACAGTCTGTTAAGGCATGGTTGAATAAATGCTTCTTCATGAAGGAATTGGGGAAGGTAGTATATATTCTTAGGATCAAGATCCATTGTGATAGATCCAAGAGATTTCTGGGCCTATGTCAAAGTATATACATTGATAAGACACTGAAGAGATTTAGTATGGAACAATCCAAGAGAGGATTGTTACTAGCATCGCATGGTATTCATCTTTCCATGAAAATGTTTCCTGAGACACATGAGGAAAGAAATATAATGGTAAGGACTCCATAAAAATCAGTGATTGGGTCAGTCATGTATGTTATTCTATGTACTAGGCTAGATTTTTCCTACGCATTGAGTGTGGTAGGCAGATATGAAGATGACCTAGGTGACTGCCATTGGATGGAAATCAAGACTATCCTAAATTATCTGATACGTACTAAGGATATGTGCCTGGTTTATGGAGGATATGTGGAACTAGTCATCAGAAGATATACAAATAATAGTTTTCATACTGATCAAGATGACATGAATTCACAAATGGGATACATATTCACTTTGAATGAAGGTGCAGTGAGCTAGAAGAGCTCAAAGAATAGTGTGGTTAGAGATTCTATAACAGAGTATGAGTATATCACAGCTTATGAGGTAGATAAAGAATAAGTTTTGATACGAAGCTTCATCCAGGAGCTAGATATGGTACCTAGTAGTAAAGATCCCATCACACTATATTATGATAACATTACAGTGGTGGCTCTTATAAAAGATCCAAGGTTACATCAGCGATCAAAGAACATACTTCAGAAGTATCATCTTTTGAGGGATTTTTCTTAGAGAGGTGAAGTTGCAGTGAGTAGTATTTCTATAGAAGACAATGTGGAGGATCCCTTGACTAAATCCTTGACTCAGAAAAAACATTATAATCATGTGAGGTATAGTGGAATGAAAGTCGTAGGCAGTTGGATCTAGTTAAAGTGGGAGTTTGTTAGATTTGGTGTCCTAGAACCAACTGTTTTTACTTTGATTACATATATATTTAATGTATATAAATATTAAACATATTATTACATATTTTTAATTGTTTTGCATGACTATGATGTAACAATTTCCTAAAGTATTTGTTGCATTGATAAGGTCATGACAGTTCCCCGCTATGATGAGAACCTTGAAATGCTATAAAAATATTCTTAAATATAGTTATGTGGTTGGATGACATACTATGATGGGAAACATAGTATATAAAACATCAGGTTCAAGTACTTTTAAGTAGATGATACTTCCTCTCATGAAGTTTGTACTTGGTAATCTCCAAGATGAGAGATTATGTGAACAGACCTTCCAGTAGGAATTCCGCATGTTTTGGTGTCATCATATATTACCATTTGTGAGCATTTGTAATAGTCCTTAGACTTTAATATTATCATTAATACGTGTCAGGACTCACACACTATGATTTACTGAAAAAAACTGTCACACCATATGTTGGCGGGAAATAGGGTACGTTGGGTACATCATGAGTGACATGTTATTAATGGAAAAGTCAAATAAGGATTTGTCCCTTCCATTTATGGAAGTTGATATCTCGGACCTTTGATTGAAATAGAACCGTCACGCAAAATTCCATGGCTATGGTGTAACAACAAGTTTATTTCAGGTAGTCAAAGAATGACGTATCAAGCACAAAGGTGGATGACACTATCATGAAACCTGCTTGATGAGATATTAAGATAGAGGGATTATAATACACTATGAGTTTTCGTATGTGGATGTCGTTGTTTTGACTTTAAGTTCTTTCTCTTAGGAGCCTTGACCCGTTGCTATACATTACTCTTAGACTTTAGGAAGGCCCGCCTAATGCCAATGACAAAGAATCCTAGAGGGTCACACACTAAGTGTTTCTGGTGGTCTCAGTTAAACTTTATTTGAATTTAATTAATGGAAGAAATATTATTATCCAGACAATGGAATAATTTTATTCAAGTTAAAATTATTTCATAAATTAAATAAATAGTTATTCACTGGATTATGGGTAACATATATTTATTTATTTTTATTGAATATTTAATAAATATTTATTTACTAGTTTGTAAATAAAATATTTATTTAAGAGAATAAATTATTTATTTATTTATTATAGTGTTCAATAAATGGAAGTGGAGTTCGAGGTGACCAAGGCCGATTAGGTTGTAAAATAATTATTTTCAAGACGGTAAATAATTATTTAACTAGTTAGCAAAAGTTAAAATAATAATAACACTGCTATTATTTTGTGACGTAGAATTTTATTTATAATTTCATTTTGTGAAAGTTGGTGCACCATAAATAATGACATGATATTATTATTAAAATCATGGGATTTCTCTAAGGTTATGAATGTTTTTAATTACTATTACACAATTAAATATTGTAACTGAAGCCCCATGTCGATAAATAGACTTGTACGTCTATTGTGCCCTGTACCAAACTACACGCCCGGTGAATTGAGAATTGTTGAGCTAAAAGATTTCTCTATCGAATCCTCTTCCCACCCCTCCCAAGAACGAGAGATGTTCTTCAAGACCGAAGAATGAGAGATCAAGAACGACCAAGACAAGACACTTGCTTCACCGCACTAGCACCTGAAGAATGAGTGGTGTCGATCAGAGACCATTAAAGCACGTGTGGATCACCATTAGAGGGATTATGGTTTGGATCCTCACAAGCGTAACGAGAAAACATGGAAGGGTCATTCCGGATGATCAACATCATCAATGAAGAAAGTATCGAAGATCTAGGTATTCCTTTATTTATGAAATTAATTAAATTAATTATAAACATGATGTGAAAGATCCTCTCTAAAGGTTTCAAGTCTCTTAATTATTTATCTAAATATTTGATTCTATTATGTAGAGACTATCATTCATTATCGTATTGATCCAGGAATAATAATTGATCATGGTAAAAATTAAAGTTTGGTGTCAGCCCAACCACGCTTCCGCTGCACCCAGAACCTACACCTTTGACTTTTTCCTTAATAATTTTTACTAACACTATCAAACTATGATGCTCTTTTCTTTTCAACTCTGGTCCTTCATCACCTACCATTTTCCCAGAATCAACACCATCAATATGTTCCTTTAGAGAGGTAGCATCGATATGTTCATATGGTCGTTGTACCTCTACACTGGGAGAAACAACAGGTTGAGAAAGCTATTGTTCCTCAGGAATGGGAGCACCAACACGTGCAGAAGGTCATTCCTCTAAACTATGAGCAACAACATGTTTAGAGACATGTTTTTCCTTAGTAATGGGTGCACTAGCACGTTTGGAAGTCATTATTTACAGAAGTGGTTGAACATTTAATTTAGATTACATAAATGCAGTAGAAAACAGATAATAACATGAGATAACATGGTGTATATTACAAAAAAATGTAACATGATAATTGAAATCTCTTTTTCTTTTTTTAAAGAATGAAGGGATTTGAACCCTCTATCGACGATAAAAATCCCTTCATTGTGGTCTTCTTTAACATACAAGATTCCATCTACATTGGGACCATTGTGAAATGATTGTGACGCCCCAATTAAAGGTTCATCCTTGGTGGAATTTTCATCTGAACCTTCATTGGTTTTGGTTGATAACAGAATAATTAACAACTTTCAGTTTGCAGGATCTGCAACATAAAATACTTGTACTGCCTATGATGCCATTATAAATGGTTCGTCTTTATACTTTTCCTTATTGAAATAAACTTTCATGAATACCAATTAATTTATTTTAACAACACTCCTATTATCAACCCACTTGAATTAAAAAATAATCACTTGGAATGTTCTATAATCCAACTCCCATATTTGTTTGATAATTCCAAATTATGAAATATTTGCGTAAATTGGATTTCTTTCCTTAGTACCAGAAATATGCATCGCTTCAGCCACGAGTGTAACTCCACTATTTTTCATGGAATTTCCTTTATCATGCTCATTTGTATATAATTTATAACCATTAATTTTATAACCGTTGAAAGATAATACACACACACTTAGTCCTCCAGCTAGTCATCGAAGTTGTTTTGAAATTGAATCCATATTTTCATCTAACTACTTAAAATATGGTCCTGAAACCATCCTATAAACTATTAATTATGTGTATTTGATACCTATCTTTTAGACCTTGATGGATTCAAATTCCTAAGAATTTATTTGTGGGTTTCAACATACGGGGAAACCTCTAAAATGTTATAAAAAACGTAAAGGTGGTCTTACTTCTGATATGTAATATTGATTGTGACAACATCTATTCCAGAAATTCCTTCACCTACAAGCTGCCCAGTGTGATGAGATTTTGGAAGACCAATGATTTCCATACCAGACAAGTATTCTGTACATAATTCAATAGCTTCCTCAACAATATATTGCTCTACAATACAACTCTCTAGAAAAATTTTATTTTTGACACACCTATTCAAAATATTCATATACTGTTCAATGGGGTACATCCATCTATAGTGTATAGGACTAAATAGTTGAATCTCTCTCACCAAGTGAACCATAAAATGAACCATCATATCAAATAATGTTGTCGGGAATAACATTTCCAATTTAGATAATATGATGATAATTTCTCTTTCCATAGTCGGTAATTTTTCTAGGTCTATAAATTTTCTGCATATATATTTGAATAAGAAACATATCTTGGTTAATATATGATGGAAATTATTGAAAAAAATGCAACATAAATATATAGGCATTATATCTTTCATCAAAACATGGAATTCATTTGATTTCAGACCCTTTAACTTTAAATTGGTCATTGACACAATGTTCTTAATATTCGATGAATACCCCTATGGAACCTTTACATCATTCAAGAAGTTAAAAAACTTATATCTCTCATACCTGGAAAGATTGTAAGTAGTTGGAGAAAGAAAAGTTCATTTTTCACCCTTCACTGGTGCCAACTATTCTCATATTCCCATGTCAACCATGTCCAACCTAGCCTTAATTCCATCCTTTGTTTTTTTAGGTGCATTTAGCAACACACTAATGACAATATCACATACATTTTTTTTTCAACATGCATAACATCAAGAAAATGTATGAATTACAGACAATTCTATTATGGTAATTAAAAAAAATGGATCTCTTTTTCCAACTATTTTTTCTAAGGTTTTTCAAAAATAGTTTACCAAAAGTAGTTTCCACATCTTATAATTTCTTAAATAGTTGATTACATGTTAGTGGATATGGTATTGTATGTTCTTATGAACATCCATAGAATGATGTCGTCTAAGATCTGTACTTATATCATTAGGGTAGAAATCTACAATTTCTTAGAAACACAGTTTTTGATAAATGTTTCAACCAAATTGAATGCGTATCTTGTTCGTAGATGAGACACCCTTGATTTCCTTTAATTATATATCCTGAAAAATTTCCATAAGAAGGAAAGTCATTTATCATCCCATAAAACATGGCTCTCAATGTGAAATATTCATTTTTGTAACCATTATACTACGTAACACCTAAATCCCACAATAATTTTAAATCCATGATCAATGGAGCCAAATAAACATCAATATCATTACCCGGTTGTTTTGGTCCTAATATAAGCATAGATAACATGATATATTTTCACTTCATGCACAAACATGGTGGAAAGTTATAATTTACCAACATAACCAACCATGTACTATGAGTTCTTCTTTGAAAACCAAAAGGATTCAATCCATCTGTAGATAATGCAAGACAGAGGTTTCTTGGATAATTTACAATTTTAGGATACTCATGATCAATTATATTCCACTAAGGATAGTCTTTTGGGTGACATAGTTTCCCTATTTATTTCTTGTGTTTGTGTGCACCGTCAATTTCCCTACAGTCTCCTCATTTCTATATAGCTTCCTAAACATGGAATGATTGGAAATTACAATACAACTTTTTTAGGACTAGATTCATCATTCTTGTATCAAGAATCACCACACTTTGGGAATTCTCTAAGTGATTTGTGGTCCTTGATAATTAGTATACAATCATTCAGGTATATGTGTATTCTTTTAGAGATCATACCCATTGAGAATAGCATTTATTTGGCATTGTATGTTCAGATCACAAGCTCATTATCTTCTAGTAGCATGTCATTAAAGAGAGAAAGTAATTATATAAAATTGTTTTCACTCCATCCATTTCCTACTTTCAAATTATATAGCTCCAGCACGGCTGGAAATGTTGTATATTTAGTACAACCACCATACAATGGCATCTTTTCAAAACTCTTTAACTGCTCAAATAATTTTGGGCAATCAAAAAGTTCATCTTCAACTTTCCTTTTTAATTTCCTCAATACGATCTTCATCATCATTCACATCTATAATCATGTCCTCGATACATTCTTCTTCATTTTCCAAACTTGTAATCATATTAGATGATCCATAAAACATAGTGCTATTCCATCCTCTAGCTACATTCTCTTTTCCCCCATGTTTATTCCAACATTTATAACATCAATCTATTTCTTGACATATCACATGTTCTTCCAACTTATTTGGACTAACTTGTCTTGAATAAAAATAGCGTAACACAGACACATGATTTGATAAGGGTTATATGCATGATCTTTTGTAAACTTGATGAACTCTTTCACTCCATCTACATACTCTTTTGTCAAACGATTGGCATCCATACATTCTTTATTCATACCAAACCTATTTGATTCAGCGATAATAATATTTAACAAAATAAATACACAAAAGAGGCCTTTTAAATAAGGCGAACTCAACATTTGAATGATAGTAATTATTGCATTTAGTTTCCTAGGACTCATCCCCTTAGAATCTAACACCAAATTCCTTTGAAAACTATTTATAAAATCACACTTTAAATACCATCAAAAAAACCAACCATTTACACAAATTAATATTTAAAATAACACACCCTTTTGAAAATTAAACCATCGTTAAATACGCTTTCAAAAAATTCACATCCATTTATGAAAGTCAATCGGGTGAGTTGACAAACACTTGGAATGTAACATAAGTCCATGCCAAGTGTTTAAATCATTTTAAATATATTTAATACCAAAAATGGTATCTTTAACACATATAATTTTTTAAGAAAAATTTCAAAACACTTGAATCATTATAAAAGAGCCACTTAGGCATTTTCATAAAGACATAAATCCCAAGAAGGAACTTTATAAAGGATACATAAATAAAAAACAACTAATATTTTATAAAATATAAAGCTATAAAAGGTTTATCATGTCTCTCATGAATAACTAGTTTGAACCCTATAGTTTACTTCTATAATACTAATGAGGAGTGAATAAGTGACAGATAAAGACATAAGTTTCACTTTTCCATGATACTTTTGAACATAAATTCACATCTCTTCAAAGTGGGCAACCATATTCCAGTTGATGCTTGAATCATGTACTACTTAAGCTTGATCCTTCCAAAACAGTACATTAGAAAAAATGTTCCCCTTCTTGAGGATATACATTAGGTCAAAGTTAAAGGAATATAGGTACTTAAACCTTCTCCGCTATCAATGGTTCATTTCACTTTTTGATTAAATATATTTCAAACACTTTTTAGTGAATTCCAAAAAATATATCACCCTAAAGACAATACCAATAATACCTCATAGAAATAACCACTATTTACAAATCTAGGAAAGAATTTGGGAAGTTTCTCTTATGTCTCCTTAACTTTTTGGACCCATAAGCAACCACATGACCATAATGGACTGGTACTGTTCAAATCATGACTTCTGATACATCACAATATAAGAAATACTCATTACCCATGTCATTTATGGTTAAGATTGGTGTTTTCATCAATATCTCATTAAGACCTTAGAAGGTTATCTCATGAACATCTAAGCAAAGTAACCACACCACATTCTTGGTTAAGGCTATCTTAGAGCTTCCAATTAGGAAGAATCCTGGTTGACCCTTTGGTAATAACTAGAAATTCCCAACCAATTCCATAGTGTCTGAATGAGTCATTTACTACTATCAAATCTCATTAGGGTGGGTGTTCAATACTACCTTGTATCTTATAGTCTTCCCAAATATGGATTTGGGGTTTTTGGGTGATGCGTTGATAACAACACCATAACTAAGGAATCAGATGGTGAGCTGGATTAATCATCACCATGAACTAGCCTAAGCAAAGAGCTTGGTTATAGGATGCTTCATTATGGAGGCGAACCTTATAGATTGTCATATCCTCAACTATGACCTTATAAACCTAGAAGAATTAAGACTTATTCCAAAGATTGGTGCCCATAGTTATGACTCTATACTAAAAATTACATTGTTGACCAATGATTGGGTTGGGCTTTGAGTTGGGATCTACACCCTAGAGGTGTTTTTGGCATGGAACAGAGTTGGCCCTTCAAGGTTCAAAAAAAACTTATGTATTTTGATAGGATCTTAGGGTACTTGGGTTATATTAATTTTTCAATGTATAATAGTATTTATTTCTCTTCAACAGAAAATTCATCTCATACCTAACCAGTAATTGGATCAAGTATATGAACATGTTCCATCGGATGCATGAAGTGGTCAGGATAAGCCTCCAAGAATAGTTTCATCATTACTTTATTAATTTTTTTCCTATTTGTTTTCCTATTTTTCTTCCTATATCCATTCTCCCTCTTCTTCCTTAGTCTTTTTCTCCATATACCTCAATTTTCACATTTTTACAATGCCTTATTTTTCATTATTCTACTACTCCAAATCTTATAGAGAATCATTTTCATGGGTTGGGGTTGGTGGAATAGTGGATGAAAGGTTATTACAAGATGGGGTAATTCCTTTAGATGATAACTAATATTGTTTATTATCCATGTCTATAATGATATCTATAATCTAATCCTCCAACATGGAAATGAAAGTTGATGACTATGGGTGATAATATGATGAGATGTGGGTGAAACTATAATGACCCAATCTCAAATTTGATGAATTAGTTCACTACTACCCCAAGAGTGTACATCGATTCACTAGGGATGGTGCCTATCACTTAGTGTATTGGTTTAATATGTGGGGTAAAATTTTCCCACTTTGAGTAAATTGATAAGTTATAATCAAAATATCCTAAGAAATGACATGAAACATTAATATGCCATAAATTTTTGAGAAAAATAAACAATACATTCCTCTACAATTGAATAAAAATATAAAAGAAACACCAACATCACTATATGAATACAGTCAGAAATAATAAACCATATCCATATGTAAACAGATGATGAAAAACATATGAAACTACACTGAAAAAACCTAACTAAAAATAGGTGGGTTATATTCTATGACATGATCTCCAGCCAAACATGGCTTTCATTCTCAAAATCACCTAATAAAAAAACCAATTCCTATGCCACTAAACATCAATTGGACCACAAGAATCCAATAACTAACCATATAATTTGTTTCCGATGCTTTCGCCGGGGCATGCGCATCCGTCTGCGGAGGACACACAACTGTTTCCCCACATTCCCGCTTTCCAAAGGCAGGAGGCAATCGTTCCTTATTCAGGTACGTCTACTCCTTGATCGAAACGGGATGATGGGATGTCGGTTATTCCTTCCGTGGATTCCTCCGCGGAACTCGTCACCTAGTCCGGGTCTCCCTCATAGATTTAATACGTTGTTCGTGAAACTCTTCCCAGTGCCATGTTTCCATGGACGCCGGTTAATTACATTGCTTCTGTCGGGACATTCCAAAGGGTCCGGTCAGGGAAACAACCTTCAGTCGGGAGAGTAGTCACGTCGAGGCATCAGTAGAATGTCTGGATGCTGGGGAACTGGCATGTCTGTCTATTATCCCTGGTCATAGGGCTTCTCCAGGGCATGGGAGCCTGAGGCATCCCACATCGAGCGTGGGGAATTATATGCCATAGACATATATCTAAGGTTTTCCTTAGCTTCCCGTGTTTAACATAGGGTATGCCGCGAGTTTAACGTCCAACGGATATGGATCAGCCCGATCCGAGCATTAGCTAGAATGGATCGGATTGAGGGATTTCCCTTGAAGGGGTGCTGATACCGGGACCAGCCCATGGGTGGCTGTGAAGAGGAGCAGAATGGTATGATCTTGCCGGGATTATGTCAGTCCGGGTGAGAATCAGGATGGGTGATGGAGAGTTGAATGAAATGGATGGGGGATGAAATGGGACCACCGCAGGGGGGGGGGGGGGGGTGACAATGAAGTTGGGCTTGAGCCTCGAAGATACCTCTTACGTATCCCCGTGGCAGGGAATCAAAGTCCATGTAGTTCGGGATGGTGCCGGCAAGCCGACATGAAGGTGGACCTTGGCCCGATGAGAGATGGGCGCTGTCAGCGAACCAACGTGAATTTGGACCCTGGTCCGATGGGTGTTGTCAGCGAACCGACGCAGGTGAGGACCTTGGTCCGGATGGTGCGGGGCTTACACACTAGGCCACCCAGGTGCTGGTGACCTGATGTAAAGATGGTTGGAGTGACCAACAGGTGGGCTTGAACCTCTGGGAGGCTTCCTACGTACCATGCCTTGACATGGATCAAAGACCACGTAGTTCAGGTTGGACACTGGAAGGCCGACGTGAATGTGGAGGACCAGGGGGGGGGGTCCCAGTGATGGTGAGATTGGACCTCGTGGAAGATTCCTACGTACCATGCCTTAGCACAGATCAAAGACCATGTAGTTCAGATTGGTAGTTTTCGTCAGCGAATCGACGTGAAGGTGAACCCGTGGGTCCACTGGTGGTGGGCTTGAACCTCAGGGAGGCTTCCTATGTACCATGCCTTGACATGGATCAAAGTCCTCATAGTTCGGGAGAAAATGGGGGCTTGGAACACTGACAAGGATATGGTCTAGGCCAATGATTGTCGGGCTTGAACCTTAGGGAGGCTTCCTACATACCATGTCTTGACACGGATCAAAGTCCTCGTAGTTCGGGTTAGTCACAACGGCTTACCGTCGGACCGGAATGCAGTTTAACGTCGTGCTGGACAAAGATGAACCCTGTTGTGAATAGACGACGAGAGGTTGGCTTGAACCTCGTGGAGGCTTCATACGTACCATGCCTTGACATGGATCAAAGACCACGTAGTTTAGAGGGATTCGTCGGCGAACCGACGTGAAGGTGAAACCGGGGGTCCACTTATGGTGGGTGTCGGTGAACCGACATGAAAGTAGACCCAGGGGTCCACTAGTGGTGGTCTTGAACCTCGTGAAGGCTTCCTATGTACCATGCCTTGAAAAATCAAAGTCCTCGTAGTTCAAATTGGTCACAATGGCTTACCGTTGGACTGGAATTGCAGTTTAACGTCATGCTGGATGAGAATGAACTTGATGTGAATAAATGATGGGTGGGATTAAGCCTCAGGGAGGCTTCCTACGTACCATGCCTTGACATGGATCAAAGACCACGGAGTTCAGAGGATGGAAGTCGTCAGCGAACCAACGTGAAGGTGGACCTTGGTCCAATGAGAGATGGGCTTGAACCTCAGGGAGGCTTCCTACGTACCATGCCATGACATGGATCAAAGTCCTCGTAGTTCAAATGGGTGTGCAGTTTAATGTCATGCGGGACGAGGTAATACAGTTTAACATCATGGTGGATGAGGGTATGCAGTTTAACGTCATGCTGGAGGAGGGCATTTCCATGGCCGATGCTTACTCTAAGCCCATGTGAGTCATGCTCGGTGTGAGAAACAAGAGGCAGCAAGGACCTAACAATCATGTCGCAAAGGGTGCATCCGTGAGAAGCAAAGAGGAGCTTATGCGTTAGGCGGCCCATGGTGCTGGGACTTACTCCAGGATGGAGGCCCGAAGTGCGGCAAAGCGCAGAGAAAGAGGGATTTGGGACTAATGTTGGGAGGTGCCTCGTTCCCTATCACCCCCTCCACTGACCTTGGTAGTGGGGAAGTATGAAGATGTAGGGGTGCAGCCATCCGCAAGAGGGACTAGGGTCTTACAACAAGGTGGTCTCCCTTCTCCCATGGACATAATTTACTCCGAGAAGGAGGATATCATCCCTTGTGGAGGGGGTGACCCCGTCTCTATGGAGACGGGTGGTGTAAAGAATGTCCGAGCTGGGGGGACCCTACGTGCGAAGCAAGGGTCCAGATCACAGTTTAACGTCATGTGTTGAGGACGAGGTGCTTGGCAGTTTAACGTCCTGCAGCTCGGACGAGGTGGGTTCACTCTACACCCCTAGGGCTTACATAACTGGTACCCTTTGCTCCTTGGGGGAGGGAAGGAACCAGTAAGGCCGTGGTCAAGGGGGGTTGTAGAGTGAACCATCGAGGGGTCCACGTTAGCGTGGCTATGCGAAGAAGAAATAACTGTTAGCATGCCTATGTGAAGAAGCATTAGGCGAAGAAACGCTACGAGTGGTGTTGTCCGTGGGACTTTGAAATCACATCGCGCATACCTGGAGGGTCGCGCGGGAAGAGGAATTTCTGAGAAAAGGAGTGTGCTTCGCGAAGTGGAGTGCCTTGGCCTTAGCATGGAGCAGATGTGTGAGTGGAGAGTGCTTCACGAAGTGGAACAGTATTCGTGGAGCACTGCCTCGTGAAGAGGAGGTGCCTCGCGAAGCAGGGTGCTACGAAGCAGTGTGCTTTGCGATGTGGAGCGATCCTGCTTTAGCATGGGGATCACTAATACAGGATGGGTGTTTCGTGAAGCATCAATGCTCCACGGCTTCCCGGGTTCCCTTGGGAATCCCCCTCCTTCGGGAATTCCCTTGAGCTTCGCGAAGGGCATCCCTCTCAGAAGAGGGTCTCAAAACGAGACAAAGCAAAGGCATCACGCGAAGTGGAAGTACCTCGCGGAGCTCATGATTCCCAGGGAAAAGGGTGCTTCGCGATTTGGGAGAGGAGAAGTCGAAAGGTCGGATTGTCCTTCCCCTAGGGGGAGCCTAGTATTTATAGGCGAGGGGTGCCACAAAGCAGAACTCCCGCATCGCCTCCGGTGCTTCGCGGTGCGCTCGCGAACGTCAGGCCGTTCGCGTAGAGGTTCCACCTCCGTTGCTTCATGGCGGGCTCACGAACGTCAGGCCATTCGCAGAGAGGTTCCACCTCTGTTGCTTCGTGGCGGGCTCGCGAATGTCAGGCCATTCGCGGAGAGGTTCCGCCTCCGTTGCTTCGCGGCGGGCTTGCGAATGTCAGGCCCTTCGCAGAGAGGTACCGCCTCCGGAGCTTCGAGGCGAGCTCATGAACGTTATGCCGTTCGCGGAGAGGTACCACCTCCGGGGCTTTACGGGACCGCGATGCTCAGGGGTGCTTCGCGTCGGGGCTTTGCGAGGCAGCGTGCGAGGCTTCTTTTCGTCCCTTCCTTTCATGCAATATTTTGGCGCCAAAAAATGCCCCCCCCTTAGACTTGGAGCCGCGGAGGGAGAAGGGTTGAAGCCTGAGGGAAAATCGCCAAAATTGTCAGCGGGGCACGAATTGGCTTCGTGAAGGGGGCCCGCGATGCTGACTAGGGCGACAGAATCCGGACGCGCCACGATGCTCCGCGCGAGAGAGGCGCACCGCGAAGCTCTGGGGTCACCGCCTATAAATAGGGGGTCGACCTCTTTTTCTTCACATGATTTTCTTATCCTTTTGCGCTCTCGATTTCACGAAGCTTCGCATACCCCGCGCCTGCTCTCCGCGACTCAAGCTTCGCAGTGAACCGCGGGTCTCCGACTCCACGACCGCGCTAAGATAACTCCTGTTTGCCGGCCTAGGTCAGACTCCGCGGCTTGGTTGCGCAACCGACCTTCGCACGCCGGCTTCGCGATCCAGCTTCGCGATCCGTTCTGAAAAAATTCATTTATGAGTGTCAGAACCGAAATGGACCATCGAGAAGCTGTATTGGGGGTGCTTGCAGATGCCGCTCGTCGGGATGAGATGGCCAACTGTCCGGGCCTTGGGGAGATGGTCCAAAGTCACTCGGACCATGTTTCTTTGACAGATCTGCTATCGGAGGGTTAGAATAATTATCCGCAGTGTTAGAAGCTTCCAGTGTATGGCTTCGGGTTGAGGGATGACGTCTTCATCCCTGAGGAGAGTAGGGTCGAACTAGCTTGCTGGTTTAGGAGCACGCCATGTCAGCACCAATGGTTCAGAGCGGCCGATGGTCATACATGGGAGGACTTCACACCCGTCACCGCCGACTGTCTCTACAAACACGTGAACAATATTGACGGGAAGCCACTACAACCGGAGACGTCCCCTCCTCTCTATCGTACCATGCTGAAGGCAGCTTTGCAGGATTCAAAGAAAGGATGGTCCGATGAGTGGGACCTGCGCCAGGGTGGCAACTTTACTGATGATTCGGCCTGGGCCTACTGGGTAGGCACCTCATGCGAGGAGTTTGGGGCTGAGATGAGGAGAGTGGGGTTATATGAGGTGGCATGGGCCTCCCAATTCCACATTTACCAACCGAAACAACTGATGCCGGAATTGCTGAGAAGATGGTCGTCTAGGACCAATACCTTTCACCTGCACCACGGGGAGGTGGGCATCAGCCTCTGGGATGTCCACCAGATTTCTGGGGTTCCGATCTTGGGGGTCATGTATGATGAGTTCCTCCCCGTCATGAGCACATGGGAGGATATAGAGCAAATGTCGCGACTGGTGTCAGTCCTGATGGCACTCATCCCCGAAGAGGACAAGGAGGCAGTAAGGGATGTCCACTTTATGAAGTGGTTCAAGTGCTTCCTGAATTTCCTTAAGAATCGAGAGTTCCCTCCGAGGCCTCGAACTTGTCCGAGGGCGGCCCAATGGGGTAAGGAGCACTTGTATTGGCGGGTCTTGGAGGACAGCCAATGAAAGACTTGGGTTTTCAGTGTCAGCACTGAACAACAACCGATAGTCAGGCTGGCGGCGTTCATCGCGGCTCTCATCTACGGTTGGATCCTACCAGTGAGGGATACAATCATGGGGGTGCGGCCCAGCTCGTTTATTATGGCGTCCATGTTGGCCATGGGGCAGCGGGTCAATCTGGGGATTCCAATGCTCGCCAATCTATACAGAATGCTGCGGCACATTAGTGAGGGAAAGAAGCCGCTGAGGATATACGGGCCCTTCCACCTCCTGTATGGGTGGATTGCGGCGCACATCAGGGGGATCTATGAGTATCCAAACCCTATTTTTCCACCGGGATCAAACTTCTGCCCCTCCATCCTGAATGCGGTCGGGAGCTTCCCGTTCAAACTAACCGCGCCGATGGTGCTGAATCAGGTGTGGAGGGCGGATGAGTTTAATTTCCACCCCTTCCCATTTCCAATGGGGATACTTACTGACGACGGGCGGGGAATGGAAGAGCACGAGGCTTACCTCCTGGCCTTTCGAGACAGAGTTTTGGTGGCACGAGTGGATCGTGAGCCGCTATGCGAACCGTACACCCCGCATCGGTTTGCGAGGCAGTTCCGGTGCCTCCAGTGGCTAACCCCGCAGGTCTACTGGGAGGTGCATCATGAGGAGCACCCATGTGTGATGAGGCAGCTGTGGCTCATGTTTACATGGGAAGATGGGAAGATGCGAATTGCATTGCCTCCATCCACCGCTACTTTCAGATTGGTGAGGGAGTATTCCATTAGTTGGGAATCTGCTTACCCAGGGGAGATGCTGAAGCATCCAACTATTTGGGTCGGTGACAGTGGGCCTCCTCTATCCCGAGGTCGGGGTCGGAGGGCATCTAGGGCCTCTCGCGATGGCGGGGCTGCCATGGAGGCAAGACCCGCACCGACCGAGGGTGTGGTATCAGCGGCGGATCTGATGATTCCGGAAGAGCAGGGCCATTCGGAGGGGCGGCCACCGAGGGGATTTTGTAGGATATCCACTCAGGCTCCGGGGAAGCGGCTGCGTCATATCGACATGGCAGAGGATGCCGTCTTCCCGGAAGCCTGGGACATTTGGGATGTCAACCAGAAATTACTCATCCCACCCGAGATATGGGCACACTTGAATCGCCTCAGGATGGAGTTACTGGGAATATGCCCAGTCCGGGCTGGTTTCATGGCGTCTCCGGTGGAGGCAGAGCAATACTTGGACGAACTGGAGGATTACGTTCACTCCAGTGGTGTCCCTCGCCCAATGACAGACCGGGTGAGGTTACTGCTGAATCGAACGGTCCCCCCATAGTTATCGGCCGCCGATCTAAGGGAGCGCTTCCCCCTACTGGAAAAATCATAGGACTCCTCTCGGGAGGATGAGGCTGGAGGAGGGAGCCCATTGGAGGAGGGAGAGGTCGAAGATCAAGGCTCAGATTCCGACGATTTCGCAGAGGCTCTCGAGGTAGAATTCCAAACTTCTTTCCTTATGGTCAATTCTTGGGCCACTATGGACTTCTCACCGATGTCTGAGCCATGCAGGAGGAACTTGTACGTAGGCCTCGTTCTCACCCCTCGGCGGGTGATGATGCAGGACCTTCAGAACCCGCGCTTATGGCTGTTTCCAGTTCCGCATGTAGTGGGACCAGAGCACCCGAGGTGGCTCCTCCGGAATCTCTAGACCTTCCAACAATATACGAATGGCCTCGCCTCGGGGTCCCGTCAGTATCGGCTCAAGAGCAGCACCAGGAGGTCGACCTTTGTAAGTTTCCTTTACCGGTTTCCTCATCGTTGTATGTAGACTATTCCAACTAATGTTTGTGTGTCTCTCTGTCGTAAAATTCTTCGACTGGCATGGGCTGCTGCGGCAAGGCTGGTTGGGATGTCTGGCAACATCCCTCCTAGGGGCATGCCGGTGATGGTGGCGATAGTCCCCCCATCTCCCCGAGCTGCAACACACATCATCACTGGCGGAACCACCAGCAGGGTCATGCCCGAGGTCATTGAGGTGGACTCCAATGAAGAGGATCAACCGGCCGGCCCCATTCCTGTCATGCCTGCCTCGGCGGCAGATGTCATGCTGGATTCAACGCCAGATGCAGATCCTACCGAGGACTTCCTGCGGGCGTATCCTGCGTACGAGCCTGCCAATCGTGTAGACTGGGATGAAACGGCCTCTGACGAGGAAGACAGCAACATAGTCCACCGCCGGTCATGGAAGCTAATCATGCGCTTCATTAAGGAAACCCCCAAGTGCTATGGCTAGACGAAATGGACATACTTCGCTTGCATCTGTGTGAACTGTGCGCTGGGGGAGTGGATTCCCAACGTCCTCACGCGCTCATCCGAGATCTTATGGCTGAGAAGATCCGAGAGCATGATCATGGACTCAGCGTGGGCTGGCATCGGAGGAAGGCGACAAACATCAAGAAGCTCCAGGAAGTTGAAAACGAGGTCCAACAGCTGCAGACCCGGGCGGATGAGCATTCAGCCTCTCTTAATGCACAATCTGAGCTGATCTCATGGTTGAAGGCCCAGCTGGCAGAGGCAGAGGAGCATATGTGGCATGCTTCTGGAAAGATGGCTGCCATTCAGGCTGGGGTAGAGAGGGCCAGAGCTAAGGATGACGAACTGCACCCCACCGCTGCTGAAGAGGAGCAGGAGTTGAGTCAGCGGCAGCATGTCTTAGACGCCACAAGCCGAAGGGTGGCGGAGCTGCAACGCTCTTTTGACGAGGTCAACCCTTCCATGGGGGGAGTCGACCCCCGGGTACTATAACAAACTAAAAACCTTTTATTGGTAATTTCATGTTTCAATTCCTTCATTCTTTGTTTTGAATGCCGTAGCACGCACGATTTCCACTGTTTGAATCGACTCGTTACATCCCTACAATGTTTGTGGGATGTTCGGCGATAATTCCCCAAGCCCACGTGGGTCAAGCCCGATGTGAGAAACAGGAGATAGTTGCCTTCTCGTCCCACCTAACATAGGAGTGGAGACCATGCTCCGAGCATCCTGGATTTGGATTACCAGTCCGGATTTCTGAAATATGGGAGAGGCTTGACCGGAGAAGGAACTTCTCAAAACATCCAAATTACCATTTCTTCAGCGTGCCCTCATGCACGAACGGTGCAACACCAGGGGAACTGGAATCAGTCCGAACAGACGGAAACAGGAAGCGTGAATTATGATGCCCAAGATTCAGAGCACTGTGGGGATGGCGTGACAATGAAGGACAACCATTAATCATGGAGGAGAAGCGGTATCCTTACTGCGTTATCCTGAAATGGAGACAAAAAATGAGGGTCGACCATTGACCATGTTCGAAACACGGGACCATGTCAAAAATGTTGTCGGTCAATCTTTCGGGACGTTGACCCATGACAGTTGGCGAACCATAGGTCGAACATCCATACTATTAGGGGGTCTTTCCAAACATGACCAGTCTTCTGGAATGTTGGCCCAGGACAGTAGGTGAGCCGATGCGGCATGAGACCAGGCCGTTAGGGGGTCCCTTCAGATATGAAAGGGTACGAGGGTCCGAATAAGGGGCACACAAAGCATGGAATATGGAGTGATGGTTTGTCCGAACAGAATCCGACACTTAGGTAGTTACACCACCATGGTGGGAGTACGCTAGATGGGTGCGTTGGTTTGGTCATGGATCCTTCCTTCTTTGGGACAGGGCCTCTCTTGCGAGGGGTCCGACCAGGGGGCCAGAAAGGGGAAGGATGAGATTAATGATTTCTATAGGCTGGACCCTAGGCAAAATACCAGGGTGTCTCTACGTATCCCATGAGTATGGGAATCAATCCATACGTAGTTATAGAAGCGTAGTTTAACGTCATGCATGATGATGAGAAGCCTGGCTGTGTTGGTACACATCCTACCAAAACTACTAAGCCCACGTGAGTCATGCTTGGTGTGGGAAACAAGTAGTGGTGGGACTTTCCCAACACAGAAAAGGGAAGGTTAGGGTGGAAAGACGCTAGGTGAATACCGGCCCCATGATACTAACATGCCCATGTGGCACACTTAGATGCGTGAAGAGATAGAGCCGAATGTGTTGGAATTCCACTCTAACATGAGGAAGTGGAAATGTGTGAATCATGACGCTCGAGATTTGGACCACAATGACGGCGGCGTGACGATAGAGGGTAACTGTTAACCATGGAGGATATGTAGTGTCCATATCGCATTAGCCTAGAATGGGGACAAACAATTGAGGGTTGACCACTGACCATGTTCGAAACACGGGACCATGTCGCAAATGTTGCCAAAGATCCTTAGGGACGTTGGCCCGAAACGATTGGAGGGCCCTTAGGTCTAGCATCCATGGAGAGCCCTTAAGCCAAGTATCCATGTCGTCCGAGGGTCCTTTTGTATGTTCAATGGGATGAGGATCCAAATAGAGAGCTCACGAAGCTTGGTCATGGGATGAAGGGAATGTCCCCATGAAAATTCCACACTTCAGGCTTTGTCAAAACACATCTGAATATGACAATGAGATGTATTAGATAGAGGGAGGAAACATAAAAGGCACATGGTGCAGTAACTCGAACACCTGGCGTGAATGGGAATAGGGGGTGTGTGCTGTGCGGTGAACAACCCGACACGAATGAGGACACAATCCCATATCACACCGCACGACCTCCTTGGGAGAGGTTTTTTGGTCAAGGGACCGAAAGAGAAAGTTAGGCTGGGCCCACGGGGAAGTGCCCGAGCGCTCCTACGTATCTCATAAGGATGAGAATCAAGGCTCACATAGTTCTTGATGGATCTTAGTTTATGGTCTTAGAGCTCGGACCATAAATGGGTAAAGGGAGAAGGGGACACATGGCAACAAAACCCAACGTGAATGAGGACCTAAGCCCTACTTACCATGCGTTATCTGGGGGAAATGCTCGAGTCGAGGGACCGAACACAAAGGTTAGGCTGGGCCCGCGGGGAAGTGCCCAGGCACTCCTACGTATCTCATGTGGATGAGAATCAAGACATACGTAGTTCTGAAAGGTGACATGGTAAGATACCAGTGCCAAGGGAAAAGGGGAGTGCGGGTGTGGCCCTTGCACTAAAAGAAGCGGAATTTGATAAATCTTGTTTGTCCTTTAAGGTGAGTGGTTTTTTTTTGTGAAGCGACAGGCCTAGAGTAGTAGGCCGTGGTGTCGCCACAAGAATCAAGCCATGATAGGCGTTGACAAATGGCATGGCACGTAACCAATACCTAATGTGATGTCCTCTACAACGAGATCATCACAATGCAGTGCTGTTTTTTGTCATGCGGCCAGGACAATAATGTCACAGTTTAGGGTCATGTGATAGGACCAACCGTGCATTTTAACGTCATGCAGCACAGACGTAGCAGAGGTGATGCTAAGCAGGGAATGTGTGTAGTGTTATGAAACAAAATTGATGGAGACATGATCCCACATCACACTATACGCCACTCTGAGAGGGAGACCTCAGGCCGAGGGGCCTATATGGGGGTAAGAGGTGAAAATAAGGAGGGAGAGACTAGCTCCCTAAATGTGTTGTACCCAAAGACAAGGCATCCGAGCGGTCCTACGTATCCCATGAGGATGGGAATCAAGCTGAGCGTAGTTCTAGATTGATCTTAATTTATGGTCTTAGAGCTCGGACCATAAATGGTAACAACTTCCCAAGTTAGCGCAGACGTCAACACGATCCCTAAGCCCACATGAGTTAAACTCGGTGTGGGAAACAAGGGGGGGAATCCTTATCGTAATAATTGGGGCGTCCATCAAAGGGGAGTCTTCAGAGAGCCCTGAAGGACACCTTTGACGCGGCTTGTTCCTCCAACGCGCAGACGTGCATGGAGGAAAAGTACCAAGAGTTCTGAGACTCTGCTTGGACACGATGAAGTGATAAAGGGTGTGAATCGCATACCCGACATTTTGGGCTTAATGGGTTGTCATGGAGATAGAGGAAAACTGTTAACCTTGGTGGAAACGCAACGTCCATATCACGTTAGCCTGTGGTGGGAACAACAAACGAGCATCGACCGCTGACCATATTCGCAACGCGGGATTTTATCGATTTGTTGTCCGAAACCCTCGGGGCGTTGACCCGTAACGGTAGGAGAGACCTTGGGCGTAGTATCCAGGCCATTCTTTAGGGTCCCTCTGGGTGTGAAATATGATGGAAGCCCTGATGCAGGGATACACAAAGCCTGGAAAGCAGGTGCAGACGTGTCCGAGTAAAGCTTAGCATTCCAGGTAATAAACCAGAGTCCCCTTGGGCACATTGGTGAACCGCCGAAAAGGGGTTGATGGAATAAATCAGGAGGGAGAGGTACATGGCATGTTCATTATGATACCGACGTGAATGAGGACATAATCCCACACCACACCATATAATCTTCTCATGGAGGAAGGGTAAACCTAGGGGCCAAGGTGGGATGAAGATTCCTAAGAGATGGGGCTGGACCCGAATCCTAGACATTCAGGTGGTTCTACGTATCCCATGAGGATGGGAATCAAGCCACACGTAGTTCTCTAGATGTAGTTTAACATTATACGAGATGAGGAGGGGAGTAATATACCCCCAAACAAGGGAGGTGTACGGTACGGAGAATAAACTAACGTGAATGGGGAAATAATACCACACCACACCATACACTCCTATAAGAGAGGACCTAGGCCGGGGCCTGAAGAGGCCAAGGGGACGGAGGATAGGCCTCGTGAGGGAAGGTGTACAAAATGGTACATGACCCCGATGTGAATGAGGGCATAGTACCACACCACACCGTACACCTCAGGTAAGAGGTTGGGCAAAGGGGCCCAAGAAGGCCAAGGGGCCTAAGGTCAGGCATCGGTCAGGAAGTCCCGAATGGTTTGCAGTTTAACGTCTTACATGAGGATGGGGAAAGAGATAACTGTATCTAATCCGGGGTGTGTATGGCATGGCAAGTAACCTGACGTGAAAGAGGAAGTAATCCTACACCACACCGTACATTCCTTATAAGAGAGTCGAGGCCGTGGGCCTGACCGCTAGCACCACTCGGAGGGAAGTTTGTCACTTCAGGATGGGGTAGAACGAATCACTACACTCGATGTTTGGGACATCTCGGGGTGGACCCGAAGATCCAAGACACTGTCGACCATGTTCGAAACACAACATCCTGATGGTGACCTGATATGGGAGCAACAACTGAGCGTTGACCGTCGACAAAATTCGCAACCCGAGACTTGTATTGACTTGTTTCTTGAAAACCCTCGGGGGTGTTGGCCCGTATCGGTAGGAGAGCCCTTGGGCGTAGTATCCAGGCCATTCTTGGGGGTCCCTCTGGGTGTGCAAAAATGATGGAATCCCAGTCAAGTAGTGGGTGAAGCACAACTGTATCCATCCACGAAAGAGGCGAACATCTCCAGGGGGGACGTGTAGCCGGGTCGAGGCTTGCTCAATGTAAATTGGGGTAAACCTGTGCACCCCTCCATATGTATTGACCTAAGGGGAAGATCTTGGATTTTGGGCTGGGCCAACAGATGAAATGCCCGGGCGTTCCTACGTATCCCATTAGGATGGGAATCAAGCCATACATAGTTCTTGAAGGCCATGCAGTTTAACGTCATGCGGTGAGGACGTGGGAGGCTAGAAGAACGGGAGTGGGCATATGGTGCAACCCTTACAATCCTTGTATGAGCAGGGTTGTATGAGCGGGGCTAAGAAAGCCTACTCCTCGCTACGCAAGGACCCTCCAAGGAAACTATTCCCAGGGGGGGATAGTGGAAGAGAAGAGCTTGGGGCTGGGCTCAAGACGAGGCGTCCGAGCGTTCCTACGTATCCCATTAGAATGGGAATCAAGCCACACATAGTTCTTGAAGCGCAGTTTAATGTCGTGCTGGACAAGAAATGTATCTCAACTGGGTATATGTATGGTACGGTGGGTAACCCGATGTGAATGAGGATGTAATCCCACACCACACCATACAATCCCATAAGAGAGTCTGAGTCGACGAAGGCCAAGGGGCCCGAGGCTGCGCATTGGTCAGGAAGGCCTGACTGGCTTGCAGTTTAACGTCTTGCAGTAAGGACGAGGGTCGGGGGCCCGAGGAGGCCAAGGCGCCTGAGGATGGGCCTCGGTCAGGAAGGACTGACTAGCTTGCAGTTTAACGTCTTGCAGAGAGGACGAGGGCCAGGGGCCCGAGGAGGCCAAGGGGCCTGAGGCTGGGCCTCGGTCAGGAAGGCCTGACTATCTTGCAGTTTAATGTCTTGTAGTGAGGATGAGGGGAGATCTTAGTTAAAGGTCATAGAGCTCGGACCATTTTTTAGTTTATCATCTTACAGGACGGCGGTGCAGTTTAAGGTCATGCAGGACTATACAGTTTAAGGTTGTGTTGGACCATAACGTGTAGTTTAAGGTCGTGTGGGACCATACAGTTTAAGGTCATGTTGGACCATAACGTGCAGTTTAAGGTTGTGCGGGACCCTACAGTTTAAGGTCATGTTGGACCATAACGTGCAGTTTAAGGTCGTGCGGGAACCTACAGTTTAAGGTCGTGTTGGACCATAATGTGCAGTTTAAGGTCGTGCGGGAACCTACAGTTTAAGGTCGTGTTGGACTATAACGTGCAGTTTAAGGTCATGCGGGACCCTACAATTTAAGGTCGTGTTGGACCATAACGTGCAGTTTAAGGTCGTGCGGGACCCTACAGTTTAAGATCGTGTTAGAACATAACGTGCAGTTTAAGGTCATGCAGGACCCTATAGGATCAGGCGAAGTACTGGTTGAGGAATATGGCATTGGTGGGAGGAGTTATGTGCTCACCATCTGTGGTCACCAAGGAGTATTCCCCGTTGGGGTAAACCTTATGGATGATATAAGGTCCTTCCCATTTGGGTTCTAGCTTGGGCGGTTTCCTACCAGGGATCATTGGTGCTCGAAGGGCCAGTACTAGATCGCCCTGTAGAAAAGAATGGAGGCGAACCTTATTGTTGAAGGCCCTCGCTATCTTATCCTGATGCCTTTCCATATTGTGCAGGGCACGAAGCCGGTTCTCGTCCAGTGCTTCTAATTCAGCTAGACGGATTTCGGCCACCTCATCTGGAACCTGCTGATCATAGACTGCAGTGCGTAACGATGGCAGCTGGATCTCAATGGGTAGGATGACCTTATCCCAATACACTAGGGAATATTGGGTCACCTGGGTAGAGTTGCGAGTCGTCGTCCGATAAACCCAGAGGGCGTTGGGGAGCTTGTCCGGCCAACTCTTCTTGTTCTGACCAACCATCTTCTGCAGAATGTTAGAGAGGGTTTTGTTGAATGCCTCGATCTGTCCATTCACCTGCGCGTGGTGGTGGGAGGTATGGTTCGAATGGATGTCGTACTTGGCATAAAATTTCTTCAGTTTAGACGCTCGGAAGTTGGTGCCATTATCAGTGAGGACGGCACGAGGGACCCCAAACCGGTGGATAATATTGGATCTCACAAAGTCGACGATGGAATGGGCCTTGACCTCTTTGAGTGGAACTGCCTCTGCCCACTTAGAAAAGATATCTATAGCAGTCAGGATGAACCTACACTGGCGAGCTGTTGCCTGTGGATATGGTCCCACTACATCAAGTCCCCATACCTCAAATGGCCAAGAGTACTTGGTGGGGTGGAGGGGCTCCGGCGGCCGATGCAGGAAGTTGGCGTGAACTTGGCACGCGTGGCATCTCTTGGCATACCCAATACAATCGTGGATCATAGAGGGCGAGAAGTACCCCAACCTCCGGATTTGATGGGACAGCTTTTGCCCAGCTTGATGGGTGCCATAGGAACCAGCGTGAACATCTTGCATAACTTGAGTAATCTCTACTCCTTGAATGAAACAGAGGAGGACGCCATCGAAGCTCCGCTTATAAAGGATTTGTTCAATATTGGGGCCGCTCTGGAGGGTAAATTGCAGTGCGAGACATCGGATTCGCTCGTGCTTGGCCCGATCGTCCGAGAGGCGACCATTTTGGAGATACTTGACAAAAGGTTCCCTCTAGTTGGGAGTGGATTCAATCACTGTGTCTGATAAACCCGGGACCCCTGACGTAGAGGGCCTGACGGTGAGATGACTTACCCGCAGGCCATCATTGTCCTCTTGGGTGACAGGGGAAATGACTCTCCGGTGTGCCACATGTATGATCAAATCATCTTGCTCGGGTTCTACGAGCGACGCGGCTAAGCCAGCCAAGGCGTCTGCTTGACCGTTATGTGACCGTGAGACATGGGTAATCTCTGGCCAAGAAGAGAACTGGGCCATTAGGTGGAGGGTGTACTCCAGCAATGGTATAATCTCCGGCTTCCTGACGACATAGTCGCGATTGACCTGTTTGATTACCAGCTCGGAATCTCTTTTCACATGTAGATGGGGCACGTCGATCTCAAGGGCCAACTCGAGGCCGGTGATGAGAGCCTGGTACTCTGCATCATTGTTCGTACAGCCTTCTGACAACAGGAACGAGTATGGCAGGATGTCTTGCGCCGGGGTAATGAAGACAATACCCAGGCCCACTCTGTTGAGCTTAGGATCGTTGAGCCTCCTACCGGTGGGGCTCCGGGAGGCACCATCTAAGTGCATTTACCAACATGGGATGACATGATCGACTGAGAGTATCATCTCGTCAGGAAAATCCTAGTCCAGGGATTGATCCACGGGGGTTGGATGGGCAGCTAAAAAGTCTACCCACGCCTTTCCCTTAATGGCCTTCTGAGGTACAAACCTGATATCAAACTGCTGGAGAATCACCGCCCACCATGCTAGTCAGCCAGTCAGCATGGGGCGGTTCAGGATGTACTTCAGTGGGTCTACCTAGGAGACCAATTATACCTCATGGTGCTTCAGGTAATGCCGTAACTTCTGTACGGAAAAGATGAGTGCAAGGCATCTCTTTTCGATAGGGGAGTATCTGACCTCCGTATCGAGAAGCATGCGGATGAGATAGTAGAGACTGTTCTTAGTACCCTCGTTATTCTTCTGGGCGAGCAGTGCACCGAGGGATCTTTCCAGGGTGGTCACGTAAAGTACCAGCGGCTTTCTGGAGATGGGTGGCATCAAAACTGGAGGTTGGAGCAGATAATGCTTGATTTCATCGAAGGCGGTCCGACACTCCTCATCCCATTCGTAGGCGGCACCCTTCTTCATGAGCCGGGAAAAGGGCTTACACTTGCCGGCTAGATTCGCGATGAATCGGTGTATATAGGCTATGTGGCCTTGGAGGGCTCGAAGTTCCTGAATATTGCTTGAGGGAGGCATTTGGCTGATGGCCTTGATCTTCTCTGGGTTGATCTCAATGCCTCGATATCTAACAACAAAGCCAAGAAACTTCCCAAAGGTGACCCCAAAGGCACACTTCAACGGGTTCATCTTCAGGTGATGGGAATAGAGGAAACCGAACAGCTTCTCAAGGTCTTTGAGATGGTCCTGGCGCTGACATGATTTGGCCACTAGGTCATCTACGTAGCATTCCACCAGCGTCCCGAGAACCGGCTTGAATATGCGATGCATGGCCCTCTGATAGGTGGCACCTGCATTTTTCAAGCCGAAGGTCATAACCTGGTAGCAAAAGGTACCTTGGGGAGCCCTGAAGGTAGTGGACTCCTAGTCCTCAGGGGCCATCTGGATCTGGTTGTACCCGGAATTCCCATCCATGAAGAAGAGAGCTTGGAACCCAGCTGTGACATCAATCAATAACTCAGTCACCGGGAGTGGGAAGTCATCCTTCGAGCAGTGGCGATTAAGGTCACGGAAATCGATGCAGACTCTGATCTGCCAACTATTCTTCCTGACTGGCACAATGTTGGAAAGCCACTTGGGGTACTGGACATCCTTAACGAAGTTGGATTTGATAAGCTTGTCAACTTCATCCCCAACCATAGCACCATGAGAGGGGTGCATCTTCCTGGGAGGCTGCTTAAACCCACGATGGTTCACCGGGAGGCCCAGACGGTGAACAACTACTTGGGGATCTAGTCCTGGCATCTCACCGTAACTCCAGGCAAACACATCACGATGTTGTTTTAGAAAGTCTATGTACTGCTGTCGCTCCTCGGGGGACATGGCTGCACTGATCAATGTGGGTTTCAGATCTGCCTCGCTGCCAAGGTTCACCTGTACCAGTTCATCAACCGTGGTAGAGATGCCTTCCTCAAAGGCGGGGGGAGCATCCTCCAGGTCTTCCTCTCCACCTGTGGGGGGATCTCCCGCAACGAGAAATACTTCTGGGCTATCAAAACCTGAGGGGAAGCTAGTGTCGGCTTGGGTAGCAGTGGTCATCATATCAGGAGACTCACTCGCCATTGAGACCATAGCGATGAAGGCAATCGACCCTATCCTATCTGGCCTTCGGCCTAAGGGGCCACGTTTGATGACATCAAAGCAGTGGTGATGTGTCGGCCTGAGTTGGTTGATTCTAGCCCAGTGGAAGAGACACGTATGGCGTACCACCATTGTCATAAGCTTGACATTCCAGTACCGTACAAGGGTAGGAGGTTCCGGGATCACCTGATCCTGGTTGGTGTAGGAGTACGAGGTGATTTTCCTCTGTCGCTTGGACATGGGAACATGCCTTCCCTGCGTACCCGAAACAAAAAAACATTGCCCCATGTCGGGGGTCGTGGCCTCCAATCGGTGGATCGGGAGGATGTAGGTGTCATCCATGCTTGCCCAGGGATCACTTGTGACTGGGGCGGGTTCATCCTCACTTACTAGGATTTTATTATCCTTAATCTTGTAATAACCAGCATCCAGATAGCGGGCCTCACAAGAGGAGAAAGGAGACGAATCTCCTTGGAGCAGTCCTACTCAACCATTGAGTGAGTATTTGAGGCACTGGTGATACGACGAAGGGACTGCTGCATGCAGATGGAGCCATGGCCTACCCATCAACGCGTTGTAGGCGGTGTCCTGAGAGACGAACATGAATTTTGTGCTGGCAATTAGGCCACTGAACTGAGTCTCCAGGCGGATCTTGCCGATTGGGGTTTGCTCGGTCCTGTCGTACCCCTAGATTATGAGGTCAGAGGGAGTTAAATCACCTTCAGATAGACCCAGCTTTCGCAGTGGCCGAGTCGGGATTAGGTTGATTCAAGAACCTGTGTCAACGAGGCAGCGGTAGACTTCCACACCATTGAAGTGGAAAATGATGTACAGCGGGCGAATGTGCCCCTATATAGGAGGGTCCTCATCTTCACCGAAGAACGAGATAACCGCCTGACATTCGACGTTCTCAATTGCCTCGGCCTGGAAGGCTTCTGCAGCTGCTACCTCCATCTCAAACTGGAGGGGGCTCCTTAGGGCCTCGACAAGTGCCTCGTAAATTTTAGATGATATGCGAAGGGCCTCAAGGATAGAAAGCCTTGCCGGAATGCTGACCAGGTGCTTCAGGACATCATACTTTTGTGCCAAACGCGAGCCTCTTCTCACAGGAGGTCGTTCTATAGCTAGAGTTATAGCGGGTCCTGCCGGTTGAACCGGTGATTGGATAGTGATGGGTACATCCTGCTGCCTACTAGTTGAATCCTGGAGAGTAGTCACCGTACTAGGATCATACAGTGGAGACTGTCATGTAGCCGGGCAAGACTGACTGTGATACGAATGAGGCAGCTCTCCCTGATCTAGTAGCACAAACGGCGGTGGAGGTAGCGCTGAGGGCGTTAGATGGGGTTACGCGTGCTGAGATCTGCGCTGAGCCTGCTGTCTGGTCTTAGTAGCATGCATGGCTTGGCTGAAAGTGCCCTCTAAAGTTCCTCGATGACCAGCATGGTTGTGGTTCCGCTGACGTTGACGTCGGCTGGGGACGTTGGGGAGGCTCGCCCAACGTTCCCCTTCGTCGGGAGTCATATAAGGATTTACCAGCTCCACGATGTTAACCGAAGCGTACCCCTGGCTGTCGCTCGATGAGTCATCCACCACCGGGTGGATTCTTGGAGGAATACCCATTTCAGGGGGCATAAAGTCGCCGAGAGTGCGGGATGACGACGACACCGGCGGAGCGCATTGTTTCTTCTTACGTCGTCGCTACTTGACCTTTTGGGAAGAGGTCGACTGTGAAGGCGATGAAGAGGTACTGGATACTTCTTCTGAAGATTCCGGCCACTTCAAGTGCGCTCGGATGATACCATGGGAACAGACGACGGTTTTTCGAGCCATCCAGTCATCGTATTTCTGGGATCCACGGAGGGGAACCTGCTGCCACTCACCTTCGCTGTCGCTACCGATCTCCGACCCTGCGAAGACACCCTCCACTTGTGCTGGTGCCGGGGCCAACCTGACTATGTTGTTGTTGACCTGGTCTTGAAGACAGTCTTTAAATACATAGCATTGCTTGAGGGTGTGCCCCAGAATCCAATGATAAGGACAGTAGTTAGGGTGATCCGTGAGATTCGCCTCTACTGGCCTTCGGTACTCGGGTAGGCGCACAATCCCTTGCTCTAGAGCACTTCGGAAGTTTCCATGAACCTGATTTTCGTTGAACGAATAAGTCTAGTGCCTTCTTTCCGGATAGGGGCCCCTGGGGGCCTGGCCTTGACGAGGGTTCGGAGGGGCCTGCTGAAGAGGCGGCGCCTGATTGTCTTGCCTAGGTGGAGGTGGCGCATTGCAAAGAGGAACCTGTCGATTCTGAGGTGGTATCTGTAGGGAAGGAGCCTGTGCTTAAGGTGGAGGACCTCTACGGGGTTGCGGGGATGGTGCTGCTGGCAGTAATTCCAGCTGCCCAGGGGCTTCTATTTGGGCCACCGTGGCGGGTTCGGCTCTGGCAGTCCTCCTAGATGGGATCATAGGGGGCAACGAACGTGCCTGACTAGCCTGTTGTAGAGCCTCCTCAAGGCGCTGAGCCTTATCTGAGAAATCTCTGAACCCTCCAGGGTAGTTCTGGGTAATCAGGGAGGTTACCAGCTCCGTTTTAACATCCCCTACACACATCGTCAGTAATTTCTCCTGAGTCAGTGGCATGTCGAGGGAGTATGTAAGTCCCTTCCACCGAGCGATGAAATACGCGACTCGCTCATCAGGCCTTTTCTTTCACTTGAAGAGGTCTGCAATGATGGTCTTCCGCGTGGTGGAGCTTAACTGGTATAGGAACTGCCGACAGAGATCCTCCCAACCTGTCACCGATCCGATAGGGAGCTGGCTGTACCAGAAGAATGCGGGACCTTCCAATGTCTGCACGAAACATTGGAGCTTGGCGGCTTCTTGCTGGGCCGGGGTCCCCAGCATGGGGCCACACCTGGAAGAAAAATGAGCCAAGTGCTGCGGCGGGTCCCCTGTCCCATTGAAGGGTGAGAAAGTGGGGTTCCCAAAACCCGGGGGTGCGGGTATATCATCCACCCATGCGGGATACGGCTTGCCATCTGGTGGGACTGCCACCTACCGTGTTTACAACGCTTCGAGGCGGGCTATGAGTACCGCTATAAGATCATCCGGGTGGGGATCTCTGTCTTGATGGGGATCCCTAATCACAAGTGCATTGCTAGGTTCTTCAACCCAATAGATGGTTTCGGCGGCTCAAGGATCGACTGGCGGAACGACCAGTGGGGTGACTGGGGGAACCCAGACTGGATTCTTCAGATTGCCCCGTCATTCAGGGGGGTTTGGCGAGACATATCATGCCGTCTTGCTGTAAGTTCCGTCTTCTGCCCTATCTGCGGAAGTAGCCTGATCAGGGTTGCCCAGAGGCATCTCACCGGGGGGAAATTGTTCCTGCCTCTGCTGCCCCGGCTTGGGATTACCATAGTCGGGTCGCCGCTTTGCAGTGCGCTCGGCCAAGAGTTCGTCAACCAGCCTCTTCTGCTCAGAAAGCTTCTGGCATAACGTGGCCTTCTCGGGATCTTCGTCCATTGTTTGTACAGAGGCATATGGGTCGGAGTGCTTGACAGTTCCGACATGATCCTTACCCTTACTGGAATTTCGACTGAGTACCAGTGACTCCGTGGGTACAGGGAGGCCTAAAAGGTTCCTATGATGACGGGTAACCCTCCCTGAGGGGTCCAGCAGTGGCGGTACGCCCTCGGGGGGTAAGCCTCCATCGAGAAATTCAAGCTCGTCTTCCTTGTCCACTACGTCGGCCATGTGGACCACGACCCCTCTCGAGGGCATGTCCTCAATGTCACATAATGAATCGGGCTGCCGCTGGATAGGACTGAAGAGGAGAGCGGCATAGTGTCCCCAGGCACGGACTTGCACATGGGGGGTAGCCTCCCGGATGACCCTACGGAGTACTTTGAAACTCTGAACACACTTTCGTTGAAGGGTGCTCTAACGGCTTGGTGACTCAGGGTGCTGGGCCACAGGGAGTGCGGCCAAATAGATCAGGCGACATTGCTCGCAAATCTCTTCAAAGTGCCCTCGACTTCTGGGGTATGTCACCTGCTCATAACGAAGGTGGAAGTGTGTCGCCCATAGGGTCCTGCAAAAGCACCCCACTTATTCTGGGGTAAGGGAGTCTGGTGCGCGAAAGTTCAGCGCTGCCGTTGGCCAGAACTTCTCCGGGAAGTGATCCGCTGCGAGAATGATCCAGAAGCTCCTGGGTTAGGACTCGGGGTCTGGCCCTATATTGCCCCACTCGTCAACCGGGGTCGGCTGAGGGACTGATAGCGGTACCGAGGCGGACCTCTAGGATAGTAAACTTGGCGGCATAGAATACGGCGAATGAGCTGACTGGCCGCCGAATTCCAGGCCATCCTCTGAAGAGTGAGGTGACCTGGCCACGATATCACGATACGATGGGCTGATAGCCACAGCTTCCGGCACAGGAGTCATGGCTGCCGATGATAGGTCATGTCATTTCTATACCGCCGTTGGTCCCCAAAATAGCTCTCCGTGATCTCTGGTAGAGGTAGAGGGTGCTTCTGGTGACAATGGTGGTGATTGCACGGTCGGGACCTGCGGAATTTCCATGATTTCTTCCTCCTGGATGTACCTATAGAGAGAGGTGGGAATCTGGTGGACCTCACATTCTGGGAGAATGAGGCTGATGCGCCTGGTTCCTGCCCCAGTCCCTGATGCAGAGGAGCGGGGAGAAGGTTCCATCATTGAGTCGCATTCTGCTTCAGAATCCGAGAAACGAGCCGGTTTGATCTCCGCCTGCTCCCCCCGGGATTCTTCCTATGGCGTCGACGACCCGCTCTTCTACCCCGGGGTGGCTCTTCGGGACAGGGTTGATCCTCAATAGGTAGTCTTGGGGCAGCGATGGCGCCGTGGCGGAGAAGGCCCCTGCTCGAGGTGGCCGGGGTGCGAGGGGCACCGGGGAAAATGTCAAAGGGTACATGGGGAGGACCTCCATGGATGGTGCGGGCGGAGCGAGGCTGAAATTCACTCCCCAAGTTGCCGGGGCGAGGAGGAACTTTGCCAGTCGAAGAGAGGACGTAGGGAGGACCCACACATTGGAGAAGGATTGGATGGACAATGCCTTCAGATCGGAGGTCGGGGGTAGGAGGATAGACTCCATACCCTGTATAGTGGGCGTGAGAGAGGTTTCCGCGCCGAGCGTCACTGCCGCGGGGCGGGTCTTCCTTCGGGATGGGGGTAGCACGAGGCATACCTTTGTGAGGAGCTTCGGAGCGGGGAAAGACCACGCTCAGTGGAATGGTGGTACGGAGAGGACCTACATATGGATTGACGTTACCGTGGATTGGTTCACAGTAATCATCACCCGGGCCTGCGACCCCGAGAGTCAAACCAGCCTGCCCGTGGGGCGGATGAGGCCTTGATCCTGGTCGGGTGAAGGAGTGCCCCTGCTCAGTGTATGCAAGAACTCCATGATGTGCGTCGGCGGTGGCTTGGGCCATGGTAGTTGTTGACTTTGACGTATCTGAGCGAGCGTCCTCAGCCCGAGCCCGGTGCTGACGTCGGGTCAGACGAGCTGGCGCCGGTGGTGCAGGGGCATGGCCTGCCTGCTCTTCCTGCAAAAACGGATGGCAGCGCTGATGCAACTGAATGGGAACCCTTGCCTAGAGCCCTTAGATCGGGACTCTGAGCGGGCCGAGCCGGACGTCACCCGTCTCATCAGCATAAGGCGACGAGTCGTCGAGGCGTTCCGGGGACAGGCTCCCGAAACGATTAAACGTTGGGGTGGGGAGAAAGGGTTCCCTGCGCGGCCTGTTAGGGAAGTGTTGACAGCGGGGCCTAGATGCCTCCAGGTCCAGATAGGCCATATCCTGAGTGGGGATGACCCCTTCCTCCTCGTACCTGCGTACAAGGTTGTTGATCACCCTTCGCTGGATGATCTCTGATGGGGAGAGGGGACGTGGGTGCCCCGTATTCACGGATGTAGAGGCCGTCATGGCGGTAGCGGAGTCATGCGGGGTGTCTAATCCGGTGTTTCCCCTACCCCTGCGTAGGCGAGCGGGCGGTGATCGTGTCTCCATGGAAGCAACCTGGTTCCTGGGACACGGAGAGATCAACTCGTCAGCACTACGAGGAAAAGGATGGACAACCAGTGCCCCAGCGTCCTTCCATTCTCCATGTCTGTAAGAAGGATCCACGCCAACACGTTGAACAACGGAGTGCCCCACGTTCTACTGCCCCAACTTCTAGTGAGTTTCACGCCAGGCCTGCAATTTTCTTGGCGGGACCCGACACCGGATATCTGGATCCGGTGACACATCAATCTACTGGTGTCTCAAACGCTACTAATCTACACATTGGGGAGAAGAATTTCACGTTGGGTTCACCATTTCTGTTTCCGACGCTTTCACCGGGGCGCGTGCATCCGTCTGTGGAGGATGCGCAACTGTTGCCCTGCATTCCCGCTTTCCAGAGGCGGGCGGCAATCGTTCCTTATTCAGGTACATCTGCTCCTTGATTGAAATGGGATAATGAGATGTCGGTTCTTCCTTCTGTGGATTCCTCCGTGGAACTCGTCACCTAGTCCAGGTCTCCCTCATAGATTTAATACATTGTTCATGAAACTCTTCCCAGTGCCATGTTTCCATGGACTCCGGTTAATTACACTGCTTCTGTCGGGACATTCCAAAGGGTCCGGTCAGGGTAGCAACCTTCAGTCGGGAGAGTAGTCACGTCGAGGCATCAGTAGCATGTCTGGATGCTGGGGAACTGGCATGCCTGTCTATTATCCCTGGTCATAGGGCTTCTCAAGGGCGTGGGAGCCTGAGGTATCACACATTGAGCGCGGGGAATTATATGCCATAGACATATATCTGAGGTTTTCCTCAGCTTCCTGTGTTTAACACAGGGTATGCTGCGAGTTTAACGTCCAGCGGAGACGGATCAGCCCGATCCGAGCATTAGTTAGAATGGATTGGATTGAGGGATTTCCCTTGAAGGGGTGATGATACCAGGACCAGCCCATGGGAGACTGTGAAGAGGAGCGAAATGGTATGATCTTGCCGGGATTATGGCAGTCCGGGTGAGAATCAGGATGGGTGATGGAGAGTTGAATGAAATAGAGGGGTGATGAAATGGGACCACCACAGGGGGGGGGACAATGAAGTTGGGCTTGAGCCTCGAAGAGACCTCCTATGTATCCTCGTGACAGGGAATCAAAGTCCGCGTAGTTCGGGATGGTACCGGCAAGACGAAATGAAGGTGGACCTTGGGCCGATGAGAGATGGGCATCATCAGCGAACTGACGTGAATTTGGACCCTGGTCCGATGGGTGTCGTCAGTAAACTGACGCAGGTGAGGACCTTGGTCCAGATGGTGCGAGGCTTACACACTAGGCTGCCCATGTACTGGTGACCTGACGTAAATATGGTCGGAGTGACCAACAGATGGGCTTGAACCTCTGGGAGTCTTCCAACGTACCATGCCTTGACATGGATCAAAGACCACGTAGTTCAGGTTGGACGCCGGAAGGCCGACATGAATGAGGAGGACCAGGGGGTCCTAGTGATGGTGAGCTTGGACCTCGTGGAGGCTTCCTACGTACCATGCCTCATCACGGATCAAAGACCACGTAGTTCAGATTGGTATTTTTCGTCAGCGAACCGACGTGAAGGTGAACCCGTGGGTCCACTAGTGGTGGGCTTGAACCTCGGGGATGCTTCCTACGTACCATGCCTTGACATGGATCAAATTCCTCATAGTTCAGGAGAAAATGGGGGCTTGGCACACAAACAAGGAGACGGTCTGGGCCAATGATTTCCAGGCTTGAACCTCAGAGAGGCTTCCTACGTACCATGTCTTGACACAGATCAAAGTCCTCATACTTCGGGTTAGTCACAATGGCTTACCGTCAGACCGGAATGCAGTTTAACATTGTGATGGACGAAGATGAACCCTGACGTGAATAGACAACGAGAGGTGGGATTGAACCTCATGGAGGCTTCCTACATACCATGCCTTGACATGGATCAAAGACCACATAGTTCAGAGGGCTTCGTCGGCGAACCGACGTGAAGGTGATCCCGGGGGTCCACTTGTGGTGGGTGTCGGCGAACCGACGTGAAAGTAGACCCAGGGGTCCACTAGTGGTGGTCTTGAACCTCATGAAAGCTTCCTACGTACCATGCCTTGACATGGATCAATGTCGTCATAGTTCGGATTGGTCACAACGGCTTACCGTCGGACTGGAATTGAAGTTTAACGTCATGTTGGACGAGAATGAACTCGACGTGAATAAATGATGGGTGGGCTTGAGCCTCAGGGAGTCTTCCTACGTACCATGCCTAGACATGGATCAAATACCACGTAGTTCAGAGGATAGAAGTCGTCAGTGAACTGACGTGAAGGTGGACCTTGGTCCAATGAGATATGGGCTTAAACCTCAGAGAGGCTTCCTATGTACCATGCCTTGACATGGATCAAATTCCTCGTAGTTCAAATGGGTGTGCTGTTTAATGTCATGCGGGATGAGGGCATACAGTTTAACATCATGCTGGATGAGGGTATGCAGTTTAACGTCATGCTGGACGAGGGCATTGCCATGGCCGATGCTTACTCTAAGCCCACATGAGTCATCCTTGGTGTGAGAAACAAGAGGCAGCAAGGACCTGACGATCACGTCGCGAAGGGTGCGTCCGTGAGAAGCGAAGAGGGGCTTACGTGTTAGGCGGCCCATGGTGTTGGGACTTACTCCAGGATAGAGGCCCGAAGTGCGGAAAAGTGCAGTGAAAGAGGGATTTGGGACCAATGATGGGAGGTGCCTCGTTCCCTATCACCCCCTCCACTAACATTGGTAGTGGGGAAGTACGGAAATGCAGGGGTGCAACCATCTGTAAGAGGGAATAGGGGCTTACAACAAGGTGGTTTCCCTTCTCCCATGGACATACGCTACTCTGAGAAGGAGGATATCATCCCTTGTGGAGGGGGTGACCCCGTCTCTGTGGAGATGGGTGGCGTAAAGAATGTCCAAGCTGGGGGGACCCTACATGAGAAGTAAGGGGCCAGATCACAGTTTAACGTCATGTGTTGAGGACGAGATGCTTGGCAGTTTAACGTCCTGCAGCTCGGACGAGGTGGGTTCACTCCACACCCCTAGGGCTTACACATAACTGGTACCCTTTGCTCCTTGGGGGAGGGAAGGTACCAGTAAGGCCGTGGTCAAGGGGGGTTGTAGAGCAAACCATCGAGGGGTCCATGTTAGCGTGGCTATGCAAAGAAGCAATACCTATTAGCGTGCCTATGCGAAGAAGCATTAGGCGAAGCAATGCTACGAGTGGTGTTGTCTGTGGGACATTGAAATCACATCGCGCATACCTGGAGGATCGCGCGGGAAGAGGAATTGTCGAGAAAAGGAGTGTGCTTCGCGAAATAGAGTTCCTTGGACTTAGCATGGGGCAGAAGTGTGAGTGGAGAGTGCTTCGTGAAGTGGAACAGTATTCGCGGAGCATTGCCTCGTGAAGAGGAGGTGCCTCGCGAAGCAGGGTTCTTCGCGATGTGGAGCGATGCTACTTCACCATGGGGATCACTAATACAAGATGGGTGTTTCGCGAAGCATCAACGCTCCGCAGCTGCCCGGGTTCCCTTGGGAATCCCCCTCTTCGCGAATGCCCTTGAGCTTCGCGAAGGGCATCCCTCTCGGGAGAGGGGCTCAAAACGAGACAAAGCGAAGGCGTCATGTGAAGTGGAAGTACCTCGCGAAGCTCATGATTCCCAGGGCAAAGGGTGATTCGCGATTTGGGAGAGGAGAAGCCGAAAGGTTGGATTGTCCATCCCCTGGACTCAGGGGGAGCCCAGTATTTATAGGAGAGGGGCGCCACAAAGCAGAACTCCCGCGTCGCCTCCGGCGCTTCGCGGTGCGCTCGCGAACGTCAGGCCGTTCGTGGAGAGGTTCCACCTCCGTTGCTTCACGGCGGGCTCGCGAACGTTAGGCCGTTCGCAGAGAGGTTTCACCTCCGTTGCTTCATGGTGGGCTCGCGAACATCAGGCCGTTCGCGGAGAGGTTCCGCCTCCGTTGCTTCACGGCGGGCTTGCGAACGTGAGGCCCTTTGCGGAGAGGTACCGCCTCCGGCGCTTCGCAGCGGGCTCGCGAACGTCAGGCCGTTCGTGGATAGGTACCACCTCCGGGGCTTCGCGGGACCGTGATGCTCGGGGGTGCTTCGTGTCGGGGCTTCGCAAGGCAGCGTGCATGGCTTCTTTTCGTCCCTTCCTTTCGTGCAATATTTTGGCGCCAACATACTTATTAAACCAAAAATGTACTAAGAGCATTACAAGAATACTCATAGTGGTAGCACCTGAGGAGTTGAGTTCACGGTAGAGATGGGTTCGCAGAGGAGGAGGGATTCGCAATAGAGGTAAGGTTCGGCAGCTGAGGTGGGGTACACATAGAAGAGCTTCATGGTGGAGGAGAGATTCATGGCGGAAGAGGAGGGATTTGCAGCGGCATGAGTCAGCGATGGAGGAGGAGTACGAGGGATTCGCGGTGGTGGAGGAGGACTTCGTGACGGTGGTGTCAAAGGAGGAGGAGGCGGCAGTAGAGGAGGAGGAGGAGGATGAGGAGGAGGAGTCAGCGGAAGAGTTTGGCTTCTGCGAGAACTTGAGTCATCCAACAGGCGGAGGAGACTGTTAGGGTTTATTTATAGAATTAGGTAAACCTTTTATCAGTGCTATCTAAAAAATGATGATAAAGGTATGTTTTATCAGCACTAAAATGGAAATCATTGATAAAACATGTCTTTATCAGTGGTAACAAAATGCTGATAAACGACGTCTTTATCAGCGCTAAAATTTTTGAGCCAATAAAGGCCAATCTTTATCTGCGCTAAAAAAGCACAGATAAACTATAATGATAATAAATTATTTATATTTTTATATATATTTATAAAATTATATGCATAATAAATAAATAAATAATTATTTATAATAATAAATCTAAATAAATAAATATTTATTTATATTTAAATATTTAATAAATATATATTTATTCATAATTTTAAATTAATAATAAATATATTTATTATATTTATAATTATATGTAATTAATATATTTATTATAATTTTATAATTATTTGAATATATCTCTATTTATTTAGAATTATATTTGTATATATTTATTATAATTTTATAATTATTTAATAACTATAAATTTATATATATTTATTATAAATATATATTTATTATAAATATATATTTATTTCATATTTATTATAAATATATATTTATTACATATTTATTATAAATAGATATATTTATTACATATATATTTTAATTTTAGTCATAAATATAGATAAATTTATATATTTATTTAAATAATTATGAAATTAAAATAAATTTATTAATTATATATAGTCATAAATATGAATAAATAAATATTAATATATATATATTTAAATACTTATGAAATTAAAATAAATATATTAATTAAATATATTTTTTATAATTTCATAATTATTTAAATAAATATATATTTATATTTAAATAATTATGAAATTATAATAAATATATTTATAATAAATATATTTATTATATTTATAATTATAATTATAAATATATATAGTCATAAATATATATAAATAAATAAATAAATAAATAAATAAATATATATTTAAATACTTATGAAATTATAAAAAATATATATAATTAATATATTTATTTTAGTTTCATAAGTATTTATATATATATAAGTATATTTATATTTATGACTATAAATAGATATATATTTATTTATAATTATAATTATAAATATAATAAATATATTAATTATAAACATATTTATCATAATTTCATAATTATTTAAATATAAATATATATTTATTTAAATAAATATGAAATTATAAAAAATATATATAATTAATATATTTATTTTAATTTCATAAGTATTTATATATATATATATATATTTATGACTATATATAATTAATATATTTTTTTAATTTCATATGTATTTGAATATATATATATATATATTTATGAATAAAAATAAATAAATATTTATTATAATTATAATTATAAATATAATAAATATATTTATAATAATTTTATAATTATTTACACACACACATATATACATCTATTTTTTATAATTATAATTATAAATATTTGTATATATGTATAAATATTTGTATATATTTATAAATATATTTCTTCAATTATATATATTTATAAAATTATAATTATTATAAATATATTTATTACAATTTTCTAATTATTTAAATAAATAAATAAATATATTTATAATTATAATTATAAATAAATATATGTATATAATTATAAATATATTTATATGTATATATAAATGTATATTAATATATAAATATATATATTTATAAAATTATAATAAATTTATTTGTTGTAATTTTATAAAAAATGTATATATAATTATTAATATAATAAATATATTTATCATTGAAAAAAAATATATTTATAATTATAATTATAAATAAATATATTTAAAAGCTATATATATAATTATAAATATAATAAATATATTTATCATTTAAAAAATTATTGTAATTTTATAATTATATATATATATAGTTATATATAATTATAATTATAAATGTATTTTAAAAAGTAATTATATATAACTAAATATTAATAATTATAAATATAATAAATATATTTATTATTTAAATATATTTACCGTAATTTTAAGTATTTATGAGAACATAATAACTTCATGAGAACATGAATGAATCATATACACTGAGTAAAGTATAGATCTCATAAAAAATGAATCATCATATATATGGACAAAATGAATAATAATGAGGGTGTATTGTATAAATGAACAATCATAATGAATACATAACATATGAATGTCAATTATATCCACGCATCAATTGACCAAATTCATTGAAAACATATATTTATTTAAATATATATGTATATATATTTATAATTATAAATATAAATATACATATTTAAAAAGTATTTATATATAATTATAAATATATATAGAAAGTATTTATATATAATTATAAATATATAATTATAAATAAATAAATATATAAATTTAATATATATAATATATATATTTATTATTTAATTAAATTTATTATATATATATTTGAATTATTTAAAAATATATATTAATTATAAAAATGTGTTTTTTATTCTATGTATACAAATAAATATTATTTTTGAATATAAATATAATAATTTTATATAAATTAAGAATATTTTTATAAAAAATGTTTATCAACACTAAAAACAGTGCCGATAAATCTTTCATTTATCAGCGCTAAAAAAAGCGCTACTAAAGGATACACCTTTATCATTGTTTTTTTAGTGCTAATAAAGGGAAGATTTATCAGCACTTTTCACTAGTGTTGATAAAGGCCTCTTTTTATCAATGCTTTCTGCTTAGCACTGATAAAAGATGATGTATCCCTTGCCTAGATCAGTGGTAGTGGGGTGTAAAAACCCTTTTATCAACCAATGGATGACCATGCATAAATCTAATTATTTTCCTTATCATTATTGATCCAGGATGACCCAAACAATCATTCCACACAATAAATGTATCATGGTTGGTAAAATACTAGTTTACCATGTTTGATTCGATTATACAAATATTGACAAATTACAATCTGGATAGAAGTCTCAAAATCTTCTCTTGAATCAATTAGTGCTCATTATCAATGCTTGTTATATAGAGGTATTCAACACCTCCTTCATCCATTGTCTCAATGTGATATCCATTAGTTCAAATGTCTTTAAAATTTAGAGAATTGCATTGAGTCTTGGGTGAAAACAAAGGATTATTTATCATAATCTATGTACCACCAGGTAGTCATATTATTGCTCTTTTAAAGCCTTTGATTAATTGTACACTACCGATTAATGTACACACATGAGCACTCCCCATTTTAATGGTGATAAAATATTTCTCACATTTAAGAATTTTGTGCATCGTTGTACTATCGATGATGCAAATATATTTATCATGGAAATTATTCCCGACAGATCAATTTATATCATCCATTTCTATTAAATAAAATAAAACATACATATAAGGAATAAAATAAAATAAACAAAATGAAACCTGCGATATTTAAAAATATTAAAAAAACCCAAAAAACATAGTTTATTTCCACCATGAACATACAAAAATCAAAGTTCAGTTCTATCATGATCATTCACGCTTGATCAATATTATCTTCACCTTCAGGATGTACAAAATAATCAGAAATACAAAAGTTTTAAATATCATCATCATATTTCAATGCCTGATCAATTGCTTCGACATTATTTTCCTTCCCATTGAATGATTGTTGATAAATACCAACAAAATGATTTGGCGTACGACAGGTATGTGACCAATGACCCTTCATACCACATCAAAAACAATTACATTCATTGTTCTTTGCTTTCTTCATTTGTGGTTGTTCATTATTGGACTACTTCTGGTGGTTCCCTTTCCTATTCCCATTTGGTGTATGACCACCTCAAGCAAATAAATTTTCTCAACCTCAATTACGTCGATTTATCCCATGACCTTGATTAAAAGCAGTCACATTCGCTTTAGGGAATGCAACCACACTAGTAGGTTGAGATTCACGATTTCTCATTAGAAGTTCATTATTTTGTTCAGAAATAAGAAGGATAGAAATTAAATCATAGTATTTTTTAAAACATTTCTCATGATATTGTTGTTGTAGAATGAAATTTTAGGAATGGAAAATAGAATAGGTTTTTCCAACATCTCGGTATCAGTGACAATATGTCCACATAATTTTAGTTTCAATGTTATTTTAAACATAGTGGAGTTGTATTCACTAACCGATTTATAATATTGGAATCGTAAATGACTCCAATAAAACCTTGCGCTTGGTAATATTAAAAGTTGGGGGTGATCATACCACTCCTTGAGATTCTTCCATAACACCAAAGGATCCTTAACCATGAGGTACTCATTCTTTAGATCCTCATGGAGGTGATGGTGGAGGAATATTAGGGCGCAAGTATGGTCTTGAGTGGTAGTGGGATTCCCAACTTTAATTACTTCACCAAGGCTATTTGCATCAAGGTTCATCTCCACATCCAGAATCATTGGAAATTAATTCTTCCCAGAAATGTCAAGAGGGGGAAATTCATACTTCACAATATTCACCATGGAAAGTTTATCTTACCAGTTTGACTAACCGTTTTACTTGGAAGAACTATCATGTTGATAACATGTTATAAAACCAGTCAATTAAAGGTGAAATGAAACAAAGTGTATAATAATGTCAGATGTTCTAGATGACAATGGCGAAGTAAATCATCTTAATCACAATAGAAAATAAGAAAAGAGAAACAACACAAGTATAAGTCCAGTCAAAATATCACACCAATTTTATTAACATGTCACCGTATTTATAGAGTAAAAATGGCATGATGCAATGGTCAAAATTAATTCATACGAATCAGATCCAATGGTGGGAATACAAATGGGTTTTTCTATATGAAAGAACTTATTGGGAAATGAATAGACTTCATTAATTATGATTTTATGACACCCACACAATTCATGAGAATTTATAACACACTACAAATTCACATCCATAAAAGGTATCTTTACTAGGTGTATGAAATGATAAAAATGATTTTTATAACGCTGATAAAAGATATAATTTATTAAAAACAATTTATATAATAATAAATATTCTAATTTAATATATAAATATAAATCCATTGATATAGATATAATATATTTTCTAACATATGATTTATAAAATACTAAATATCTATTTAAACTTAATATATAATATATTTTGTGAAATATGATTTATAAATTAATTAAAAATTAATATTAATTAAAAATTTAATATTTTTTATTGATTAATAGACATTTAATAACAATTTTTTAATAGAAAAAAAATGAAAAATTAATTAATATCTTAAGATAAGTTTTAAAAAGGTCATGGAATTTAAACGAACATTTCTTTTGATTCAAATGTCTGTTTGGTTAGTAAAAGATGTTAAATGGAAGGTTTTAAAGAGATGTATGATTTTTGGTATCATTTTTCCCCACACCTCATTTTTTTATTTATCATAAAAGGTTTAGAAGGCCTCTAAAATTGAGTTTTTAGTTGGAATGTCATATTTTTTGAACATTTGATGAGATTTATGTAGGTTCGAGAAAAAATGGTATGTAGGGTGGGGTGGGGTGGGGGGATGAATTTCTTTTTAATTTTTTTAAAATGATAATATAAAATAAAAATGAATATAATGCCAACATTTGATTTAAGAATAAAATAATCAAAGTAAAGAGAGTGAGTAGAAAATAAAACTTTCAGCATAACAGAAAATAAATTGTTGAAATTAAAAAGGAACACTTTGATAAAAGAGTTCGAAAATACCTCAAGAATGAGACCCTATGTCCCCTCCCCTTAAAAAGGTTTTGGAGGGTTATATTTCTCCATTATTTTTAATAGAAACCAATAACCAAAAGGTGGAATGGAAAGAATCTATGGGTTTTAATAGAAACCAATAACCAAAAGAAGTCCTTTGGTTTTAATGGAATACAAGAACCAAGAACCCTCAATTTAATAGTGGGGAACACCTATAAATAAGAATATGAGAAGATATAGGTATTATTTTAAAAACTGATGTGACCTTTATTTCATGTATTTTTTCACATCACTTTTGTGTTTAAATTATGTTTTTAATGGTAAAATATCCCTTAAATTATTTAATTTATATGTTTTGGTAAAATTTCAATTAATTTTATAATTCAATGAATTGTTTTTATAATTTATGTTTTTTTGTTTCACGTGTGATTTTTTTTGATTTATGTATATAGTATTTAATTGCGATGTTTATTTTAAGATTATAATTTTTATTTCTCGTTATTTAATTTTGTGTTCTATTTGGTTAATTTCATTATTTGTCTTTATTTTAATATATTAATTAGTCAATTTAAATTTAGTTTATAATTTAACAAATTTAATGAATTATTAATTTTTAACTTTAATTTATAGTTTAATTCATTATTAATTTTAATCCTGATATGTTTTTAATTAATTAATTAATGATTTAAACCAATTTAAATGTATTCAAGTTTACTTTGAAAATTTTATATTATTTATTTTGAAAATTTGAATTTATATTATTATTTATATTTATATATATAAATTTATTTATATAAATTTATTTGATGGATTATTTTTAATTTAGTTTACGTTTTTATTCTTTTTGTAGTTGCAGCTAGTTTACATAGCCAATTAGTTACGTAGCCAAATTACATGATGATACATAGCTATTTTACAGCACACTCACATACCTAAATATGGAGGGAACTTGTAATAGAATTCTACATAGCCTAATTTATATGATTCCCACATAGCCAATTTGGCTACTGGATTCCATATATCCTATTTTCATATCCAAATTAGGATAGCCTCATGTATCAGAAATATAGATAGAATCCGAATCAAGTTAACCTTCCAGAAGAAGAAGAACTTGAGTTGAGCACCATCAAAGGACCATTTTGAGTTTGGAAAACTAGAATCAAACCGAGGAGAAGCCGAAGGCTACTGAAGTTGAAAACTGAACTCTACATTTTTCGAAAAGGATAAATCTAGGGGACCCAAGAAAAACTATTTTTGAGCTCCATGGTAAAGATGATCGATCCTATGCCATCACCAAACTAAATAGTTGATTCATGATCTCCAAGATCGATCAAAAAATAGAAAATACCATGAAAGATCACCCATGAAACTGTTGATCTATAAACCTCCACTAAACATGAGATAAAGAAGAGGACTAAATCACATCCTTTTAGATTCATTCCAAATCATTGAAGTTTGTTTAACATGGATCTTGGGTTCTATTTATTTGTTGAGGGGTCTTCTCTCCACCAAGATTTGAGGTAAAGAAGCTTGAATGAAGTCGATGATCAAGGATGAGACTTCCAGATTTGGGGATCATAGCTCAAGAATCAATATTCTTGACATGATCTAAAGAAATTAAAAAGTCCTTTGTAATTCGGGAATACTGTTGAAATTTGAGGATTTTCGAATTGATCGATATAATCGATATTTAGTTTTCAAATGAGTGTGTTGAGGAATAATACCCACTTATTTTGAGATCTTGGAACCTATTTTCAAAGTGGATTCATTTATTTCAGTGTTTTTTGGTTGAACTTTTCATGGATTGTAGAGTTTTTCTATTTAAGTCGAAGGGATTTCTTCCATTAATTTTTTTGATCACCACGAAATAAGAATATGATCATGCATTTCTTGGTTAAATTACCGAGTGAGTCTGTAGAGTGGTTCAATGCTAAAGGTGGAAGAAGTTCCAGGGTGGAATGTTCAACTTGTCATCTAAAATAATTACCTTCCTTCAAAAGTAGACGAATCATTGTTTTTTAAGGTCATTGTTTGAATTTTAAGTTGGATTTAATGAGGAGATATTTGTATTATACCACTAAGAGTGCCAAAAAAATTTCCATATTCAAGTAGTGATTTTTTATGTAGGATTTTTTTCATGCATCACATGAAGAAGGAGGTGGGCATGATGAAGTTTCCATATGGATGTGTTCCTATCACGTATTTTCTTTGTAAACATTTATTTTATTTTCTTTTCATTAAATAAGTCATGAAGATTTTTTAGGCAAGGCAAGGGGACTTCATAATTTTATTTTCCACTTTTATCTATCTTTTCTCTATATTTATTATTATTTTATCTCTTATGTATTTTATCATTTTGTTAATAAAATTGTTTTTTTGTTCATTTTTATACTCATTTTTTGATCTCCTACCTCCAGAAATGGAGGAATAATTCATGGAACGTATTCTAAGAGCTGGATCTCAAATCTTACAGGAGACTGAGTATCTTTTCGATCATCGAATTCTTTTTCACTTTTGGTAAATTTCAAGCGCAATGTGAGGAGATGCAACTACACACTCATTCATAGGATATTTTTCTACTTTCTTCTTATCTTTTATTCCCCTTGAAAATTTATAATGATTCAAAAGAGTGGTTTTCTAATTTAATGATATTGCGATGATTAATTTTTCATGAAAGAAATTATGTTAGGATATGATATGAGTTTTTGATTCATTTCACCATTAGTAGAGCTCTCATAGGAATGAGTAAATTTTGCATATGATTGTTTATTATTTGAGGATCGATCAGATGCTGATTGGAATTGAGTGTTGGTGATTTTATTCTTTTTAGTTCAGTGATAGGTAGTAGAGTGGATTAAATTAGAACTAGTTTGTTCTTACTGGGGTTTTATCCTCTTTTTATCCTTCTATTTTCCCCTTGTATTTTACTAATCAATTCAATTTGGAAATGGGAGTATTTAATTTAATTATTAAAGAAAATCTTGATATTTTATGTAAGGTCAAGGTTCCTCAACTATTTCTCTCACCTTCTTTGTACTTCAATAATGATATTCAATCAAAATAGGAGGTGGTTCCATTATTTAACATTGAAAAATTTGTCTTTGAACAAGAAGATTTTGTTGCTGGTTTAGAGAACCAGTATATGAGTAAACACACTGGGATGAAACACATGTGGTGGTTTCTAAGCAAAAATCTATATCCACCAAGTGATTGAGGATGAACCAAAGTATGTATAGGAATGAAAAGTATAAATAAAATACCTCTTGGTGGGTTAAACCCAATATTATATTATTACTCTATTTTTAGTTTTTGTTTTGTTCTGTTTTTATTTAATAAATGTTTGAAGTTTCTTTTGTAGGAAAATAAGACAACAATACTTTCCACAACGATACAACCTATATAGAGTAACATCTTTCCCACCATGAAAGAAACAGGTAATATCATTCTACCCTTAATTTTAAAAGTGTATAAATTGTTATCGCATGCTTAAAATTAAGTGTGGGGAAGGATATACATTTTTTTCTACTCCTGAATTTTTTATTGCTGAAATAAATGTCAAACATGTTACAAATTAATTTTTCATGAAAAATACATTATGTTGTTCATAGAGAATTAAGGAATTTACATTATAAAGTATGCATTTTTATTATCGTGGTGAGTATATTATTTCATTATGTTGAATCATAAATTCAATGTTTTTCAATGATCAATAGGAGCTACTAGTTAGAGTAACTTGAATCGAACTCACAAAACATTTACTCTAGTTTTAGCTTGTTTGAACTTAAAAATTCAGGTATTTAATTCTTATCTTTTTTAATTTTGTATGAGTTTTAAATTTAGAATACTAGGATGAATTTATCAATTTAAAAAATGGGAGGTGTCTCATAATGAAATTCAAATAATAAATCTTCTAATCAGGGGAGAAATAGTTTAAATTCTGCTACTTTTATTTTTCTTTTTATTCAATAAAATATACTGCTTACTGCATGGGGTGTAATAAATAATTGTCTAGATCATATTTAAGAGATTTACATGTTTAATTCATTGTCTAAAACATTATATTAATTTCTTATAATTTATAGTATTTGATTGCTAAATTTCTTTCCTTGCATGCTCTTCTTGGTGCCTTATTGACTACCTTTTTGAAATTCAAAGTGTAGCATGTAGCTTATCTAAAAATTCTTTATTAGTGTGCTTGAATTGATAAGTAGTAACAATTTGGTGTTCTTGTGCATGTTGTTATTGTAGTTGTTTTGTGGAAAAATAATTTTTGAGCTATCTTGTGACCCTTAAACATGACTCATTCACTACTAAATTGAATATCTTTTTGAATCTACACTTTTAAATTGTTTCCTCCCCCCTTTATATTAAAAAATGGGGACATTTTTGGGTTATAAGTATGGGGGAGGGGTATTTTAATTCTTTAAACTACAATTCATTGATATTTGATAAAAAACCATTAAAATTATTCTAAATTGTGAGTTTTTAAGTATTACTTACAAATTTTCAATGGGTGAATTTTTTTTATCAAAGTTGAAGGTTGTGAAGCCACTTTTAGGAGGTTAATATTTATTAACTCATGGATTCAATTGGGAAAATCATTTCTCTTTCCCTATTGAAAAATTAATTTTAGTAAAATACTAGGATAGTATCATACGATTATTATTTATATTGAAAATTTTAATATGCATTTAACTCCAAAGATATGCTTCCAAATGGAATGAAAATCCCAATCAAGGTTGAACTCATTATTTCATCCTCTTTAATTATTTATTATTTATTCATCAAACCATTAGACGAGTTATTTATTCCACCAATAAATTTTCAATCCACCCCATCCAATGGTGTGTCTATTTATTATGATCTCTTAAATTATGTGAGTCTGTTCACCTGGAGGTAAAGAGAAGTTTGTAATTTCAGTTGGATACAAATTGATGTTTGTTAAATTCTATTTAAAATTTTCAATTTAATTCATTTTTTAAAATATTAAATGATTTTATGATAAATAAATTTAATTTTAGGGGGCATTCATATTTATTACTTGAGAAAATCCATAAGGGAGAATCAATATAGAAATAAATTCTAAGAAGCATTTCGACTTTTCTATTTTGAGATTTATTTCCTCCCATTGAATTTGACTAAGGATTGATTGAAGAAAAACAATGTCTTAAGTGTGGGGGAATTAATTTTAATGTTTTAAACTTTAATTCATTGATAGACCATAAAAACCCTTATTTTTTTTTTAAATTGTGAGTTTTTGGGCATTACATAAAAATTTTCACTGGGTGAAATTTTTTCTCAAATTTGAAGGCCATAAAGACACTTTTAAGAGGTTAATATTTATTACCTAATGAATTAAATTGGGTAAATAATTTCTCTCACCCTCTTAAAAAATATTTTTCAATAAAATATTGGGAGAGTGTCATATTATTATTATTTATTTTTAACTTTTTAATATGAATTTAACTTATAAGATATTCATACAAATGGACTATAAAATGAAAATACTAATCCAGATTAAACTAATTATTTTATCCACAGTCATTGTTTATTCTTTATTCATCAAACTGTTGGATGAGTTATTTATTCCACCAATAAATTTTCACTCCACCCTATCCAATGGCATGTCTATTTATTATGAGATATTAAATTATGTATTTATGTTAAACTGGAGGTAAAGTGAAGTTTAGACTTTCAGCTAGATGAAAATTGATGTTTGTTAAATTATATTCAAAATTTTCAATTTAAATCATTTTTGTAAAATAGTAATCGATTTCTTGATGATGAAATTTAATTTGAGTGGGTATTCATATTGACTACTTGAGAGAATCCATAAGGGAAAATTAACATGGAAATCAATTCTTAGTGGAATTTCAGCATTTCCATTTTGAGATTTGTTTACTCCATTGAATCTGATTAATGATTACTTTAGAAAAAACATATTAAGTGTGAGGGAATTTGATGTGGGATTTATTTCATGTATTTTACCACATCACTTTTGTGTTTAAAGTTATTTTTAATGGTAAAATATCCCTTAAATTAGTTAATTTATGTGTTTTGGTTAATTTTCAATTAATTTGATAAATTAATGATTTTTTTTCTAATTTATGTTTTTATTCAAGTGTGGTTTTTTGAGTTATGTATATATTATTTAATTGTGATGTTTTTTTTAAGATAATAAATTGTAATTGTCATTATTTAATTTTGTGTTCTGTTTTTTTAATTTCATTATTTGTCTTTATTTTAATAGATTAATTAGTTAATTGAAATTTAATTTATAATTTAATGACTTTAATGAATTATTAATTTGTAGCTTTAATTTTTAGTTTAATTCATTATTAATTTTAATCATAGTTTGTTTTTAATTAATTTTTTAATTATTTAAAGTAATTTAATTTTATTTAAGATTATTTTCTAAATTTAAAATTAGTTTTTTTGGAAATTTGAATATATATATATATATAAATTTACTTATATATATATTTCTTTGATGGATTATTTTTAATTTATTTTATGTTGTTGTTCTGTTTGAAGTTGAAGCAGGTTCACATAGCCAATTATTTATGTATCCAAATTACATGATGCTATATAGATATTTTTTAGCACACCCACATACCCAAATATGGAGGGAACTCGTAAGGGAATGATATATAGAAAAATTTCTATGATTCCCAAATAGTTGATTTTCCTACCAAATCCCACATATCCAATTTTCATATCCAAATTTGGATAACCTCGCGTATTCGAAATTTATATGGAAAATGAATCGAGTTCACCTTACATAAGAAGAATAACCCAGGATGAGCACTATCAAAGAAACATTCTAAGCTTGGAAAACCAGAATCAAACTAAGGAGAAGATGAAGGCTTGTGAAGTTGAAAACTGAACCCTATTTTTTTAGAAGGATAAATATAGGGATTGAGAGAATCCATGGTTGAGATACAAAATAAAGATGAATGAGCCTGTGACTTATCCAAATCAGATAGCCGATTCACAATATCCTAGATCAAATGAACCACCAATAACCACCATGGAAGAACACCCATGATCTGCTGCCCTCCGCTGAACTTGAGGTGAAGGAGAGGATTGAATCACACCCTTTTATATTCATTTGAAATTGTTGAACCTTTTTTACCATGGACATGGGGTTCCATTTCATTATTGATTTGTGTAATGTATTGAGGTCTTCTATCTATAGATCTTTGATGTGAAAGAGATTGATCGAAGCCAATGATCAAGGAAAATGATTCTATATTTGGGGATCAGAGCTTGGGAATCCTTATTCTTGACAAGATCTGAAGAAATCCAAAAGTCCTTTAGACTTCAGGAATACTATTGACATTTGAGGATTTTTGAACAGACCAGTATAATTAATATTGAGGGATTGGATGAGCATGTTAAGAAATAAACCCACTTAGATTGAGTGCTTGACACATGTTTTCAAAGTGGAGTAATTGATTTTGTGTTTTTTGGTTGAACTTTTATTGGGTTTCAAGGTATTTCTATTTAAATCAAAGGGATTTATTCTATTTGATTATTTTGATCACCTTAAAATAGGAATATTATCATATATTTCTCATTTAAATGACTGAGTGAGTTTGTAGACAAGTTCAGTGCTCAAGGTTAAAGAAGTTCTAGGGTGGAATGATTAACATGTCAGCTAAAATAATTACCTTCCTACAAAAGTAGATGAGTAATTATTTTTTAGGGGAATTTTTGGAATTTTAAGCTGGACTTATTGAGGTGATATTTGTAGGCTACCAATGGACTAAAGATTTCTGAAAAAAAAGTCTAGATCCGAGAAGTGACTTTTTATGGAGAAATATTTTATTGCATCACATGAAGGAGGTGTACATAGTGAAGTTTCTATGTGGATGTGTTCCGCTCACCTATTTTCTTTATAGTGAATTGTCTATAGTCATGGGAAGGAACCCCCAGTAATTATATTTTCTCTATTTTCTATCTCTCCTATATTTTTTCATTTTGTAAATAATATTGTTTTTTTGTTCATTATTCTTCTCATTATGTGATCTAATACCTCCAAAAATGGAGGAATAACTCACAAAATTAGTTCCAAGAGCTGAAGCTTGAAGCTTACAGGAGATCGAATATCTTTTTGATCATTTTATTCTTCTTCACTCTTGGTAAATTTCAAATGTGAAGTGAGGAGATGTGACTAAAAACTCATTCAAAAGAAAATTATCTACTTTATTATTATATTTTTTGATTTTTACTCTTATTGTACTTGAAAATATACAAGGATTAAAAATATAGGTTGTCTGATTTAATGATCTTATGATGATTAATTTTTCATGGAAGACATTATGTGAGAATGTGATTTTAACTTATGTTTCATTTCACAATTAGGAGAGCGCTCTTGTACAAGAATAAATTATATATATGATTGTTCACTATTTTAGGAGAGAGGATTTTGTATCAAGAAATTTAGCACACATAGAGTGGAATTGAGTGTTGATGATTTTCTTTTTTCTTTTCCAGTGATAGGAAGTATAATGGATTAACATGGAATTGGTTTGTTCTCACTGACATTTCTCCTCCTCTTTTGTTTCTTTTTCTCTTCTTTTTTTTCCCACATTTTCATTTTCTCTTCTTCTTAGTAATCACTATTTCATTTTATCTTTTACTTATTTTGAAGCAGATAAAAAAATAAAAATATTTTAGAAGATTCACTGAGATAAACACACTACCTCCTTGAGACTGACCTCAAGGTTAGCCATTATGCTATATATTGGTAGAATTATAAATATATCTTTGATAGTTAAAATTACAAGCTATAGAAAACCCTTTATAAAGAATTAAACTATCTCTCTCAAGAATATTTAGAAGAAAATGAAATACTGAGAGTGATAGAAAAATTAAAAGAGGAAGATCCTTTAAGAAAATACAACAAGAGAGAAATTGGACCAAAGAAAAGAGCCTAATAGAAATTGGATTGAAGTTGTTAAAGCCCAATTTTCATTTTGATAAATTGAAGAGCTTGGTTAATCCTTTAAAAATCACATCATTGATTGATTTAGAAGAAATTAGTTGTTTTAGAGGACCATTCTTCAGATCCCAACCTCTAAATTCCCTATTTACAGCCTTTATATTTGGGGATAAACTTCTAAAATTATAGAGTTATTTAGGATACTTGATGTCATAGGAGACCATATTAATGAGATTTTGACTATAATAAATGAAGGTGTTTACTACATGATCAAACTATTTCATAATGTGAATTTATAGGTCACTGCATGAACATATTTATTCTATAAAATCTAAAATCCTCTTCGATTTATTCATGGAATAAAAGAAGAATCATGACATGAAATAGAGTTTTATAGTAGTAAACACTGTCCCTAATCCCCATGAAAATCATTTTCAATGTGAACTAAAATCCCTTGGTGAACATTCATGACATGAATAAGGTTTCATTATGTGAGGTATTTAATTATGATGTAAAATTACTAAAAAAAACTCAAATAAAGGTTAGAAAACACATTAAGTGATTTTGATCATAAAAACTCATTAGACGTTCAAGAATCTTCCCCCTTTTGATGATCAAAAACACTAATTTAAAATTAAAATAAAAGATAAGAGATAATAAGAAGATGAAATAGTATAGGTAAAGGATAATAGATTTAAAAACACTATTTTTATGAAATCTTAAGTCTCCCCCTTGAAATAGGATCCTTCTGTTAGAGATCTTTATCCTTTTTGAAACTTTTAGACTTTTCTCGCCCTTAAAATTATTCCTTTCTCATTCATAAACATTTTTATCCCCCAATAAAAATTTAAACCTTTCTCCCTCTCCATGATTAGAAAAAAACACTTATAAAGAATTTTTTTAAATAAATAAGAGAGAAAACATGCATAATATAATCAAAGTGTCCATAAAAAACATGATTTTTTAAAATTTGGACAAGATATTTAAAAACAAGAAAACAAAATATTTTAAAAAATAATCTTTCTTTAAAAATAAAAAACATAGACAATAAGAGATAAGAAAAATAAATAATATCATTCCATTAATAAATCCCCTTTAATAAAATTAAAACATTCAAAAGCAAGGGGTTCTATAAAGATATCAACAAATTAAATATCCATGCTAATGTATTCTAACATAATATCTTCATTTTGAAAGCAATCTCTCAAAAAGTGATCTTATATATCAATGAGATTAGTGCATTCATACTGAACAAGATTTCTATAGATGTTTATGGCACTTGAACTATCAAATTTAATAGTAACATCAATAAATTTTAGCCCAAAATCTAAGAGTATCTGTTTCATCCATATAATTTGGCCACAAAAACTACCTGTGACTATATATTATTCTTTTGTTTTAGAAAGAGAAATTGAATTTTTCTGTCTTCTACTCCTAAAGATTAAGGATTATCTAATAAGGTGACAAGTACCAATTTTAATTTTCCTATCTATTTAACATCTACCAAAATAAGTATAAAAAAATTGAATGATTAAAATATGTTTCTTTAGTATAAAATTAACCATGATTTATAGAACCTTTTAAAAAATGAAAAATCCTTTTAAGAGTTTGAAATGTGATTATTTAAGATTATCTTGAAAATGAGTGGAAATACAGACACTAAATGTAATGTCTGGCTAGGTAAAGTAAGGTAAAAAAGACTCCCAATCACACTCATATAAACCTTTTTGTCAACTTATTTATTAGATTCATACAAATTTATCTTATAAAAAATAATCATAGGTGTATTTATTTCTTTAACATGATCTATAAAAAAAATTCATAAGTTCATTAGTGTATTTTCTTTGTCTTAGAAATTTGTCTTCCTTATTTTGAGAGATTTGAATACTAAGAAAGAATTTTAAATCACCCATAAATCTCATTTCAAATTATTTTCTCATAATATTTGAAAAATTATTACAAAGAGATTCTTTTTTGATCCAAAAATTATGTCATTAACATATATTTTGATGATTAAAATATCATTAATTTTTTTTTGAAATTTTTTTTGAATTCACTTTTCCCATTTTAAAATAATTTGATAAAAGAAAACTGGTCAACCTTTTATACCAATCCCAAGGGTCTTGTTTTAAACTATATAAATATTTGGTTAACCTGAAAATAGAATTTGGACATTTTTGGATTTTTAAAATTGGGTGGTTGTTCCACATAACATTATTAGAAATAAAACCATTTAGAAGATAACTTTGAACATCTATTTGAAAAAGTTTTAAAGTAATAAGGGTGAAAAATGCCTATAGGATTGTTATGTATTCTTACTGAGAAACAAGTATAAAGACTTCACCATAATCAATTATTTTTTCTTTATTATAGCCTTTGGGTATGAGTCTATCTTTTTTATATTCGATTTTAACTTTACCATTTAATTTATTTCTAAAAACCTATTTTGTAACAATAAAAGGACGACCATTAGGCCTTTCAACATGATTCCATACATTATTATCTTAGAATTGGTTTTACACTTCTTCTTATAAAAACCCATGTTTCATCATTAATAGAATCATTAAGGTTTTTAGGTTCTAGAAAAGAAATAGAATAATGATGATCAACTTCTTTTAAGACAAAACTTCTAGTATGAGTATCAGCTTTCAAATCATCCATAATATTTTCCAAGGGTTGGTCTTTAGATTTTTTCGAATATTTAGGCAAAGGGCTATAATAAGATTAAATTTTTATAGGATTTATATGAAAATGATTTCTATTCAAAGTCAATGATTCATGGATATACATAATATAAAATTGGGATGAAGGTTTAAGAATATTTTTATTGAATTTGATATAAATAGAATCTTTTACAGATTCGTTTATTTTATTTAAGAATCAATAGGATTTACTTGATTTTGAGTACCCAATAAAGATTCCTTTATTAGATTTTAGATCAAATTTCCCTATATTTTCTTTAGTGTTAAAAATATTACATTTAAATCTAAACACTTTGAAAAATAAAACTTTTGGAATTTCATTTTTACAAAGTTCATAAGGGGTATTTTTGAACAAGTTTCTTATGAGGATATAATTTATGATATAACAAGAAGTATTGATCACCTTGGCCCAAAAGTATTTTGTGATCTTGAAATTATTTAAGAGGGACCTTTATAGTGACCGATACTTAACATACATAGATATTACATCATTTTTGATGAATATTAAGAAAATTATAAACGTAAATTCTTGAGGATCATAATAGTTTATTGTATTTGGAAACATGGAACACATTATTATAATTTGGTGAATGATCTTAAATATCTCCATAAATATCTTCCCCTTTAATACTCCTACTTAAAAACCTTTCTTCATAATATGGGGAAAGGAAACATAAGAAAGGGGTGAGCTCATATGCTCAGTATAGGTAAACAAGGAGATATATAAGCATAATAATCAGTATAAGGGTATGAGAACATGATCTTATAATTAGAAGATCATACCCTGTATATCAAATATCACAGTCAAGAGTCATGTAATAAGGATTTAAATTTCATAAGACATGAATTATAAGTTAATCGAGAGCATAATCTATGAAATCATAAAAAAATAACAAGACATGGGATTGTGGAATACAACTTATATTATAACATTGTGAATATGTATAAAGAGAAATAGGTTTACTCATTAAGTTAAGGACATGAAATCAGGCCCTCACATAAACTTATGGACGTGTAACCAGGTCCATGAATAACTTTTTGAACATGTAATCAGGTTTATGATTTTTTTTGAACATGTAATATGGTTCACACATAAAATTATGGATATACAATCAGGTCCATACATATCATTGTGAACATGTAATCATGTTCTTGTATAACATTATGAACACATAATATGGTTCACTCATAATTTTGTGAATGTGTAATCAAGTTCATGCATAAACTTATGGAAATGCAACGAGGTTCATGCGTAACATTGTGAACATGTAATCAGATTAACACATAACATTATGAACATGTAATCTGGTTAACACATAACTTAGTGAACATGTAATTTGGTTCACACACCACATTTATACTCATGATTCATCCATTTTTACCCCATTCATTGGAGGGATATATAGGTCCTACCCATCACATAATAAAATTATATATACATGTGCCACAATATTATAAACAATAATTATATCACAACCCATGTAATGAAATGTGCATAATAAACATTTCATCATATCATTAACCATGGAAAAGAGATAGGTATCATAATAATTTCATCAAATCATAACCCATGAAAAGAAGTAGGATTCAAAAGAATATAACCCATGGAAAATAAACTGGTGTAATAGACATCATTATATTAAAACATAAGTTCATGAAAGAATATAAATAGTATTCTTGGATCATATACCCAATAAATCATAAAATATAAAAAGTATGTCATCTTATATGGAGAATTATTTTTAAATATCACATAGAAAGTTTCTTAAGGAAAATATCTATTCTTTGAAAATCCATTTTATAAAACCATTTAAAAAATACTTTTCTTATAAATAAGGATTTAAAATTTCATTTAATTTATTTCTTGAGGAAAATATCTTTTTCTCTTTGAATTTTTTTAAAACTAAATCATTTTTAAAACCGTTATCTTTTAAAATAGATTTGAAAATTTATAAAGGATTTTTGAAAATATTTTGAAAACCTTTTTATTTGGAAACACCTTGAAAACTCAAAAATAAATATTGAACAAATTTTGAAATCCCTTTTCTTTTGAAAATACTTTGAAAAATTAAAAATAAGGCTTAAAATAATTTTGAGAAAATTTTTTCTTGAAAACATATAAAAGGTACTTGAAAACTTTTTAAAAAAATTTCAAACATAAAACATTTTTGAAAACCATTTTTTGAAAACATAGTTTTGAAAGAACACAAATTTCCGACCAAAGAGAGAGATAATTCCAGATTATCTTAAAAAAACTTTATTAATTATATTAAGTTCAAAATACTGGAAAAAATGGTACCATTACATGAAGATATCATTAATATACTGGGGATAGGAAAATTCATGAGTATTCTTAAGAGATGGATTATAAGATTTCATCAATGGAAGCATAATCGTAAACAATCCTGATAAATGATGGGATTGTAGTAATAAACTATTAAAACTTTGGTAACTTTGAATCATACTATATATGATAGAATAAAATTAAATTAAGATTGAAATATCATTAAAGAAATTTATTCATGATATAACATGTCAAAGGGTAGTATATAAACCCCATTGAAAAATATAGGTGCATAACATGACATTTATTTCCAAGAAGGAAAATTGAGACAAACATTACTTCAATGATTTGGTAACTTTTGAACCATAAAATACATTAAATAAATATTATAAAATAGATATTTAAATACCCATAAATTGAAGTATAATAATCATAGAATACATTCATGGTTAGTATATACACTATAAAAAATAAATAAGGGGTGAATAAGCCATGTATCTCACTGGTATAGAAAGTGATATGAGAAAACCCTTACCATAAGTCTTGACTTTCTCTGTATAAATTCTAATCTTCTATATAATAAATATAAGTTTATTATAAATATAACAAAAAACCATATTCCTATATATCATACCATATATGATTCACTTATGACTTTATATTACCCGTTTATTAAAAATTACATTTTAAAGAGATCAAGAGCCTCAACCTAGTTGGTGAGGACTCGAAAAGTGCATCCAAGAGACCTGAGATCAAATCCAAGTAGACACATATTTCTGGGTTACTATAGTATTAATTTAGAAGGTACTATTTGGTAGTATAACAACCATAACTATTCATCCATTTGGGATTTTGGGCCACCGATTTGGTCCTAGGGTTCTTCAAGGCATTCAGGCTACCCAAGGCCTTTAGGTTAGTAAGGATTATGATCCACCTCAAGGCCTTCGGTCCACCTCAAAGACTTCAAGCCACCTTAAAGGCCTTTGGGCCACATAAAAATTATGCTTAAATGGACCATACAGACTCTACAAGGAACAATCCCTATATAAGGATTTAGAGCAGGCACACTCACTAGAGTAGAGCTAACGGACCTGGAAGAATGGGAGGGTATGAAAGTTTCCATCAAGACTATCATGTGCATGCATGAGAAGACTAGTTGAACAACCATGCAAAGGTGGAGAGTCAATATCATGACGTAGATGCTGGGGAGGGGCAGTTTCAAGTAGTTATAGTCTGGATGGATTCCTCTAAGTCCTTTGGGTCACGTAATTTCATAAAGCCTATGGGCCATGTAAGGGTGCCCATTAAACCCTCAAAAGGGTTATTATCAAAAAATGAATAAGAATAAGGCCTTTAGGCCATATCAAAGAAACATTTTGTGTAATAACTTCTTTGTTTATTGTACGTGTTTTGACTTGTTATTCTTGATACTATTACTTGGATCATGATTTACTTATTTAAATAATTTTAGCATGATTTATATATCATATATATTCAGTATGTAAATATTTATAATAATCTATAAAATATAGATATATAAAATGGAATACACAGTTCATGGAGACAGTAGGCCATACGTACACATGAAAACTGTTTCTGTTTTCTTGTTGTATTGAAAGAAAAGTAAATAGAATATATGTATATATATATAATATCATTATATAAGAATTATTATTTTATATATATTTTATAATTTCACTAAAACCATCCTTAATACATTCCATATAAAGTGTGGTCAAATCACATCACTTTGAGGAGGCGATAATCCACACATCCACAAATGAAGTTATCATATTTGAAAAAAATGGAATGCATGAAGGTATGGGTTATATAATGATTCTAGAAGAATAAATATATCATAAATATCATATATATCATATAAAAATAGAGTGTACATCATAATTCCCAACCATGAGTGGTGGTAAAGGAAGAACGAACAACATCATTTTGTGAGGCGATAGTTCTTCGGACACATAAATGGTAAGTTCATTACCAATTAGATGGAAGTGTGTGTAATTTTAGGAATAATCCTAAAAATAAAAACATATTAGTATATTTAGAATAATTAGGTTATTATATAATCATTTAATAAGAATAGTTTAGGGGGTGGAGAATGAAAATAAAACAAAAGATCTTGTGGAAGGATGTTACCTCTTATTTGGGTAATTCATTTTGGTTTGCACCAAAGGAATAACTTGGTTTGCTTTCTACCCAAAGCGAGGCTTCTAGGTTGAGAGGAGGGAAGTTGGGAGATTATTTGGGATGGGTTTATATGAGCGAAATTGGCTTGATATGTGTAAGGAATGGGGATATTTAATGCCTTTTTATAGAGGAGGATGGGTAACGTTCTTGTAAATACCAAAAGATAAACACTATTGGGAGGTCTCCCTTAACTCATGTATTTACAAAATAGAAAAATAATGGGTTTAAGGGTAATTATGATCTATAAAAACCTCCACCAAACAAAAATAAGTGTATTTTTATAATCTTGTTCCTTAACTTTTAAGTTTCATTTTTTTAACATTTTAGTTTTTATTAAAGTAACTAGTTTTATATCCTAAGTAATTTAACCTTTAAGAATAAATTAAAGTGTTATTTATTATAAAATATAGAATCAATGAATTATAAATATTATATATAATTTAATAAATATAAATCCAATTTTTTTTGAAATTAATTATAAAACAAGTGCATGTAACGCACAAAAACACTACTTTAACTCGAACTATGCTAATAATGTTTTTACTATCTATGGGTCAATATATTAATTATAAAAGATCAATTGATACATTAATGAACCATATTTTATATTTAATAATAGAAAAAATCACTTGGAATAATAAATATTTTTTATTAATTTTAAATCATTTAATAAAATATCATTTATTTTAAAATATCATTAATGTGAATTTTGACATTATTTATTTAATTTTAATTTAAAGATATCAAAAAAATATTGGAATTAAAATATAGTATGTTCATAGCTGTGTAACATGATATATTCATCTAAAAAATAATAGAATATAATAATTCATTAGATTTAATTCCCTTCTAAGGCTTTTAGCATCATCTAATTTATTTAAATATTAACTAAATAATCCATGCGTTAGCATTTATTAGGAGTTTAATGTAACTAATTCATCTCTAAAAATTATAGTTAAATTATCACGATATAGAAAAATCATTTAAATTTTAAAATAATTTTTATAACTGAAACTATGTATCTTATTCCATACTCTAAATCTATATAAATGTTAAAGGTAATTATGGTTCTTTTTTTGTCCTTTTATTTAATTAACTTATTATATAGACCATTTTCATGGAATAGTGCCAAAATAACTCATAAAAGTTAAACCAAGAGGGTATATGGTCGAACTATTGGAATAAAATGGATTTTGGACAAGTGTCTAGGTCATTTTGGCCCTTATGTTTAAGGTTTAGTCCCTTATTAAGCTTGATTTTACATTAATCACCGTAATTAATTTTTATTACTTTCACCAATATTTTTAATCAAAAAATAAGTTATCTTATTAGACTATAAATATTATAATGATTAAAACTACGTATGTCTATTTTTCCAAATTCAATTCCCATAAGTGGAAAAATTAAATTTAAAATTAATCCTGCGGACGCTGCGAGATAATGGGGATTTAAGGAGAAAAGTTCAAATGTTTGAATTGTTTTATATCCAATTTCAATGTGAAATTGGTTCCAATGACCTAAATTGGATTAATTTACATAAAATTTATCTAATTAAACTTTATATTCAAATTAAAATATGATTTAAATATATAAATAAATTAGATGAAAAGGCATTTTTAATTAAAATTTCGTAATTTTCACTATTTATCCAAAAATGAAATATTTCAAAAAAATCCCAAAAATTCACTATAAGATGATTTTGAAATTATGAATTCCAATATTTTTTTTATCAAATTAAATTTCTAAATGTTTCTAAAATTAATTTTATTATTGTTCATAGAAGAACATAAAAAGTAGTTCATTTTAGAAAATCGTATTTCAAAACATATAAAGTCTTTACCAAAAATTATATATTTTATCATAAATATGTTTTATTTATATAAAAACATTATAAATAATACTTAAAAATTAGTTATTACTATTCATATTACTATTTTTAATGAATATGTTATAACTATCTCGTTTAAATAATTATAATAATAAAATTCTGTTTCGTAGAAACTAAATGTTGCGTGTAACACAATCCAAGTTAGCATTTCATGTAGCACAAGATTATCTTGGTGTAGCATATAATAAAATATTAACATGGAGTAGCATAAAATTCAATAATAACTTGGTTCTTTCATATAACACAAGCTATATTCAGGGTTGCATGAAATGAAAAATATAAAAAAGATTAAATTAAATCGAGAAAAATATATTTCACAAATTCATAGGGTGTTACATTAAACCCCCCTTAAAATGAATTTCACACTCAAAATTCATCTAGGTTGTTAAAGGTTTAATAGTTCCTTTCATAGAAACCCACATCGTAAAAATGAATACTAAAACTTCCTTTAAAAATGGGAAGTTGGAAACATAAAGATTACCCAAAGTAACTCACAACTAGGTTTCCACATATAAGAACATAGATGGAAAGTGAAAACCTAGACATAAAATAGAAATATGACTATCAAGTTCTGATGGAGAGTGATAGAGAACAAGATTTGGAGAAAGTTAACAACCACAAATACATAACCCAATGAGGCTTAAAAAAGGTCATTGATGTCATAAAAAATGACGATACCTTGAAAATATTTTATTTCAAGACCATTATCCTAAAGTTGAATAATTTTTATAAGAATATATAATCACATGATTTTAGGACAACCTCACCCTTTGTTGTGCCTCGATCAATTTCCACTTGATCTCTTATTCCAAGAAATGAAGGTGAATCTGTCATTCTTGAAGCATAAACTGATCATGTGATCCATAAATAGAATGATAAGTGATTCCATATGTCTTTAGTTATCACTAAAAAAAGGATAGAACATGTTATACAATATTCATAAATCCTCATATGGCAAGATAATACTTTAATCTATAAAACCTCATCCGAATTTTAACACAAACCATTACATATATGGTTAACCTTATAACCCTTATGAATTATGGAAGTCCAAAACTTTAGAAATAAGGTCACTAAATCATCTTAACATTGACCCCCCATATATCACAAAGTATCTCTTGGTTTTCACATTTCAAACATGTCAATATCCTTATAGTATATTCTCTTGAAACAAGGTAATAACCTAAATTACCATAAATCCTTTTTGGAAAACATGCATACTTACTTATTCCAAAAATTAATAGATATATTCCTTAAATCCAAGAAGTTGTAAACTTCATACATAATAGCATAGAACACTTTTCAAAAAAATCAATAATCAGTTCCATGGTAATTATTACTATCCAACTTACTTTATACATATTAATAATATCTTTATCTAAGCTAAACAAAATTTTCTTATATCGAGAACATATTAAGGGCCAACTTACCTTAATAAAAATATAACCTTTCCATTAAATAACTAATATAAGTATTCAGTACCATTAAATATATCCTTTTAAATACTTAATGAAAATATTATATTGAAAATATTTATATATTTCATGCTTTATATAATATAATATTTGAATTCCAAAACATATACACTTCAATAATACAAATTTATTCTTAAACCATTAATCAGTCTTAATAATCTTATTCCTTAATAACCCTTTCCTTGAATATGAAATATAAATCATTTATTAAGGTTCCTTAAAATCAATCTAATCATGTTTCTTACATTTAATGTAAACAATGTTGTTATAATATTCTATACCTTTCACATGTCTTTTGCGGTCCCTTTATATTCAGCAGTATAACCAATTACCATACCACATTCTTGATTCTATTTATGAGATTTACACTTGGGAAATAAATTTTCATAATGCTCATAATTTAAAAATATGAAAAATTCAATCTTAACAATATTACTTATAGTTACCACCATTTACTAAAACCATAAAGCATAGGGTGAGAAGCACTTATCATAGAACAAAACAACATAATCATGAAGAATTAGTTATAGGATGCATAAATCATGAAAAATACTTTTAAATATATGAAACCTTATGTATATACTTATATAAATACTTATAAATACTCCTAGGGATCTGGTCTCACCCAAATTTACCCAAGATTTTAGGGTTTAGCGGTCGCTTGTAGTTTATCTTGGGTTATCGAAACCTCTGAGACCTAAGAAGAAACCTATAGACACGTACATTATATGGACTGTTTTTGTCCATTAAGTTGAAAAATTTGGATTCATTTTAGATATATTTAAGTGAACACTAATATACTTAAGTTAATTCAATTTAAAAGGATGAGTTGATCCTAGGTTATCACTTGGGGTGGATTGGATGCATTCCTTTTTCAACTATTTCAATTTCTTATATTTGAGATGGGTTCATTTAATAAGATCAAAAAACATCATCAATTCCTGGTTTAATACCTACACTCCATATTCTAATCACCTATACACTTTTAGGATCAATGTTTTGAGCACTCTAAGGTCAAGGTTTGTATTAGCATTTGAAGTGTGCAACCTCAAAATTTAAAAAGGACAAAGAAGTTTTAAAATCATCAAATGAAATTCTCAATTAAAAGAATCGATTAGAAATTAATAGAGTGAGAAATAAAATCCAATACAACCCCTTTGTACTCCCTTGTATCAAAACATAATATTATTATCACTCCATTGATGTTATGTTTTCAACGGAAGCGAGAAGTATACTCATGAGGGATGAATTGAAGAAGTAAAAAAACAAGAAAAAGAAAACGATCACTCCACCGTTGTGTGAATAATTTCACAAGGTTTGGTGTGAATAAATTAACACATTTAGGCAACAATATCAAAGTGATATGAATAATAATAGAACAATAGGAGAATAATAACTTTTATTAAGAAACTAAGATGAATTAGAACAACTTACATGTAAAATACAAACACGAGGAAACAAAATTGCAACATAACATTACAATGAAAGAAAGCACCAAAGATTCCCAAATCCTTCCACAAAATTGCCTTAAATATGAATTTTTGAATCCTTGGGTTGATCTTAAAATAGTAAAAGTCTCTTAAATTAATTTTGGTAGGCCATAATTGGTTGGAAAGTTGAGGGAGAGTTGATTTTCCACCCTTGACAAACAATCTGAGCCAACTTTCATGACTGTATAGATGTGTTCAAACAAGCATCTATATGGAAGAATTTTGGTAATACATATAAGGAAAAAATTAATATAAGGATGTAACATGATATCATGTAAAAGTTACATCCAAAATAGTTTATGTTTTCCAATATATGATTAAATTTGTGGGATGTTTTTCTGGGCCGCATAATATGGCTCAGAATTTTATCTCCAACTTGGGCTGACTAGAACTCCATTTAAGAATTCTAATTAGCTTTGGAAACTATTTAATTAAAATTTAACCTTGATTTGATATATCTTAATTACAATTTTTATAATCATTGGGCTTGGATATTGGCTGATACCATCTTTTACTTGGGATTTTGTCCAGTTTACATTGCACAGAATGTGTTGGCTTGAAAGCCCATTTTGGTGGTCTTCTAATGAAAATATTCAAGTACTATAAAATCATAAATTGTTACTTATACCATGAGACACCTGAAAATAAAATATTAAAATAAAATCAATACCATTTTGTATTTTTGGAGGTGTTCAAAAATGTACCATGTAATAGTGCATTTTAAAAGGTAATTACAATCATAATGTGAATTAATGTTCAAAGTATAAAATTAACTAAAATGGTGTTTATGAATAATAAATCACATGAATATTATATATATTGAAAATTAATTTTAGACTCATTCACTAGCTAATCACACCCCAAACTTGAGTTTTTCTAGTCCCGAGAAAAATATATCTAAAAAATGTGAAATTCAAATTCCATTTTACAAATAATTTTAATACACAATGATCACCAAGGAACCTTATTCCAAAAAATCATGAAACCCATAAAAATAATTTAATACAAGATAGTTTCATAATCATATCCCTATCCCAAGACCATTCCTTTGTTCAAATTCATCATTATATTTCATCTAATATCAATTAAGCATGATGATGTGTTGTGTATCACAATAGAAATGGGGGTTCATATATATTCAAGGGGGAAATGATGGAATCAGTAGGTGGAATATCAATTCAATATTAAGATGAGTATTCAATTTTTTTTGTTATTATTTATTTTCTTTTGTTTTTTTGTAATTTTTCCATGGTAATTGAAATTACACTCAACATAGTCAACCCATGTAGAGAGACTTTGCCAATGACTCCCAGGCTCAAAGACCTTAGGACACCATGTGAATCCCACATACTCAAGTATCATCTCGAGTTAAATAAGTAGAAAACAAGGTCAAATTATTATAAATAAAGATAAAATTACTAACTCTGGGCCATACAACTATGGAGTCACAATCCCCATGTGCTTAAAGCCACACATTAGGTCATTTCATTTCTCTATGCACAAATTTATTGTTTTTTTTAATTTTTTATTGAATAATCATATTAAAACTAAAATGATCAACAAACCTATGATATTTATTTGGGTGACCCCATGAACTCAAACTAATACCCCAAAATCTATAGGGCGTGCGTTGTGTTTTTTTTAATATTAAATGAATGAAAATATAAATGGTGAAAAATCACATCGAATAACCGCACTTTCCAAAATCTATGCACTTGAACTTAAACTGGCATTAAAATCAGAATCAAGGCATATAAAATTATTTGATATTAAATTTCAAAGTGTGAAATGTGTATTATCATGTTCAAGGTTAAAAGAAATTTTCCTTCCATTAAGGCACACTTTTATTTTCGAATCATTTTTTTGAACACAAAAGTATTTTTTTAAAAGAAATTTTTTATTTAATCTCCCCCCAACTTAAAATAACACTGGCCCCAGTGTTTGAAGAAAAGATAATTTAGAAGGGGTAGAGGCATATAAGGGTAGTTAAAAAATGAAATTGAAAATTTGGATCATGGAATGAAGTCACATGGTGGGTGAAGTTGAAGTTCTTGATGCTCCCTTTTAATCCCTTGATCTCCATGTCACTTGGAGAAGCCTTATCAATGATGATAGTTTGTGTTTATATATATGTGATTTGTATTAAAAAACCATCAAATCAGAATCCCTTGAATACCAAACACCAACTTAATTGGAACATAATGGAAACCCCTCTAGGTCCCTTTAAATAAACAAAAACAAAAGGAAAGTAAAAACACACACCTGTTTATTTAAGCATACCAAAGACCGATACTAGAAACAAGTAAAAATTAGAATAATATATATATATATATAGATATATAAATTTTAATATATAAGTATATATATAAATAAAATAAAATAAGGAAACACTATAAGATGTTGGTTAGTGGTAGGCGCACTCCCCTATCTCCCTTTGGTCCCAGGTTCAAGTCCCTGTGACTTTTCCAGTTGTGACATGGTTTTCCCCACAACCTATGTCATGTACTTTGATTTTTTTAATTATTTTTTTTGTATTTTTAATGTAACCTACAAACACATAAAAATAAAATAAAATAAACTTATTATACATTGTCTTATTTTTAAATTTCTGGGTAAGGTATTACTCAGGGATCACACCACATGACACAGATGAATAAGTCACTCCACTTTCATACCCATCTACACTCATAATAGAAGAATAGGTCAACAGTCTAAGGTACTATCATAGTTTTTTTTGTTTTTTTAAAATATTGAAAATGATTCAATAATACTATTAAAAAAAATGATTCACAATGATTGGAAACATGAAAACCACGGGTTTCCTCCCATGTAGCACTTTTTTTAACGTCTTTAGACTGACATGGATCCCAAATCTATCATTTTTTTCTTGGTTCATAGGTTGGATCAGTTAACTCAACCTCTGTTTCCTATTTATTTAATGATTCAATGAATGGTTTTAACCTATGACCATTTACCTTGAAAATGTGACCACTTGTGGGATCCTGAATCTTTACTACCCCATGGGGGTACACATGATGTACAATGAAAGGACCCGACTATCTAGACCTTAACTTTACCAGGTGTAAATGAAGTTTTTAACTATACAAGAGCATGAATTTTCATAGTTTAAAGTGTTTAAATTGGAGTTTAATAGATTGGTAGGCTTGAAATCTAGCTTTATTTATCCTTTAATTTTCATAAGCTTCCATCCTAAGATCCTCAAGTTTATTAAGATCTAATTTCCTCTTTTCTTCAGCCAAAGAAATGTCAAAATTCATTTTTTTTGATTTCACAAAACTTCTTATGCTCAATTTCAACAGGTAAATGGAATTATTTTCTATAAAACAACCTATATGGTGATATTCCTAGGATGGTTTTAAATATTGTACGATATACCCAAAGGTAATCCAAAAGTTTCTCAGACCAATCTTTTCTAGAGGGATTGGCAAAATTTTCAAGAATTTTCTTAATATCCCTATTTGCTAACTCTATTTGACCATTGATTTGAGGATGGTTCAAAGTGGAAACTTTATAAGAAATACCATACTTATACATGAGTGAAGATAATGGGTGGTTGAAAAAAATGGGTTCCTTGATCACTGATTATAGCCCTTAGAATTCCAAATCGAGAAAATATGTGCTCTTTCAGAAATCGGATCACAACATGATGGTCATTGGACTTGGTGGGAATGAACTCAACACATTTCAAGAAATAATAAACATCTAAGAGGATGTATAGGTATCTCTTAGAGTTTGGGAAGGGTCCCATGAAATCAATTCCCCAATAATAAAATATTTCAATGACCAGAATGAGAGTGAAGAGAATTTGATTCCTTTTGGTAATGGATCCTAATTGTGGACACTAAAGAATTTTTTTTAGAATTGGAAGGAATTATTAGTGAGGTTAGGCCAGTTGAAACCACTTTGTAGGACCTTTTCAGTGGTTTTATTTGTGTAAAATTTTCCTCCACATGCCTCTCCATGACAAAATTTTAGAATGGACTCTTGCCCAGACTCATGAACACATCTCCTAATGATTTGATCAGGACAAAACTTGAAGAGGTAAGGTCATCAAACATATAGTGTTTGACATCAGAAAGTAATTTAGTCTTATCTTAGGTCCCTAGTAATTTTAGAATTTCACCCATCACCAAATGGTTTGCTATGTCAACATACCATGTGTAATCACTCACATAATATCGGTGCTCATCGGGAGATGAATCAAGCACAAAAAAGTGATGTGAGTTGTCTTTGAATTCCATCATAGATATGCGATCACCTACAACATGTTCAACACCCTTTTATCCTTAATGGTTAAATCAAACTATTTAAGAAGAAGGAACCTCCTAATCAATATAGCCTTAGCATCTTGTTTTTGGAAAAGATATTTCAGTTCTGAATGGTCAGTGAAGATAATGATGGGTGATCCTAAAATATAGGACCTGAATTTATCTAAAGAAAAAACAACAACAAGAAACTCTTTCTCAATGGTGGTGTAGTTTATTTGTGCATCATTTAAATATTTTATTTCATAAGAAATGACACATGGTGTTTTCTCACATCGTTGTCCTAAGAATGATCCAACAAAGAAGTCACTCGCATCACACACAAGATCAAAAGGAAGTTTCCAATTTGGAGATTTCATGATAGGTGGAGATATAAGAGATTAATTTAGTGTAGATAATGATTCCTCACAAATTTCTATCCATAAAAATGGAGTATATTTCACCAATAGAGCACAAAGTGGTCAAGAAATAGATTTGAAATTCCGAATGGACCTTTAATAGAAACCAGCATGTCCAAATAAGGACATCACTTCCTTAATTGTTTTAGGAGAGGGAAGGTGAAAAATGATGTTGAGCTTAGATTTATGAACTTAAATCCCTCTACTAGATACCATATGGCCTATAAAAATTCCTCCCTTTACCATGAGATGGCATTTTTCCCAATTTAGGATGAGATTCTTGTCCTCACATCTTGACAAAACCCTTTCAATATTTAAAAGGAATCCCTCAAAATTATCCCCAATTATGGAGAAGTCATCCATGAATACCTCTAAACAATCCCCCACCATGTATGAGCAGATTCCCATCATGCACCGATGGAAGGTACTAGGGGAATTACATAACCCAAAGGGAATGCACTTGAAGGCAAAAGTTCCAAATGGACAAGTGAAGGTTTTTTCCTTGATCCTCTAAGGAGAAATCAATTTTATTATACCCTGAGAATACATCTAGGAAGAAATAGAATTGATGACCCACCACTCACTAGAGGACTTGATCAATAAAGGGTAAGGGGAAATGATATTTCTTGGTATAAGAGTTATGCTTCCTAAAGTCAATACAGACTCTCTATCCACTACTGACCCTTGTGGGGAGAAGTTCACCATATTCATTGGTGATCACAGTGATTCAAGCTTTCTTTGAGACAACTTTAATTGGGATTACCCACTCACTCTCAGAAATGGGGTAGATGATACCCACTTTCAACAACTTCAGAAGTACTTTCCTTACCACATCCATAATATTTGGATTGATTCTCCACTGAGGTTGATGACATGATTTGGATTCAGATTTAAGAACAATCCTATGAGTTTCAATGAGTGGGATAATCCTAGTAATATCAGAAAGGGTCCATCCAATTACTTTATTATTCTTTCTTAGGACACCAAGAAACATTATCTCTTGATTGTCTTCAAGAGAGGAATAAATGAAAATAAGAAATGATTTATTGTACCCTAATAATACATACTTGAGTGATGAAGGTAGGACCTTAAATTATAGATCATATTGTTTATCACTTTCTAATAAGGGATGTGAATTTTTATTGAACTCAGTTTCTTTGTTTAGATTTTTTGACAGAAGTGGTTCCTTGTTAACAAAATTTTCATCCCATAAATTAGCCTGATCAATTTCATGAATGGGTATGGAGTCAATGTAATTGATTTAACTAATGGAATCATTGATTGGTGATTTGATAAAAGCATCAATAGAGCTATCTGAAAGAGATTCAATTCAAGGAGACAAATTTCCGTAATGTGAACAAATAAAATCAATCTCATCTTGACTTAAACATCCTTCAGTAATTCCTTGATGTTCCTTGAGTTCACTATAAACACTAAAAATCCAATTAAACTCATGGATCTCTTCATCATCCCAAATTTGAGAGTTTTCATTGTAGATATTCCATTCTAGACTCATGTTTGCCGAAGGTTATTTTCATGTTCCCATTTCAGACTCAGATAACAGAGTTGATTATTGAAAGGGATAGCTAAGGATGATTGGGGTTTTATCCCTAGAACCTAATCTTGGGTGATTTTCAAGGAAAATAAAGTCAACATGGTAAATGAAATTTTCAACTTTCACTAAAACATCCTTTAAGATCCCCTTAGGAACTCGAACACTATGATCAGCAAGTTGAAGAGTGACAGATGTGGGTTGGAGTTCTTTGATCCCTAATTGAAAATACATGGAATAATAAATTATATTCACACTAGCACCCAGATCACAAAGGGATTTGAAAACTTTGTTCTCTCCTAACTCAACATTGATGTATATACATTCAGGATCTTTCAAATTTGGAGGAATGGTCCCTTGAATGGTGGTACTCACATTAGCAGCCAAAAGGAATTGGTTTTTATGTGAAATTCACTTTTAAAAGTACACAAGTACATAAGGTACTTTGAGTAGGCGAGAATGGTTTGGATTGCATCAAGAAGTGTAATTTTTAACTTAACCTTAGATAATATTTCCCTGAAAGTTTCATTCAGTTCTGGTTTAGATTTTCCTCTCATGCGTTGAGGGAAGGGAGAAGGTTATTTGATTTTTTCCTATGGTTGTAGTTACTTCACATTCTCATTGGGTTTTTCAGAATATGTGGGTGGTTATTCATTATTTTCATGATTTTTTTAATCTTTTAATGGTTCTAGAATGGATTGTTCAGGTTTCTCAATGGATTTCCCAGTTCTTAAAACAATCACTGCTTTGAGTTGTTCAAAATAGGTTTGTGCGTAACTGGATTCTCCCCTTAAATTTGAGGATGGTACCTCCTGAGTAGGCATGGATTCCTTCATAGTTTTAATGGGTTATAATTCATGTTTAAGGTATGAGACTATTGAGTTCATTTTATCCATTTTTTTACACAATTTCTCAAGGATTGGAAGAGGGACAGATTGAGTAGGGGCTTGTGCTAGTTGGTTTATCCCAGGAGGATACTTTGTTTGTTGCATGGGTTGTTGGATGGGATGTTCGTATTGGATGAGAGGTTGTTGGTATTGGAATGGTTTTGGTTGGAACTGTTTATGGTTTTGAAAATTTTTTGGATGGTAGGGGTTTAGTCCTTATGGATGATTAGGTTGTTGGTTGGGTTGTTGGTTATCTTTCCAATATAATCCTGGACGACCATTGTACCTTGTATTGAAAGTGTTTTGGTACTGTGGCTTATGAAAGTTCAGATCATTGACCTCTGCTAGTGTTACTCCTAGAATAACATCTTTAATGGAAGGTATGGTTGGTCAATTGTTAGTCTTGTGGTCATGTTTGTCACAAATTGTGCAAACAGGGTCAACAGTTTGAATTTCATGGACCTTCCTAAGATCGATCTCCTTGACCTTCCTAGTGAGTGCAAAAAGATTCTACCTAAGGCTTAAATCCTCTCTATGTGTGTAAATTCCACTAGATTTAGGTGGATTCTCATAGTATTGTTACGTTCCCCATGTTTGGTTTTGTTCATTCAGTCCTTCTAGATACTCATAAGCATCATTTGGGGCTTTGTTTTGAAGGTTCCATTATACATCATGTCAACGAATTGTTTGTTTCTCGAACCCAACCCATCATAGAAAATTCAAACTTGTTATGGGATGGAAAATCCATGGTGAGGTATCATGTTGAGTGTGTCTTTTAACCTTTCCCATGTTTCATAAAATGAATCCCCTTCTTTTTCAAAATTTTTTTGGATGCTCTTTCTAAGTGCAATTGTTTTGTGATGGGGGAAATATTTTTTATAGAATTATCTTTGAAATTGGTCCCATGAGTGGATTGATGAAGGTATCAGATTTTTTAACCAATTATTTGCTTGATCATTATGTGAGGAAAGAAATATCCCCATCTCATCTGACTCAAGTTTTTGTGGTGGGCACATGGTTTCAACAATGTCGTTGAACTCTTTGACACGAAGTTATGGCATTTCTGACACCATCTTGTGGAAGGTTGGAAGGTGGTTTAGTACATGAGGTTTTAAGACATAGAGGGATAATACTAGGGTATCATGCATAATTTAAGAGGGTGTATTGGTCCAGGTAGGTGTGAGGTAGTCATTCATGGTTTGATCGATTGCATTCCCCAAGTTTGGGGCTGCTACATTTGGATTTCCATTTTGGTTCCCACCTAGGTTTATGAGTTGGTTTCTTTGAAGACCTTCCTTTGAAATGGGATAAATTTTTGACTCTAGTGTTTTAGGAATATTAGGATCTAATGGAAAGAGTTACCTTGGTATACTTGACTCCCCAACCCTAGGACTTTCCACCCTAACTAATCTTTTTGAGTTATCACAGGTGTAGGCGAACATGCACCAAAAGAAAAAAAAAGTGGGAAAGGGAAAAGATAAGATAATTTGAGGTGAGAAAAGAGAAATGGAGTATAATAGAATGGGTGTTGAGATTAATTAATTGGGTCCTCATAAATGGTTCTAAAATTTGATATGGCCCAAATTTACTCAAGATTTTTGGGTTTAGCAGTCACTTGTAGTTTAGCTTGGGTTGTCGAATCCTTAGAGACCTAAGAAGAAACCTTTAGACACGTACATTCCATGGACTATTTTTCTCTATTAATTGGAAATATTTGGGTTGATTTTAGACAGGTTTATGTTAAAACTAATCTATTTAAGTGAATTCAATTTAAAAGGATGAGTTGATCCTAGGTTATCACTTGAGGTGGATTGGATGCATTCATTTTTCAACTATTTCAATTTCTTATATTTGAGATGGGTTCATTTAATAAGATCAAAAAACATAATAACTTCCTGATTTAAAACCTAAAATCACTATTCTAATCACCTATAAATTTTTAGGATAAATGTTTTTATCACTCTATGGTAAAGGTTCAAATTAGGATTTGAAGTGTGCGGCCATAAAATTCAAAAAGATGAAGAAGTTTTAAAATTTTCAAATGAAATTATCAATTAAAATACTTTATTATAAATTAATAGAGTGAGAAATAACATCCAATAAAGCCCCTTTCTACTCCCTTGGATCAACCCATAAGATTATTATCCCTACATTGATTCTATGGTTTTAATGGAAGTGGGAAGTAGACTCATGAGAGAGGAATTGAAGAAGTAAAAAAAATAATAAAAAGAAAAAAATCACCCCACCGTTGTGTGAATAATTTTACATGGTTTAGTGTGAATAAATTCACACCTTGAGGAATAATTATCAACTTTATATGGATAAGAATATAATAATAGTATAATAAGAACTTTTATTAAGAAACTAAGATTAATTATAAAAACTTACATGTGAAAGATAAATATGAGACAACAAAATTGCAGCATTAAATTACAATGAAAGAAAGCACCAAAGATGACCAAATACTTCAACAAAACTCACTTAAATAGGAATTTTTGAAGCGTTGGGTCGATAATAAAATATTAAAAGTCTCCTAAATTAATTGTGGTAGGCCATAAGTGGGTGTAAAGTTGAGGGAGAGTTGATTTTTCCACCCTTGACAAACAATCCGAGCTAACTTGCATGACTCGATAGATGTGTTCAAAAGAACATATAGATGGCCTAATATTTGTGGAACATAGAAGAAAAAAATTAATATAAGGATTTCCCCTTATATCTTGTAAAATTTAAGTCCAAAATAGTTTATGTTTTGAGATATATGATTAAATCTGTGGACTATTTTTCTAGGCCGCAGAATCTGGACCAGAATTTTATCTCCAACTTGGGCCACCTAGAACTCCTTTCAAAAATCCAAATTAGCTTTGGTCACTTTTAAATGAAATGTTCCCATTGATTTCCTATATCTTAAGTTTAATTTTTAAAATCATTTGGCTTGGATATTGGTTACTACAGTATTTTTATTGGGCTTCTTTCCAGTTTATATTGCCCAGAATGTGTTGGCATGAAAGCTTATTTTGGTGGTCTTCCAATGTGAATCTTCAAGTAATACAAAATCACGAATTTTTAATTATTGAATGAGAGACTTGAAAATAAAATATTAAAATAAAATCAATACCATTTTTTATTTTAGGAGGTGTTAAAAAATGTACCATGTAATAATGCATTTTAAGAGGGAATTACAATCATAATGTGAATTAATGTTCAAAGTATAAAATGCACTAAAATGGTGTTTATGAATAATAAATCACATGAATATTATATATATTAAAAATTAATTTTATCCTCATTAAGTGGCTAATCAGGATCTCACTAAAGTTTTCTCATCCTAGTTTCCAATGGTTGACTAAACCTTTCCTTTGATACCAACTATAGAGACCCAAACTTAACACATATGAACATTAAATCATTTTAGATGAATATTCAACACATTACAAAAGTACATGCCTAAGGATTGTAATATTTTAGTGTCTTTGTAAACTTGTTACACATTATTCTAATTTTGAAAAATATGTTCAACAAATCCATAAGGATCTTCCCCTTCAGTACTAATAATTAAAAATCTTTCTTTGTAATCTAAGGAAATGAAACATAAGAAAGGGGTGAGATCAAATACTTATTAAGGGTAAACAAGGAGATATGTAAGCATAATCATGATTATAAGGGTATGAGAAAATGATAGTATCATTATATGATCATAACCTACATATCAAATATGATAATATCGATTCATGGAAAAAGGATTGATAGTTCATAAGACATGATTGATAAGGTAATCAAGGGCATAAACCATGAAATAATAACATAAGGAAAGACATGGGATTATAGAATATACCTAAAATTATAACATTGTGAACATGTATAAGTAGAAATAGGTTCACTTATTAAGTTTAGGACATGAAATAATTACCTCACATAAACTTATGGACATGAAACCAAGTCTACGCATAACATTGTGAACATTTAATCAGGTTCACGTATAACATTGTGAACACACAATCAGGTTCATGCATAAACCTATGGAAAAGAAACCAAGTTCATGCGTAACATTGTGGAAATGTAATCAGGTTCAAGCATAAAATTGTGAACACGTAATATGGTTCACTCATAACACTATTAAAATGTAATCAAGTTCATGAAGAAACATATGGACATAAAACCAAGTCCACGTGTAACATTGTGAACATGTAATCAGTTTCACGCATAACATTGTAAACATGTAATCAGATTCACACATAAATTTGTGAACATGTAATCAGGTTCATTCATAACATTTATAACCTTGAGTCATCCATCATTACCCAATTCATTGGAGGGATATATATGTCCCACCCATCAGATAATAAAATCATACATACATGTGCCACAAGATTATAAAAAATCATCACACCATAACCCATGAAATGAAATGGGTATCATAAAAATTTCATCATATCATTAACTATGTAAAAGTGATAGGTTTCATATCATTTCATCAAATAATAACTTGTGAAAAGAAGTGGGATTCAAAATTATATAACCGATGGAAGATAAACTGGTGTAATAAATATCATTCCATCAAAACATAAACCATTTAATAAGGAATATGATTGGCATTCTTGGATCATATTCTCAATAAATCATAAACTATAATAAAGTATTTAATCTTATATAGAGAAGGATTTTTGAAATATCACATGGAAAATTTATTAAGGAAAATAGTATTTATTTGAAAATACTTTTTATAAAACCATTTAAAAAATCCTTTTCCTATAAATAAGGCTTTACAATTACATTTAAAACTTTTCTTGAGGAAAATATATTTTTCACTTTGAAAAATTATTTTTTTAAAACATAAAGAATTTAAAAAACCCTTTTATTTTAAAATAGATTTGAAAAATTATAAGAGAATCTTGATAATATTTTTAAAACCTTTTTATTTGGAAACACCTTGAAAACTCATGGGGAAATCTTGAACACATTTTGAAAAACATTTCTTCGAAATTTATTTGAAAACATAAAAATAAGGAATGAAATAATTTTAAAAAACTTTTTCCTTGAAAACATATAAAAGGGTGTAGAAAAAATTGAAATAACTTTTTAAATGTAAAACATTTTTAAAAACCATTTTTAGAAAACATGGTTTTTAAAGAACAAAAACTTTTGACCAAAGAAAGAGATGCTGTTAGATTTTCTTAAAAACACTTTCTTAATTATATTAGTAAAAAAGAATGGGAAAATAGTACCCAAACATGAACATATTATTAATAAACATAGTATAATAAAATTCATGATTTTTCTTGAGATATGGTTAATAATATTTCATCAATGGAAGCATAATCATAAATAATCCAAATAAATGATGGGATTGTAGCAATAAACTATTACCACTTTGGTAACTTTTAATCATATTATAAATGAGAGAATAAAATTAAATAAAGATTAAAATATCATTAAATAATTATATTCATGATATAACATGTAAAAGGGAAGTATATACACCCCATAGAAAAATATATGTGCAAAACATGTCGTGTATCTCAAAGAAGACATCAGAGAAAAAAAATTAAATTATCGATTTGGTAACTTTTGAACCATAAAACCCATGAAAGAAAGATCATAAAATGGATATGTAAATACCCATAAATTTAAGTATAATAATCATATAATATACTCATGGGAAGTATATGCACGACAAAAAATAAATGATGGGTGAATAAGTCATGTATCTCACGAATATAAGAAGTGGGATGAGAAAACCCCTACCTTACGTCTTGAATTTATTCATAATCATTCAAACGTACTGTATAATAAATATAGGTTTATTATAAATCTACCAAATAACCATATTACTATATATAATACCATATTTTATTCACTTATAACTTTATACTACCCGTTTATTAACAATTCCATGTTAATGCAACGTTTCGGGTAATAACCGCTTTGTTTATCGTACATGTTTTTACCTATTATTCTTGATCTTCTTGATTAGATAATGATTTAATTATTTAAATAATTCCAAAAATGATTTATCTATCATATATATTAAGTATATTAATATTTATAATATATATATATATATATATATATTAAATGGAATACACCATTCATGGAGATGGTAGGCCGTACGTACGTATGAACACCATTTCTGTTTTCTTGTCATATTGAAAAAAACGTAAATGGAAATTATTTATATATATATAATATAATTAAATTATAATTATTATTTCATATATATAATATAATTTCACTAAAACCATCCTTAATACATTCCATTTAATGTGTGAACAAATCACATTGTTTTGAGGAGGTAGTAGTCCACACATCCACAAATGAAGTTACTATATTTACAAAAAATAGAAAGCATGAAGGTATGTGTTATATAATAATTAAAGAAGAATAAATAAATAATAAATATAATATATATAATATAAAAATAGATTTTATTTCATAATTTACAACCATGAGAGGTGGTAAAGTGAAAATGAACAACATCATTTCATGATGCAGTAGTTCGCCATACACATGAATATTATGTTTGTTACCCATTAGATGGAAGTGTGTGTAAGTGTAGGTAAAAACATTTGAAGAAATGAATATTAGTATATTTATAATACTTATTTTATTATATAATCGTGTAATAATAATACTTGAGGGGGTGGATAATGAAAAAAAACAAAAGAGATTGTGGAAGGATGTTATCGCTTCTTTGGGTAATTATTTTTAGTTTGCATCAAAGGACTAACTTGGTTTGATTTATGAAAAAAGTGAGGATTATAGGTTGAGATGAGGTAATTTTGGATTTTATTTTTTTAGGGTTTGGACAAGTTAAAGTGACTTGAGAGGTTCAAGGAATGGGGGATTGAATACCTTTTTATTGAGGATGCGGAGTGGCATTGTTGTAAATACCAAAAGGAAAACACTATTGGGAGGCCCCCCCTTACCTCATGTGATTTAAAAATGAAAAAATAACGGATTAAAGAGAAATTAAGGTTGATATAAAACTCTAACATACAAAAAATAAATGTATATTTATAATTTGGTTCCTTAACTTCTATGTTTAATTATTTTTATCATTTTCGTTTTAATTAAATTAACTAGATTTCTATCCTTATTAATTTAACCATTAAGACTAAATAAAAGTGATATTTATTTGAATATATAGACCCAATTAATTATAAATATTATATCTAATTTAAAAAATAGAAATACCATGTGTTTGGGAAATTAATTTTTAAAAAAGTACATGTAACATGCAAAAACACTACTTTAACGCGAACCATGCTAATAATAGTTTTACTATATACAGGTCAATATGTTGATTATAAAAGATCATTTGGTATATTATTGAACCATATTTTATATTTAGTAACACATAAAAATCATTTGGAAGATGATAGTATTTTTATTAATTTTAAATCATTTAATAAAATGTCATTTATTATAAAATAACATTAATGTAAATTTTGAAATTATTTATTTAATTTTAATCGAAAGATATAAAAAAAATATTGGAATTAAAATATATTAAGTAAACTATGTAACATTATATATTCATCTAAAAAAATAATGGAATACAATAATTAATTAAATTTACTTCGCTTATAATGTTTTTAGCATCATCTATTTTATTTAATTATTAACTAAATAATCCATGCATTAGCATTTGTTAAGACTTTAATGTTACTAATTCATCTCTAAAAATTATAGTTAAATTATAATGATAAAAAAATAATTTAAATTTAAAAATAATGTTTATAACCCAAACTATGTATCTTATTTCATACTCTAAAGCTTTATAAATGTTGAAGGTAAAGAAGGTTTTTTTATCTTTTTCTTTATTTAACTTATTATATATGTCATTTTCATGGAATAATGTCCCAAGAACTCATAAAATTATACCCAAAATGGTATGTGGTATAAATATTGGCATCAAATGGCTTTTTACAGGTTTATAGGTCATTTTGGCTATTACGTTTAAGGTTTAGTCCACCATTCAGCTTAATTTTACCTTAATCGCTGTAATTAATATTAATTACTTTTACTAATATTTTTGGTCTAAAACCTATTTTATCTTATTATAATATAAATATTAAAATTATTACAACTATTTATGTCTATTTTTCCAAATTAAATTCACAGAAGTGTCAAAATTATTCTTAAAATCAATCCCTCAAACGTTGCGAGAAAACGGGTTTTTATGGAGAAATGTTCAAAAGCTTAAATTATTTTTATATCAAATTTCACTACAATTACCAAAATTGGATTAATTTATGTAAAATTTATATAATTAAACTTTATAGTCAAATTAAAATTTTATTTCTGAATATAAATAAATTAGATGAAAAATTAGTTTTCAATTAAAATTCAGTATTTTTTACTATTCATCCAAAAATAAAATATTTTAGAAAAATCCCAAAAATTCACCCTAAGATAATTTTTGACATTATTAATTCAAATATTATGATTATTTTATCTAATTAAATTTCTACAAGTGTCAAAAATTAATTTTATTATTATTTATTGAAGGACATAAAAAGCAGTTCGTTTGAGAAAATAGTTTTTCCAAACATATAAAGACATAACAAAAAATTATATGTTTTATCATCATCATGTTTTATTCAAATAAAATAATTTTAAATAATATTTAAAAATTAGTAATTACTATTAATATTACTATTTTATAACTATATCATTTAAATAATTATAATAATAAAATGTTGTTTCGTAGAATCATAATGTTGCGTGTAATGCAAGCCAAGTCAATGTTGCATATAGGACAAGCTTATCTTGGCGTATCATATAATGAATTCTTAACATGGTGTAGTTTACAAATCAATAATAACTTGGTTATTTTATATAACCAAATCTATATTCAGTTTTATATGGAATGAAAAATATAAAAAATATAAAATTAATTGAAAATAAATATTTCACAAAATCTCAAGGTGTTACAATATTGATATTTAATAAAGTGTTTGATTACATCTTTCAATAACCCTATTTTTTGAGGTGTTCTAGAAATGAAAAAAATCATGATTAAAACCATGTGAAGCAAAATGTTCATCAAACTATTCGTTATCAAACTCTTCCCCACGATCACTTTGAAAATGATGTTATTCTATTTTTTATTTTTGAACTTCTTGGTAAAATATTATTAATAATTTACTTTGCTAATTTTTGTGTAGAAAGAAAAATACCCATGAAAATCTTATATAATCATTGGTTATCATAAAGGAAAATGATTCACCTATGATACTTTTGACTTTAGTTGTTCCAAAAAGATCAAGGTGGACAAGATGAATGGATTTAGAGGTTGATACTTCTTGATTAAGTTTAAAAGAAGTTATTTGTTGATTATCAAGTTGGAAAGGTTCACAAAAATCATTATCTTTGAAATTAAATTTTAGTGAATCTCATCCTAGTTGATGTCGGTTGATGTTAAAAAGTGTGTGTGTTCTACAATAACATAATATTATATGCCAAATCCGTGTATCACTTTCTTTAACACTTAAATATTTTAAATTTTGAGAAGAAATTGATTTTAAATCGATAATATAAACATTTTTAAAATGAAAAGAAGTGAATAAAAGTTTTCCTTTGAGATTAATAAATTTTCAAAAATCAATTTCCAAAGATATTTTAAATCCATTATCATATAATTTTATAATGCTATGAAATTATTTTAAACCACCAATGAATAAAACATCTTTCATAAGTGCTGAATTGAGAAAACTAATTGTACCTATACTACTGATTTTACTTTTTGAATTTTCATTGAAAGTCACATATCATCCAATGAGTTTTTCAAGTTGATTAAATTCAAAGGGGTCACCAATCATGAGTAAAGATAATCCAATATTCTTGTACTATGTTACTTTTTGTGATTTAATCTTTAGAAACATTTTTTACAAAATTAAGAAATTATTCTTTTTAGTACCCATATTTTGGGTCCACATATGTTAGCTAATAATAATTTTGGTACCAATTTTTTTTTTGAAAATGATTTTTGTGATAATATATGAGGTGAAAGATAAATAATTTTTGGACAACCACGTCGAGTATTTTTGAAATTAAATTAATTAATTAAATTTTCAATTTTATGAAAATAATTACAAAATATATTTTGAGAAACTCCTTTTAAAAAATTCATCATTTTTGGAATAAATTTCATTTTTCAAAAAACCAAAATCATAATGATTTTTTGCAAGAAATTTAGAACCCAAAATTTTATTTAAAGTTTCTTAAACTTGGGTTAATTTCATGAGATATTTTTTGATAAGATCGGTAGTTGATTATAATTTATGAACATTTGATTAATCATTAAACTTTGATGATAATTCACATTTTTTATTATGAGTTGATTCATTTATTTAAGTGATTGATTAAACTTCTTTTTCCATTTTTTATACATTAAAGTTAGTGTTGATAATGTATTGTCTCAAAAATACAGTATAAATCTTATTGATTTTGATGAACACAAATACCCTTGTATGTTTTATTGATGAAATTACTTTAAGTATTTTTTAGGAATATATTTCTTGATAAGTTTATCTTATTTACATTGTTAAATATTAGTTAAAGTTTACCAAACATGTTTAAAAGTATTCCAGAAACACTGTTCATACCCTATATTTGTAAGAATAACATATGGTTCATAAACCCTAAGTTTGAAATAACACATATGGATCATATACCCTACACAGTTGGAGAAGTATGTCTAATCAACCCTATATTTTCAAGGAACTCTACGTTTGAGAAAAAGGGAAAGTATTTTTTATCAACCCTAAATTTTTGAACAACTGTACTTTATCAACCCAACATTTTTGAACAACCTTATATTGTCAACCGTACATGTGGTTTCTTTCATTATGAGAAGGAACCCTACGTTTGACTATTCAATAATGGAGTTTAAATTTAAGATATTTTCCATGATTACTGCAATGGTCTTGATGGAAGTAAATATCATTTAAAATCTATTTTACAACCGATTCAAAAGTTCATTATGATTTATTTAATGGATTGTATTCAGTAGATTAAATCATTATAGTTTTAAGGTAAGTTATGACTCTCATAAATGATTTAAATTTGAATGATTATGATTTTTTAGGCGACATTCTTGGATCCACTCAACTGAATTAAAGCCAAGATTTCTATATAAATAATAAGAATATTTTCAATTTAAAAAATCACTATGTTTGTGAAATATATATTTTAATACAAAATTGCTAAATAGAAAAAAAAAACTGAATGAATCTGTTATTCTGAAGAATCTAAACTTTGGTGGAAAACATGTTTCAACCTTGTGCCATGTAACTACCATTATTTATCAATTTCCACTCTTATTAAAGATCATTCACAACCAGGATCTCTTAGAAGCTGTTATTTCTTGAATACATTTATCTTTGAAGAAGAGAATCTGTATTATATTAGTTGCTGCTATAATTGTGAACAAGACTCTGTTTATTTAATCAAATCAAACTCTTTTGATTTATTATATTTTTAGTTGCTCGTACTGATTCATGGTGGAGTATCAATTTCTCTAACTAAGATGTGGATTTATAGTTCCTTATAAAAGAATTAGAAGGATCTTTAAAGCCTTGTTGTAAAGGTTTCAGCTGCTCACACTCAGTTGTGAAGGTATTGTGATAAGAGGATATGTTTAGTGAAAGTTACCAAGCTCACCGAGAAAGAATTGACAGAGTGGACTAGGGGATCTTTGTTCCCCAAACCACTATGAAAATTTCTATGTTATTCTTTACTTTTTATAAACTACTCAAAGTACTTACAGAAGAAAACCCTATATATCTGCATAAATCATAAATAAATCTAAAAGACCAGAATCTATCAATATTATCAAAAAGAAACAATTCATCCCCATATTTTATATCTTTTTATTATTCTGACTTTAAAATTGGTATCAAAGGAGTTATTTTTTGAATAAAGAAGATAATATATAGGAATATCAAAGTATAAGGTCTATATAAATACATATGTAAATGAAAGATCCTAGAGAATGTATATCAACGATACATGTTCCATACTTCAATGGTGATAACTATGGATTTTGGAAATATCATATGATCATATAACTGTGAAATATTGGATTTAAATTATATATGAAGAGTATCACTTAGTATGCAATTCCTAAAAAAATAAAAACATCATATGATTCCAAAGAAGATGAGTATGGAATCAATTCAAAAGAAATTAATGCTATTATTTTTGGGCTTGGTCTAGATAAATTCAATCGAGTATCTCAATATCCTACTGCTTATGAAATGTGTAAAACAATTGTTGATGAATATGAAGTAAATAAAAATTTAAAACAATTAAGGTACCCTACTTCAAGACTAAAGTTTGAAACCTTCAGAATGTATGATGGTGAAAGCATCACCCAAATGAATGGGGGGTTGATAGAAATAGACAATAATGTTGCTTCCTCATGAACCAAAATTACAAAATCAGATCAATAACTAAAATTAATCATAGTAATATCCTTAAAATGAAATGGAATATCCACTGCTATAAGACAATACTCACCAGTCAAATATTTGACAATGAAAGAACTTATTGGAATTATGATGATGTATGAATCAGATATTCAAGCTGAATCGATAGATCATAAGACAATAAAAAGGGAAAATACTACCCTTAAAGTTACATCTCAAATCCATGAAAAGAAATTAAAAGAAGATGTCAAAATATCAAAAGACTCATATTTCTCAGATTCTAAAATAGAACTGGATCATCTAGTGAGAAGATATTTTATAGGAAAAATGGAGGCTTCAAAAAAGCCTTCAAAAAAATATAAAAACTGATCTAAAGAAGTAATATTCTATGAATGCAAACAGATGGGTCATATTAGACATGATTACTCACAGTTAAAATAATAAAGAAGAAAGATGGAAATGAAAAATTAGAAGGGAGATAATTATGAACAAAAAGCTAAAAGGGCTATGAAGGATACTTGGAGTGTGTATGATGACTCCAGTAGCTCTTCCAAATATGACTCAAAAACAGAGCCAAAAAATCTGAAATCAAACATGTATTTTATGGTTAAGGAAGAAGATGAGGTAAAATCCTATTATTATTCTACTTTTGATTCTGATAGCTACTCAAGTAAAAAAATAGATGCTTATTTCTCAATGATTAAAGAAAAATATTAATCTCATATAGAAAAACATAATTCATGAAATAATATTCATAATGTCGTTTTAAGTGAAAAATTTGCATTGCTAAAACAACATTAAGAATTAAAAGAAAAATTTAATAAATCTACATAAAACTATACTATTAATAACAATAAAATAAAATAATTACATGATAAAGTATAATAATTCAAAAGTTATTCTATTATATTAACCAAAGGATAAAAATATCTAAATGAGATTCTTGAAAAACTATTGTTAAAAAGAAAAAATCTAGAATAGTAAGCAAAGGAGAAAAATCAATGTTATATAAAAATTATTTTATACCTAGTTCTAAAATTTCTACATGTTTCTATTATAGAATGAATGGACATTATTCTAACAACTGTTGTTTGATAAAATCTTAGATAAGTAGAATTAAAAATAATTTTATTTTTAGAAATATTTCTGAAACAAATACTATAAAGTTTTATAAAATCAGGAAAATATGGATTCCCAGAACATTTCTTACTAACATTTCTAGACATAAGAAAATATGGGTACAAAATAAATCTTGTTTAAAATAATTTTGTAGGTAAAAGAACACAAGAATAGAAATGTTTCATGGTATATCGATAGTGGATGATCAAGACACATGAGTGGATACCCTTACAATTTTCATACACTAGAAAAACTGGATGGAGGAATAGTCACATTTAGAGACAATGTTAAAGGGATGATAGTTAGAGTCGTATTAGTTGGAGATCCAAATTTAATTTCATTTAAAAAAGTGATATATTTTCAAGGGATAAATCACAATATGATAAGTATTTCTTGAATATGTGGTTATGATTTTTTATGTTGATTTCTCTAAAAATTCCATCTTAGTTTTCAAAAATAATTTAATTAAATTTAGAGCACCTATAATTGAAAATATTTATACCATGGATCTTTATTCCTTGTGTAAACAAAAAGTGAATTGTTTAAATACTAAGATAAATGAATCTTGGATCTAGAATAAAATACTTAGACAATGTAATATATTTACTTTATATAAATTTTCTATGAAATACTTGGTTTCTGATTTTCCTAGTCTTAAATTTGATAATAATAGATTATGTGTTGCATTATAAATTGGAAAGAAAACACAAATCATGTTTCAAATCAATTAACAAAGTTTATACATCTAAACCACTATATATTATCCACATGGATTTTTTAGACCATCAAGGGTACAAAGTTTGGTTGGAAAATTGTATATTTATGTTTCAGTTGATGATTTTTTAAGACTTACATGGATTTATCTTCTAAAAAGTTAAAGTTAAGTGTTCAATATTTTTAAAAACTTTTTTCAATATATTCAAATTAAAAATATTTTAAAATAATTTCATGAAGAAGTGATCATTGTGTAGAATTTGAGAATCAAGAATTTAATTATTTTTTCTCAAAATTAGACATTAAACACACCTTCTATACACAAATAACACCTCAATAAAATGTAATTTTTGAAAGAATAAATATAACTATTCAAGGGATGGTAATGACTACATTAAATAAATATAGTATTCCTACTTATTTTTGGGTAGAAGCTGCATACATAGTGTGATCTATCATGAATGGAGTTTTAATAAGAACTCTTATTAAAAATACACCCTACGAAATTTGGAATAACATAAAACCTAAATTAAGGTACTTTAAAGTTTTTGGATGCAAGGTTTATATATTAAATACTAAGGAAAATATTGGTAAATTAGATCTTAAGGATGATGAATGAATATTTATAGGATATTCTGGTAATTATAAAGCATATAGAGTGTATAATAAAAAGTAATGGATTGTTGAAGAATTAGTTCACATAAAGTTTTATAAAAGTGATCCTTTTGATAAAAGGAAAGATTAAAGAGATGAAATTGTTGACTCTTTTTACAACATGATACTTAAATCACCTAAGTATGATTTTTAAAATAAAATGAATGAGATTCAGTCCAGTCCAGAAAAACATAAAGTAGATGAACTTGGAAGTGTCTTACCTAAACAATCTAGAACCTTAAAGGATCATCTTTTAGAAACTGTTATAAGAAATCTAGATATTGGTGTAAGAACTAGAATAAATATAGGAAACTCATCTAAATTCTCTACATTCCTATCACAATTAGAACCTAATACTATAGAAGAATCTTTAAAATATGAAAGTTGGTTAATGGATATGTAAGAAGAACTTAATAAATATAGTAGAAATAAAGTTTGGGAATTAGTTGACAGACCAACCAATTATCCAATAATATGAACCAAATGGGTTTTTATAAATAAAAAGGATGATCAAGGGATAATTACTAGAAATGAATCTAGATTAGTAGAAAAATGATACAACCAGGAAGAAGGAATAGTATATGATGAAACCTCTTCCCCTATTTCTAGATTAAAAGAAATTTTAATAATTCTAGATTCCACATCTTATATGAATATTAAACTATATCAGATATATGTAAAATATTCCTTTTTTAAATGGATATTTAATAGAGGAAGTTTATATCAAACAACCACCAGGTTTTTGAAAACTCATATATACCGAACTAACTTTTCAAACTTACTAAAACTATTTACAACTTTAAACAAGAAACTAGGGATTATTATGAAAGATTAACCTCTCTTTTATTGGAAAATATATTTTCTATAGGGTTCGTAGATCCTACTATTTTTAAAAAAACCATCTATTCTAATATATTATTAGTACAAATTTATGTATATGGTGTTATTTTCATTTCAAAAAATAAAAATTTTTGTAACGATTTTTCAAACCTTATGAAAAAAGAATTTGAAATGAGTATGATAGGGGAATTAAATTTCCTTATGGTATTTAAAATTTATCAAAAATATTATGGAAGTGATTTAAATGAAACAAAATACATTATTTATTTATTGATAAAATTTAGACTAGAAGGTTTTAAGACATATACAACTCCTATGTGTAGTAATGTAAAACATGATTTGGATGAAGTTAGAAAACCAATTGAAAAAAAGTTATACAGAGGTATGATTGATACTTTATTATATCTCACATCTAGAAAACTAGACATAATGTTTTCTACATGTTTATGTGATAATTTTAGTCAAATCCAAAATAATCCCATCTTATTGCTGTTAAGTTAATTTATAGATATTTAAATGAAACTATTTTTCAATCTCTACTTTACCTAAAAATTTATTATTTTAATTTAATTTTATATTCATATGATGATTTTGGAGGATGCAGATTAGATATAAAAAAACACATCAGGAACCTTTAACTTTTTAGGAAAATATTTAATTTCATGGCCAATTAAGAAACAAAATTCAATTGCTCTATCAACATATAAGGCATAATATATATATGCTAGTAGTTGTTTTGAAAAAGTGTTGTGGATGAAATACTTCTTATGGTACTTTGGACCTAATTTTGATAATATTCCTAATTTACGTGATAATAAAAGTGCAATTAATATTTCAAAAAAATCATTAAAGTCACATATGAAAAAAGCATATTGATATAAGACATCATTTTATACAAGATCGTATTCTTAAAAAGGGTATATATTTAGAATTTTTAAATAATGAATATCAAATTTTTGATATTTTTACTAAACAACTTCCCACTGCAAGTATTGATTTTATTAAGGGGGAGTTAGGAATATTTAATTTTAAATAATTATTTTTTAATTTATATATTGATAGTTTTTATTTTATTTGGTTAATATTTATTTATTTATTTTTAAATAAAACAAGAAATTATTTCATTTTTAAAAAATCATGTCTTTCAAAATAAAACTAATAATTATTATAGTGAGTAATTGGCTTGAGAAATTAAAATCACGTCACCAAAACTATAAGAAAATCATATATCTCTCTCTATATCTTACACACCATTAGATTTTGAACCCTTTTGACTTCTAGAGATCTCATATTCCCTTAGAAACCCTAGAATCCATACCTTATTTCCCCAAATTCTCAAAAAATTCTAATAGAAAGAGGATAGATGAAGGTTAACAAAGTGACTCGAAATGACAATACACCCCCTTCAGAAACATCCTTCAAGGAAAAGTTGTCAATTTTGAATGGATGTATCAGATACATATTTTATTAAAGAAAGAACTCTCCTTTCAAGGTTTAAAATTAATTTTTAATAAATAAAATAAGAAATTTCCATTTGATTAATAACTAAAGTATTTTTGTAGAAATATCCAATTCTGTTTTGGGAAAACAGAAGATTTCATCGCTTTACGAGTAGATGATAAGGAATTTTCCATTTCCTCTGTAGAAATTTCAAAGATCTTTAAATTTCATCATGAATGCATTTTTAATTTTGACATTTGATCCATTGGAAATAAAGAACAAAAATATAAAGATATTATATCATTTCTCTTTGGTTTAACTTTAATTTAGAAAATGTTTGTTAAGGATCTTGAGGCTAACAAAATGGTGCTGGTCAAGTTCATCCAGTCAGCAATACTCTCGAGAATTGCAGAATTAGAAAAAATTATTTATCCCAACATATATATATATATAATGTTCTTATTGATTAGTGATATCAAGTTAAACTTCCCTAGATATATGCTCTGATATCTTCATTACTACTTCCAAACAGAGGCACAAATTTCTTTTTATCTATATGGAAGAATTATCTCTCTTCTTCAGTATAGATAGAATAAAATTCTCCATATAAATGTTCATATTAAGTTTCTTCACTATAAAATTCTTAATTATGGAACTTTAAGGAAGTTAGGTTTCTTCTAGAGTATAATAAAAGTAAAACTATTACCCATTGGTGTTGATGACTGGTAAGAATATAATCCTATTACTTAGGGGGAGAAAGGAAATATAAAATCAACCAGATTTATTCTCCTACATAAAGAGGAAGTTAGAGAATCTTTAATAGAAGATATTTTTCAACTAAAAAAAGAAAATACTCAGATACAATGATTTTGATCAATATAAAGAATATCCTTAAGAAGTATACAATTAAGACACTGTCACATGGGCTTGGAAGAGATAAGAACCTACCAATCATAACCCATAAGATGAATCTACAGTGTCTATAGAGGATACTCCATTAGTGTTTTTAGGATTCTCAATCACTCAGGAGGAACCAAAAACTGATAGTCAAGAAAAAAATGATATAGTAGATCCTGAATAAGAAAAAACTTATGAAACTTATCAAATAGGTGAGAAAGTTCAAATATTAGTTATTAAAACCACTGAAATAATTGAGAATCCAACAGTCTCTACTATTGCACCATCTTTGGACAAAAAATCTTCAATATCCTGAGGGAAAATAAAATTTATTGATAATATCTCTTTTTATTCTAGGGAGAAGAGTATAGGAAAGTCCTTAGCTATAATAGATGGATCCCAACAATCAATACACCAAGAAGAAGACAATTATGATTCTTTGAATATTTAAATAGAATATTTAGTCATAAAATTTAATAGAATGAAAGTGGATAATTTCATTTCACAACATGATATAGATTCTATAAGAAAATATTTAGAAGAATTAAGAAATTCAATTGTTTCTAGAGTGGAATTAGAATCTGTTCAGGATTAGCTACACAATAAAAGATAAAATTTTATTTCCAAAAGAGATTTTGATGGATTTCAAAGAGAAATGATAGATCAGGTTGGAAAATTGAAACCAAAATTAGTCTCAAAGATATATTTCATATATTTAAAAATACATTTTGGAACTATGTAATAATCATTGAGGAATAGATCTGGTCAATTTAGAGCTTCTATATCTGCTTCTCAAACTTCACCAAATTTAATTAAGATGTTTCAATCAATTTATGTAGTGATGTATAATATGAATGCTAGTCTTCATTAACTTCAGTGTAATAGTGCACCTCTGAATATTCTATTAGACAATCAAAGAGAACTTGTTGAGAAGTTAACTTTAATTAAACCTATAATCAAAATACTTCTCAATCGGTTAAGTGAAAATATTTACAATTTTCATCAGACTGAGGAAAATTTTCATGACTTTTTGAAAGTCAATTTGGTTGAAATTTGAATGATTGGTAAAGATTTTAAGATTTTTATGTGATAGTTAGATGAAAATATTTCTGAAAGTTTAAGAGGATAGATAAAAAAATTGAAGTAAGTTCTTTATGCTGTTCGAGTTTCACCAGAGTATGACACCTCTTCTAAACTATCCCTTTTAAATTAATCTAGCCCTTATTTTTAAATATTTCTTAGCCAAAGTGATTCTTGTAATAATAAACATATTTTTATGAAATTACTATGTTTATTATATTTTTTCTTACTATTTATGTTCATTTCTACTGATAGAACACATATGATTTTAATCTTAACCAGAATATAACATTCATTTAAAGTTATGTGCTATATTGAATGTGTTTCAATCTATTTTCATCTACTTTATTTTGGATATCATAAAAAGGGTGAGAAAATTTGGTAAACACAACATTCTCAATTCTATTATGAGAATGTATTTTCTGTTTAAATTAATTTTAAATAACTATAATCTATGTATCTTTTTAAAGATATTATTTCAATTGTGTTTATAATTCATATATTTTCTATACATTATGTTATGGGTTTTGTGACTATCAAAAAGGGGGATATTTTTGGGCATGTATTGTCTTAACAATACTCTATAAATATTATTGATTTTGGTGATCAGAAATACCCTTTTTTTATTTATAAAATTAATTTAATTATTTTTTAGGAATATATTTATTGAGAATTTTATCTTATTTACGGGGTTAAATATTTGTTAATGTATTCCGAACATGTTTAAAAGTATTCTAGAAACACTGTTTATACCCTATGTTTATAAGAATAATGTATGGTTCAAATACCCTATGTTTGAAATAACATATATGGATCTTATACCCTATAATTTTAGAAAAGTATGGATAATCAACCCTATATTTAGAAGGAACCCTACATTTGAGAAAAATAGAAAGTATTGTTTATCAACCCTATTTTTGTGAAAAACCATATGTCATAAACCCTAAGTTTGTGGAAAACCCTACGTTGTTAACCTTATATATGTATTTTTTCATTACGATAAGGAACCCTATGTTTGATTATTCAATGATGGAGTTTAAATTGAAGATATTTTCCGTGATTACTAAAACGGTATCGAAGGAAGTAAATATATTCATAAAACTATTTTACGACTGATTCAAAGGCTAGTTATGATTGATTCAAAGGATCATATTCAATGGAGTAAATCTTTCTAGTTTTGAGGGAAGTTACAATTCTCTTAAATGATTTAAATTTGAATGATTGTGATTTTTTAGGCGACATTATTGGATCTACTTAACTGAATGAAATCCAAGTTTTCTATATAAGTAGAAATATTATTTTCACTTTAAAAAATCACTATGTATGTGAAATATATTTTTGAATACAAAACTGATGTAGCGAAACAAAAGATCAAATAACTTTGTTATTCTGAAGAAGATACACTTTGGAGACATTCATGTTTCAACCTTGTTTTTTGTAATTACCACTGTTTGTTAGTTGATGCTCTTATTGAAGATAATTTTCAACTAGGATCTCTTCAAAGTTATTAATTCTTGAAGATATTTATTTTTGGAGAAGAAGATCCATATTATTTTAGTTGATTCTACAACTATAAACAAAACTCTGTTTGTTTAATCAAATCAAACTATTTTTATTTATTAGAGTTTCAGCTGCTCGAACTCAATTGTGGTGGACTATCAACTTCTCAAATTAAGCTATGGATTTACAGTTCCCTATAAAATAATTATAAGGCTCTATAAATCCTTGTTATAAATATGTTAACTGCCTATACTCAGTTGTGATGGTCTTGTGATAAAAAGACCTGTCTAGCGAAAATAACCAAACTCATAGAGAGAGAATTTGTAGAGTGGACTAGGGGATCTTTATAACCCAAACCACTATAAAAATTATTGTGTTCTTATTTTCTATTTATCCTATACTCAAACTACTTATAGAAGAAAATGAATTATATCAACATAAATAAAAAATAAAGCTACAAGACCTGAATTTGTTAATATTATCAAAAAATCACAATTGAACCACATCTTGTGTATCTTTTAATTATTCTAACCTAATAGTTATTTCAAAATAAAATTATTTACATTGACCAAAAGAATAAATTAGATCTTTATAGCTTAGGTTATTGGAAAAATAAGGGAAAGAAGAGAAATTCAAGGATAAAGGGGAATAAGAGTTTGATTTCACTTTGTTACTAACCTCAACTTCGTTCATGAGACACGAATAATTTGTATCACATTATTATCTTGAAGAGATAGAATCATCACTTGCACTACAGTTTGAAATTTAAAGGCTTTATTGCTTTTATACTTCTTTTACTTATTCTTATTTTTGATCAAGGGGAATTCCAGACTTAAGTTTCCCTTATTTTTTCCTTCAAAGCACACCACTTCTTGTTCAATTTTATCGTACTCCTTTTTTGGAACATTGGTAAGATTTATTTTTGAATCAGACTTCATCAGAGATGACTTAGAGATGACTTATCCAATACTCCCATCATCTAGAAATTGGAGGATGGTGACATCTCTGTTATTTCATATCCCGATGCACTCCAATAGTGACTTGACCTATGTAATTATTACATCCTCCATCATGTATCATATTATATAGATGATAAAATGTGGTCCAATGTAGATATTTAATCTAGAGCTTCTAATTGTTGAATCATTTTGAAATTTATAATATTGATTAGAAAAGGTTACTTTCAAATAATCCTAAAATTACAAAAGGATCTTAACTATATTTGGAAGATTAGAAATTTGAACATGAAACCATGAGTCCTAGGTATCTCAAAATAGGATTTCAATTTCAATCCCTTTAATCAGATACATTCTAATGCTCAAATTTTGGTCAGGCTGTATGACCTTCTATGGGTATTATGGTATCCAAAAAATACCCAATGACTTGGAATATTGTATTGGTATTCCCTTGAAAATGGACCAACTCTCATTGAATAAAGACCTAAGTATTTATGCAAGATTCCTCATTGATGCCATCTTTTAGAAAAATCCTCAGGATATAGTCAATATCATTACTAATGATTTTTTTTGAGGTTAAGGTGGAGTATTAACATGTACTGAAATACTGTGAGGTATGTTAAAATGGTGGTGCATTCTATTTATAATTTTCAAGTTATTCATAAATAAGTCAAACCTAAACTAGATACCAATTCTTGGAAGGAGGTTCCAAGAAGAAAAAAAATAAAACCACTAGTATTAAAAAGGGAAAGACTTCAAAGAAAGTTTAAATTTCTAAATGTGTCAAGCCTCATGAAATTTTTGGGTGCTCATGGGATGAAGTTTTTGGAGAGGAAGATAAAGAGGTAAAAATCCCATATTCTTCTAAAAATTATGATCATAAAGACTCACCCACTGAAACTAGTAAGGGACGTATGTCTATGGAATATAGTATTAATAAAGACCTGATGATCCACATGAAAATCTTAAATTCAGTGGATTCTATCAAAATGAGGGGATTCTGCTCTATGTAATTTAATCTAATATAGATTATTCCATGAAACATGATAGTTTGAACTTAGATTTAAGAAAGGATAATCTGAATCAAGGACCATCTACTATAAAATCATTGAAACCCCATGGAATTAACCAAAAAAAACATATGATCCTCCTGACACCCCCTTGAGTAAAAATGAGACCACCAGAACCACAAAAAATTGTCATCCAGCTAATGTGATCAAGGAGGTCAGCAGGTCATCCGATATTCAATTAACTGGGACAACCATAATGTATGATAGAGTAAGGAATATGGGAATAAACGATAAGGGGGAAAGTGTAACGACCCAATATTTTATGAATAAAATTCCCTTTCATTTTAATGACTTATGGATATAGAAAACAAATGAAATATTTTTTTATTATTGGGTTTAAATGACCATTAAGTATCATTACCATTGATAATATAGCCATTGAACATTGATCACACGACTGATATAAATATAAGGTTTTAACAAATCCTTTCGACACAGAAAAAGGAGATAATGGACTCATCTAGTAGAATCAGGCCCTACAAAGATCATTTGTTGGAGCTTGGAAAGGATGTACTATCATTAGGATTCTTTATTCAGAAAGACCAAGTCAAGAGTTAACATGTTAAGCTTGGAAAATATCACTTATAAGAGAAGTTCAAGTTAATAGAGATTACCACCCGGACGATGTTATCTGAGCCAACCCAAGAGTCTGTCACCATCGCACACCTTACCATTAGGTCTTATGCAGGTGTTATATGGGGTTATATAATAAGGTATCAGTTACTTATTGTGTAATACCTTTTTATAAATAAAAGTCTTATTCCATCAATTCCTTTTTAAGAATAGTATTTCTTAAAAAAAATAACGAATTTGATAAATTGATTCTTTGGGTAAAAATGGGACATTTGAGAAATATATAAATTATTATATTAAACTAATATTTTTATTAATAATATTTTAAAAACAATTCTTATTAATTATGATTATATTATTTACTTATCTTTAAATTATTAGGTAATCGGTTTGATAAGAGTTGTATTTTTTATACGATAAAACAGAAACTATATTTTTAAAGAATTTATTTTAAGGAATTAATGAATTTTTTAAATAATTAATATTTTAATAAAATAAATATTATTTTTATAATCAGAATGTTGAAATTTTCAAATGGTGAATTTTTCATAATTTTCTGAGACAAACGAATTTTTGGGTAAGAATTAAATACTGTATAAATAAAATATGTGTTTTATGACATCATAATGACCAAAAAATGATGTAATAAATAATATAATGGGTATTATAGGCCCAATATATGTTATACCATTAAAATAATTTTATTTTAGATTTGTTTTACTTACTTTATAAATCCTTATTAAATCCTCCAAAACGTATAATATATTTTCTGATTTTAAATTCATTTCCTTGAGGGCGTGACTCCCCTCCACATAAACAAGGATAATATTTTAATGTATTCAAACATTGGATTTATAATATATTTTTTTCCACTCCTACTTGAAAAAAACCACGTGTAAAAACTAGGGGAAGTTTTGTGGTTTTAATATTTAATTATATAGATTCCAAAACCTAAGTTTGTGAAATATTAAAAAATCCCCCTCTTATTTCCTATATAAACCAACCTAAGATCCCACTTTTCTTCACTAAAAATAATTGGATCATGTCCCTACTCTTCCCTACGCTCACTATAATCCTCCCAAGGTTCCCCAAGCTCTCAATAAACCCCTATTCAAGCTATTTAAGTCACACACTCAAGTAAGGGATCCTCACTTTCCTTACATTCTCATTTTTATCCAGTATTATTTATATTATTACACCATTTTATTTTCAATTAAAAATGATGGGGTATGTTTTTTCACCTCCCACATACTTCCCTTATTATGTTTTTATTATTTTATACCTCTTTCTCTCTCATTAATCCATCCCATGTACACCAATTACCATGCCAAAAGTTTGTAAGAGTTTTTCCATTTCTCCTCTTTCTTCAAGTTTCTCTATTATGTTACGCCTTATATTCCAAAATTATTTGTGTTGGGAAATGTATTTATATGAAAAAATTACTTTACATTTTATTTATATATTATAAGATACCACTTTCTCTCTTATTAACCAATTTTATGAAATTTTATGTCACACCGTTAGGCGGCTAAAATTGCACTGCGGTTTTCCGAGCCAAAATCACCATGTAGTGAATACCATGTACATTTCTCTGTCAATGGTATTAACTTTTATGCACATCTGCTTATTTATTATAGAATTTAATGTATTTATTCCACATTTATTTATTGTGGAATAAATGATGATGTTGAATGAATCCATGTTATATGATCTATGTGGCACACTTAAGCATGAGATTGAAATGTTTATGATGGGTGTGCCTTGATAGTGCTCCAATGCATTGGGTAATGTTTAGTATTATGATACACCATGTTCAATAAGGGTTTAATTAGGATAATTCATGTTAAATGAGGGTTTAATCATACTAATCCATGTGCAATGAGCCTTGGATCATGCTAATATCATGTTGTATGTTGATGCCACATTTTCATGTTATGATAACCATGCTATATCATGCCTTTATGTTCATGTTATTATTGTACTCCATTTTTTTTGAATATTACCTAACATGTATTGTATTCTTCATTTTTTTACTTGTTTACTCCCTTACAGGGATTTATATCTCACCCCGTTCTTATGTATGTCCTCAGGTTATCCCATGCAGTGTTAAGTACGAAGGAACGAGTTGGTCATGTCAAAGAAGTTTGAAATAAAGTTGTATTTTATGTTTTAAGTTGTTATGTAATGATCTTAATTTCCCAAGATTCTAGACCTCTCAATCCTCAAATTTTTCTTAAGTGTAACTTTATGTAATAAATCATGTTTAAGTGTATAATAAAGAGATGGGTTGTTATAGTTAGTATCCTAGGATAGGTTTAGTTATTTTTGGTATTAGGGTAATAAAATTCTAGTAAAGGAATTAGGGATAATTCTGAGTATAAGAAAATAATCCCTAAAATTTAGTGAGTATAGATTATGTGGTTTATTAAGAAAAATAAATCTGTGTCTGGATATAAATAAGTAGATCTGGATCAGGCACAAATGTATCTAGGGGTAAAACCTGAGAACACTGCTTTGATCTAGACTTGAACGAGAACTAGTGCATGAAATCGGGCCTTGCTGCACTCTTAGTTCTAAAGTCATGGGAAATATGCTTTTGTAAATTCAAAATCTTAGTATGAACCATTATTAAGAGAATAAAAAAATTCTCCTAAGAATACATGTTAGGAAGTAGATCACGGGTAACTTAGATCGAAACATAGAAATTTATAAGTTAAGGAAAGAAATTCAATTTATAAGTTTTTATTTTTTATTTGGATTTACCTTTATGTGTTTAATAGTTTAAAAGTATACATACCCATGTCTATATAGGATAAAGTTGAACCAGAATCAAAAATTGAAAGGTAGGGTTATCTTCTATTGTTCTACGCATTCTTTTATATCCTAAAAGTTTAGTAGAACAATCCAAACACCACCACAAATCATGAAAGTAGAGATGTTAGTGAGAATAGAAAATGGGTAAATTATTGTATCCCATGAATATAAATCCCCCTATCATAATTTTTGGATTGAAATTCCCAACGAACCTCGTCATACTTCCTATGGTGGAATTTTATGCAATTCTTGGCATGTATTGGATTTCCCTATATAGATCCTACATAAACTGTCGTGAGAGGTAAATCACTCTCCATATGGTGGATTGACCCACAATTATATAAAATTAAAAGGGGGAGGATGAATATTCTTTAGCACCATCATCTCAAGCATGGATATTACTGCCCTATGAGTAGGCATATATTGCTCATATTATTGAGTCTAATGAAGGAACCATCCTCAAAGACATGCCTATTGTGAGAGAATTCACTAATGTGTTTCATGAGGAATTTCCCAGTCTTCCTCCTAGAAGAAATTTCAAATTCTCAATTAATATTATACACAAGGCATTGAAAATATCCAAGACTCCATTTAGAATGGATGTTTTGGATCTTCATGAGCTAAAGAAACAACTACAAGAGAATCCGGATGAAGGGTTTATTCACCCAAGTGCATCACCATGGGGTGAACCAGTCCTCTTCATCAAGAAGAAGGATGGGTCAATGAACCTTTTCATTGATTATCACGAGATCAACAAAATCATGATAAAGAACAAGCATCCATTTCCACGAATTGATGATTTTTTTGATTAGCTACGTGGATCCCAATACTTCTCCCAGGTGGATCTGTGGTCGGGATATTACCAAGTAAGGGTGAAGAAGGAATATATCCCCATGTTTACTTTTGTACAAGGTACGAGAACTATGAATTCATAGTAATTTCTTTTGGAATCACTAATGCTCCAAAAATTTTCATGGACTTGATGAATATAGTCTTTAGAGATTACCTCAACAAATTTGTGGTAGTCTTTAAAGACGATATTATAATATACTCCAAAACCAAGGAGGAACAGAAGGAGAATCTATGAACTGTACTAGAGACCTTGAGAGAGGATAAGTTCTATGAAAAGTAAAACAAGTGTGATTTCTAGTTGAAGTAAGTCTCATTCTTAGGGAATATCATAATAAGAAATGTGATATTTGTGGTTCCTTTCAAGACAAATGCAATTGAGGGATGGATGAGGCCAAAATCTATGACAGATATCCATAGCTTCCTTGGGTTAGCTGGATATTATCAAGAATTTTTGAGAAATTTCTCATGATTATCACATCCTCTTAAAAAGATAACTTGAAATAGGGTCAAGTTTTCTTGGAATGATGAATGCGAAAAGAGCAACAAGGAGTTGAAAATGAGGCTTATCACTATGCCCATGCTCACAATACCCACAAGTGGAGAAATTTTTATGGTATTAAATGATTCTTCAAAGAATGGAATGGGATGTGTGTTGATGAAAAATAAAAAATTCATTTCCTATAATTAAAGGAAATTTAAAGTTCATGAGAAAAACTATCCAACACATGATTTGAAGTTGGATGCAGTAATCTTTGATTTGAAAATTTGACAAAATTACCTATTTGGGGGAGAAGTGTGAAATTTATATGGATCAAAAAAGCCTCGAGTATATATTCACACAAAAAGATTTGAATATGCACCAACGAATATGGTTAGAGCTGATCAAAGACTATGACTGCTCAATCCATTACCACCATGGGAAATCGAACAAGGTGGCAGATGCTTCAAGTAGAAAAGACCTCATGATTCTATAATTTATGAGAATTGAAAAGGATACAATCTTCTTAGATTTGATGAATATGGATATGGGAATAATAAATAAAGGAACATCATCAATCCTTTCACAAATGATTTCTCAAACATCGCTTTTGGAAAGGTTAAAGGATACTCAAAAGGATGATGTGGGAATTTAGAAGAAAGTGGAAACTATCAGAAAAGGTAAATACTCAGAGTTAAATTTTAATGAAGATGGAATTGTTAGAGTTGGGTCAATAATATGTGTTCCATCAAATCTGGAGTAAAAGAAAGAACTTTTGGATGATGCAAACAAATCAAATTTCTCTATTCACCTAGGAAACACAAAGATGTATTGAGATATCCGAAAGAATTATTTTTGGGATAACATGAAGAAGGAGATTTTTGAGTATACATCAATGTTCCTAGTATGTCAAAAAGTGAAGGCTGAGAGACAGAATTCTAAGGGGATAATTCAACCATTACCCATACCAACATAAAAATGGGAGAACATACCCATGGAATTTATCACCAGAATTATGAAGACATCCAACAAAAACAATGTTGTCTAGGTTGTTGTGGATTTTCATACAAAGACTACACACTTCATTGCGATTCAAGAGGATTCCTCATTGGATCAAGTGGAATGGATATACATCAAATAAGTAGTAAGGATTCATATAGTACCACTATAGGTTGTATCCGATCAAGATGAAAGATTCACCTATAAGTTTTGGAAGAGTCTCCAACATGCTATGAATACTAATCTGAACTTCAGTATAACTTATCACCCTCAAACTGATGGCCAATCTGAATGTACTATCCATACACTTGAGGACATGTTGAGAGATTTCTAAATATACATAAAAGGTAGATGGGACCAAAATATTTCTTTATTGGAGTTCTCTTACAATAATAGTTTCCACTTAAGCATCCAAATGGATCCTTATGAAGCCCTTTATGGGAAGTGGTGCAGAACACCGACATGTTGGGATGAAGTTGGGGAGCAAAAACTTCTAGATCTAGAATTGGTTGAAGAAATGGAGGAGAAGGTTAATACCATAAAATAACACATCAAATCTACTCAGAGTCGAAAATAGATCTATGATGATAACCATCGATGAGTCCGAGAGTTTGATATTGAAGATATGGTTTTTCTCCTCATATCTCCAAGGAAGAGAGTGATGATATTTGGGAAGAAGGTAAAGCTTAGTCTAATGTACATCGGCCCTTTTTAAATTCTTAATCACATTGGAGTAGTGGCCTATCGACTAGCACTCCCACCAAACCTATCTCAAGTACATGATGTATTCCATGCATCACTCTTGAGGAAGTACATACCTGACCCATCGCATGTACTCAATCTAGAAGTGGTACCATTGAAGAATGACCTCTATTATGAAGAGAATCTGGTGACGATATTATATCATAGAGAAATATTTCTATGAAACAAGACGATTCCCATCATCAAGGTGTTGTGGCGAAACCAAATGTCCAAAGAAGAAAAATGGGAACAGGAGGATGTGATGTGGTAGAGTTACCCTAATCTGTTTTAGTGTTGGAAAATTAAATTTCAAGGGTGAAATTTCTTAAGGGGGAATTTTGTAATGACTGGACCTTTTATGAATATAATTTCCTTTATTTTAATGACTTATGGATACCGAAAACACATGAACTCTTTTTTGAATTATTATGTTTAAATTATAATTATGTATCATTACCAATGATAATATAGATGTTGAATAGTGATCACATGAATGATATAAATATAAGGTTTTAACAAATCCTTTCGACACAGACAAAGGAGGTAATGGCCTCATCCAGTATACTCAGGCCACACGAAGCTCATTTTTTAGAGCACAGAAAGGAGGTAACATCTTTGGGATTCGCTCTAGACCAAGCCCAAGGCGAGATTCAACAAGTTAAGCTTGAACAGAATCACCTACGGGAGAAGTTAAAGTTAATAGAGATTACCACCCGGGCGATGTTATCTGAGCCGTCCCAAGAGTCTGTCACCATCGCATACCTTATCCTTATCTATTATAAAGTTGTTATAAGAGGTTATGTAATAAGGTATTATTTACTTATTGTGTAATACTTTTTTATAAATAAAAGTATTATTACATCAATTCCTTTATGAGAATAGTCTTTTTAAAATAAATAATGAATTTGAAAAATTGATTCTTCAGGTAAAAATGGAACCTTTGAGAAATATATACATTATTATATTAAACTAAGGTTTTTATTAATAATATTATTAAAACAATTTATATAAATAATGGCTATATCAGTTCCTTATCTGTAAATGATTAGGTAATTAGTTTGATAAGAGTTATATATTTTTGATGATAGAATAGAAAGTGTATTTTTAAAGAATTTATTTTAAGGAATTAATGGATTTTTGAAATAGTTAATATTTTAATAAAATATTATTATCCCATTAATTTTATGAATAATAAATGAGTATATAATTTTTATGAAGTCAAATGTAATTTTTATTAAGATTTAAAAACCATTTTTGTCAAAAGCCTTGAATTTTCAATAAATATAATTTTTCATTTTAAAAGTAAAAATTCAAATATTTAGAAAATTATTTAGATAAAATTCATATTATTTTTTGAATCATGATTTCAAAATTATCCAATGGTGAATTTTTCATAATTTTCTGATACAGTCAAATTTTTGGGTAAAAATTAAATACCATATAAAGAATATATATGTTTTATGACATCATGATGACCCAAAAATGATTTAATAAATACTATAATGGGTATTCTCGGCTGAGTATATATTTTCCCATTAAAATAATGTAATTTTAGATTTTTTTACTTATTTTATAAATCCTTAGTGAATCCTCCAAAATGTACAATATATTTTATGATTTTAAATTCATTTCCTTGAGGGTGTGATTCACCTCCATATAAGCAAGGAGAATATTTTGAAGTCTTTGGACATTGGAATTATAAAATAATGTTCTATACTCCTCTTTATCAAAAACCATGAGTAAAAACCATGGGAAGTTTTTTTGAATATTTAATTATATAGATTCAAAAAACTAAGTTTGTGAAATATTAAATAACCCATATCATTTCCTATATAAACCTACCCAAGATCCCACTTAACATCACTAAAAATACTTGGGGAATTCCCTACTCAGACCTCCCATCACTAGAATCTCCCAATGCCCCCAATCTCTCAATAAAACCCTCTTTAAGCTTTTGAAGTCACACACTCAAGTAAGGGATCCTCACTTTCCTTCCTTCCTCAATTTTATCCAAGTTTCTTTATATTGTTACACCATTTTATTTTCGATTAAAAATGATGGGTTATGTTTTCACACCTCCCACATACAACCCTTTTTATGTTTTTATGATGAGATACCTCTTTATCTCTCATTAATCCCTCCCATGTACACCCGTTACCATGCTGAAATTTCGTAATAGTTATTCTATTTCTCCTATTTCTTCAAGTTTATCTATTATGTTACACATTATATTTTAAAATTAATTATGTTGGGAAATGTATTTATATTACACCTTTACTGTAAAATTTATTTATATATGATGAGAGACCCATTTCTCTCTCATCAACCATTTTATGAATTTTTATGTCACAACGTTAGGCTGCTGAAATTGCACTGTAGTTCTCCATGCCAAAATCATCATGTAGTGAATACCATTCCCATTTATCTATCAAGGGTATTCACATTTATACAAATATACTTATTTATTATATACTTTCATGTATGTATTCTACATTTCTGTATCGTTGAATAAATTATTATTTTGAAGGAATCCATTTTATATGATCTATCTGGAACACTTAAGCATGAGATTGAAATGTTTATAAAGGGTGTGCCCTGATAGTGGTATAATGCATTGGGTAATGTTTAGTATCATGATAATACATTTTAAATGAGGGTTTACTCATTATAATTCATGTACAATGATGGATTACTCATTCTAATCCATGTGAAATGAGTCTTGGATCATGCTAATATCATGTTGTATGTTGTTTCTACATTTCCATGTTATGATAACCATTCTATATCATGCATTTATGTTCATGTTTCTATTGTTCTCCATTGACATTCCTAATGCCTAAAATGTATTGTATTAGTAATGTTTTTCCTTGTTTACTCCCTTACTGGGATTTATATCTCACCCCTTTCTTATGTATATCCTCAGGTTATCCCATATTGTGTTAAGTATGAATGAATGAGTTGGTCGTGTCAAATTTTTTTGAAATAAAGTTGTTGTATTTAATGTTTTAAGTTGTTATGTATTGTTCTTAATTTCCGAAAAAACTAGACCTCTCAATCCTCGAAGTTATCTTAAGTGTAAGTGTATGTAATAAATCATTTTTAAGTGTGTAATAAAGATAAAGGTTGTTATTGAAAGCAACCCTAAACCAAAATCCATATGAAGATCCTATTATCGAACACTCATTGATTGGCCAATCCTAACACCACATGTTCCATTAGGCTTTTAATTCAACATAAAAAGACTAATATAATTGGGACATCTAAACCTAAAAGAATTTTCTCTTCTAATAATTACTATTTTGAGAGTTGTGGATACTACCTCATTGAAAGAAATAAACCTCAATATGAAATTAACAGACTATGGATATTGGTGCATGATATAATTGAAATGATAATCATACTTAGTGATAGTGAGAATCAGATCACATGAAACATCAAAAGAGATGGTAAGAAGCACTTATACTCTATTATATTTGGATTCAATAATTATCAAAATGGAAATAATATTTAGTTGGAGAATAGTACTTTATCCTCTTTAATTATTAATCCTTGGATTATTATTTGAGACCTCAAATTGATTCTCTATATTTATGAGATTCTTGGAACCATGTATCACACTATTTCTACTAGGGATTTCATATCTTACACTGAAAATGACAACTTGTTTGAGATCAATCTGGTGGGAGATAAATTTACTCAGTATAAAAGAAATCTGAATAGCATGAAATCCATATGAATTGATATAGATTTTACCAATGAGGCCTCTATGAACATTTGGATATCCATCACTTGTTCCTCCTTAGAAATGTGTAACTCTAATCATCATCCCATTATTTATATTTTACTTATTAAAGAAATAAATCCACCTCTTCCCTTCAGGTTTAATACTTATTGGGTTCAATATCCAAAATGTGGTAATATTGTTCATGACATATAGACCTTGATGAATTGTAAAGATTATCCTTTAACCTATGTCCTCAAACTTAAACTTCTTAAAGGGAGGATGAGAGAGTGAAGCAGAAACTGTTTCAGCTCCCTAGAAATGAAAATATTCTCTATTGAATACCCTCTACATATCATTCATAAATATATCAATATTTTTTTTCTAGATGAACTGAAAAAAAATCGAGTTCCCTTCCAAGATCAATGAACACCTCAAGTTAAAATAAAGAATCTAGAAATAACTCTTCAAAACCATATAGATCAATAATGGAAATAGAAACAAAAAAGTCATTAACTCTCTTTTGAGAATTATAAAGGTTAATAGACCTATTTCTCTTCTCAAGGATGGTGATTGACTACTGGAAGATATGAAATCTATTTCCAACCATGTTTATCCTTTATACATAGATCTTTTCAATGGAACCCAATTTATTAGACAAGATAATGGATATCATTTCTAAATTGGTAAGTTCTGAAGACAATACCATGCTCACCTCAATTCCTCTTGAATTTGAAATATAGGAAGTAGACTTTGGATTTAATGCTGGAATCTCTCCTGGACCTGATGGCTTTACTAATAATTTTTTTCCAAACATATTTTAATTTCATTCAAAATGATGTTAGTTCCTTGGTCACTCATTTTTTCAAGTGTGGTTCTCTTTCAAGTGGAGTCAATTCTCAATTCCTTTCTCTTATACCAAAGGTGGATAATGCTCATTAATTCACTCAATTTAGGCCAATTTCCCTATTCAAAAAAATTAATAAATTTATGGGAAGAGTCCTCACTTATAGGATTAATGTTTTTTAGAAAAAATCATCTCTTGGAATCAATTTGGCTTCATTAATGGAAGAACCATTCAAGATTGCCTCATTACTGCATCATAATATGCGAATCTTATTAGGAATAATACTAGGGGAGGTAACATCAATCTTAATCTTTATGTTTAAAAAGCCTTTAATGATATAGATTGGGGCTTTATTTTTATGGTATTTACTCTCTTTGGTTTCAATGAAAGATTTTTTCAATGGATTAAACCCCTCTTTGGATCTACTCACATCTAAATTCTCATGAATGGATCTCTAAAATGATACTTCACTTAATCAAGAGTGGATAGGTAGTATAGCCAACTCTATGCCAATTTTTTTCCATTGATAAGGATTATTTTAGCAAGATACTTCTCAATATGGTTGATAAAGGTGATCTGAAGACTATCAGAGCTGCTAGAGGTTTATCTACACCATCTCATTTACTTTATGCCAATGAAATTATTCTATCCATACAGGGTGAAAAAAATAAAAATTATGAACATAAAAAATTCCCTATTTCCTTATAAAAACGTTTTGGGTTAAGAGATCACCTAATGTAAATCTTTCTTCTACTTTGGGAAAAACATTTCTGCTCACAGAAAGCTGATAATTATCAATTACTTAGGAATTTGGAAAGAAGATTTTCCTTTCATTTATTTAGGAGTTCCAATGATTTGGGAAATATCTCATGATACTCATTTTAATCATATTTTAAGCCAGTTTTAATGAATCTTGGCCTCTTATAAAGGAAAATATCTTTTAATGTATAGAAGAAATTGTATTATGAAGCACATAATTCTCTAAAAATTTGTGTATTAATTCATGGTTTATAAGTGGTCTATTTATCTACTCAAGAGAGTCGATACCTCCACTATGAATTTTATTTGGATTGCAAGCATACTTGAAAAAAGGGAGGTTACAATTTCTGGGAAACAATGTTGCAAGCCACATGCTCTGGGAGGTCTTGGCATTAAAAATATATTTCATTTCAATCATTATCTTTAAGATAAATTTATATAGAGGATGGTAAATGATAAATATAATTCCTTGGCTTTATTTAGAGAAATATTTTTGGCTATACTGAAAACCGGAAACTTTAATTATATTGAATATTCTATCTGGTCTACATTTAAGAACATTTTTTGTAGAATTTACTTGAATTACCATTAGTTATCTAACATAAATTCCTATATTATTTTTTTAGTTTGAAAATTGGACAGGAATGCCCATATTTGTTAAGTTATATTCCCCTAAACTAGAAGTGAACTCAAGCACCATAATCAGTAAGAAAAACACTTCATGTACTCTCTTCTTGATATTATTAGATCATTGGTTAGAAAATAAGAATTTTTTATCCATGAATACATATTGATCTAGAAGTTGGAATTGAATGATATTATTAACTCTAAGAATTTATATATAAATGAGATTCATGGTTCCCCAATTGGATAAAGTGTCTTAATAATAGTTAAAAACTACTATCCATATTTACACTGTTATGAAGGCTTAGTTTTTCAATGATTCCTATAGAATACAATATGAAATATGTGGGTATTTCTCTCTGTTCAATATATGTTTTTTGGTTTTCATCATAGAGAATATTTGAACTACATGTTTTAAGATACTTTACATCCTTCGTTCTATAGAATGATAACTTTATTATATTTGAGATTCATCCTCTGTATGTGGAATCAATCCTTGATCACCTTAAAGGATGTTTTAAACTACCACTTTCATAGAAATTGATGAATCTATTTAAATATTCCAATGAATAACTTATTCATGTCATCTAGAATGGAAGGAATAAGAAGATCCATGTTCAGGAATATTTCATTATTCAACCTTCCATTGTTAAAATAATCATGTAATTGTAGAATGATAATTCTCTTCAATGTGAACAATGTGACAATTCTGTTCTTGACTTTTCATTTTTGATATGTCTTCATATTTTAGGTAATTTTTATCCTCCTCCAGGTACTTTTAAATTCACTTAGAACTCACCATTCATTGTATAGTTTAAATTAAACTTAGATGGATATTCTAGAGGGAATCATAGACCTACGAGTTTCAAGTCTATTTATAGGGATCATAATGGTGATGTTATAGGTTTCCTTTATGGTCCTTGTGACATTTTCCCTTCTTTAGAATCCAAAATTTTAGGCTTAATTGGTGCAATGGAAATGGAATGCCAACAGAATTGGAAAAACCTATGGCTTGAGTGTGACTCCACCATAATTGTTCAAGATATCAAAGTTGGGATCATCCACCTCTCTTGGAGGATGATTTATAGATAGACCAAATTCCTAGACATGCTAAACTCTTTGAACTTCATCATCACACATATTCATCATGAATCCAATTATATTTTTGATGGTCTTGTAACAAAGGAGTGAGTAGTGATAATACCATTTTTTTCTTGCACTCTACCTGTTGAGATGTCTCCCTTTCTTCAAATAGATAAATTTAAATCCCCCTCTTTTAGAATGATGTAATTTTCTTTTTTCATTTATTTTAGGAGACTTGTCCCTTAGAGAATATCTCACTTTTATAAATGAAGAGTCTTCATTAATTACTTTAAAATAAATTTTCTTTTTCTTCTCCTTTACTTATTTGTATTCCTTATTGTTTTTTCACTTCATTGTGATCTCATAAGTCATTATAGATCCAATTATATCCTTGACAAATATGTACTTAATGTCTTTTTTTCTTGTATTACCTTTACTTTAGGTTACCAATTGTTTGGTAAAACCAAAAATATTTTCTTGAATAAGGTTTCTACAGTAATAACATCACAAAGAGGCTCTATTATACTATATATTTCAATAAATAATGTTAATATTTCATTAATAGATCCATTTGGATGCATATTAAAGATTTAAAAATATGTCATTTAAATATACAGCCTTGTATTTTTAACTATATTTATTCCTTCATGGGTAACTTCTAAGAGTTTCCAGATTACATGATTTGGTTTACAAGTATATATACAATTAAATTAATTTTTATCTAAACCACAATGAAATTCATTAATAGCTCTACCATGTAATTTAAAAGTAGAAATATCATTACCTGTCCATTTTTCTTCTTTTTTACTAGTAAGGATATAACCATGAAAATAAATTTTCAATAGGTAATAACCAATATATATAAGAAATGTTTAAATACATGTATTCTAATAACTATAATTAGAACAATCAAAATATGGTGTATTTACCATAGATTACCCCACACGAGCACCATGATTTTTTTAAAAAGGAATGATTTAAATAGATTAAACTTTGAAATTAGTAAATATTATTAAAAATAAGATTTATTTTGAAAACAAGTATATTTTTATAAAAACACAAAGATTAATTTTGATACCAAATATAGATTGGAGATAAAATGGCGGGGGGGGGGGGATGCCTTTTTAAAAAAAATTTAAAATGATGCTATAAAATAAAATTGAATATAATGAAAGAATTTGATTTAAGAATAAAATACTAAAGGTAAAGTAAGAGAGTGGAAAATAAAACATCAAGTGTATAATAAAATAAATCACATAAATTAAAAAGGGATACTTTAATAAAGTATTTTGAAAGTATATAAAGAATTATCCCCTACGTATCATCCCCTCAGGAAGGCTTGAGAGGGTTATATTCTTCCATTGGTTTTAGCAGAATTCAATAAATAAGAGTGTAATTGAAATAATCCCTAGGTTTTAATAGAAACAAAGAACCAAATAAATAAATTTTGGTTTAATGGAAACCAATAATTAAGATTCCTCACTTTAATAGCAGTGAGCACCTAAAAAAGAATATGATAAGATAGATGTTTGTTTTTACAAACCATTTAAAAAGAAATCAAATCTTAATCTATAATATTTAAAAGAAAATAAACGATTTAGATGGAGAGAGAGAAAAGATAGAAGAGGAACAGACTTAAATAAAATAAAACAAGGGATCAATTGACTCAAAGAGAAAGAGGTAAATAAATATTTGATTGAAGTTGTTTAACCCTAGTTTTTCTTTTGATAATTAGAAGAGCTTGGATAATCCTTTCTAAATCATAATTAGGATTGATTCAGAATTAAGTAGTTGTCATATAGATTCATTCTTCCAATCCAAGCCTCAAAAGATGACCAATTATAGCCTTAATAGGTGTTGGGAAAATTATAGAAGTCATACTAATACATTGAATTCATAGAATACCAGATTAATGAGATTTTGACCATAATGAATGAATGTGTTTATTGCCTACTCAACCCATTTCACAACACGAACTAATAGGTCACAACATGAAAATCTTTAATACAGAAAATTTGAAATCCTCCTTGATTTATTCACTATTTTAAATAAACTTCATGATGTTAAAGAGAGTTTCATAATAATAAACACCATCACCAATCCCTATGAAATCCCTTTATAACATGAAAAAAATCCTTGGTGAAAATTCATGATGTAGATATGGTTTCATGGTGTGAGTTAGTTAATCATGATGTAAAATAATTAAAATAAATTCATTTTTTTTGAAAACACCTTAAGTGATTGGTATCATAAAAACTCATTAGATATTAAACAATTTTAGCTTCATTTAAGAGGATTTTCTTGTCTTTTTTTTCATGGGAGAGTGAATTAATTCATCAAATATACATTCATAAGGATATTATAGTGTTGAATTTTTTCATTTTTTATATTTTAGTGTTATTTATAATTATACACATATATATATATACACACATTTTCATATATTTGTATATAAAAATTTAATTTTATAAATAAATATTTAAACATATTTATATATAACATATTATTTAAACAAATAAACCATATGGAAATAAAAAATAATTATCAATTTTTTTAAAATAAAATATTATCAATTTTATTTATGTTAGATAAATGTATGAATATGAATATACCTTTATATATATATATATATTTTATATATAAATATTAATTAGTGTGTGTCTATTAATAAATATATATATTTTTTATACATTCTAATATATGTAAATATATATTAAAATAAGAATATATTTCAAAATATACCCACACACATATAAATGTATCAATACATAACTATTAAAATTTGTTGGGCTAGTGGTAAGGGTAGTTGTTGCGAATGTGGTGGGTAGATGTTTGAATCTCAACCCAATTTAATTAATAAAATATTTAAGGGATGGGGTGATTATGGGACTAAGGGGGTGGGGTGGAATGTGTGTGGTATACCTGATTTGGTGGGGTTGCATGTGTGGTGGTCACTTTTTTATCAGATTTTTTTTAAAATAGAAAAAACTTTTATCAACACTAGAAACTAGCACCGATCAAAGAACATTTTATTAGTGCTAAAAAAATTGATAAAGGCCCCCGTTTATCTGTGATTTTTATAGATCTCATAAAATTCCCTGTTATCAATTTTTTTATCACTAATAAAAATGACTAACTTTTAAAAGAACTTAAAATATCAATATTTTTTACATTGATAAATGTGAATTCTATCACTGATAAATACATCATATATAATATTTTTGAGGTTCTTATGAGTTGGTCAAATGATTACGAGGGGGTGAAATTAATTTTTAAATATTTTTTAACCACTTAACAAATATAATTTAATTTAGTGGAAATAAAAAGTGAAATGAACATAATGATTTTTATAGTAGTTTAGATATAAATGATCCTACTCTACTATTTACCCCTCTAAAATGTAGAGAGTGATGACACCCACTATAGTGGAATATTTTAATTTAAAATAGATCAATAAACCTTTACAATTTTCTTTTTAAACCTTGGAGGCACAAACCATGAAAATGTTTTTCATACGTGATGGATCAACTCTATCACCCTTTCTTTTGTACAACTAGAGGTGCAACTCAAAAGCTACCTTTTTAAGTGGAGGTAAAACCAAACCCTTCCTTTTACCTAAACCAATGCACAACCAATATAATTTCATTTTACTAGCTATGGAAGAATATATACCTTTTGTGTGGGGTATTATAGCTTAACTCCCACCTTTTATGTCTAGTATAACCTGACACAATTATGTACAGACAATAATAAAAAGAAATAATAACTATAGAAACCAAATGAACAAGAAACAGTCTAAGCATTTAAGAAACAAGGTTTTATCCATTAAAAATGTATCAAATTATTTAAGTTCATATGAGAGTAATAATTGATCTCTATGATGTATTTCACAGTACAATTGAAGAATATCCCCTACCTTATTATCTTGATCTTGTTGTATTTAATAGAATATAAAGAGTTCTTTCATGAACAACATATTAAAAGAATGAATCTCATTGAATTTCATTATTCACAAAGTAAAATGTGATTTATTAATTTAATATGAATGAAAATTATTCCCACATGGGTTTAATTTGATAATCTATAATAAAAAAATGTATTTACAACACAACTTGTTGTAAAATTTAATATAGTAGTAAATAAACTCATAACAACCAATATAAATGTTCTTAAAAAATTTCCCTAATACATGAGAAATAGACTTTCCATATTTAAAATAATTTGTATAAAATTTTTCATGTAATACTTAAAGATTTTAGTTTATATTTTCTTTTAAAAATAACACTACATTTGGTAGTGTGAAGCACACGCAACACCGAGCTTAAAGAAATCATGAAATAATATTATTTAAATAAGGCTATTATAACTTAGCCATTAGGTTGATGGAAATGAATAAGAATAACGAAATTATTAAAAATATTTATGAAGTTTTTATATAATTATAATATATTGATTAATTTATAATAAATGATTATTTAATTTTCAGTAAAGTCATTTTATGGTTCAAAAATATATTTTATTCAAAAATTATTTTTAATACATTTTTTTTCATGGATATTATAATAAATTAATACCAATTTTATTAATTTTATTTGAAAAAATGATTTAATTTTTTAAATTATAATTTCATAATATTCTTAAAGTTAATTTTTAGGATTTTTCTGAAAATATTTATTTTAGAATGAATAGTGAAATACTAATTTTTGCAAAACTATCATTTTTTTCATTAAATAAAGTAATTTAAAAATACTGATATATTTTTGAATTTGATATTAAAATAAAATAATTATCCTTTAAATATAAAAAATATAATTAATTATATAAGAATCTTAATTACACTTTATTTTGGTATAAGTTCATTTTTGGGCTTGAAAACACATTTTTTCTAAAAATTATTTTTATGTGTGCAACGTGTTTTTATCTTAATTAAGAAAATAAATCTACAATGATTAACGATTTTAATGAAATTTAGAGGATATTTATTTAATTAAATATTTTAATTTTCATCACATATTCATTACGAGGCATGGAATGGATGTAAATTTTGTTTTATATTTAAAATTGCATTATTCTAAAGATTGTTTTTGTTTCATTTTGTGTAATTAATTTAAAGTGAATTTATTTCACTTATAGAAATTGAATATTTCAAAATAGATTCCATATTTGGAATCAAAATAATAAATATAATTTAATAGGTTCAACTTAGTTTTTGGTCCTAATGTGTAGTAAAAATAACAAAAATTTGTTACCATGATTAAGGTTAAACCGGGTTTACTAGGGGTTAAACTAAAATATAAGTGTTAAAATTGATTAAAATATTGTCTAAATACTTTTATATGTATATATTTTTACCATATATCTTTTAATATTTTAATATGGTTAATTTTTGATCTATTTGGATTGAGTGAGACATGAATATATTTTAATCTTTTAAAACATTACAAGTATGTCTTATCCCTCCCTTATAAAAGGACCCAAACTCTCCTCTATTCATCAAACTTCATGAGACTTCTATATTAGAATATACCCACCCAAATACATTCATAAAATTCATCCCAATGATCTATATTTCCTAGTTTGATCAAAATACCCACCTTAGAATGCTTAAGGTGTAATCCAAAGGAGGATGTCCAAAGAAGATGTATTACTTTTAACTGAGAATTTTTATTTTATTTATTATTATACCTCCTTCATTTATGTAATACCATGAGTATATATTAAAATAAATATCTAAAATATACTATAATGTTATTATGTATATGGTGTACCATTTATTCATATCCTTCTCCATCAAATGGGAAAATAAATCATTGTTCGTACGTATGTGCGACTACTGGCACTCGAAGTGATGTATTTATTTTTTCAGCCCCACCATTCATGTATAGTTATTATGAAGTATAAAATGTTTATATATTATATTTATGAAATAATTATGATTATTTGAAAATAATATGTCATTTATCTTTTTACCCTTTCACTTGTTAAAAGATGATAACGTCCCTCATGCGTATATGTGGACTACCACCTCTATGAAGTGATGTGGTTCATTTTTTATGTCTGAATTTAAATAATGATTATAAATATGTATATAATTAAAATAAATTTTATTTTTATTATTAGTAACATTTTTTATATTATAGAACCATTACATAACTACTTATTCATGGACAATATACCAAAGTAATTTTGGAGAAACTGACAGAACAACCTTAAAATAGTCGATGTAAGACAGAAATATTAAATAAATAGATTTAAAATTATTATAAAATAGAATATATATAAAAATATTTATTAATAAAGAATTTAATAAATGTAAATTCATTATATAGGAGGACCAAACAGGTGCGACTAAGAAGAGACCCAAGGAAAGTGTAATTTCATTTAATTTCCACTTCAATGAGACATGATTTACATTATGCACCTTATTTATTTTACATGGTAAATACAAGACCCATTTGATAATTTATACCATTAATACCTCTTTATTCATGGTATAATATTTTTTACTAATGTTTTATCATTAAGGTGTTTTGATTGAAAAGTTACCAAATTAGTAAGGAATTTATTTTACAAATTCATTTTGTTTTGGGATTGGTTATGTTCAAATTTTCATTGAGAAAATTATTTGAACCCAATATATTAAACTTTATATATTTACTTTTACTCTAGTTATTTTTTGGTTTTACATGTTTATCTTCCAATTATTCTCTTTTTGGATCAAGAATAAACAAGTTACATGTAAGTGAATTTCTTTTAAAAATATTTTTATAATGTTTTACTTCCAAATATTTTTATTATATGTCCATATTTTCTTTAAAATTATTTCCATAATAATTTTACTAATCTCTAAATATTTATTAAAATATTTTTTACCCATGTTTTACTTTCTATAAAATGGTTTAAAATAAATTTTCTTATTATTTTCTGAATAAGTTACTTTTTAATAATGGAATGAATGAAATCGGTGTTTTAATGCACACCACGCAAACAAATTTTTCCATAGTTATGACTATTATTTTCTTTAAATATTTCTTTACAAGTTTCCATATTTATTTTTAAAGAAAATATTTTTATCAATATTTTTGAAATTTTTATTTAAAATTATATAAGAAAAAGTTTATTATTTTCTTAGAGGAATGGAAATAATTTTGAAAAGTGATTTATAACTTCATTAATAAATGAAGTTACAAGGAAGATATTTTTAATTTATTACTTCTATTTTATTTTATAAAGGATTGGTTTTACTATAAAAAATTAATTTCTGGTGAATTTATGGCCTTCTATCATCCTTTGTTGATAATGTATTATACTTTTATTTGAGACCATTCACTTTAGTGTAATCATGTCCTCTATCACTCTCCATTATTCACTGGACATTATTTTTCTCCTTCATATCCACATTTATAATATCATGGATGAATTCAAGATCATTTCAATTAATTTTAATTTTTTTCAAATTTATATCATTTCTATATATGGTATCGTTTAATGGAAGCTTATTAAGTAAGTTATTTCATTTACTGGATAAATTTTGATGTTTTGTATTATCGATTCAGTATGAATAATTTTTGATCTATAAAGAATTTTTAGAATTAATTTTATTGATAATTATATATATATATATGAGTAATTAATTGGATGTGAATGTGTTGATTAGATATAGGTTATAGATACCCCCTCGGTACATCGAAATGTGTAATGAGATAAAACAGGTGGCTAATGTAGATGGGTATTTGGTTTAAACCTACCCATTTATTAAGAATGATGTATTGGTTGAGATACCTTAGTAGTATGATTAATGATATCTCAGTTGAGAGGCCTTGATCATGAATGTTTATAATTATTAATTTCATTTATTAAGAAATTAGTTTCCATTATCCATGTGATTTATATGTTGACATTACCCATTTATGTTCATTGAACTCAAGTTTTTTATTTGAATGACATGTGATTTGATTATCAAATTTTACATAATTATTATGCCTTATTTACTCATGTTAGTTTCCATTTTTCATAACCCTTACTAAGAATTTTAAATTACCCTTTATTTAATTTTCTTTTCCCTAGGATATGAAGAAAAAATATTTGAATTATTTTAAAGGATGAAATAATGTTTTTAATGCTATATTTTATTTTTCCAATGTAATATGAAAATCATATATATCTCTAGTCTCCAATGAATGAAAAAACTGATCAATCCTTCATGGTTAGATACCTTTTATCTTATACCAATGTAATTATTAAGAACTATCTCTAGGTTACTTGCATCGCGGTATAATAGTTGGTATTAAAGGATGTTTAATATGAACCTTGAGAACTAGATTTTAATTCGTAAGATCCTAGATTTTCTCATGAGATACGAACCCTTTAAATTTCTGTTTAAAATTTTAAATGGAAGTTCCTAGGATTATAAGGAAGGTTTTAGGAGAGTCTGGATAATTTCAGAATCCTATAGATTTGGTTTTCTGAGAAACTAGAAGAGACACATGGTTGGAACATGATTAGTTGTAACTATGGGACTCAACCATGTGACCCAATAAAGGAGTGTAATTTGATTAACTGTGTGAGGGAGGCCTCATGGACAAGTGAAATTTATTAGGTTATTTAAGATCTGAAGCACATGTTTAGGTCATGGTTTATCTAACCATTCACATAATCGTAAGAGGGGTAGTGTTGTTAGACAATAAGAAATCATGGGCTGCACATGGTTTGTCAAACCATGCACCTAGCCATGCGAGGGTGTGCCACCTTGGAAAACACTCGAACATGATTGGTGCATGGTTAGACCAAATGTGATACCAAATTATTCACCTATTTAAATAGGTATAAATTTCTATTTTCCCTCTATGTATTTAACTCTTCGTCCTACCATTTCACTTCTTACCAACACACAACCACCTCCATGCTTGAGAGATCCCAAATTATTATTCCTTTGGATTTGAAAGAAATTATTCATCAAATCTCAAAATAACTTGATATTTGTTGTGTTGGAAAGCCATTGGTAAGAAATTAATTCCTTGATTTATTTAACCGTATGAAATGATAAATTTTTGTGAGCTAATATGAATTATTTTCAGGGTATTCATATATTTCATTGATTTCTTCTATTTTATCCCATATTAGAGGATAATATTGGATGAGGAGTCATCTACTTCCATAAGTTAGATGGTTTAGTACTTCCCCCTAAAATTATAATTATTTCATATCACGTTTTGTGATACCGCATGTTGGACATTCTGTGTGTTGCATTGAAAATATGATTTTCCTTATTTAAATTATTAGCCTTGTTAGAGGAACTCCCTTAGTCACTTATTGATTATTGAAGGTCATCTACCTCAACTACTTCCACACCATATAATTGGGGTTGGCTTTAATTCCACTGAGTTGGACTGATTAATTTGATCGGAAGTGAATGGTACGACCATGTGATGTGACATTTATATAAATTGTGTATTATGCCATTTTATAATAAAATGTTGAATGATTATAAATAAAACCATTGTATTATATTAAATCATTACATGAATGATTTATTATGGCTATTTGATGACCCTATAATGGTTTTTGAGGCATAATTAAGGCTCATGTTGTACATGACGATTCATGCTCCCTTGAAATGTGATATTGGACATGACATTTCACTTTGTTTATTTGGATGTTGGACATGATTCTTCACATTCCCCTGGAGGATATTAGAAATGGTGTTTCACATCTCTCATTGGGTTGATAGATATGATGACATCTGTATCCCTGATCGAATGCTTTATCTCATGTCCTTATATATAGATTGAATCTCTTGTGATCATGCATGGATGCCTTGGTTACACATCATGTACTGGATTGTATTACGCGTCTATATATACAACTATATATGCATTCACATATACATTACTTATATATACATACATTATTATATATATATACATGGTGACACTTTCCCAGAGATATCCAACTTATTCCGAAGTAGGTATAGTCAGATGAGCATCCTCTAGGAACTTAAGCTGACTTGGTTACAATTTATATTACTACTTTATATTAATTATACCTACACATTTATCGTTTTATGTATAATGGATTGATAATAGTAGACCCTATTGGTGGTGGATTAATGACTTTCAATCATACCCTATTCTGTCCATCAATTGGTATCTGAAAAGATCACATGGATTCAAGTATGGACAAAGAAAAGCATATATCTATAGATTCTTAATTATCTGTTACGATGGGAGTTCGATAGTAGATGAATGAGCCAGTGATCGGGGAGCTCATAAATATTTTTTATTCTTCTGTTTATTTTGATATAAATGTATTATATATGTGACTACTTCCATTTATGACTTTTTCGTTTGTATAGAATCATGGCATCATCTTTATATATACGACTTGATTATTATTGTTCATCTGTTTATTATTTTCTGAATGGTCTATCTTTAACTAATGCTTGTTATTTTTTTTATTGTTTACCTATTATTTAACCACTTTTTTCCACTATGATCATGCGGGTATAGTGTCCCCACTATATATATATAGACCCCCATTTCTAGTTAGGAGGATTTGGCATACGGTGAGGCATGCCTGAGCCAATATGGCCCACCGGGTTAGGGTAAATACGAGTAAACCAGGCCCGAGGCATCAAAAAGTCATATCAAAGGTCTTTTTTTCCATTTGTGTTACTATTTTTCGTTGGTAGATAGGATACTGGGAATGTTTTGGGATTTTTTAATGATCCTACACCTCAGAGTAGATAACCCACATATAAGGAAAATCTAAATTTGCTTGGATGAGACTTATTATTCTAGATTTTTCTTATTAAATTTGCATTTATTTCACCATTATATGACACACATGTGTTGTGATGTTTATTATCATTATGAATTATCTTTTACCCTTGACCCGATATGGCTAGGAGATATAATCTCATGCATAATTATCGAAACTTAAGGATTCCCATTCCATGCGTATTCCATGAATATTCCATTCCCCATTTATATTACTATATTCACTTTCTTCTTCATATCGATGGTGCCTTAACTATTATATTGGAAACTATGCTAACTTTTCTTTTAGGGACAAAATAATTGTTTTAGTTAAAGTTTTTCATTAACCTAAATGGTGTTTTATCATATATATTGATGGTGGAAGCTTAATTAACCAATTATCATATGTTTAAGCTATGTTGGAATGGTTACAAGAGTTGAAACATTATTTTATTTATATTAAAAGATACTAATTTTAATTTATAAAGAATATAATTTTATAAATTGGGAATGGCGATTCATCTAATAATATCATCATATACTATTTTTTATATCATGATACCAGATGTAAGGGCCTGGTTGTAGTTACATGACATGCCAATTTCAACTTATAAAGATTAATCCTTTTTTAACTAGTAATGGTGACTCATATAACTAGATTGGGATATATATACATATAAATGAGTATACAATTTAATAAATTCAATTTATAAAATAAATTTATTTCCGTTAAATGAAAATTACATTTGAAATGTAAAGGATGTTTTACTCTAAACCTTACAATTGAAAATCAATATACAAGAACCTCTACTATATGATGTGAGACCTTGATCCTGAGCAATCCTTAGTAGTGGGAAGTAGGTCGTATACTTTGTGATCCTTAATGATAATCTATATCACATGTAATTGGATCTAGGAGTAGATAATGGGGTGTTAAATTTTTTACATAGGAAGGTTTGTACTTGTCATATTCATTTATATATGAGTGTTTATAATGTTAAATACTGTTCTAAGGTATGAATTATCATTATAGAGTCATTCCACCATGAAAACCTAGAGTCACATTCTAGGAAGGTGGTGAAGACTATGCTCTAGAGGTTTTGGGACCTGAGTCACTAGTATTACCTCATATTGTTCCACTTATAGTAACCAACATTATCCCTGAGTTTGGAATCAATGATCAGTTTTGAGAGAGCTTCCTATGATTTATGTAGTCTATGCAGGGATCTCCATGACTTTCCACTACCATAAAAGAGTTAACATGTTATTTTTAGCAGTATTATCCACCTATGTTCTTAGGGGATGGTGGCCACATGGCTATTAAGCCATGAATTAAGACATGTTATCAATATTTGAGGACCTAGAGAAACCTATAGAAAGGAGGGTCAAGATCTAAACTTACACACTACAAGATTCTTCCAAGTGATGGTGGGAAAGTTTTACCCAAGCTGGTCAGCATTAGGAGATGGTCTATAGGGATTTCCACACAATATTTCATGACAACTATTTTTTTCATACACTGATAGCTAAACAAACTAGAGAATTTATACACTTACAAAAGGGTGATTTATCTTTTATGGAGTATTTAGATTGTTTCACTGAACTCAAGTGATTCTCACCAACTTTCACTAGTGATGTGATGATGATAGTGAGACGGTTTCATGATGGTCTCATATACACCATCCGATATTAGGTAAATATATTCTGGACAACTGTTGTTTCAAAGATAGTGAACCAAACCCTCATCACTGAGAATAATTTTAGGGAACTTGAAGGTGTGGGATAAGGTGGTATATAACCTAGATAGGTGAGTAGTTATCTGGCGCCAGGAAGTGACACCTTGTGTCTACTTGTGGGGGAAAGTGGTAGTCATATGGTTCTCACTAACATCTACATAATATGTCATTATAGTGTGAATTTGGGACACATAAAACCCCAGTGTAATAAATACATGGTTTAGTTCCAATCCTAAAACATTATGGGGAACCTTCAATGTTTTTTTAGGACCTTACCATCTATATCTATTGGGAGAGGATCCACACTAGCTCTTTGTAATGATTTGAAATGTTATAAATAAAACTCACTTTTTAGTTAAATTAAGTGTCTTATTATGTGTTATGGTTATAAAAAACACATGCAATTATTTGGTTTTATTATATTGTATCAGATTTAAAATAATTTTAATCATCATAACTATTGATAATAGATCCATTTAATAGTGATTATATGATTATAATAAATATAGGGTTTTAACAAATCCAAATGACATAAAAAAGGAAGCGATGACCTCAACGGGTGGGATTATACCCAATAAATCCCATTTATCAGTGCTCCTAAGGGAGATATTATCACTGGGGTCTTACCTTAACAAATCTCAAGATGAGATCCAACAACTTATGATTGAGCGAAACTGTTTATAGGACAATTTCAATCTCATCAAGATCATGACCCAAACCATGTACGCCGAACCACCCATGAAATTCTCACCATCACACACCTTACTCTTAGGGTATTTTGTGGTTTATTAAAGGGATCTGCATCAAGAACCTAGCAATATGAATACGTATATTCTGTTTTAAATATAATAATTCTTATATTTACTCTTTATTGTTACTTTATAAATGATTTCTATTTTGATACAATGTATATTATGACATCATAATGACCCAAAAAATGATGTAATAAATACTATAAAGGGTATCCATGAAAAAATATATGATTTACATTTAAAATAGCGTGTTTTTAATTTTATTTGATTAATTTTATAAATCCTTTATGAATCCTCCAAAACCTATATTATATTTTAAAGTTTAAAAATCATTTATTTTAGGACATGACTCACTTCCACACTATTATGGGTAATATTTTATTAAGTTTGGACCATGGAATTATAAAAAAATTAAAACAACCACTTTTTTTCAGAAACCATGGGAAAAAATGGTAAGGTTTGTGGTTTGGTTATTATATTTTATAGAGTATAAAACCTAATTTTAAGAAATAAAAAATAATTCCCCACTCATTTCCTATATAAACCAACCAAAGATCCAATTTAAACTCACAAAAAACCTTTTATCACATCCTTAATCTTCACTACCCTCTCTATAGTCCTCCTATGATGACCCTAAGCTCTCAAGAATCTCCCCCAATCATTTGGAAACACACTCTCAAGGTAAGAGATCCTTTCCTTCTACTCTTTATTTAATCACCTTCATTACCTTATGTCTTTTTATCTCTATTTCATAATGTTGGGATGTGTTCTACTATATCCCCCTTACTTCCCCTATAACGCTTAAATGATGAGATACCCCTTTCACTCCCATTAATCTATCCCATGAACATTTATACACCCTTGTTATGCTGCCAAAATTTCACCATGATTTTCCATGCCAAACAAATTGTGTAGTAAATACCCATATCCATTTCCTATTAAGGGTGTTCAACTTTATACACTTATAATTATTTTATTTGTTACTTACATTTATTTATTCCACACTCATTTATCATTTAATAATATGTGATGGTAAATGATTCCATGTTTTATGATATATGTGGAACTTTTATGAATGTGAATGAAATGAAAGTGAAATGTGTGCTCGAAATTATGTAGCTCTCAAATGTATTGGGTATTTATTAGTCTCATTAGACGTCATTTAAGGGATTAGTTAGTGAACCTAATACAACTTTGAAAATTTTCCATCATGATGTCTTGGCATTTATCCTTGACCTATGTTTATGATGCCATGTTTTAAGTTGTTTCTACATTTTCCATGTTGCCTTTATATTATCATGCTATATCATGACTTATTTTTCATGTTTATGATTCTCACCCCTTTTATGTATCATTGATATCACTATTTTATAACATGTAATAATTTCTTCATGTTATTCCATTTTTACTCCCTTACTAAGATTTATAGCTCACCTCTTTCTTATGTATGTCCCCAGGTCATCCCATGTAGTTTTAAGTTTGATGGAATAATATGAACATGTCAGGGCAGTTTTTAACAATGTTGTTTTATCCTATGTTTTAAGTTGTTATGTAATGTACCTAATTCTAAAATACACTAGGCTTATCTATCTTACAAGTTGTATTATGTGTAATCTTATTTAATAAATCATGAATTAATGTGTAATAAAGAGTAGGGTTATCAAAGTTGGTATCAAAGGAATGTTTAGTTATTTTTGGGATTAGGATTAGAAAACTCTAGAGAAAGGATTAGGGATAATACTAAACATAATATGACATCCATAAATTTTGGTAAAGTATAGAGTAATTGGTTTCAATGAAAATACACCCCTGTCTGAATAATACAAGTGGATATGGCTCTAGAACCAATGTACCTAGGGGTAAAACCTAAAAACACCACATTAGGATAGACTTGATTGAGAATTGGTGCATGAAAATAGAACATTCTACACACATGGATTGAAAATCTTGGAGGATATGATTTAGTAAATTTACAATCTCATTACGAACCATTATTAAGGGAACAAAAAAATTCCCATAAGAGTATATTTTTGGAAATAGATCATGGATAAAATAGATTGAAGCCTAGAATCCATATGTTAAGGAAATACATGTCATTTATGATTCACCCCTTTAATTTCATTGGATTTGCATTTATGTGTTTAATAGTTTAAAAATAATCATCCATAATTTTTATTTTATTTTTTAGGTAATGGACAGAAATAGGAGGAATTAAGAAAATAACCAAAGTGAAGGGGAATTTTATGAATTCCTAAATGATATGCCAAAACCAATGGGGGAAGTAATAATGATCTTTGTGACGATACTCTCTCAGCTAAAACATGTTATGAATAAAAACCTGGATCAGGAGAAGAACCCAAATCCCCCTAATAAAGAACAATTTGTAATTGAGACCTTTATGTGACAAATGCCTCTGACTTTAAATGGATTATTAGATCCCTTAATTACAGAAAAATGGGTTAAATCCATTGATAAGATATTCAAAATCTTTCAATGTTCTGATAAAGTTATGGTTATACAACCTGTTTATTGTAGCTTCCCACCCAGAATGCCACTAAAATAGGCCCCAAGACAGTGGACCACAAGACCTCAAGAGAATCTCCCCAAATTCTAGAGGCTGCAGACTAGTAGCGAGGGCCTTGGGTGTGTCTGTGTGAGACTATTCCCTCATAGGATAAGGTATATCATAGTGGTAAAAAATACATATTAAGTAGTGGAAGTATAAGTATAAGAAGACAACAACAGAAGTAGATAAATGACCAAACAAAATAAATAGTAACTGTAAAAGCTGAATAGTCATGAAAAATTCCATGATGATGTCAATGTATGATACCATACAAAATAAGAGTGAAGGGGTACAGGGGTATAAGAATTTACTGCATTCTAACCAAAAAAATTCCAAAAGAACCAAAAACAATACACATCATCTTGAGCATAGGATCAGTCCTCTATACCCAAATATCCATAATAAATAGAAAAGCTATCAAGTATTGGAAGATGAACACTTCCATTTATCCATACCCGTGAGCATAAAGTCTACTCAGGTACCAAATGACACCCAAGCAGGGTGTGAGATATAATCTCAGTAGGCCGACACCCACACTGTCTAGACCATTCCATTTTGTGCTATAGATTGATATCAGCATTCCAGATAAAAATAAATATAATAAGTTAAATAAATAAAATAATATCAACTTGGTCTGGGTTCCCAAGAGGACACCCATCCCATACCACCTGCTTCGGCCTATGATGAGAGTCTGAATAAAGTACCTACGCAAGGGAGGATATGTATGCAAGGACCAAAGAAAACAATAAAAGCCAAGAAGGTATACCCCCAAGCTTGATCTTTAGCTTGGGGTATATTTCTCATGTAATTTCAAAGTGTGCTAATAAGAAAAAAAGATGTATCAAAAAAATATAATCATGATCTATACAATATTAATTAATGCATCTCATGCAATTCAAGCGGTTCTAGCAAGTCTATCAAATCCAGGGGTGGAGTCCGGGCCCGTCCCTGGTGATCTAAGCATAATCCTGGGGTATAGCTACAATACATATGATGTAATCCAATACCACCAAGTATATCCCAGGAAATCCATAAGGTGTCCCTAGTATCACTTGAGGCATGGTGACTCTGAGTTCGTCTGAGTATCTCACTAGAGGGTCGAATATCACATAAGGCATGACATAGCCAAATTGCCAAAGGGTCCATCCACGGTTTCTCCCCTAGGGCACCAGAATCACTCCTGAGTATAATTACTCTACTCGAGAATCCCTCACCTAACAAGGCAAAGAATCACCCCTAGTGCATTTTGGTATAACCACTCATGCACAAAAATCCATCCACAAGTCCTTAATATGTAACCCGTGTTCTCGCCCAACCCGTGTCAAGTGATTCAAGTAGCCAAGCACATCATAAAAAATTCAAGAATTTATAATTACATTCCATTTAAATGACCATCTAAATCCATGCAATTTAAACTAAAAAAAATGACACATTTAATATTGCAAGGCAATAAAATTCATCGTAAGCAAGGCATAAGCGGTGAACATAACATTTAAACTACTGCATGTCAGGACATTACATTTAGAAGCACAAGATAACAATCTTACAAAAGCATATATTTAATTTATCTCATACCATTTAAATTTCTCAATCAAAGATAACTAATAAGGCAAGGCACTTGACATAAAAATAAGGTGAGAAATTGAACATAGTATAAATCATAGGGAAAACACAATCACCAAACATCGAAACATGCATTTAGTCACTAATCATAAAATTTTAGCTTAGAATATAGATAAACTCTATTGAAAGGGTTTCATTATAAAAAATGACATTATTCACCAAAAATTCATTTATTAATGAAAAACAGAAGCATTGACTTTTAAACAACAGGTAAGGTGATCAATAATAACATGATAAGTTCAAGAGTTAGACACAATACTTTTAAAATGAAATACCAAACATAAACAATTTAATTTAAGGTATATGGAAAGTATATAACAAGTAATCACATAAGGAATGGAGTATAAGCATTTAATCAACAAATAATTTAAATTGTAAGGAATATCAAATTCACAGATGGGATACAATATTATACTCAAGCATAGATATTTTAAAAGTATCCAATTCATTGTTTAAAACCCCACTTAATTTATTTTATCAACAGAAACCCCAAACCAAGGCGATACACAAATCCAAAATAATTTATTCACTTTAAACAAGGGAAAACAATAGTCCTAAACCGACGACACACCCAAAGGGGTGGATGAAGGTGAAGTGAACACCACCTGAATGGGTTTCACTGCATGCATGGGTCATTACAGACACATCAAAGTAGTCAAATTAATTTAATATTAAACATAGAGGTTAGTTTGAAGGTTCCGACGAGCAACACAACAACGTGATATTTAAAAACCAATTAAACAACAAAAAAGGTGTAGGTGTGCTGCCTTAATGTTGTAACACTCTCTACATCTGAAAACAACATTTGATTCAAACTAAAATGAAAGAAATCAACAAATTTAGTAAAACCCCCAAAATAGGGTAAAAACCATTGCATGAAGATTGCACAACAGATGATGGGGGAAACTTGAAATAGAGAGTTATAGTTGATAGAGCTTATAGAGAGCTTGCTAATGCTTCCAATGACAAAGAAATCGAAGAAGAAATGAGGGGTGCAATCAAAAAACCCCAAGAGGAGGAGTGGTGTGCATGCCTAGAGGGGGAGGGTAAGAGGGAGGCATGTGTGGAAGGAGAGAAGAGGGAGGAAGGAGAGAAAAGAAAAGAAAAGAAAAAGAAAATAAAAAAAATAAGCTAAAAGAAAATAAAATAGAAAAAATAAAAGAAAATTAAAAGAAAGGAAAATAAAATAAAATAAGATAAAATAAAATAAATTAAAATAAAATAAAACAATGTAAAATAGAATAGAATAAAATAAAATAAAATAAAATAAAATTAAATAAAATAAAATAAAACAAAATAAATAAAACAAAATAAAATAAAACAAAATAAAATAAAACAAAATAAAATAAAACAAAATAAAAATAAAATAAAATAAAATAAAATAAGAATAAAATAGAATAAAATAAAATAAAATAAAATAAAAAAAGACAAAATAAATAAAATAAAATAAAATAAAATAACATAAAATAAAATAAAATAAAATAAAATAAAATAAAATAAAAATAAAATAGAACAAAATAAAATAAAACAAAAATAAAATAAAAGGACAAGATCCTATTTTATTTTTCTATGCACAAAACCACTACGTACGGGCTAGGAACATGGTTTAAATAACCGTGTGTAAACCGTGCATATGCCCATTTTTGGGAACCCATAATAGGCCATAGGGGTATACACCCTAGGTTGTGTGGTTCCAGAAAATCGTGAAACCTAGTCTGCCTTCCACGTTTTCGGTGTGTCGGACTTCATACAGGCCACAAACGCACCTGAGATCTCTTTTATCCTCTGAAACTTTTTTTAAAGGGGTGTTTTAAGGTATTAAACTACAAATTTTAAATGGTCTACAACTTGGATAAAGTCAGGATATTACAACCTCCCCTAATTAAGACAACACATCCTCAAGTTTCTCTTCCAAGGGTAGTGGAGCATAATCTAGGAAAATTTACAACCATTATGCATGTAAATCGGTCTCCCGCTCCCATGTCTCATCTTGAATGTGTTTGTGTTTCCATAGCACCCAAACCATAGGAACTAGCCTGCCTTGGAAAAACGTCATGCTATGATCGATGATATGAATGGGATGATCCTCGAAGGATGCTTCCACCTCAAGATTGATATCGTTAGGGTCAAACAAATGAGACTGGTCTGGATGATACTATCGAAGTTGAGAGATGTGGAAGACGTCGTGCATGGAATGGTATCTCTGAGGTAAAAAAAACTGATAGGATACCTTATCAACTCTCTATACTATCTCAAATGACCTGAAATATTTTGGTGATAACTTGACCTGTCTCTTGATTCATTTATGTCCCAAACTCGGTGAAATACATAAAAAGACCTGATGTCCCACCTTGAATTCCAAAGGTATGCGACAACGATTGATATAAGACTTCTACCTCAACTGAACTATTTTCATACAATTTTGGATCAGATGAACTTGCTATGAAGTCTACTGAATGCGACAGGGACCTAGTAGATCTACCTAACCTACCTAAAGCTAGAATAGAGGTGAACAAAACTATCTACCATAGAGGACCACATACAGGGCCACCTGAATTGTTTCCTAGAAGCTATTATTATAGTAAAAGTAAATTAGAGGAATATTCTTATCCTAATAACCTCTGAAATCAAGGATACATGCCCATATCTTATACTCTAACACTTGTATGATATACTCGGACTACCCATTAGTCTGAGGGTGCAATTCAGTACTTAGGATCACATGTGAACCCATTACTTTCTACAATTCTTTCCAGAACCACGATGTGAAGCCATACTCTCAGTATGATATGATAGAACAGGGAATGCCATAAAGTCATACCATATCTCAAATATATATCCTCCCTAATCAATCAGCATATAAGGTCTCCCAGATAGGTTGGAAGTGAATGAATTTGGTTAACTTATCAATGATCACCATTACTACATCGCTGCCTTGAGGAGATCTCAGAAAGCCTATAATGAAATCCATGGTGACCTCATTCCACTTCCACTTAGGAATAGATAGAGGCTGTAGAAGCCTAGCGGGTTGCTGATACTCTACCTTCACTTACTGATAGGTGGAACACCGAATGATGAAACCTGATATTTGTTCTTCATACCTGGCCACCAATACTGATGATGCATATCACTATACATCTTGGAAAGCCTAGGGTGAACTTCCCAAATAGAGGAATGTGATTCCCCCATAATCACTTCTTGTATATCTAAAGGAACCCATTCATGACCAGATTAGAGTAGGGTGTCACTGCTATAAATAAGCCAACCAGGAGGCAGGTTCTCTCCTGTGATGCTTTCCCTCAAAACGAGTTCCTCTAGATCAAATAACTATTGCATGATGACTCATTCCAAAAGAGTGGATGTCACTGCCCGAGCTGCTAGAAATGGTTTCTCGTGCCATATATAAACCTCTCGATGCAACTCAGAGAACATATCCATCATCTTCCACTCACTGTTGGCTGCCTAGATAGCTCATTTCTGAGTCTTGCAACTCAATTCACCAACCACAATATTACCCTTACCTGGGGTATAAACAAGCTCAAATCTGAATGACTACTGGAATTCCAACCAATTAAACCACCTAAAATTCAATTCATGCTATGTGGAGATATATTTCAAGATTTTATGATATTGGTAAACACCAAACCTCTCCCTTAGAAGATAGTGCCTTCAATAGCGCAAAGCATGAACTACGACAGCTAGCTCGAGATCGTGTGCAAGATAGTTCCATTTGCGAGGCCTCAACTAATGGAATCCATATGTCATGAATCAATCACCTTGCATCATAACTGAACCTAGTCTTATTCCTGAAGCATCACAATAGACTATATAACTTCTTACCGACTTAGGAAGAATCAGAATTAGAGCTAAAGTGAGTCTCTCCTTTAACACCTGAAAAGATTTCTCAAAACCTTTAGACCATATGGAATGAAAAACCTTTTTATTCAAGGCTGTAAGAAGCGCTGCTAAGTAGGATAAGTCTTGGATGAAATTTCTATAATATACAACAAGTTCTAAAAAGATGTGTATGTTAATCACATTCTTGGGATACTCTAAGGAAACCACTATGGTCACCTTCTTTGTGTCAACTGATTTGTCTACTTATGATATAATATGTCCCAAAAAGTAAAACTTAATGATCCAAAAGTGGAATTTGTTAAGCTTCACATATAGATAGTTCTCTTTCAGTGTACTCATTATGATCTCAATATGATTGGCATGGTCATGTTTATAGTGTTAGTACACTAAGATTCCATCTATGAACACTACCACAAAGGAATCACGGTATGAGTGGAAAATCTAATTCATTTGATCCATGAAGACTACCAATGCATTCGTCAGACCTAACTATAAAACCAAAAACTTGTACAATTTGTACCTAATTTGGAATGCAGTACATGGTATATACAATGGTCTCACATGCACTTGTTGATGACCCAAACTTAGCTCGATCTTGGAGAAAATAGTTGATCATCATAGTTGGTTGAAGAGGTCGTCTATATGTGGAAACATAAACTGATTCTATACAGTAAGATCATTCAGTTGGAAGTAATCCATGCCCAATATGAGGGAATCATCCTCATTCTTGGTGAAAAGGACCAGTAAACCCCATGATGATGTGCTGGGTCTGATAAAACCCTTCACCTTAAGATCTTCAATCTTCTTCTTGAGTTTTTGGATCCCTATAGGTGCTATACTATAAGGAGGAATTGACACCTGTGATGCACTAGAACTATATCAATGGTGAACTAAACCTCTCTCATAGGAGGTAAGATAAATAAATCACCTGGTAAGACGTCAATGAAATGATCCACAATAGGAAGGAATTATACTAACTGCATTCCTTGATCACTCATAATGAGAATCATTGACTGAGTTTTCACTCTACCAAGCCTAGTCATATTAGATCCAACTAGATCCTCCTAGATATGTCATTATCCCTTATGTACATATGTGATTACCTTGGGTGTTCTAAAGGACACTCAATAGTGATAGAAATTCACTTGGTCATGATAAAGGAAAACCCATTCCACACAGAGAATAAAGTTAAATCCTGTCATATCAAGGATGGAGAAATTACATAAGAAATGGTACCCACCTATCTCAAGGGGGAAATCCTGGAAATAGAATATTCCATCTATACAAACCCCTAGAGGAGTGTCTAGAGACATAAAACCACTAAATTACTCAATGGCGAGACCCAAACTCTCAATAGTTGTAGTAGATATAAATGAGTATGTAATGACTTTATCAAAAAGGGAATAAACTAAAGTAAAGGATACAAGAATAGTACCACTAATCATAGATTTCCCTAGACTATAGTCCACTAGTGCTGGATACACTGCATACATATGGCCCGATCCTTGGCATTGAGATTTCACTTGACTAGCTTGAGCAGGTCCACTCTGCCAACGCTGATGTTCTGAAGCCTGACTTCCTCATCCATGACCTCCACTACCTTGGAATAATTGTCCGGTAGAAGACCAAATTCTAGCTTGACATGGTTCCATAGATCTTGTACCTAATAGTGGAGCTGGTACGGATACCCTACCTCTGGTTACTAGAAAAAAAGAATGGTAGAAGAGCTAAAGGTGACCCATCATACCATATGATCAACATTCCATCTGGTTCCTCATGCACTGGGGATTTTTATGGCTGATAGTTATACACTAATGAAATACAATAGAGTTATTAGTGTGTTTCATCTAGCTGGAACCAGTCCCATGTGCACCCTCGAATCGATGCTTTTGACTCCCAACAGAACCATCACCATGCCTGAAAACTGAACCTCCTTGGATCACTGGTTCATCTTCTCTGAGATTTCATTTATTAATAAGGTCCTAGTTCACTATATCTATAATAGTAGTCAACTTAAATATGTTCACCTATGAGCTAACAAAATACCTGATATCATCCTCAAAATTCCACACATTCAACAATTCATCACTAGTCAGAGATGGAGAAAAATTATGAAGCTCGATGAAGTGAGAAAAATACTATAGAATTCTTTAGATACCTATTGAAGATATAAGAAATACCTTTTGTGATCTGATATCAGATTCTATGGGAATAAGTGATCATAGAAATACATATTGAAGTATTTTGAAACCATGTCTCTATAATGCTCTGATTGAGAAATGACATCTAACCAATTCTTGGCGGAGTCACGAAGCAAATAGATAACAATATTGACCCTCTAATATAGAGGCATCTCATGATGGTTAAAGATGGATACCATAGATTCTATCCATGAATCTATATCCTGGGGACCACCATCTTCTGAGAAGGTGGGAGGATTATACTTCTAGAAGTCTCATGTAAGCTCTGCCATAGCCGGGGCAGGTCTGAGAGCACTCTGAACAGACTGTATGAACCTGATAAAACTATCATGGAACTGAGTGTTAGTTCCTAGTGGAATATCAGTAGGAGGTTCTATAGGGGGCACTATAGGAGGAACTACGGGTGGCTCAGGGGTCACCACCTTTGGTGTTTTCTCATCACCACTCTCTTGGAATACTATACAAAGACTTTGTAGTGGCATATCCCTCCAATTTCCAAGAACTCACCTCAAAAAAATATTCCATAACATATGGGGAAAATAAGTAAAGAAATATTAAGGAAGGGAAGGTGTAAGGCCTAACTAAAACATGAAACAAAATCTAGGGTAAATGATAAAATATGACATATACATAGCCTACCTCTATTCATTACACAATAGATAGTCTGCTCCAAGATCTGGGTTCAGATAAGAATGAAAAACCCAAGAAGGATCCCAGAGACACACAACCTATAATCCATTGTCAAGGTAATGTCAAGTCAAAGGCTAATATTTCCATTTAAGGAGGAAATTTTATTTTAATTTCATTTATGCATTTAATTCCCCTTTAAATAGATTGAATTAAGTGGATCACAATTCTAGTTTATAAGGGCCCATACACCTTGTAAACTGAATTTGGATGTCCAATTAACCCAATTTATAAGATATTTCTACAAGTTAAATTGGAACATTGATATATTTATAACAAATAATGCATTAAAGGATATAAAAAAAGGCACAACAACAATCACACGCGACATAGGTAATGCACGCTGAAAATAAATATGGCATGGCATAATGCATGTCAATTAAATTTCTATACTGCCTAGTATGATGCATGATTTGAAATTCCCTCATATCATCAGGTTAAAATAATATAAATAATCATATCGATAATAAAAATATCAATAATAGAAAAAACAACTATGTGACCTAATGATGAAGTAATATCAACCATAAATGGCATAATAAATAACTGCAATTCCCATACCAGGTAATTTGGGGTTCCCCTGTACATGGGCTAGCTACATCCAAGCACAGGGTAAATTCCAAATTCCTATGTCCCAGTATCTTGTTGAACCCAAATAGTAAGAAAAAATAAAAATAATTCTCTAATACCACATTGTAGCATCCCGCCTAGAGTGCCACTGAACCAGGCCCTGAGATAGTGGACCACAAGACCTCAAGCGCATCTCCCCAAAGGCTAGAGGCTTCCGAATAGCCATGAGGGACTTGGGTGTGTCCCTAAGATGACAACCAAAATGTATAGACCTTTACATTTTGTTTTTTATATAGATATCCGTGTGCTAGATAAAATAAATGTAAGTAGTTAAATAAATAAAATAACTAAAACTTGGTCTGGGTTCCCAAGGGGACACCCATCCCATACCACCTGCTTCGTCCTATACCGAGATTCTGAATAAAGTACCTGTTCAAGGAAGAATATGTATGAAAGGACCAAAGTAAACAAAAAAAGCCAAGAAGACATACCCCCAAGCTTATTCTTTGGTTTGGGGTCTATTTCTCATGTCATTCTCAAGTGTTCTAATAAGAGAAAAAGATGTATCAAAAAAATATATTCAAGTTCTATACAATATTAATTAATGCATATCATGCAATTCCAGCACTTCTATAAAGTCTATCAAATCACGGGGTGGAGTCCAAGCCCATCCCTAGAGATCTAAGTAGAATCCTATGCATCGCTACGGTACATTTGATGTAATCCAATACCACTGAGTCCATCCCAAGCGATCTATAACGAGTCCCTAGTATCACTCGAGACATGGTGACTATGAGTTCATCCTAGGTATCCCACTAGAGGACCAAGTATTACCCAAGGAATGACGTATCCATATTTCCAATGGGTCCATCCATAGTTGCTCCCCTAGGGAACCAGTATCACTCAGGCATATAATTAATCCACCTGGGAAGCCCTTGCATGTAAAGCCAAAACATCACCCCCAGAGCATGAGTCCTTAATATGAAACCCATGTTTTCACCCGACCCATGTTAAGTGATTCAAGTATCCAAGCACGTCAAAAACATGGAAATAATTTATAATTTCATTCCATTTTAAAAACCATCTCAAGCCATCCAATTTAAAATAACAAAAAATGGAACATTTAATATTGCAAGGCAATAACATTCATTGTAAGAAATGAATAAGTGGTGATCATTACATTTAAACAATTGAATGTCATCACATGAAATTTAAAATTGAAAGCTAAAAAGATTAAAAAAAATATATTTAATTTAGTTCATTCCATTTAAATGGTTCAAGAAAATATTACTAATAAGTCAAGGTTCTTGGCATAAAAATAAGGCGAGTAATAACACTTGGTATAAATCATAAGGTAAATACCAACACCAAATAGACAAACATGAATTTAGTCACTAATCATAATTTTTTATCTTGGAAGATAGAGAACCTCCATTGGTGGGGTTTTATTATAAAAATATGTCATTATTCAACAACAATTCATTTATGCATGACAAACGGAAGCATTGAATTTTGAAAAATAAGTAAGGTGATCAATTATAGCATGAGAAGTTCAAGAGTCATAAATAATGATTTCAAAATGAGATAACAAACATAATAAATTTAATTTTTGGTATATGGAAAACATATAGTGAGAAATGACTTATGACATGAAGTATAAGCATTTAATCAACAAATAATTTTAATTATAAGGAATATGGAATTTACACATGGGATAAAATATTATACTCAATCATAGACACTTTAAAAGGATCCAATTCAAAGTTTAACACCCCAATTAATTTATTTTATCAAGAAAACCCACAAAAAAAGGTGATACACACATCAAAAATAATTTCTGCACTTTAAACAAGGGAACATAATAGGCCTAAATTGATAACACACCCAAAGTGATGGCTGAAGACATAGCAAAAACCCCATGAATGGGTTTTACTTTATATAGGGGTCATTATGGACACAATTAAGTAGTCCAATTAATTTAATATGTGATATTGAGATTCATTGGAAGGTTCTGAAAAGCAGTACAATGATGAGATATTTAAAACACAACGAAACAATGAAAAAAAGGTGTAGGCACCCGACCTCGACCTTATAAAACTCTATATGTCTGAAAAAACTTTGATTCATCCTAAAAAGGAAGAAATTGATGGATTTAGAAAAACCCCCAAAATAGGGTAATAATCATTTCACAAAGATTATGCAATGAATGATGGGGAAAACTTGAAATAGAGAGGTGAAATAGATATAGATTACTGAGAGCTTCCCATCACTTCAGATGACAAAGAAATTAGAGAAGAAATGAGAGATACAATAAAAAAACCCGAAGAGGAGGAGGATGAAGAGTGGTGTGAGCACCTGGAGGGAGAGGGGTAGAGGGAGGCTTGTGTGGAAGGAGATAAGTGGAAGGAGAGGAAAAAGAAATAAAAAGAAAATAAAAAATAAGATAAAAGAAAACAAAATAGAAGAAAAATAAAATAAAAGAAACTAAAATAAAATAAAAATAAAAGAAAGGAAAAAAGTAAAATAAAAATAAAATAAGATAGAATAAAAAAAAATTAATGTAAAAAATAAAATAAAATAAAATAAAATAAAATAAAATAAAATAAAAAATATAAAAGAAAATAAAAAAAATAAACATAAAAATAAAAAAATAAAAAAAATAAAAAAAATAAAATAAAAAAATAAAACAAAAATAAAACCAAATAAAATAAAAGAAAAATAAAATAAAAGGGAAAGGCCCTATTTTATTTTTCTACACACAAGACCACTTTGAACATGCTAGAAACATGATTTAAGTAACCATATGCAAACCGTTCATCTAGCCACACAATGGAACCTGCAACGGGCTGTACGAATGTACACCTTGGGTCATGCGGTTCTATAAAACCATACAACCCAGTTTTCCTTTCACATTTTCGGTGCGTCAGACTTTAAACGAGCCCCAGATGCACCCGAGATCTCTTTTATCCCATAACACTTCTTTTCTAAAGGGGAATTTTAAAGTATTAAACAAAAAAATTTAAACGGTTTGAACCATGGAGAAAGTCAAGACATTACATTTATCATATGGACTGAGAAGCTGATTAGTGGTGGAAATTGATCAATAATATAAAGCTTCCGAAAGATATCCAACCAATGGGATGGAAGGAGTTCCATAAATTATTTTTTGATAAATATTTTCCTCTCACTCTCTGAATTAAAATGGGAAGGGATTTCCTTTCCCTGAAGAAAAAAGACTAAAAATCCATCAGTGTGTATGAGAGAAACTTTACAAGACTTGCATGATAACCTTTTGGCTTTTCTGTTACCCCTGAGTGGAAGGTTGACCGCTTCTTTGGTGGGCTAAAGCCTAGTAAAATTTTTTTACTGAAGATATAAGACTTTGATAGCTATGATAAAACTGTCTGATGTTTCCTCAAAGTTACAATGGAGATAATATAATATCAAGGGTATCATGGGGATAAGAAGCGGAATGTAGAGTTTAATCCTAGAATCCCGATAAAGAAATATAACGGTGGTAAGAAGTTTCAATATTCCACTTGTAAAAAATATAGAAAGAAGAACCATAGAAATTTCCTAAGGGGGATGAAGAAATTGTTTAGGTGTGGGAAGGAATGGCACCTCTCTAGAGATTATCGACAATAGAAACTCACTAATGCGATGGAGGAAAGTAATGCTCTAGTACACCCTCAATTAATTTTTTATTTTTTCAACTGCAAGGAGTAAGGGAACTTTTCAAACCAATACAATAAAAAAACCCTACAAGGTAGTAATGGATAGATTATTCCATCTAAACTACTGAGGTGGATCTTCATAATTAAGTGGTGACAATAACACTAGTTATTCATTCAATAATATCAAATACACATTTTGATTCTAGTCCTACACATTCCTTCATATCACAAAATTTTAGTAGAACTCTTCAAAACCCACCACAAATCATGAAATTATATTTTTTTATTGAAAATGGAAAATGGGGAAATTATTTTATCCCAAGTATATAACTCCTCCCTTATCAAAATTTGTGGGCTGAAATTTCTAGAAAACCTTGGGATACTCCCTTTAGTGTAATTTGTTGAAATTATAGGCATGTATTGACTTTCTTTATATAGAGCCAATAGAAATTTCCATGAAAATGAAATCACTCTCTGTATCGTGAATCATCCTCTGATTCTGTACAAATTCTTGGAGAAGGATGAATATTCTTTAGAACCAACATCTCAAGCATGAATATTACTAACCTATGAGCAAGTGTATCTAGATTAAATGATTTAGTGTAAGGAAAATATCATCCATGTAAATATTACCATTGTAAGGGAATATTCTAATGTGTTTCTTGAAGAATTTCTTAGTCATCCTCTTTACTGAGAGGTTGAATTTTCAATCGAGATTATACCTAGGGTGTTACCATTATCCAGGACTTCATATGAAATGGATATTGTGGAACTTGAGGAGCCAAAGAAACAATTATAGGAGAATATGGATAAAGGTTTCATATTCCCAAGTGCTTCACCTTTGGGTACACTATTCCTATTCATCAAGAAGATGGATGAATCAATGTGCCTTTGAATTTATTATCATGAGCTCACATAATATCATGACAAAGATAAAGTATACTCTTCCACAAATTGATGACTTGTTCAATTAGCTATTTGGATCCCAATACATCTCCAAGGTGGATCTTCAGTTTGGGTTTTATCAAGTAAGTATGAAGGAGGATATACATAAGACTAGTTCTCATATAAGGTACAGGCACTATGAGTCCATAGTAATGCCATTAGGACTCACTAATTCTCTAGAAATATTCATGGAATTGATGAATAGAGTCTTTAGATATTACCTCTACAAATTTATGGTATTATTTATATATGATATTATAATTTACACCGAAATAAATTGGAAGCTTGAGGAGAATTTAAGCACTATGCTAAAGACGTTATGATAGGAGAATATTTATGAAAATTACAAAAAAATTGAGTTCTAGTTGAAGAAAGTCTCATTCTTTGGGAATATTATCACATATAATGGGATTTATATGGACCCTTTAATGATATAAGCAATTGAAGGATAGCTGAGGCTAACATCTGTGATAGAAATCCATAGTTTCCTTGGATTATCTAGGTACTATCATCGATTTGTGAGAAAGTTTTCACAATTGTTAAACCCTCTAACCAAGATAACTCAGAATGGAGTCAAGTTTGTTTGGAATAATTAATGTGAATAGAGATTCAAGGACTTGAAAAAGAGGCTTATAAATGCACCTTTAATTATACTACTCATTGGTGGAGAAATTTTCATTGTATATAATGATGCATTGAATTAGATCCCAGGTTGTGTGTTAATGAAAAATGTCAAAGAGATAGAATATGACTTAGGGTAATTTAATGTTCACAAACAAAAGTACACAACACATGATCTGGAGTTAGCTATAGTGATAATTTTAATGAAAATATAGAGGCACTATCTCTTTAGGGAGAAGTGTGAAATATATATGGATTATAAGAGACTCAAGTATATATTCACATAGATAGATCTAAATATGCACCAATAACGATGGTTGGAGCTGATCAAGGACTACGACTTCTCAATCTACTACGAAACTGGGAAATAAAATAAGGTGACCTATGCTCTAAGTATAAAGGATCTAGAAAATTTATCATTTATGAGAATTTAGAAGGATCTGATCTTATTATACTTGAATAGGATGGACATGGGAATCATAAAGGATAGAACATTATAAATCCTTTCATAAATGATTGGTCAACCATACCTTGTGGAAAAGATAAAGGATTCTCAAAGTAATGATGTGGTAATTTATAAGAAAGTGGAAGATATAAGAAAAGATAAATCCTTAGATTTAAGTGTTAATGAATAAAGAGTTGTAAAATTTTGGTAATCATCAAATAAAAAGTTAAAGGAGTTGTTGGATGATGCACATAGCTCAACCTTCTCCATCCATACAAGAATCATAAATATGTATCTAGATCTCCAAGTGAACTATTGATGAAAAAATAAGATGTAAGAGATCTCGAAATATACATCAATATGTCTTGTATGTCAGTAAGTGATGGTAAAAAGGAACAACTCCAAGGGGATGATGTAACCATTACCCATACCAACATGGAAATGAGAAAACATCACCATGGGATTTATCACTAGTTTTTTGAAGATATTAAGAGTAAATAATTCTATATGGGTTACGGTGGATCTTCTTATAAAGACCTATCACTTTATTAGAATTTGAGAGGAATTCTCACTCAATCAACTTGCAACGATATACATTAGATAAATGGAGAGGCTTCATGGAAAACCAATATCAATATTATTTGATTAAGGTCAAAGATTTACCTTCATGTTTTGGAAGAGTCTCAAATATGATCTAAATACTGATTTGAACATTAACACAACTTATCACCCTCAAACTGATATCCAATTTCTGCAGACTATCCATACACTCAAGGACATGTTGGGAGCATACTCAATTGACTTCAAAAGAGAATGGGATCAACATATTAATTTGGTCAAGTTATCATACAATAATTGTTTCCACTCAAGCATCCAAATGGATCCATATGAATCCCTTTTTTGAAATAAGTGCATAACACCTTCATGTTGGGATGAAGTTGGGGAATACAAACTGCTAGGTTTTGAAATGGTCCAAAAATAGTGTAAAAGGTCAAGACCATTCAGCAACACATCAAGGATACCTAGAGTAGAAAAATACATATGATTATAATAATCAACGTAACTTTAATTTTGAAATTGGATACAATGTATTCCTCTTCATACACCCATGGAAGAAAGTCATGAAATTTGGGAAGATGGGAAATCTTAGTCCAAGATACCTTGGTCCTTTTGTGATCCTTGATAGCATAGGAGTGATAGCCTATTGAAACTCACTCCCACATAACCTATCTCAAGTAAATGATGTATTACATAGATCCCTATTAAGGAATTACATACTATAACCCTCACATGTACTCAATCTATAGGTGGTACCATTGGAGAATGATCTCTCATATGAGGAGTAGATGGTGAAGATATTAGATCATAGAGACAAAGTTCTACAAAATAAGACAACACACTTGGTCAAAGTGCTAGGAAGAAACCAAAAAAATAAAGAAGCAACATGGGAACTAGAATAAGTGATGAAACAAAATTACCCTCATCTCTTTTAGTGTGTGAAATGAAAATTTTGAGGGAGAATTTTTTGAAGGGGGAAAGATTTTAACAAATCGAACTGTTATAAATAAAATTCCCTTTATGGTTGAATTAAGTGTCTTATTATGTGTTATGGTTTTATAAAAGACATGAAATTATTATGTTTTATTATATACTATCATATTCAAAAGACTATTAATCATCATAACAATTGATAATATAGCTTTTTAATAGTGATCATATGATTAAAATAAATATAGGGTTTTAACAAATCTAATTAACATAGACAAAGGAATTGATAGTCTCAACCAGTAGGATCATACCCTATAAAGCCCATTTATAATATATTAAAATGTAGATATGATCATTAGGATTTTCCCTTAACCAGGCCTAATCTGAATCCAAAAACTTAAGCATGAGCGAAATTGTTTACAGGAGAAGTTCAAGATCATCAAGATCACAACCCAAACCATGTACACTAGACCACCCCATGAAATTCTCACCACTACAAACCTTAATCTTAGGGTTTTTTCTAGTGTATTAAATGGATATGTATTAAGAAACTAAAAATATGAATATTTATATTTTATTTTCAAAAGAATAATGGTTATATTTACTTCTTATTATGACATTACAAATTATTTCTATTTTGATACAACAAAAAAATATATTTTATTTATAGGTAATATTCAATCTCAATCAATAAATTTATTTTAATTAATTAATAGATTTTTTTAAATAAATAATAATTTAATAAAATATTATTATTAAATAATGTTTTTAAATATAAATTATCATTTAATTTTTTATTAATTCAAATGTAAATTTTATAAGGGTTCCAAAACTGTTATTAATAAAAAAACCATCGTTTCTCAATAAATGCTGATTCTATTTTAAAATTAAAAATTCATATATTTATGAAATTATTTGGTTGAAATAAATATTATTTTTGGAATCATAATATCAAAATTATCCAATTTTGAATTTTTCATAATTTTCAGAGACAATCAAATATTTGGGTAAAATTAAATACGGTATAAATATATGGTGTGTATTATGACATCATAATGACCCAAAAAATGATATAATAAATAATATAAATGGTATAAAAGACTAAATATATGTTTTCCATTTAAAATTTTTCCATTTTAAGTAAATTTTATTAATTTTATAAAACCTTTATGAATCATCCAAAACCTATATTATATTTTAAAGTTTCAAAATCATTTTTTAAGGTAATGACTCAGTCCCACATCAACAATGGTCATATTTTAATAAGTTTGTCCCATGGAATTATAAAATAATTTAAACCACCTATAATTGGAATAAAATATGTGGAGGTCTGTGGTTTGGGTTATTTTATTATATAGAGTCCAAAACCTATGTTTGAGAAATAATACAGAATTCCCCACTCATTTCTTGTATAAACCCACCTAAGAATCCATTTCTATTCATTGAAAAACCATATAGAACGTCCTTAATATCTTATACGATCTCTATATTATTCCTAAGTATCCCCTAATCTCTCAATAAGATCCCCCAAGCATTTGGAATCACACTCTCATGGTAAGGGATCCTTTCATTCTCATCTTTATTTAAGAATCTTCATTACCTTATGTATTTTATCTTTATTTCCTAATGTTGGGATATGTAATCCTATATCCCCTTACTTCCCCTATGATTCCTAAATTATTAGATAAACCTTCTACTCTCATTAATCCCTCCCATGAACATTCATATTCCCCCATTTTGCTGATGAACTTTCACCATTATTTTCCATGCCAAAACAATTATGCAGTGAATACCCATACCAATTTTCTATCTTGGGTGTTCAACTTAATAAACTTATAATTATTTTATTGGGGAATTACATGAATTTATTTCACACTAATTGATAATCTAATAATATGTGATGATAAATAGTTTCATGTTTTATAATCTATGTGGAACACTTATTCATGTGAATGAAATGAAAGTGATGGGTTCCCCCAGAATTATATAGCACTCCAATGAATTGGTAATGTTTTAGTATCATGAGATTTCATGAAAGTGATTAGGTAGTGGAACTAATCCATCATGGGACTTTTTTTCATCATGATTTCTTGGAATTTATCCTTGACCTATTTTTATGATGCCATGTTTTATGTTTTTCCACATTTCCCATGTTACCTTTATGTTATCATGCTATATCATGCCTCATTGTTCATGTTTGTGATTCTCACCCTGTTTATGTCTCATTGATATTACTATTTTATAACATGTAATAATTTCTTCATGTTTTTCCATGTGTACTCCCTTACTGAGCTTTATAGCTCACCCTTTTCTTATGCATATCCCCAAGTTATCCCATGTAGTTTTAATTACAATGGAATAATACGAGCATGTCAAGGATGTTTTCAATAATGTTGTTGTATCCCCTATTTTATATTGTTATGTAATGTACCTAATTCCCAAAGAAACTAGGATTATAAATATTATGGGTTGTATTATGTGTAATCTTATGTAATAAATCATGAATTAATGTTTAATAAAGAGTAGGGTTGTCATACTCCGCCCTCATAAGCAAGATTAGTAGCTCCTCACCAAGTGGGAAACTGGAGTACTATTGACCATTTTGGATAAGGAGGTGGCCATGTCCGAGGAATCCAGACTTATGATATATAGCTTCTATAGAGCGGGCCTGCTCTCGGTAGTTTGGTTACATCTTAAGACCATGTTCTAGTCCAGTTACATGCAGTAAAACCAGTACTTGATGAGAAGAGTGTCAGACCTTATATAGTACAAGGTATGATTTTAATATCCTCTACTTTGGTGTTTTATTTATTTTAAATAGTTTCTTAATATTTGATCATAATTGTGTCTGTTATGGAAAGTTTGGACCTCAAGATGGAGTAATTCTATGGTGGAATGGCTCTCAACACTCTATTGGGGATCTGATCTAAGAGATTTTACTAGTGTATGGAATTTCTCCATCATATTGGTTGTTACCCTTTCATATGGAATCTTTTTTTCCTCGACATAATGAGTTTTGATGTAATTATGAGGATGTGATGGTTATTCCCTTATCAATATCTATTGATTTTTATTTCTAAAGGGTATCCTTAACATCATTAGAGGGCGATACGTATATTCAAAATGGGTGAATGGGATGTCTATGATAGTCAAGAGGGTCCCAATCATCATGGGTCAGGCAGAGTGACAACCCAAATTGCTATCCTTTTTATGGAAGTGTATGGAATACATTTTATATATTTTACTCACGTAGTTGAATGTTTCATGGAAATTTTTCCTAAATATTCCTCTGTGATACCTCCCGAGAGAGCGGTAGAATTTTCTATTGAGCTAGTTCCAGGAGAAAAAAATGTACATCCATCCTTAAAGGATGAAACCTACTGATCTTTAAGATCCCAATAGACAATTAGAGGACCTGGAATATAAGGGGTTTATATAAATGACCACATCACCATGGGGTTCACCCATGATTTTCACCAAGAAGTTAGACAAAACCCTTCGGCTCTGTGTGTATTATTGAAAAATAAATTAGTTTATGGTTAAGAAATAGTATCTGTTTCCTCGTATAGATAACCTCTTTGACTAGCTTCGAGGATCTTGAGTGTTCTCAAAGATTACTTTGAGGTTGGGATAACATTAGGTATGTGTCATAACTTCAAATATACCACATAAAACATTTCATATTAGATATGGATTGTATGAATATTTGGTAATGTTTTTGGGTCTCACAAATGTGCCTGTTGTTTTCATGGACTTAATGAATTGGGTTTTCCACCCAATATGGATTCAATTGTGGTGGTATTTATGGATTAAATCTTGGTGTACTCACATACTCGACACAAAAATTCCAAATACCCTTATACCATTTTGATCAAATAGAAAGAGCACCGACTATATGATAATCTCACAAAATTATTATTTTAGAATGATAAATCTCACTACCTAGGTCAAATCATATCAAAATTAAGGGTATCTATAGACTCAAAGAAGGTCATAACTATATTTTCCTAGGATAATCCCAAAAATGTATTTTACATATGGATTTTCTTGGGGATATCTATATAAGATCTATTATTTTCCATGCATGTCGCTATTTGATTTTTGGTTGAAATTTAATTTTATATGAGCTCTTCATATTTTAAACCATGATAGATAAACCTTTTCTTAGGTATGGAGATAATTTTCCATGGAAAAGTATCTAAAGTTTGAGTATGTATGTTTTTTTAATTAATGTAGTCTAGTTATAAATGTTCCAAATCCTTATGTGGGTTCTCTATGGGTTTGGAATGTTTTAGAGGTGGTTTATATTTTATCTGCAGAATCTAGGCCATGATATGTCTTCTAGGAACTTTCACATCCAAAAAAGTGTTACATGATGTGAACCTATTTTCGAGTAGATGGTGTGAACTGATTCGGTGCGAAATTCTCACACATCATGAAACTAGAACACATTGTGAAAAGGTCCATCAAGGTTATTTTAACCCAAGGTGATTTATTTTTCAGAGTATACACTATGTGGGACATTCACATCATTAATTGAGGATTCCTAATGTAAATTCATCTAGTGTAGTGGGTTTTTGTATGGTGATGCTTGATTTTTTTTCATTCACCATGATGCCTCTTATCTTATACCCTAGGGACACACTAGGTGATTTTTGGGTGATTCATTCCCTTCTAGATATCTTGGCCTAGAGTTTGATTCCTAGTGATTTCATTCTATTTATTTTTATTCTTACATCCACTATCCTCCATTATAACAGTGTGATCTCCTTTTAGTCATTAAATTAAGATTTTGAAGTTGATGTTTGTGTGATCTAGGTTTTATTTTTTTTATCTCCTTCACCTTTGTTTATCCATGGGGTTTTCCCCATTGTGGGTGTTTTTTGATCACTGAATTAAGGTTGGTTATCTAGAACTTTAATCTAAAGTTTATTTCTAATTATCTAGGTATCTTAAATATTTGTGATCATGATGACACATCATGTGCATAACCTAGATAATTGATTAAATATATTTTTGATAAAAATTTAGTACTTAGACCTCCCAATAGAACCCAATGGGTCCATTGGAATTAAGACTAGGCTTATAAACACACACGTGATGAGCATTCACTTGAAGTTATAATGAATCGACAATTATAAAAATTCTATTTTTAATTAACAATGTGAATTTAGAATTAAAATTGTTATGGCTTGGAAAATTAATTAAGATAAATGGAAACTTGGAATGGTTTAATTACTATGATTCTTCCCATCATATGAGAATCTACTAATTGAGAATATATTCCTAGTTAAAATAATGATATTAATTAACTAACTAGGCATTTGATATGAATAGTGATGAAATGTATACATGGTTTTCTTATATATATGTTTTCTTATAGGATGTATGAGGTCTTAGTCCACTATCTTGTGAGATGTGGCACTGATGGTTCATCTTGGAACATGAGAAACCACCGATTGAGATAAGATTCACCCCTTGTAACATGCACATGGGAAGACATAAGTTACTCTTGTATAGAAATTAACATGGATTCTATTATGAGATGGTTACTTTCCCCTTGGCATGGTATTGTTCCCTAGGAAGATGTAAGAGACTCTAATATGGATGGCCCTGAGTGTCAACCTATAACTAGAGGGTCGGAATGTTTATTTTATATGTTGTATTAATTGATAAATAACACCATGTTATCACTTTATTTCATGCACTTTCTTTCAGACTAGTTTTGTTTAGACATGGTGGTGTCGACCTACTAAGTTTTACTAACACCCTATTTGAGCCACTGATTGGTACCTGAATAGATTTCATGGATATAAGATTAGACAAGGGAAAATGACCTTGTTTTTGAATTTTTCTTACATGATGGGTTAGATCTTGGAGAAGAGACTGGTGTGGGATTCAGGACTAGGGTCTTTTGAGTTTATTTGAGTCATCTTGGTCTTTTATCTATATGAATTCCAATATGTTTGTCAGTTATATTTAATCCTAAAATTGTATGGTTCATTATTATTTGTTTTTTTTGTTTCATCCTTTATCTTCCACTTGTATACATTAATATTTCTATTATTTCTGTTACTCTGATATTATTTTATTTCCACTATATTAAAACTCTATTACAGGGGGTATAGTTTCCCCACTATATTCACTACACCCCTACTGCTCTCAGAATCCTCTAACATACGGGGAGGCATGCTTAAGGTCTATTAACCAACATAGTTTGTCTATGTGAGAGGGTGATGGACTAGGGGAAATTACAATCTAGATATTACAGTCACTTTATTCAGTATTTTTCATGTCTTGTAACACCACCCATATGATTGAATAAGAAATAGGTCATGTTTATATGGTCTAAAGTGTGGTAGAAAGCCTTTTAGGAGTTTAAATGATGGTTGAATTCAGAATTGACCCTGATTATTCTAGAACCATGAAGAAGTTATACAGTTTACTATGATACATAAAGAATCATAATGGGATTCTTTTTAATGTAGGGAGGTCAAGTCGTGGCATACAGGTCACATTAATTGAGACCTCATGAGTGTAATTACCCAACGCATGATCTCAAGATAGCAGCTGTGGTTCAAGATTTCAATTATTGGCGGTACTATTTATAGGAATAATGATGCATTTCATATAAGAATCACAAAATACTTAAATAAAAATTTACAAAACATGAATTAAATCTCAGACTACGATGGTTGGTTGAATACCTATAAACATTTGATTATGAGTTTGTGTATATGCCTGGAAAAGAAAATGTTGTGGATGACTCTTTGAGCCAAAATACTCAATCACATTCCATTAAAGAGGCTAATATTGAGTGGTATCCTTATTCTCTATGGTGCAATTAGAGGTGCAGGACCATTAGAAGCTTGTACTTGATTTTTTATTAGTGACCTCTTTACTTATAGATAGAGTGAAGATGAGACAACTTTAAGATCCTAAAGGGGTGATCCTATGGGAGAGTATTTCATGCAAGGACCCACCACCTGTTTGGGTAGTATGATATCCTATGTATTCATGGACACATATGAGTTTATGAATAAATCATATAGTAATCGATGCGAGTGTTTCATATTTCTAGTCTTACCATGATTTATCATGACTTATGATACCAACATTGGAGGCTTGGTATGAAATAAGAGATATCTAAATTGTTTACTCGGTGTTACACCTATTAATAGGTGAAATAAAAACACTAGAGACCAACAAGGATTTTACATAAATTACCCATTATGGAGTGGAAATGGGATGAAATGACTAGGGATTTCATGATAGGTTTACCTAGGTCCTCTAAAGGTAGTGATGCAGTATGGGTTATCATTGACCAGATGATGAAGGTTTCCCACCTTATACATATCAGATAGACCTTTTCAGTGAAAAATAGGTATACTCTACATATAATATATTATCATACTTTAGGATATCCTTCATACTCTCATATCAGATTGGTATTCTTGCTTTACATCGTGTTTTTGTAAGGGGTTGTAGAAGGATCTATGTTCATAGGAACTTCTGAGTACAACCTATCACCCACAGGTAAGAAGTCATTTCATGCATACAATTCAATTATTAAAGGACATGCTCTGATAATGCATTCTTGATGTTTGATGTTCTTGGGAGAAACATTTACCTTTTACCAAGTTCTCTTACAATAACAAATTCCAAATGACCATACAGATGACTCCTCATGAGGCCTTGTATGGTAGGCCATGCTATTCACCCTTGTTATGGTTAGAGGTAGGATAAATAACACTATTACGACCTCATCTTATTTAGAAGACTTTAGAATAGGCGAAACTTATTAGAAAAAATATGGCCATAGCATAGTCTAGGAATAATTCTTATACTGATGGTTTCCTATAACCTTTGGATATTGAGGTGGGACATCAGGTCTTCTTATGTGTTTCACCTAGGTTGGGTCATAGATAGATTTGGATATAGGGAAAAAAATATAGCCTCATTATATGAGGACTTTCATGATCTTAGAGAAAGTTGGTATGGTAGCTTATCAGATAGATCTTCCTCATAGGTACCGAGACATGCACAATATCTTCCATGTATGTCATATTCTACATTATCATTCATAACCTTCTCATACTTTTAATCTTAAGGATATCATGTTGGAAGGTGATTCTTCTTTTGAGGAGTTTCCTATCTGGATTGTTAATCATAGAATAAAGGAACTAAGAGGTTGGTTAGTGCCTCTAGTATGGGTGATATGGTCATATGACCATGTATAGGATGAGACATGGGAATGATATGCTAATTTACATGATCAATGGATATATTATTTCTTATATGAAACTCTACCACCCTAGGAAGGTAAACTCAAAGAAGATGTATTTTAAAGAGAGGAGATCGTAAGATATCGATTTTTCTCATGAGGTATAGACCATTTAAATTATAGTTTAAAACTTTATCTTCATATAAATAGAATCTCATAGGATTTTAAGAAAGGTCTTAGGAGTTTTTGGGGCTTATTTGGAGCCAGGAGCTCCGGTTTCTAGAAAAATAGGCAGAGGCACATAGTTGGTGCATGGTTAGTAGTAATCGTGGGGCTCAATCGTGCGACACTTTAAATATGGGGAACAATTTGATAAACTATATGAGGGAGGACTCACAGACATGAGAAATGGTTTTGGTTGTTTCCAAGATTAAATACATAGTTATGACATGGTTTGTTTAACAAAGCACATATCATGTGAGGGGTGGGGCTATTGGATAGTAAGTATGCACAGACTGTACACAGTTTATCAAACTGTGTGCCTAGTCGTGAAATGGTGAGCCACATTAGATAGTACTAGATGACAGTTGGTTCATGGTTATACCAACAACGTAGTCAGACTATGTGCCTCTTTAAATATGTATAAATTACCATTTTACCTTAGTGTCTTTTACTCTTCCTCCTCTCATTTCACTTCCTCCCACACACTGCCTCCTTTATACTTGAGAGATCCAAAATTATTCTTACCTAGGATTTAAAATTACTTCTTTTTATGATCTATGATTTTATCACCATTAATTGAATTTAAAATCCATCATTGATACCTTTATTATTCTTCCTTGTTTTATTTATTTTCCCATATATAATGATAAATCTATGGAATCTAATATTCCCTATTTTCAAGGTATTAATATATTTCTAAAATTTATTCCATTTTAAATTGTATTATAGTCAAATACTATAATAAGAGTCATCTACCACCATAAGGTATTTGGTTTAGTAATTTTACTTAAAATTATAGTTGTTTCATATCACGTGTCATGATGCTGCACATCAAACCTTTTGCGCGTTAAGTTAAAAATATTATTTCCTTTATTTAAATTTATAGCCTTGTTATAGGACCTCCCTTAAACTCATATTGATTATTTGATGTTATCTACCTTAACTAGTTCCACCCCATGGGTGTTATTATTTAATACCATTGGATTGTAAATATTTAATGACTAACCCAAATTCTAAGTGGGATTTTATTGAATTAAATTGAGTTTTCCCAACTAGTTTGAATAGAAGTGAATGGTACGACCATGTAATGTGACCTTTATATAAATTTTATATTACAATCATTGCTAATAAAATGTTAAATGATTATAAATAACACCCTTGTATTATATTATAGAATTAAATTCATGATTGATTAAGGCTATTTCATAACCTTATGTAGTTTATTGAGACACAGTTATGTCTAGTACTGGATATGATACTTTATGATCTCTTGACATGTGATATTGGGAAAGAAGGTTTACAACATTTATTTGGATGTTATACATGATTCTTTACATTACCCTAGAGTATGTTAGACATGGATTTTCACATTCCTCATTGGGTTGATGGATATGATGACTTCCCTCTCCCTAATTGAATGCTTGGGCTGATTCCCTTATCTATATCTTGAGACTCTTGTGATTATGCGTGCATGATTTGGTTACACCTCAGGTCCTGGATAGTACTACATATCTATATATATGACTATATATTCATGCACATATATAGTAAATATATATATATATATATGTATATATGTATACATGGTGACACTTGCTCAGAGATATCCCAACTTAGGCTGAAGCAGGTACAGTCTGATGGGTTTCCTCTAGGAACCTAAGATGAATTGGTTATTGTTTATATCACCTAATTAAATTAATTATACATTAAAACTACTAATTTTATATAAAATTGCTGGATTATAATAGATTCTTTTGGTGGAGGACTACTGAGTTTTACTCACACCCAGTTTGGGCTGCTGATTGGTACCCGAACAAATCTCATGGATGCAAGCAAGGGAAAAGGAAAGCATCCATATATGGACACATGGTTATCTATTAGGATGAGATATTGGTTTCAGATCACTGAGCCAGTTCTCAGGATACTCATCGATAGTTTTTGGTCTTTTATTTCTTCAGACATACATGTATTTTATGAATTCATACTTCAATGTATTCTTTTTTCTTTTTTATAGCATCATGAAATCATCTTTTTGTATATGAATCAGGTTATTGTTGTTCATCTATTTAGTATTACCTTATTGTTATGTATTTAGCTACTACTTATTATCTATATTTAGATGTTTACCAATTATTTTATCACTTTTTTCCAATATGATCATGAGGGTATAGTCTCCCCACTGTACTACTATAAACACTCGATACTAGTCAATAACCTACGGCTTATAGGGAGGTGCGATTGAGGCCATATGGGCCACCAGTTCAGATTAATTATGATTAAACCGGGCCTCATATTTCACATAAATGAACATAGATAACATGATAATTAGGTTATTTGAGAAATTTCACCATTATACGGATTTTTTTTCTGGAATATTCATGATGATTACGAGCCAAATCAGTGTGTTCCATTGTTTTAAGATGGCACCTAACAGAAGGAAGGGAAACAAAAACCATAATAAATATAGATATTTTATTCTAAGAAATCTAATATATATAGTGTTGGATCTGAGTGGATGATGGTCATATTAGTGTAGTTGGCTCAGGCTATGGAGAATAAACTTTCTCATATTGTTCTACAACACAATACACCAATGTTGGATCACTCTATACAATAGAAGCCTCCATATTTTAATATAACTAATAATTTATTGGTAGATGAACAATGTATTAAGTCCCTCAACATGATATTCTAAGATTTAGGAAGTAATGAAAGGGGAAAATATAATCTAGTAGTGTATTTTCTAAATGGGGATATTAATCAATGATGGTTATTGATCCAGAACATTAAATAGGTTAATGAAGTGGAAAGTGTGGAATAAATAACATTAAAGTTATATTATTTAAGAAATACATTTTATGACATAAATTATCTAAAATGGAGAGAACGTTACTCGCATTAAATAATAAGCATGGGGAAAGTTTTTTGAGTTTGGGGATCACTTCCCAATATTATCCAAGCATGTTGTAGACTATATATGTAATCTGGAAAGTAGGATTGACCATTTATTTGATAGAATCAAGTTAAGTCTCCTAAGTTCACTAGTTTATCAAACATTTTCTTTATATGATGATATTATATCAATTTCTATTATGTATTAAAAACAATCACTAAAATATTATATTTTAAAAATAAATCAATAGAAGAAGAGGAAAAGTAAGCACCATGAAAAATTAAATGTAATGAAAAAGAATAATGGTAGAACTTCCAACATATGATTATTATGGAAGGAAAAAACATGATAAATGTATAAAGGGAATGAGATTTTGTTACACATTTGGAGAGAAATTACATAAGGCTCATGAATGTAAAGGCAATAAATATTCCATCGATATCTAGTGGTTCAACTGTAAGGATATGGAGAATTATGAAAACTAGTTCCCCAAGCATAAAGGATTACCCAAATAATTATTTTCTATTAGTCATTATTGATATCTCTAGATACTATAAGGGTTATTAAGTTCATGAAAATTAATAGAGAACTATTATTAATAATTTTATTATAAAAGGAAATATAGAGAAATTTAGCAAGTGTTAATGTTTATTTCAAGAAGTTTATTTTCTTGGAAATATTTTCTCTATGGATTGAATAAATTTTTAACTTTCCAATAAAAATGGAAATCAAATAATAGGCATCATGGATGAATGTAACCTTTAAGGATTTTAATTTTGGGTAATTATGGTTATATTGGAGAATAAATTATAATTATGTAGTGGTATTTATCTATGGTTGTTTTATATGAGGATTTGGAGAAAACATCCATGGTTTGTTCTAATAATATTATGCTATATAGAAAATTTATAAAATGTGAATTTTGGAAACCTATATTGAATGGTATCAATCATGTTGAAAAGTGTTTTTTATGATAATATGATATTTTTGGAGATATTTATTAAAGATTTTATAGATGACCTTTAATGTTATTATTTGATACAAAATTTTATCCTTGGTGAAGTTTATTTCTTTTTGTTACAATTTATATAGGAAAAATTATGTTTTAAAATATGTGATTAGGGAATATACATATTTTATTATGTGACTATATAAGTGATAAAAGTTATATGGTGATTAATTTTTATGATGTTTTATTCAAATTTATTATTATTTTAACATGTGCTAAATATTTTAGTTTTAGACTAGAGAAATAAATTTTCATCTCATAATCGATTAAAACATTATTTTAGTGTTTTATTCATGAAAAATTCATCATATTCATGATTATGTACATCAAATGATGAAATCATGCTTATAGAATGTGAAATAATCATATAAGTAAATCTTATAATATTTTATTTCCCAAAGATAATTGAATTTATAAAACTTAATAAAATTCATGATAAATATATTGAGAAATATATGGAAAGTAACACTTAAATATCAAGGTACATTTTTAGAAATTCATTTTAAAGTATGATTCTTATAGATTCACATGAATAATCAGTTTTCTGGTCATAACAGAGAAATTTAAGTTAATGATAATATATATATATATATATATGATTTTATTACTATTTCATATTAAATTTAGAAAAGAATTAAAATTGAGATGAAAAAATTTATGCAAGGAGGGGAGAATTTAATACCCTGACAATTTAATTTATATTTTCTTTTAAAAATAACACTACATTCGACAGCGTGTAGCACATTCAACACCAATCTTAAACAAACCATAAATAACTAATATTTAAATATGAATATTATGACCTAGTCGTTGGGTTGGAAGGTATGGATATGAATAAAATTATTATGATACATATTTATAATGTTTTTATATAATTAAAATGTTTTGATTAATTCATAACAAATAAGTACTCAATTTTTAGTAAAGTAATTTTATGCCTCAAAAATACTTTTTTTTAAAATGGTTTTTATTAAATTTGGTGCACATATATTATAATTAACTAATACCAATTTTATAAATTTAATTTAAAAAATTGAAATAATTTCTTAAATCATAATATCATAAAATACATAGGATGTTTTTTGGTATTTTTCTTAAAAGATTTATTTTTAAATGAATAGTAAAAGAATGATTATTGTAAAATTTACATTTATTTTCATTAAATAAAGAAATTTAAAATTATAATTATGTTTTGAATTTTTATATATGTAACATAAGAATATTTAAAATATAAATAATCTAATTAATTACATTGGAATCAATATTATGCTTGATTTTTGTATAAATTCATTTGGGCTTAAAAACACATTTTCCTAAAAACTATTTTTATGTATGCAATGTCTTTTTGTATCTCTTAATTAAATAAATAACTATTTATTAGTTAATTTAATTAAATATATAAAATATATATTCAATTAAATATTTTAATATTCATTTAATAGTTTTTACAAGACATGGAATCAAAGTAAATTTAGTTTTACGCTTAAAAATACATTTTTCTAAAAATAGTTTTCATTATGTTTTGCACACTTGATATAATTTGAATTTATACAACATATAGTAATTAAATATTTTTAAATGGAATAAATATTTTTAAAAATCATAATTAATATAATATAATAGTTTCAAATTAATTTTTGGTCATAATGTATAACAAAAACAGTAAATTTTTGTTACCACGATTAAGGTTAAACCAGGTTTACTTGGGGTTAAACTAAAATATAAGGGTTAAAATGAATTATTTTTTTATAAATCCTATTATATTTCTATATTTATACCCTATATCATCTCATTTTTACATATGAGTCATTTTGAGCAATTTTTATTAAGTAATATATTAATATATTTTAATCATTTGAAAAATTCCAAGTGTGTCCTCTCTCTCCCTTATAAAAGGACACATCCTCTACTCTCTTTATCTCACTGATTGGGTATTATAGATTATAAAATAACTAACCAAATAAATTATTAATAACCATCCACATAATTTTGAGATCCTATTATGATTAGAATACCAACCATAGAATGTTTAAGGTTAAGCTAAAGGAGGTTGTCCCAAAGAAGAGGCATATAATTTAACCGAGTGTTTTCATTTTATCTGTTATTATAACTCCTTACATTATGTGTTGATCATTATTATATAATAAAATAATTATATACCATATAATGATATTTTATTATATCTATTTTTAACTTTTATTAATCTCCTTATTTGTAAAATAGGAAATGAAAGCATCGTTCGTGCGTATGTGCAGACTATCACCTCATGAAGTGATGTATTTAGTTTTTCATCACCACCATTTATATATATTTAATATGATGAAAAAAATATTTATATATTATATTTATAACATAATTATGATTCTATAAATATAATATTTAGTTTACCCTTTTACCCTTACACGCTTTAAAATATGATAACATCGCTTGTACGTACATGCAGACCATAACCTCCAAAATGCTACGTGATTTATTTTTCTTTTATATCAGTAAATAATGATTATAAATATGTATATAATGAATATATTTTATATTTATATAATTATTAAAATTTTTGATATGATTTAATAATTACATAACTCATTTAACAATAAAGAATACCCCACAATAATTTTGATTAAGGTGACTTAACAACCTTAAGAAAATGGAATATAGATGAAAAAAGATTTTTAATAAAGAATTTAATAAATTTAAATTAATTATAAAGGAGGAAAAACATGTGAGACTAATAAAATACCCAAGGTAAGTTCAATTTCATCTAATTTCCACTTCAATGAGGCATGTTTTACATTATACACCGAATTTCTTTTACATGGTGTATATTCTACCCCATTGACACTTTATATCATAAATAAATTTTTATTCATGGTATGAAATATTTTTATTCATGTTTTATCTTTTAGGGTTCTTGATTCGAATATTATCAAGGCAGTAAGGGATTTATTTTACAATATAATTTTATTTCAGGATTTTTTATGTTCATATTTCATTTGAAAAAATTACATGATCCAAATATCTTAAAAACAATAAATTGTATTTTCATATTGTTATATTTGGTGTTAAAATGTTTATTTTCCATTTATTATCTTATTGGATCAAGAAAAAATAAGCAAGATTCATGTAAGGGACTTTATTTTAAAAATAATGTTTTGAAGTTTTCCTTATAACTCTTTTTCTTCCATGTCCATATTTTCTTTAAAATGTTTCCAAGAATGTTTTTATTATTATACAAATATTTATTAAATTCATTTTTTTTCATGATTAACTTTATATAAAACAATTTAAAAGTAATTTTCTTATTGTTTTATGAACAAGGTACTTTTTACCAAAGGTGTGAATAAAATATTTGTTTTAACGTACACCGTAAACATAGATTTTCATGTCATAATGACTATTATTTTATTTGAAGCTTCTTTTATAAATTTTCATGGTTATTTTCAAAGAAAATATTTTTCTCCATATTTATGGAATTTTTATTTAAAATGATATCGTAAGAAAAATGTATTATTTTCTTAAAGGAATGAAAGTTATTTTGAAAAGTTATTTATAACTCACATGAAGTTATTTTTAATGTATTGATTTTATATTATTTTATAAATGATTATTTTTACTCAATAAAATCATTTCTGATATATGTGTGGTCATCTATAATCCTTCAATAATAATGTATTATAACTTATGTTGAGATCATTCACTTTCTTGTGATCATGTTCTCTATCACTCTACATTATTCATTAGACATTATTTTTATCCTTTATGTCTGTATTTTTAATTTCATCAATTAATTCCAAATAATTTTAATTAATTTGATTTTTTTAGATGTATAACATTTATATATATGGTATCCATTGAAGTAATATTATTATGTAAGTTATTACATTTACTTGTGAAATTTTGATGTTTTGTATCATCGATTTAATACCAATAATTGTTGATTTATAAGGAATTTTGAGAATGAATTATATTGATCATTAAATATATATTTGAAATGTATTATATGTTCAAGTGATTAGTGGGGAATAGATATAGATATCCCCTCGATGCATCGACATTTCTCATAAAAAATAATAGGTGGCCACATTTGATGGGTATTTGGATTACACCTACACATTTATTAAGAATTATGTCTTGATTGAGAGGCCTTGATGGTAAGATTCATGATATCTTGGTTGAGAGGCATTGATCATTAATGTCCATAATTATGAAATTACTTTATTAAGAATTTATTTTCCATTATCCATGTGATTTCTATTTTTATATTAGTTATGGATATTAATTACACTCAAGTTTTTGACTAAATAACATGCATTCTGATTATCCAACCCTCTATATTGATTATGCCTTATTTATTTATGATAGTTTCCACTCTATGTAACCCTTATTGATCATATGAGATCAAACATTATTTTTTTTTCTTTCCCTAGGATATGAATAAGAAATCTTTGGATGATTTTTAAGGATATAATAACGTTTTTTGCTATGATATATTTTTACAATGAAATATAGAGATCATGTATGTATCTAGTTTCCCAAGAGTAATAAACAGATCAAACCTCCATGCTGTGATATCTTGTATCTTGTACCAATGTAATAAGAAAGAACCAGATCTGGGTTATTAGATCCAAGGTATAACATTTCATGCCAATGCAATTTTTTATATTTTTGAAAAGAACTTATGTTTAAGTGGGAACCTTACAGAGAAAACCCAACATATTGTTGAGCCAGACATAACCCCACAAAAAAACAACTTAGAATTTAAAATTTCAAAATTAAAACTTTAACCATCATTACTGCCTCAAGACACGTACCACCTCATATCATGAACCCTAACACAAATTGAACCCATCATCACACTAGTTCACTGGTGAGAACGGCCTGTCAGAACCCATTGCCACCTATGTTTAAACACCACCATCACCACTATAAAAAACCATTTCTATTTCCATAAAAACACTATAAAAAACACCAAATGACTTTAGAACCTTCATCAATGAACTAAAATAAGTATCATCAGTAGGGACCCTTGGTGAGAAAATCATATGATGGATTCTCCTCCCAAATTCCATTGGCTGCTCAAACAACACATTATAGAACCTCCTTGAAGACCACCAAACAAGAACAAATTGGAAGGGAGAATTGAAATAGGGTGTTATATAATAGTTGAGCAGATGGAGTCCTAGATATAGGACCAAACCATATACCACATCATCGTTATCAACTGATAGAACCGGTAATATTTACCAACACTCCACCATCATAACACCCAACCATCAATAAAAAACCAGATTAAGCACCACCAAAAATAATCACCTCCCAAAATAATAATGAGACAAAAAACACATCATAAAATTCAAGAATAATTCCATAACAAAAACCAACCAAAACTAAAAAATTCTAGAAAAAAATCCAATGAAAATAAGAACCCATTAATAGGAAGAAACACTGAGCTCGAATAAAAAAAAGAACCAAGTATAAGAGTTGAAGAAGACAACTAAAAATGAAGCATAATAACTGAGACCACTACTATACCCCTCCCACACCATCCCAAGTTGACTAGAAAACCTCATCGAGCCCAACCAAAATGGTTTCAAGACCAACCAAAATGGGTTTGCGCACAATGGGTTATTCATTAAGGATAATAGAGAAGAAGAACACCAAACACCACCACCGATGCTGATCCAAACCATCTGAAGCACCAACACATTGACCTAGAATGGAAGCCTGATATGAAAGGTTAGGTAAAAAGAGGAGAGGTTAGAGGCTTGCGATATCCACACCAGTGAGTAGAATCAGTCGAGAAGGGGGGAGGATAAAACAAGATAGGGAAGATAATTTGAAGACATGTGAAGTGAGGAGTTCCATCACCACTGAATAAAATTGTAAAACCCTTAGACATAGGGTAAGAGGGAGATTTAGGAGTTTCAGGAGCACTTTGATTGTATAAATGAATCTTCTCCCATTCTTCTCTCTAGAATAAAACATTTCAAGTTACAATAAAATAGTGTGTCTATTAATACACGTATGATCATATTTAAAAAAATTTAAATACAACATAAAATATCACTAAATAAAATTTACATAGGATCAAAATAATTATTGAGTAATTAAGGAATAATTAAATCAAGATAAATACATGAAACTTGATGGTTCTAGACAAAATAAAAGCACCTGGTGAGACCTTTTCCAACTTAGATTTTGTTAGATTCAACTGATCATACACAATGTACATGAAGTGAATTCCATAACCAATAAATGTTTTTTTGGATAACATTGAAAACTATTTTCATAGGAACTAAGAGAGGATTTTTAAACATTAATTTATAATTAATTTAATAGCATGAATAAATACATCAATATAGTGTTTTTTATTTTATGAAGGTTTTAGTCATATGAAAACTATTCAATTGTATTTTCATTATGTTGATGAGGACCCAAAGTAGAGACCCTATAGTAGTAATCTTCATGTTATACTTTAATCTCATAACATCTTAAATGGTACTTCAGGTGCTAGCATGGTGACACTAATCATCTTGAATCACTCCCTTGATTGGAACTATGATTCCTTCAAATCGAAAATGATCACCAGTTGAACTATCTGGTTTGAGAGAAATGGAAGACGATATAATCTCTCAAGTTGAGAGAAAACCCTATAGACATTCTTATTTGATAGATAATTCTCATGGTAGAATAATGCTGTGCACAACTACCAACATCTCTTAATCATCACAATTTTCTATTTATATACCCAGGGTTAGGGTTTCATATTAATTAATTGCACAAAGAACCTTAATAATATATTAAACTCAAAAGGATCCCCATTCCATGTATAATAATTGTCTTATTATTTTATTCCATGACGTGTGATAACCCACATAATGATAAATATTATTTATAGTCTAGTGAATAGATATTTATTACTGTACTAATAATGGGGTTTTCTTGTCCTCCTTGAGATTTATTGAATTTCAGAATAAATATCATAAATAAATATTATATTCACAATCTAGTGAATAAAATATTTATTTTAATATTAAAATAATTAATGAAGTTATTTATTAATAAATAATTATATATTTCCCCATGAATAAGAAGAGATAAATATTATACATTCAATAAATAAATAAATATTATATTCAAATTATAAATAATAAATTATTTTATTATATTCACATAATAAATTATTTATCAATTAAAAAATAATTATTTATTACCTTATAAATAACTTGACATAAATAAATATAACATATTCACGAAATTAGACAATTACCTTGAGAATACATATTTATTTAATATTTTCAATCATTTAATAAATCCTAAATAAATATTACTTATTGGTTAAGAGAGTAATATTTATTCTAACTATTAAATATATTATTTTATTGAGATAAAAGGAAACACTTTTTATGAGCCCCTTTAGGCCTATTCCTCAATGGAATTAGGTAAACTTGTGTAAATTCCAATATTTCTATCCAGCAATGGGTTAAGGCACCCATATATAAAGAGGATATGTTACAAAAAAAACAACAACCAAATATGAATGATAACTAAATAATATAAACCCTTTGTCATGATGTATCATCAAGAAGGTTGCACACTGGTGCCATCAACCTATATGTTTGACATGTCTGTCTTTAAATATTTAAAATAAACTCATTGTTACACCATTAACATGTAATTTAATGTGATAGTTATATTTAAATAAAAGGGAAAAGATATCAACTTCAATAAATATGGAAGGGAAAAACCCTTCATTGACTTATTAACTAATAACAAATTATTTATAAATCACCTAACACACCTAACTTGTCCATGAATTGTCTCATAATGGTTTATATAAATACATCTAGGTGTGCGAGTCATGACAAATATTAATAATAATATTTATGTCTAAGGGCCATTACACACACTCATATATATGAATATCTAATAACAGATATAAATATGCTTAATTCCTACAAGTAGGTCGGTTATAATAACACCCCATCCCGAATATTACTGAGTGAGAACTTCATGTGATGAATTCTCATATTCTTATGAGTACTCACACCTTAAAGATAACATAATATGTGTCCCATCATAGTTTTTTTTATCCAACCGTATAACAATATTTAAGAATATAATCATTGTAATTAAAGGTTCTCAACATAATATGGAACTTCTATGACCTATTTAATGTGAAAAATATTCAAGAATAATATCAAACTAATGTTAAATAAAAGAATAATCAATAAGTGAAAATGTATTTATTAATATTCAAATCCACAAATATAGGAAACCTTAAGTACAAAGTAGTTGCCTTTAAGAAACTAAGTCCAATAGACTCATACTTTCACCAGAGTAAATTACTAATGACTGGTTAGTTTTCACATATTGAACATGATCCCACTAAGTCTAACTATAGGTTTTAGGCCTACCAAGTTTCCATATTTAGGTTTTGTATATCCACATGACCTTGTAGTGGATATTCTTACTGCAACATCACCACCTTAAGATAATCCCTCAAGTAGTGATATTACTGAGTATCCACCTCTAGTTCCTACGTAGTACCCTGAAATCTTGATTAGGCCATAGTCGAATCTTATCATAATAATGATAAAACTACTAATTTTAATATATCCCCAAATAGGAATAAGATTCTGCTAAACCAATTCTTAAGATGCATCATAATCCCAAAAAAACTATGATATTGTAGATATTACAACCATAAGATATAAAAAGTTTTTCTTGCATATTACCTTATCATTTCTATGATTATATATCAAATTATTATAATTGAAGACCAATGTTAAATTCCCCTGACCACTAGTAATCCCACACATCAAAATGCTTGAAACTCATCTAGATCTCATTTTTCAAGTAATATTGGATAGTTATAACTTGAAATTTAGTTTATTTATGTTAGATATATTTGATATTAACATACTATGTATCATGCATCATTAATATCAAATGTATGTACATATCATAGAATATGAGATAAATTCCTAGCACTTAATCTTATGGAATTATTTTAGTCTCAATAATATCTTCCTATTCCCATGCTTTTATAATTAGAAAGATTATATATCGAAAAAAATTATATATTTTATTTTTTCAACTTTTATTTCTCAATAATTTTTTAATATATGTAATATGAATAGATAAATAAAACCCATCGATCTATTTTAATAGATATTTTTCTATAGAGCATGGTTTCTACATTAATTCATTCATATAAAAATTCATTCCTTAGTATTAAAAAACTTGTAAGATAGAGATTTTATTTTCCATATTTATCAACATATCTATCTTGAAAACTTATAGTTCTCCCACTAATCGATTAGAGACACATATTACTCATTAATTTAAAATTAAATATTCAATGATAATTATACCTGATTTATCTATAAGTTAATTTAAATAATCTACATATCTTTTTGGAATTTATTTATGTCACTGACCCTTTCTATTTATTCCTTATAAACATATACCATATGGTATCCTTTCGGTCATGTAATATAGAAATCTTGCACAAGGTTTACTCTAAATGAGGTGTCCTTGATATTCAATATATGAATATGATTATCATAAAATTATGATTTAACAAGTATAATTAAAAAGGATTTTAAACATTATGATTAGTGTATAGGTTTTTCAATAGACTAAAATTTTAAATAATCAATCACATTTTATTGGTACTAACATGTACCATCCTTAGAAAAATTCTCTTGAATACTCACCTATAGTATAAAGTCTTAAAAAAATCATAATATGGAGTCCCTGAATCTTGATACATGGAATATATTTCTAAATTCTTACATACTAGTCAATATTATCGAATTTTCATTTAATAATTCTTTGTAGGAATCATTATTCTGAAATTATATATATATATAACCCACCATGGAGAATATAAATCACCTATTTGTTTATGAATTACTAATAAATATTTTCGATACAAATAATCCTCCCACAGAGTTTAGTAGAATCCATCATTCCTATTCTAACTCATGTTTATCTATAGACTTAACCCCTAAAAGTTAAGTCTTCTCCCACTATCCTTATGGAAATATGTTTAATTTTTGGGAACATAGTAAGTATTGAATATAAATTAATATCCTTAATAGATATTGGATTATTAACTAAGATATAGTAAGTTTTTTATGTTTGTTTGTAGGTAAATATTTATTTTAAAAAATGGTTTTCCACAAACACATATAGTTATATCCTAATAGAACATTATCATATCAGAATTGATATGATATACATTAGATAATATAGTTGGAGTATTGTAAATTTTTTCACTTCTATTTAAAAAACATGCCTTGGAAGAAATTACAAAATATTTGAAATATATATAAGGATAATCATTAATATTCTTTTTACCACCATCCCTATATTGATGTATATAAGGAAATATTAGTATTAAGAACACCTTTACTTAAAATGTATGATCAATGTTTACTTGGATAAGATATTATTTGGAAAGACCGTTCATAAATTATTCTATATTTACCAAGTGAACTCATTTTCTCCACAAAGTATTTCTAAAATTTTAAAGCAAACCCATGAAGAATATTAATTTATCTCTAGCATCATAATAGTTAACGTGGACTTATTAAAATAAATCTAATAACTTTGTTGTGTAAATTTATTTCTAAAGGTTTATTTATCTAAAATATGATAAGTGGTTTTTTATTATATCAAGTATCTTAGATAAATAGAGTATAATAAACTTTTATGGATTTAAATAATTAAAAAAAATTCAATTTTATTTGACAAAGAATCAACATTCCATAATTAGGGAAGAGTTTAAAACTCATCATTCATTATAATGGATATTTGTTATTCAATAGTAACTGATGAAATAGTTTAGTGTAATGTAACATAACAAAATTTATTCCAAATTTTAAATAATGTCTCACTATGTCCAGATGGAAAACAAGATTAATTTTTCGGTAACAATCATTAAAAAATTGAATCAATATATTCTTGAAAATTATAAGTTGTGTCTTCTTGCTATTAATACAGGAATCGCCCATTCCCAACAACTGGGAAACTTTACATTAATTCTAATAATATTTATTAAATTTATTATTTTTTAAATGATAATACATGTAAAAAATATTTTATTTAATATAAAACAATTACAATGGAAATATTATATTCAATGACGACTATTCTAGGTGTTTATAACTACTTATACTTTAATTTGTTATAATTATTCCTATAACAATTTTTTCCATATGAGAAGTATATAGCCTTATGTTCATTACCCTCCCTCTAATTATATTTTCACTTTAAAATAAATTCTATGCAAACCATTTTCATTAAAATTATATGGTATTTATAACCTTGTCTTTAATTCTTATCACCATAAGGAGTGAGGAAATAAATTTCCACAAAACTTTATTTTTTTGGGAGATGCATAGACAAAATCATTTATAAGAGGTTTCTCTATACTATTTATATGATCATGGATGAATAAGGAGAACCTTTATGGTAAGGATTATATCATGAGATTCATGGATGATTTATTATCAAAAAATAATCTTAAATTCAAATAATATAATTCAATAATTGAAGACATGATTATAATCTAATCTCCCCTTTCACATTTACAATAAATTAGTCTAACGAGAATATGATTCATATTTAAGCCTATATTTATTCATCTAAATAGATATAATATAATATATCATGGAGAAATCACCCTCCATATATATTTTCTAGGATTTCTTTTTCACCTCCTCTTATTGGGAAGATTATCTAGTTTGGGGAAATATATAGTACAAATTCTATGATAGTAAAGTAGTGTAAAACTTCCATGCAACTTTAGGAAATTTGTACCTATGAGCATATTACCTAAGATAAGAAATAGCTACAATTTTTAATGGGTTTACTTTACATTTTATAATTATTTAAATATATATATTACTACTTTACTTGATTAAAAATTATGTGATACATAATAATTAATTTTCTTAAGTCTCCCACTATTTTATCCAATCCCAACATCCCTCACAATTAAAATTCAAATTTTCCATTATGTGTAAATTTTAGTGGCACGAATCCCTATTTCCATTATTATAATCTATATGGTGTACATGAAAATTATAATAAATTATTCAGGTAGTTTTTTTTCAACTATAAACTCATAACACCTTTATCTATTTAGTGGACTCCATAATCTAGAAATCCTAACTTGGATTTCACAAACACTTTCTTTAAAATTTTTATTAGATATACTAAGTACATTCAACCCAATATAGATTTGGTGAAGTTGATACACCATCTAAGTCAAGACTTCCTAGTAATTACTAGTTCCCCTAACAAAGTCCAAAAATATACTTTAACTATAGGTTTATCTTAATTTCGATAATAGAAGGCCTACTGGATTAATTTTCAACTTTAGGGATTATGTTTATTTTTCATATATTATATCTTTTACATGTATTGTTAATATGAAGTATATTTTATGTAATTTATTAACCACATACTGATAAAATATTTATTCTTAATATTTTTTATTTTAATTTGATTTCTATAAATAAAACCTTTTATTTATGTGATCATTTTCTTTCATCAATAAAATAAATCATGAAATAGATATAAATAAAATAAATTAATTGTGGCATGATCATGAGGCTTAACTTACAATTTTTTACTAAGTGGGAAATAAACAAACCACTGAACATAGGGTAAACAATCCTTTAGTTAGTTTGAGATTGAGTTTTTAGCATTCCACCTATTTACTATGTTTCTCTTTTGTTTGGTTTCAACTTGGATCCATCTCAAACAAACGCCACACGCCTAAGTGATTAATACTTAAATTTTTTTTACTTCACTCTTAGGTGATGGGAAACATAAAGGGGGTTTACATAAAATAAACCATGGGAATGTTTGTCTATGCATAATAAGGAGGGAGATATGACTCATAAGACATCAATTTAATTTAACAATACAATTGGGAAAATCCATGTAATAATTAAATTAAATGAAACCATACATAGAAACAGGTCAATCTAAGCTCATGATCGTATACCAGTGTAATTAATACACGTTAAAATAACTAGTTATCATTCATTTTTATTCACTCTTTTTTAATATAAACATGAAAAAATTCATTTGATTAATTAAATGATTAATCAATTAATTCATTTTATCTTAATTTCCATCCAATATTTCTAGAAGATACCCATCCACTATGATTTTAAATAAATAAAATAAATTAATTTTATTTAAAATGTAATATAATAAGTAAATAGACTGCAATTGGAAGCAACTCATTGAGTACCTGTTAAACTACTCATTATGTATTAAGATCTTATATAGTCTACTCATGCAACGATTCATACACACATTTTATCATGTAATTAAATGGAATATACAATTCAATTAAAAGACACATGGAACATATGTTAATTAATGATGTGTTTAATTATTTTAATGCATGAAATTTGGTCAAAATATTGCAAATATACAAGGTATAGAGTTCATATTTTATAAAGAAATTTATTAGGCATTAAATAGCATATAAAACCTGTCATATATAATTTTTGAGTAAAATAAATGACACAGAAAATACATAATGATGAGGATTATAGAGTGACGAATTAATTTTAATTTTTTTGTATAAACAGGTTGGGTACAAGATGTGTATATCCAACTAAACAATGTATATATTTCTTATAGTATATTTGTGATACATTCCTAATGACTCAATGTGTGTTTCTATATAAATAGGTATGGGTTAAATGATGTGTATAGTTGGTACATTCAATGTAATCTCCTTATTACATGGTTTTCATCCCTCATGTCAGGTAATAAATGCATGAAACATCTTGGAACTAGAATTTTTAACCATTAAAATATGTGGACTATATGACATGTAAGCAAGTTATATAGTGTCTAGTCTGATGATCCATTTTCCATATTGACCAAATAAATACATGATTATAAAGTAATGCATGAAATGTGTATTTAATTCAAGAAATTCCAAATTAATTCAAGATTTACCATGGCATATTGAACTTGGGTACACGATGTGTACCTTTGAGCTACACGTTGTGTACTCTTATGTTATCTTTATAGAAATTACAACACCTCTAGATGGTTTCTTTGAAAGTTATTTTTTAATATTTAATTGAATAATGATTAAATAAGTGAGAAATGAAGGGAAAAAGAAGATATATCAATAATAATATTATAAGATCTTATTTAATAAAATGAAAAATAACTTTTAAATACATAAAAAATCAGCACACAATAAATAATTATAAATTTAACATGACTTCCTTTGATACCAATCGATATTTTGAGATGCTTTAAAAGTGTCCAGTGATCCTATGGACAACTCATTTTTTTTCAAATTCAATAGATCATCTATAATATATATGAACTAAACTCCATGACCAAATATTGTTTTCCAAATAATATTTATTTATTTTCACCAGAACTAAGAGGGGATTTTTTGTCACATTAACTTATAATTAATTTAATAGCTTAAATAAATACATTGATCACAAGTTCTTTATTAATTTAGGTTTCGATCAACTGAACATCATTCAGTTTTATTTTCATTATGTTGATGAGGATCCAAATTAAACCCCCTATATAAGTGTTCCATATACATTCCCCTGATCTTGAAACATATTTTATGGTACTTCAGGAGCTAGTGTGACTGTACTGATCATCTTACATTTCTCCCTTGATTTCTACCATTACCCAGTTAGACTAGAAAGGATCATTAATTGATATCTCTGGATTGAGAGAAATAGAGGAAGTGGTAATCTCTTAATCTTGAGAGAAAAAAATAGTGACATTATTTGTTGAGAGAGAATTATCTAGGGAGGAAAATATTTTTCATGATGAAAAACCGCTCACAATTCTCATAATTTTCTATTTATTGACACAGGGTTAGGGTTTCAGGTTAATTAATTCCATAATGGACCTTAATAATATATTAAACCTAAAATGAACTACATTCTAAGTAAAATAATAATGATATTATCTCATTCTTTGAAATGTGTTAACCAGTGTAATGATAAATATTATTTACTTTATGGTAAATAAATATTTATCACTGGAACAATAACTAGTCTTACTCAACCTTCTTGACATTTATTGAATTTTGGAATTAATATCATAAATAAATATTATATTCATGGTCTAGTGAATAAAATAAATATTTTTAGTATTCATGTAATTAAATAAATTATTTATTAATAAATAATTATTCCTTACCATGAAAATAACAAGAGATAAATATTATACATTCAATAGGTTAATATATATTCTATCAAAAATTTTATTTTTTTTGATATTTTCACAATAAATTATTTATTAATTAATAAATAATTATTTATTACTTATGAATAAAAAAGATAAATAAATATTATATATTCGTGTAATTAAATAATTACTTCATGAATAAATATTTATTTAATGTTTTTGATCATTTAATAAATATTAAATAAATATTACTTATCAGTTAGAAGAATAACACTTATTCCAACTATTAAATATAATATTTAACTAATATTAATGGAAACACTATATGTGTGACCCTCTAGTCCTCTTCCTTAGAGGAATTATGCATGATTATCTAATGTATAATATTACAATTTAGTAATGGGCCAAGACACCCATAAAGTGAGAGGATATGTCACAAAAACAATAACCACATATGAATTCTCACTGTATAATAGAATAATACTATCACGATATCTCATCAAGTAGGCTGTACACCCATGTCATCGACCTATATTCTTGATATATCTTCATTTGAATATCTAAAATAAAATGGTCTTTACACCATGACCATGGAATCTAATATGATGGTTATATTTTAATCAATGGGGTGGGATATAGACCTCCACAAAAATGAAAGAGACAAATCCTTCATTGTCTTATTCATTAATAACACATAATTTGTGATTTACCAAATTCACCCAACTTTTCCATAAACTCTCTAATTATGGATTATAGAAATAGATCTAAGAGTATGAGTCATGACATGCATTAATAGTAATATTAGAGTCTAATAACCCTTACACAAAATCTCTAATAGGAATATCTAATGACATATAGAAATACATGGATTTACTACAAGCATGTCTATTTTCATAATATTATATCTTAGAGATTACCAAGTATAGATTTCATGAGATTAAGTCTCATATACTTATGAGTACTCACACTTGATTGCCAACAAACTATGTTTCACATCATATAATGTAACACCCCAAGGTTTTGAAAATAAATATAGAATGAAATTTTATATCCATTAAAACACAACTTTGCCTCTTCAATGCTTTGAAATTCGAATAATGGTCATCTAGAGTTGTGTTCAGTAAGTCATTTGGAGTCTGATAGAATAAACTTTATTTTTTAGTGAATAGTAACATACCCTTATGAATAGTAATATGAATAGTTATATGACCCTAATGAATAGTAAATTTTATTATTATTTTATTTTCGTAAGGATAGAAGATAATAACAACTTGGTTATGTTTTCATTGTGATAAAGAAGTGGTTGTAAAATTAGAACTGTTAATTTTTGAATTAAGTATGATTTTACTTAAAAATTAAATTAATAATATTTAGAAAATTGTTTTTGAAAAATGGATTTCACTTTTGAATTCTACATGTTGAAAAATAGTAGGCATGAATTTTTGCGATTTTTCTAAAATACTTGAATTTTTCGTGAGTAGTGAAAAATACAGTTTTGAGTATTCAGTAGTTTAATGACATCATAATGACATAATAATTAAAATAAGAGGCTGGTCAACTTGTGTATAGTAACTTATTACATGAGGCGTCCCAAGTGGATTAAACCATGGGCAAATACCTTGGGCAAGCCCATGGTTTGGCAAAAACCACTAATGAGGTGTCCATTTGAAATTATTAAAAAATTACCTCTTTTTCTATAAATACCCACTCATCCATTCGTTTTGTTTCATTCCAAATCCATCATCCTCGAAGCAATGGTGGTTTTACCTCTCTAAGAGTCCTCAAAAGGTGTCCTTAAGCCCCCAAGGTTCCAACCGTGAAGATCTAGGAGTTATTCTACAATGTAAGGGAATCCTTCATTCTCTTCTTTAAGTCGACACTTCTTTTATGTTATCTCTTTGAATTTACATTCTAATATGTTGGGGTTTGATTTTATGTATTATTTTTATTGTAATTTTTATTTCAATATTATGAGGTACCATTTTGATCTCATCATTTAATTTTATGAAATATTAAGCGACGCTGTTAGGCTGCCGAATTTTCATAAGGGATCTTTCACCTTTTCTCTTATTTTCAAGATCATATCTATTCTTCTTCTCTCCTCACCTCCTATGTCCAAATTATCATGATAACAACATTAACATATATATACTAGATTTATTTCATGTTAATGGAAGACCCATCATAAATATTCTTACTCCCTCCCTTTTATTTTTATAAACGAAATCAACGTCCATGAGGTTCCAAATTATAGCCTCCATGGACGACGAAGTTCTGTTCTTTAATTTCTTCTTAATTACTGGTCATGAAACCATATTTATGGTTGAACCAGAATATAATATATTTATTATAACATAATTAATATTCAAGAACCAGAATATGTACATATAATTAAGTTATATGACAAAACTAGTTCATAATAATCCAAATACTGCCAAATAATCGAAGTGGTTCTCATCTAATGATTCATCCTCATTACATATAACCAAATGATAGAAATTACCATTACCAATTTTTATGTTCATAAATAATATATAATTAAAATCCTGGAGATTTATAATCATTCCACATGAACTCCATTACTTAAAAACAAGTGAACCGATTATGAAAATAGGGAAAATGAACACCCCAGAACAACAAAATTCAATATAATAACTTAGAAGTAAGGGTATAAATGAACTAAAAATAATTATGATAAACTAAATACATGTCAAATAGGTTTTTAAATATGTTATTAATAAGTATAATTTCATATTCCAGGAGCTTAAGTTTGAGAGAAAAACACGTTTGGAGTTAAGGAATGGGTTTTCCACCCGAACTTCCATTTTCATTCGGGTTACTTTTATTGTCTAATTTCCTCAATAAAATTATTATGTATTGTTATTTACTCCTCATAAATTCTGTTTGAGTATTCTATATATGTAAACCAACCATATTCCTTCCCTATTTTCTAGATATTTACATGTTTTAAAAGGATCTCTCAAAACTGTTTCCAAAGATACGAGCCTGATACAAGGGAATTTCTCAAATTCATATCTATTTTAAAGGGAAAGATATAATATATTTTTGGAAACCATTATACTTATAAAAACACTAATTTTATCATAAAATACTATCTTACTTTACTTTTGGTTTTATACAAATATTTTTCCAAAATAAATCTTCCTTTCAAAATAAAAGAGCATTTATCTCTAGAATTGCTTAATGATTTTATAAGAGTGTTTTCATCTAATTCAACACCCTTTTTGATTCCATAGTATTATTGGGTTTAATAATTTATGATTTCATCTACGATATTTTATTTTATGGTTTATGTATAACTCTATTGTGGGTGATCTATCCTAAAACCATTCACCATATTACTCGGAATGGTTAGTGTTTTATGTTCAATAATTGGGGAAAGTTTGTTACATTTCATATGATAGTTTCAATATGAATGTATATGTTGTTTATATTTATCCCCACTCATATGAGGAATTCATTGGACTTATTATGTGACAGGTGGGGCCTGCTATAGCCCCTTGATGCATCAGTAGGTCTCATGAGACAAACTATGGTCTTGGCATGAGGCCTTGACAAAATGATTATTTAATGGTCCCAGCACGAGGCTTGGAAGGTATGGTTATGATGTCTAGAATATGCACTTCCCTCATTATGATGCTAGTATTTGAAGTTCATGTGGCTATTTGACTAGTAGAATACCCATAATTATGTTTTATTATGGCATTATTTATTCAACTCCTATTTCTGCCGTAATGTGTTCATGTTTTTTATTAAAGGCACGTGTTTTCAATTATTCCCCATGTCTAACATTTATATTAACTTCTGCTGCATTGCTTACTCTTACTAAGCATTTGAGCTCACCCATTTCTTATGTTTAATTTTCTCAGGACATAAAGAAGTATTTTATGAATGATGTTGAAGCATAATCTAGGAGACGTGTTGTTTCTAGTGGAATAAAATAGTGTTTTGTTTCCCTTGATGTTGTAATTATAAAATTATATATGTAACTTGTTTTTAATAATACTAAATTACTCGGTCTTTCGGGATTCGTTTTCCTTGTATGTATGCCAACATAATAAAATAAGGCACTGGATCTGGGCAACTGAGTTCAGGTCCTTACAGTTGGTATCAGAGGAAGTTTAATAGAATAATTGGAAACTAGATTTAGAAAACGTAGAATTAGGGAATAGTCCCTAAGTTAGTCTTTCAGGATAAACATACAAGAACGTACTGGTATTTTGGTAAGGAATAGATTTTGTGGATCATTCAAGGAATACATCCCTATCTGGATACGAGCAGGTAGAGGCAACTCTGGCACAGATGTATCTAGGGGTAAAACCTGAAAACACCGCTTTGAGCTAGACTCAAACAAGAATTAGTGCACAACAATGGGCCTTGCTGAACTCTTGGTTATGACACACCCATGGGATAAGCTTAGGATAATTCACATTTTCTTTACAAGCCATTATGAAAAAGTTTAATGTAAATATTCCTCAAAGAAACCATATTTGTGAATATGGGATTAACCATTCATAAGATCTCAATTTTTATAAGTATTTTATTAAGTTATGATTATACATTATGAGTCATAACCTAATCTAGTGTATTCCATTATCTATATGTGACGCCTAGTGGATGGAATGAAAATCGCATGAATGCAGGTGTCCCCTGTAGGGATTTTCCTCCGATGCAAGATAATGATGTTGGATCTCATGCTGTGACTGGTGCTGAGAAACTCATAACTATACTGGGAAAACTTACTCCGGTTATGAATAATAAACTTACCCGTATAGAGCATCCAGATCCACCACATGGAGGAGCCATGCTAGATCGGTTTATGCGACAACAACCTCCATCATTCAATGAGACTACAAACCCGTTTCCAACAGAGTAGTGGATTTTTTCCCTTGAGAAGATATTTCTCTCCTTGGGATGTAATGAAAGAGAGAAGGTTGTCATGGCAGTCCATCGTCTATCGGGAGATGCATATCAGTGGTGGTCCTTAATCCAAAACACAAAGGAGGAGGAAGAGATAGAAGTGATGGAATGGAGGGATTTGAAAGAAATCTTCTTAGAAAAATATTTCCCTCATGAGCAGTGAGCAGATATGGAGAGACAATTCTTGAATCTGAGGCAGAAGGAAGATGATAATGTTGCAAGGTACGAAGCTAACTTCACAAGATTACCAAGACATGTTGTGGACTACATACTAAATCCAAGGAGCAAAATTCATCGATTCTTTGATGTCATAAAGCCATTACTCTGGCGGGCACTAGTCTCCCAATGTTTTTCATCATATGAGGATATAGTTTCATGTGCCATCAAGACAGAGAAAGAATTATCTAAGTCTTATGACTTTAAGGGAAAGCAAGAAAAGAAGAGGGCTGCTGAAAACCGTAGGAAAGGAAATAAAGAAACGGGGAAGAAGGGAAGAGTTGAGTTTCCACCATGTGACAATTGTGGAAGGAAACACCCTGGTGCATGTTTAAAAGGAAAAGGTGTATACTACAAATGTGTCCAGAAAGGCCATCTTGCTGGTGACTGCAAAGGGAAGAAGGAAGCCAATAATGTTCAATGATATAGTTGTTGGGAGATGGGACACTATGCTAATTATTGTCCAAAACGTCAAGGAAATATGAAACAGAGAAGGCCAAGGGATTAGGGACAAGCTTATGCAATCATAATTGTAGAGGTTTAAGTTCTTAATGACATGGTGGCATGTACTTTAATTGTTTCCTCAAGTTTATCCAATGCTTTATTTGATTTTGGATCATCGCATTGTTTTATATCTTCCCAGTTTGCTTAGAAAATTAGATATTTCCAATTTGATTTAACAAGGGATTTGTGAGTCAAAAATCCTAAGGGAAGTATCATTGCTACAAAGTTCGGTGAATCAGTTCCCATTAGGGCATACAAATGTTCTTTATCTTCTAATCTCATTGTCATACCCATGATTGAATTTGATATAATCCTCGGCATGGATTGGATTTCGGACCATGATGAAAAAATTTATTATAAGAAGAAGGTGATTATGATTTTAGATGAAGATGCTAAAGAACACCTTATCTTTATAGCAGAATTATCACCACCTGATTCTTATCTGGATCCACCCCCAGTAGATCAAATAAATTCAATTATTGGGAAGGAATAGAATGAAATAACTATGGGTGAGGAAAGGAATGTTCAAATAGAGTATGTACCTATTGTGAGAGAATATGTTAATGTGTTTCTAGAAGATTTACCTGGACATCCTCCAGAATGATAAATCGAGTTTTCCATTTATTTAATTCCTGGTTCAAGGCCCATATCGAAGACCCCTTATAGAATGACCATTGTGGAACTAAAGAAACAACTAGAGGAATTGAGTAATAAGGGATTTATCCACCCTAGTGTTTCTCCATAGGGAGCCCCTGTCCTTTTTGTTAAGAAGAAAGATGGATCTATGAGGTTATGTATCGACTATATGGGGATCAATGCTATAATAATAAAGAAAAAGTATCCCCTACCTTGCATTGATGATTTATTTGACCAACTGCATGGAGCTCAATACTTTTCAAATATTGACCTTTGAACTAGATATCATCAGGTGAGTGTGAAGAATGAAGACATTCCGAAAACAACATTTCGAACCAGGTACGAGCATTACGAGTTTAGAGTAATGCCTTTTGGATTGACTAATGCACCCTCTGTCTCCATGGATCTAATGAAAAAAGTTTTCAAGGAATATCTCTATGATTTTGTAGTGGTATTCATTGATGATATATTGGTATACTCCAAAAGATGCGAAGACCATGAAAATCAATTGCGCATTATCCTGAAGACTCTTAGAAGATAGGAATTATATGGGAAGTTTAGCAAGTGTGAATTCTGGATTCAGGAGATTTATTTTCTTGGACATATTGTTTCTAAGGATGGATTTAAAGTTGTTCCTGTAAAGACAAAGGCAATACAAGATTGGCCCACACCAACAAACATAACTGAGGTACGCAGTTTTATTGGCTAAGCAGGTTATTACCGGCGTTTCGTTCAGAAGTTTTCCTGACTAGCTAACCCACTAACGATGCTCACACGTAAAGAGGTTAAATTTGTTTGGACAAAAGATTGTGAAGAATGTTTTGAAGAATTGAAGATAAGATTAGTCAATGCTCCTATATTGACTCTACCATTGGGGAATGATGGGTTTGTTATTTATAGCGATGCTTCAAAGAAAGGACTTGGTTGCATCCTTATGCAAAATTATAGGTTTATTGCTTATGCATCATGACAGCTAAAAATTCATGAGAAAAACTATCCTACTCATGATCTTGAGTTAGCTGCAGTAATCTTTGCTTTGAATATATGGATACATTATCTCTATGGTAAAAATGTGAGATTTATACTGATCACAAGATTTTGAAGTATATTTTCTAACAGAAAGAACACAACATGAGGCAAAGGAGATGGCTTGAACTACTGAAGGATTATGACTGCACGATACACTACCACATGGGGAAGGCAAATAAGGTGGATGATGCTTTGAGCAGAAAGGATCATGGAGTTTAGAACAAGATGAGGGTTGAAAGGGATCCTATTTTCATGGATCGAGTAAATATGGATATGGGAATAACCATAGAAGGTGAAACATCAATTCTTTTTCAAATGGTTGCCAAACAATCTTTATTAGAAAGGATAAAAAGTTCTCAGGATGATGTTGAGGAGTTTCAAAGGAAGATTAAAGCTGTGAATGATGGGAGATTGAGTGACTTTATATACGAAGATGGAATTTTGAAATTTGGGAAGAGACTGTGTGTTCCCAATATACCTGATCAAAAATGGAATTGTTGGATGATGCTCATAGTTCCAATTTCTCTATACACTATGGTAGCACTAAGGTGTATTGAGATTTGATGGAACATTTTTGGTGGGACAACATGAAGAGGGAGATTGCTGATTTTGTGTCCATATGTATGGTTTTTCAATAAGTGAAAGCTGGAAGGCAACAACCTGGAGGATTATTTCAACCTCTTCCCATACCTGAGTGGAAATGGGATAATATCACAATGGACTTTGTCATGGGACTACCAAATACTTCAATAAGGAACAATGCAATATGGTTCATTGTCGATCGTCTTACAAATACAACACATTTTATTGATATAAGAGAAGATCTACCACTTGAACGACTAGAAAGACTATATATTAATAAAGTTTTGAGACTTCATGGTGTACCTCTATTGATTGTTTCTGATCGTGATCCAAATTTTACATCAAGATTCTGGAAAAGTCTTCAGAAGGACCTAGATACTGATCTTCGTTTGAGCACTGCTTACCACCCACAAACTGATGGACAGTTAGAACAGACTATTCAAACATTGGAAGACATGTTGAGGTCTTGTTCACTTGATTTTCAAGGCATGTGGGATCAGTATTTACCTCTCGTAGAATTCTCCTTCAACAATAGCTTCCATTCAAGTATTCAGATGTCACCCTATGAAGAATTATATGGTAGGCGATGTCGTACGACAACTTGCTGGTATGATGTTGGTGAAAGAAATCTCGTGGGCCCAGATCTTTTTGAAGAAACAATGGAGAAGGTGAAGATTATCCAGAACCATATCAAAATAGCTCAAATTAGGTAGAAGAGCTATGCTGACAACCTAAGGAAGGATTTGGAATTTTGGGTAGGAGATCATATTTTCTTGAAGGTATCTCCATGGAAGGGAGTTATACATTTTGGTAAGAAAGGTAAATTGAGTCCCAGGTACATAGGACCTTTTGAAATTCTAGATTGAATTGGAGTCATAGCTTACCGTTTGGCAATTCCACCAAGTCTCTCCAAGGTTCACAATGTGTTCCACATGTCATTGTTAAGAAAGTACATACCAGACCCAACACATGTACTCACTTATGAAGAAGTGGAACTTGAGCCCGATCTATCTTACTATGAAGAGCCTATCAAGATTCTTGATACTAGAGAACAAGTATTGAGAAATCAGATGACTCGTCTGGTGAAGGTTCTATGGAGGAACCATAAGATGGAGGAAACAACATGGGAGCCTAAGGAGCTTATGTTAAAGACATACCTGAATCTTTTAAGGTAATATTCTGTGAATTTCGAGGACGGATTTTTTGTAAGGAGGGGAGAATGTAACACCTCAAGGTTTTGAAAATAAATATAGAATGAAATTTTATAGCCATTAAAACACAACTTTTCCTCTTCAATGCTTTGAAATTTGAATAATGGTCATATAGAGTTGTGTTCAGTAAGTTATTTGGAGTCCGATAGAATAAACTTGATTTTTTAGTGAATAGTAACATACCCTTATGAATAGTAATATGACCATAATGGATAGTAAATTTTATTATTATTTTATTTTCTTAAGGCTAGAAGATAATAACATCTTGGTTATGTTTTCATTGTGATAAAGAAGTAGTTGTAGAATTAGAACTGTTAATTTTTGAATTATGTATGATTTTATTTAAAAATTAAATTAATAATATTTAGAATATTATTTTTGAAAAATGGATTTCACTTTTGAATTCTACACGTCAAAAAATAGTAGGCATGAATTTTTGGGGTTTTTCTAAAATACTTGAATTTTTTGTGAATAGTGAAAAATACAGTTTTTGAGTATTCAGTAGTTTAATGACATCATAATGACATAATAATTAAAATAAAAAGCTGGTAGACTTGTGTATAGTAACTTATTACATGAGGTGTCCCAAATGGCTTAAACCATGGGAAAATACCATGGGAAATCCCATGGTTTGGCAAAAACCACTAATGAGGTGTCCCTTTGAAATTATTAAAAACTTACCTCTTTTTCTATAAATACACACTTATCCATTCGTTTTATTTCATTCCAAATCTCTCATCCTCGAATCTCTGGTGGGTTTACCTCTCAAATATTCCTCCTAATGCGTCCTTAATCTCCTAAGGTTCCAACATTCAAGATCTAGGAGTTATTCTACAAGGTAAGGGAATCCTTCATTCTCTTCTTTAAGTCGACACTTATTTTATGTTATATGTTTGAATTTCCATTATAATATGTTGGGTTTTGATTTTATGTATTCTTCTTACTGTAATTTTGATTTCTATATGATGAGATACCCTTTTGATCTCATCATTTCATTTTATGAAATATTAAGAGACGCCGTTAGGCTGCCGAATTTTCATAAGGGATCTCTCACATTTTCTCTTATTTTCAAGATCATCTCTATTCTTTTTCTCTCCTCACCTCCTCTATCCAAATGATCATGATAAATCCAGTAACATATATATACTGGATTTATTTCATGGTAATTGAATACCCATCATAAATATTCTTACTCCCTCCCTTTTATTTTTATAAACGAAATCAACGTCCATGAGGTTCCAAATTATAGCATTCGTGGACGACGAAGTTTTGTTCTTCAATTTCTTCTTCATTACTTGTAATTAAACCGTATTTATGGTTGAACCAAACTATAATATATGTATTATAACATAATTAATATTCAAGAACCATAATATTTACATACAATTAAGTTATATGAAGAAACTAGTTCATAATAATCCAAATACTACCAAATAATCGAATTGGTTCTCATCTAATGATTCATCATCATTCCATATAACCAAATGATAGAAATGAACATTACCAATTCTTTATGTTCATAATAATATATAATTCCAATCATGGATATTTATAACCATTCCACATGAACTCCATTACTTAAAAACAAGTGAACCGATTATGAAAATAGAGAAAATGAACACCCCAGAACAATGAAATTCAATATAATAACTTAGTAATAAGGGTATAAATGAAATAAAAAGAATTATGATAAACTAAATACATGTATAATAGGGTTTTAAATAATTTATTAATAAGTATAATTTCATATTCCAGGATCTTAAGTTCGAGAGAAGAACACGTTTGGAGTTAAGGTAAGGGTTTTCCACCCGAACTTCCATTTTCATTCGGGTTACTTTTATCATCTAATTTCCTCGATGAAATTCTTATGTATTGTTATGTAATACTCATAAATTATGTGTGATTATTCCATATATGTACACCAACCGGAATCCTTCCCTATTTTCTGGATAGTTACATGTTTTAAAAGGATCTCTCAAAACTGTTTCCAAAGATACAAGCTCGATACAAGGGAATTTCTCAAATTCATATCTATTTTAAAGGGTAAGTTATAATCTATTTTTGGAAACCATTATCCTTATAAAAACACTCATTTTATCATAAAATACTATCTTACTTTACTTCTGGTTTTATACAAATACTTTTCTAAAAGAACTCTTCCTTTCAAAATAAAAGAGTATTTATCTCCAGAATTGCTTAATGATTTTATAAGAGTGTTTTCATCTAATTCAACGCTCTTGTTGATTCCATGGTATTATTGGGTTTAATAATATATGATTTATTCTAAAATATTTCATTTTATGGTTTATGACTAACTCTATTTTGGGTGATCTATCCTAAAACCATTCACCATATTACTCAGAATGGTTAGTGTCTCATGTTCAATAATTGGGGAAAGTTTGTTACATTTCATATAATAGTTTCAATATGAATGTATATGTTGTTTATGATTATCCCCGATCATATTAGTAATGAATTGGACTTATTATGTGATGTGAGGGGCCCGCTATAGCCCCTCGATGCATCAGTAGGTCTCATGAGACAAACTATGGTCTTGGCACGAGGCCTTGACAAAATGATTATTTAATGGTCCCAACACAAGGCTTAGACGGTATGGTTATGATGTCCGGAATATGCACTTCCCTCATTATGATGCTAGTATTTGAAGTTCATGTGGCTATTAGACTAGTAAAATACCCATGATTATGTTTTATTGTGGCATTATTTATTCAACTCGTATTTCTACCGTAATGTGTTCAAGTTCTTTACTAAAGGAATGTGTTTTCAAATATTCACCATGTCTAACGTTTATATTAACTTCCACTTCATTGATTACTCTTAATAAAAATTTTATATCACCCCTTTCTTATGTTTAATTTTCTCAGGACATGAAGAAGTAATTTATGAATGAAGTGCAAGCATAATCTAGGAGACGTGTTGTTTCTAGTGGAATAAAATAGTGTTTTGTTTCCCTTCATGTTGTAATGATAAACTTATGTAAGCAACTTGTTTCCAATAATACTAAACTACTCGGTCTTTCGGGATTCGTTTTCCATGTATGTATGCCAACGTAATCATATAAGGCACCAGCTCTGGGAAACTGGGGTTGGGTCCTTACATATAATGTTATCCAACTATAGATCAATATTTAATAATACCATTCTCGAACATAAAGGTTCTCATCATAGAGGGGAACTGCTATGACATATTGAATGTGAACAATACTCTAGGACATTATGACAATAATGTTATATAGATGATAGATAAATATATTATAGGTATTTATTAATATTCAAATTCAGGAATATATAAAAAATCTAATGTACAAAGTTTTTGGTTCTGGAGAATAGACTCTAACAAAAAATGCAATAATTTATAATATAAAATAATATGTTAAACAAAGAATGGTTTAAACTAAAATATGAAAAATTCATCAAGTAACTATAAGTTATAAGGTAGGTTCAAGAATTTTTCAAATTTCAAATTCATATGGTAGTTTGAATTTTATTATCGAAATATGTTAATTTTTCTTCATGTGGTAAGTTCAATTTTCTTCTTGATCCTAATTCATTTTTATTCTAGTGGTCAATTAATTATTGTTCTTGCAGTAAGTTCATTTTTCTTATTGTGTTCAATTCATTTGTCTTCTTTTTATTAGTTCATTTTTCTTCTTGTGGTCAATTCATTTTTATTTTTTTATTTCTTAATTTTTAATATTTTGGTCACTTTAGTTTTCTTCTTGTGGTCAATTCATTTTAATTCTTATAGTTAGTTATAGAATTTTCCAAATTGTCACTCACATCCATTTATAGTCTTTTCCAAAATTTTAAGAACAAACTAAAAACAAACAAACAAAAGGCTTACTATAACTCATGTTAGAGGTAATAATGGATTGAAATTAAAGTTTTAAGAAATTATAATTATGAAATAAAAATATTGTACTATCAAAACATTAATTAACAAACTAAATTAGGATAAAAATTAATATTTTAACCCTTTTTTATAATTATAAAAACAAATGTAAATTCCAAAAATTTCTACCAACTTTATAAAATTGATAAAAAATATGAAACAAATTAATTTTTAAATTTAGAAATAGTTTAAGGTTAAAGATGATCCCATAAGATAAATATAATTTATTTGGAATAAAACTGACATTTCTGATTAAAATAGAACATGAAAATATTCCCTTGAATGATTAGTATTAAAGAACATAATAGAAAAGTTACATAGAACACATAAATAAAATTCTAATAAATTCATGCATTTTAAAATAGTACATGAGACTTAAAAATATACTTATGAATTGTAGAATTAATTCATTTTGAAAAATATTATAGAATCATAAATGAGACATAAAAAAATTTAAAAAATTTCAAAGAATGATTTTCAATGATATAAATGGTATCCAAATATTATGACACAAGATAGTGAAAAGTATAAAAGTTACTCCTCAATATATTCATCAAATTTTTTATTTACATCATCCTAATTTCAAATTTGATTTTATCAAACTTAGCTAAATCCAGGGTTTTATTAAAATATCATCATATTTATCTTATATTGAAATATATTCTAAAATAACATTTCCATTTTGAGCATGACCTCTATGAAATTCATACATGAAATCAATGTGTTAAATCCTAGAGTGTTGTAAAGGATTATTAGAGATATAAATTTCAAAATTATTATCACAAAAAACTTGGATCTTATCCAAATTAAAACAAATATCATAGAGTGTTTGTTTCATCCATAATGATTGCTAACGACAAGAACTAGTTGCAACATACTCACTCTCATTAGTTGTTAAAGCCACTGCATTTTGTTTCTCAGAAATCCATAAAACTAAACATTTACCAAGAAAGTGACACTCACCTGTTTTTCTTTTTATATTTATTTTTAACCCCCAAAATCAAAATCTAAAAAATTAGTTAGTTCAAATGAAGTATGTGGAGAATAAAATAATATAAAATTCAAAGACCATTTAAAATACTTAATTACTCATTTCACTTCCATTAAATGAATTTATTTAGAATTATATTGGAATCTTTTTCATATACAAACACTTTAAAGATTATTATTTTTGTATATTATATTAAATAAAGTAAGCTAACAACCATTACTCTAAACATATTATTGTCAATATATTTTCCAACTTCATCATAATCTATCTTAAAAGAAGTTATAATTGGAATACATGAGATTTTATAACTATCAAAGACAAAACTACCATCCAATTCTTTAGAAAAGTTTTCATTTATTTTATAAGATATCATATATCCTTTAAACTATTTAAAATCCTAAAAAAGCTTAAGTTTACCCATAAGACTCATGTCAGCCATTTAAGGCATCAAATTTGAAAATTCATTAGAAATTAAATCACTTAGAAATCTAAATATAATATCATAAAAATATATTTTAACTTTTAATCTATCTTTGGAATTTATTTTAATAAATAAATTTGGATTAATTTTACCTTTTCAAAACCATTTTTCAAAAGATAGAATGAAAAATTCTCATACGAATCTCAAGTATATTGTTTCAAACCATAAAGAGATTTTTAATGATTCAAAACATTGTTATGTTTAGATTCCTTATCAAAACCTATGGATTGTTTTTAAATTTTGTTTAGAAATATATCCATTCAATAATTCATGTATGATATCCATTTTAAAAATATTAATTCCAAAACGAGATGTATACGTAAAAAGAATTATTATATATTATAATCAAGAAATATGGGAAAATGATTCTTCAAAATAAATTCCTTATTATTGATTATAACCTTGAGCCACTAACCCTAATTTTTTTCTAATTATTTTACTAGAATAATCTAATTTGTTTCTAAATATCCATTTAGTGCTAATAGTATTTTTATCTTTAGGGGGTTCAATTAAGGTCAAGACTTTATTCATATCAAACAGATTTAATTATTCATAAATTTACATAATCTAGTTTGAATATTATAAATATCAATAAATATTCTGACGTAAAAAATAAGAAATAATAGCATCAATAGGACAAAAATTTATTAAAAATTTATTAGTTTTAACAACAGTATTTATATCACCAATTACATTTTCAAATATATTATATTTGTAAACTTTTAATTATTTTCATTAGAGATAATCCCCCCATAATAGAAACATGAAAATATGAATTTTTATGTTATCAAATGTTAAATTCTCTAAAATATTCCTCAAAGTTTTCTAATTTAGATTTTATTTCTTTTAGATTTTATTTTCAAATTTAACATGAACAGAATCTTCAACTACTAATGTTATTTTGTTATAGACTCTATATTCCTTACATGAATTAGAATAAAATATAAGAATACATTATTTAATTTTGAATCACTTTTTTTAATTAATATTTGGTATTAATAAGGTAAAATTTACAACTAAATACTCTAAAATAAACAATTCTAGGCTACCTTTCTTTCCATATTCCATATGGCGGCTTTTTTAAAAATTCCCTAAGAAGAATTGGATTAGAAACAAGAATGGTTGAGTTAAAATCATCTACCCAGAAATATTTTGGTAAATAGTACTCATTATCGTAGTCCTATACATTTCTTATAAAGTCTTATTTTTTCCTTTCTACCACACTAATTTTGTTATAGAGTCATAGGGTCTTAAAATTTTTAATTATACCCATTATATATACAGAATTTATTAAATTTTATATTTGAAAAATAAACTTCCCTATCACATATAATTGATAAAGTTAGATAATCTTATTCATTTTAAACCAATTTAAAATATGAAATAAATTTTAAAAAAGGTTTATATTTATATATATGAAAACAAGTCCATCTAAACCTATTATTGTAATCTGTAATAGTAAAAACATACCTTTTTTCCTCAAAGACTAGTAGTTTTAATAGTTCTAAATAAAAAAATGTAAAAGCATAAGTATTATTGAAGTTAATACCTATTAGATTGAATTTAATGACTCTTTAGGATGCTAACCATCTAAGCTTGGATTGTGCATATAGGTGTTGTATGGTTTCAACTAAGGTATATCCAAAACCTTTTGAATTTTGGAAATATTGTGTAAAAAACATTAATATTCATTACTTAATATTATATTCCATAAAAATTGTTATATTTTACAATATTTAAACATTTTATATTCTGTTCATTCAACTAAGAAAATTTAATTAAATATATATAATCCTTTTTTAATAAAACATGATAGATTCTTCTTTGAAAACAATACACTTGTCATTTTTAAATTTAAAATGAATATTATCATCACAATGTTGTGAGATACTTATTAAATTATACAATAAAACTTCAATAAACATATCCTTTGCAATATTAACTGATTTTGAAATTACACCTTCTCCAAAACCTTTAACTTTTCATTTGAATTATCACAAAATGTAAAACTACCAACATGAACCTTATTAAAAGATAGAAATTTAGAAATATCATCAGTCATATGTCATGGACACCCACTATCCATCTACCACACATCCTTTTTGATACTTTGAAGCTATGTTTCCTATAGAAACAGATTTAAGAAGTATTTGGTTCCCTTATAAGTTTTGGTATAATTGGGTTATAAAAGAGTTCCTGTAATCCCAAATTTATTTTAAGAAATAGTTTATAGGAAATCTAGAAGAAAATGGTTTTGAGATAAAATCCTTGGTGTAACCAAGAGACCATGGATATTTCATGGAACATTCATTTTTATAATGATCTTCATATAACATCTAAATAATGAAACACTTGAAAATTTTCTACTTGAAACATTTACAAAGAATTTTTTATATATCTTTGGTAAAATATTATCATACATAAGACCAGTTTTTTTCATTTTATTCAAACTCATCATTTTATCATAACTTTATCTTCCTTGAAAAAAAGTGGATATATCTTCCATCAAAATTTAAATTTCATTTATATGTTTATAATTTTATAAAAAAATATTATCAAATTTAATTCCATGAGATTATTTATCATTATACTGATAATATATAATAATAATACTTTTAATTTAAACACTTTCCATATTATCACACAATTTATTATTTGATTTCAATAGAGTATTTTTCAATTTTTCATTTTCAGCATGAAGCTCCTTATATTCACTCTAAAAATATTTTTTTAATAATTTGGTAATGTTGTTAAATTTAATATTTAGTATATCAATATATTCATAAAGTAAATACTTAGAGGGACCAAAAATAGATTTAGAAGAGGAAGATATATCTGATTCACTTACTTGTCTTGAGAATACCATTATAAAAAGGTTTGTTGATTCTTTTCTTGCACTAGATTCATCACTTGAGTATGAATCCAAAGTTTAACACCAGCTAGTTTCCATCGATTTCATTTAATTTTTTTAATTGTTTTATATTTTTCTTATTGATATTGAATCTTGGGAAGTTGGGTTTGATGTTCAATCTTTCTATTCATTCATAAAAAATGGCTTCATTATCATCATTACCTTTCTCTATTTCTTTACTACATGGGTAATTACATTTACTATTCCATGTATAACCTTTATTTATTCTCCCTTGGGCTACCTATATGACTTGGTCTCTTTTAATTCCTTTCAATTTAGAACCAGAAGAGTGAATTAAAACATTTATTTTTAATTTAAAATAAGTACCTTTATTTATTATTTAATAATTTTTTAATTATAAATCATATTGTTGTAAAGATCAAATAATTTTATCTAAAGTATATTATTTTAAATTATTAATTTCATCAATTAATACTTTTTAGAATTCTATTTTTTGGGTAAGGATCTTAAAACTCCTCAAACCAAAATAAAAATATTTAAAGTTTCTCCCAAAGCAATCAATCTATTTACAATACATGTAAATTTATGAAATATTTTATTAATTTCTTCTTCTTATCCCATTTTTTATTCCTAATAATCAAATAATAAAATTCCCAATTTAGTTATTATCAATTTATACAAACCTTCACTATTGGAAAATGCAATTATACCCATGGTTTTAAACCGTGGGTATAGACCCCAAAACTGTTGGTATAGCCTATACCCATGCTTTTGAGAACCGTGGGCAGTTAAGGTTTTGGTATAGACCTATACCCAAGGTTTCTATTGAAATCATGGGAATAGGTGAGATGTATTTTCTTATACCCATGATTTCAATGAATCGTGGGTATATCTATATACCCACGATTTTTAAATTGTGGGTATATGTATTCAATCATATAACCTATACCCACAGTTATACGAACCATAAGTATAGGTTGCTACCTGCATTTGGAAAAAAACCCACCACCTTCTTTCCAAAACTCTTAAACCTATAAATCAAATAAACCAAAAAATATAAATTCAATAAAGTATAGATTTTCTATGTTTAGCATCCAACCAACAAGTTGTAATAAATTTTAAACCATATAAAATACAAAATATAAATATTCACCCATAAAACAAATCAATTTAAGTTATTATAAAACCAAAAAAGTATCCTTCCTATTAAGTCAAAAATTAATAGGATCAATATCGTTAATATCACCAATATCCTTATCCTCACCATCAAGAACAACATCATTATCATTAGTAACATCCTCACCAACAACATCATCTGGAGTAGCAACATCATCAACAACATCACCACCACCACCGTTTGACCGATCCCTACTAGGAACATCATTGGCATCACTCATGGAATAATTTAAAGAATATATCAATTCCATATATGAATCAATATCACTAGTATATTTTTATGAAAGTGATTGACTGATAACTGACATAACTTTCAGGAATTTCTCGGTGATCATCTTACTTCATTCACACTCTTATTTACTCTTTTCATGATCCTATAAAGCTATTTTTTGCTTCAGCTGCTTATGCATGAGCATGTTGCATCTTTGTAGTTTGAGAACCTTAAGAGGAGCTCTATGAGGACCAATACATGGAGGAGATGGTGTTTTTTCTAGGTCTACATTAGACTCAATCCTAGTTTTCATCACCTGAAACCTAACTAAAAAGATCATTCAATTGAATTTTTCCTCATCTTTGTCATCAAGGGTCTCCAGATAAATCTATTGAAAATATAAAAAAGATATTTAATTAAGAATTTAATATAAATATTTGAAATATAAATAAAAAACTTACAATATTTTCTTGTATTTTTTCATTTACTGCACTTCCATATTTTTTCTTCTTACTTGAGAAAAATAATTTAGCTTGAGGTAGATGACCTTTGATGCCTAATATAGCTTTTTGCAAATGAAATTGATTAGTATACACATATTAACAATGTAAAAATTTTATAATATTGAATAATAATAAAATATAATAACATTTAAATAAATGAAAAATTCATAATTAATATGATAAACATTCATAAAAAATTTGAAATTTGGCCTATAGGCCAAGTGGCTATTATGTATATAGTCCAATTAGACATTATTCCATTAGGCCTAATCGACTATAGGTCAATATCCCATTAGGAATATATTACAATTGGCCATTAGGCCTATATAACAATTGTCCATTAGTCTTACAGGACAATTAGACATTATGCCATTAGTCCTAATAGGCCAATTGGCTACTAGTCATATAGTCCAATTGTCTATTAGTCATAATAGGCCAATTTCCCAGAAGTCCTATAATCCAATTTTCCATTAGGTCTATAGTCCAATTATCCAGTAGTCATATATCTCAATTGGAAATTATACAACTAGGCCTAATAGGAAAATTGGACATTAGGCCTATAGGTCAATTGGCCACTAGGCTAATAGGAAGATTGGACATTATTCCATTAGTCCTAGAGGCCAATTAAACATTAGGCCAAATGACCTATAGGAAAATTTCCCATTAGGCCTATAGGAAATTGGTCTTAAAACTATATTCCAATTAGACATTATGCCACTAGGACTAATGGCATAATGTCCAATTGGCCTATAGGTATAATGGTCAATTGGTCTATATGTGTGATGGCCAATTATCCTATTAGGACAATAGTATAATTGGACATTAGGATGAATAGTCCAATTCTCCATTAGGACTATAGGCCAATTGTCCATTAGGCCTATTGTCCAATTTTCCATTAGGCCTAATGGAACAATGGACAATTGGACTATAGTCATAATGGAAAATTGTCATATATTCCTAATGGAAAATTGGTCATTTGGCCTATAGGCCAATTGGAAATTAGTCTTATAGGCCAATTGTACATTATTCCATTAGGCCTAATAGGCCAACTGACCATTAGGACTTTAAGAAAATTATCTATCAGGGTTACCGTCCAATTGAACAATAGGACTATATTCCAATAGAACATTATGCTATTAGTCTTAATGGACAATTGTCCATTTGGACTAATTTTATGTAGGCCAATTTCCTATTTGGCTGATAGGCCAATTGGCCATTATGTCATTAGGCCTTATAGTCCAACTGGCCTTTTGGGCCTATAATCCAATTCACCATTATTCATAATAGTCCAATTGCACAATATCCCTATAGGCCAACTGACCATTATGCCTATAGTCCAATTGGCCATTAGTCTTGTATGATAATTGGATATTACGTCATAAGGATTAATAGGACAATTGGCTATTGGGCCCATAGACCAATTGATCATTAGGCCTATAGGCCAATTATCCATTTGGCCTATAGGCCAATTAGCCATTAGGCCTAAAGGCAAATTGGAAATTAGGCCATTAGGCCTATCGGCCTAATTTACAATTGAACATTAGGACTATAAGACAATTGTCCATTAGGCCTAATGGAATAATATCCAACTGGATTATAGAAATGATCACCAATTGGACTATTAGGCCTATAGGCCAATTGGACTTCAAGCCTATAGGCCATTTGACCATGAAGCCTATAAGCCAATTGGTCATTAGGATTAATGGACTATAGAGAAATTTCCCATTAGGCCTATAGGCCAATTGGCCATTAGGCATATAGGCCAATTTTCCATTAGTCCTATAGGCCAATTGGACATTATTACATTATTCCTAATATGCAAATTTTCCATTAGGCATATAGGCCAATTGTACATTAGGCCTATGGGCCAATTGGACATTAGGACTAATATGCCAACTGGTGGTTAGTCTTATAGGACAATTGGCTGTTAGGACTAATAGGCCAATTGTAAATTAGACCTATATGCCAATTTTCCCTTAGGTCTATAAGTCAATTGGACCTTAGGTAGATGGGCTAAATGACCATTAGGCCTAACAAACAATTGGGCTATAGTCTTATTGACTAATTGTCCATTAGGCCTAAAGGATAATTAGCCATTATACCTACAGGTGAATTGGTCATTCTATGTATATTCCAATTGTCCATTTAGCCTAGAGGCTAATTGAACATTATGTCACTAGAACTAATGGCCAATTGGAGTGTAGGGATCATGGAAAATTGACCTATAGGCCAAATAGTCAATTTTCCATTAGGACTATAGGCCAATTGGACATTAGGCATATAGGCCAATTGGACATTATTCCTAATAGGCCAATTGAACATTAGGCCTAAAGGAAAATTGGACATTACACCATTTAAAAGGGGTATTTTCAGCCTTTTATTAAAGGTATTAATTATAATAAATAATAAAATTTAGAATAAAAAGATAACTATGTAATAATTTAAATAAGGAAATTATTTTAATTCAGATTAAAGTACCTGACACTTCTCATGATTGATAATTGTAGTGCAGCCCAATGTGTGTACATATATCATTGAATCTTTATTCTTTTTTCCCTAACGTTTCTTAAAAAAATTCCAATATAAGTAATAAGAATTAAATTTTATATGAAAACCATTAAAGATTGGGAATAACTTAAAATCATTAGTCCTCCAATGTGAAATCATTTTTTGATATTTAGTTTTTGGATAGTCGATGAATGTGAGTAAATATTCTAAATCAGAACCTACTCTGATCTTCTAACCAACATACACGTCATGATTTTATGATCACTATAACTCTCCAACATCCATCATCCTTTCAGTCTTAGAAGCTTCTCTGTCAGGAAAGTTAATCAAAATCTATAACAAATATATTATTTTATATAAATACAACAATAATATAGATATAATTTTATTAAGTTTTCTTACCCATATCTTCTCTCATGATTTGTCTTTTATGTCTTTACCAAAATTTCTCCATGATATCAGTTCCACCGAAACGATATCATGTTTTTTAGTTAAAGTGTCCATAAAAATTATTCACTACCTTGCATGGGAACCTACCATCTGATTTTTTTCATTGTAGTCTAACATTATCCATGTCTCGAGATTCTAGGATTTTTTCATATGAGTGAACCCACGTTGCCTATCATAAGATCCCACTGAATAAGAAAATAAGGGTAAAAAAGAAAATGAATTAAGTCATGGTACAACATAAAAAAAGTTATATAATTTGACATAGTTATAATAAAAATGACATACTAAAGGATTCTCAATAGACTATGATGAATCTGTGGGCTATCCTAGATTAACAACCTCTAAATGAAGTGTCTTTCCCAATGCATTCTCTCACTGTTCTTCGTGTTTTGGAGGGGAAGTTGAAGGAATAGACTCATCATATGTTATATGGATGGTAAAAATTAGAGGTGACATAGATGCGATGGAATATGGGTAGTAATCCTAGGGATACATCATCAGATATGGGTATAGTAAAGGTGGGAACATCTGTAGAGGTGGTGTAGACATGGTATGGGTTGAAGAGAAAAAATGAAATAATGGGGGCATCAGTGAGATCATCCCTGGACGCGGAATAGACATGATGTGTGAATAAGAGGCTAGATGAGATAATGATGAAGGCATGGATAAGAACATACATGGAGACTCAAAAATAGGATGGAAAGGTGTGGTAGATGGGGTGTCTATGGGTGGGTCAGTGTGGGAACAAGTATGTTGTGTGATCTGTCTAGGTCTAGGAGCATCCCCACTCAAACCCCTGTTATTTGGATGAGGATTTAACTCTGGTGGAAATGAAAGTCACTAAAAAAATTTCATATAGAATATTAACATGACATTATATGTAATGTAGAAGAAAAACTTTACAATTATTGTAATCACTGAGGTAAGAGTAGGAGGAAACAAACGCTCGTGTACCTGTCTATCTGGATAAAATAGTTGCTTCCTTATAAGTTCTGAATTATTTGTCATAATGTGCATAATAATGAAGTGTAATTTTTTTAGAAATAGTTTTTATAAATCATGCATAAAACTTATAAGTAAAAAAATTAATAAGAAATTTCATAACATCTTTTAGTAGAAATAATTTAAAACTAAGTTATACATTTTTAAAAACTCATTTTAAACCCAATTTTATAAATTAAAATAAATTAAATTAAATGAAATGATACCTGAAAATAATAAAACAATCTTATTATTCCAAAACTAAAACTAAATTAAAGTAGTTACAATAATAATAACCTAGGAAACTCATTTTAAGGTAAAATTAATGAAAAATTATCATATATGGTTTCTTCTATATATTACCCACCACTACTTTAGGTTCAACATCAACTCTCACAATGGGAGAATTTGAACCATCAAATGAATTTTTTTGGTCAACACTAATGGGGGCATCAATGGTGGAAAATTCATCACCAAAATCATGAAAAATATGTCTTGGGATTACATAATTAGTTACACAATAATCAAGTCTCATATATTATTTTATCTAAAACGCCTTTCTTTCAATTGGTGATAAAATTTATAGTTCATAGGTATGCAGGAATTGATTCATGTCAATAAATCTGAATCCACAGTCATCAATTAATGTATCATGTCACATCATTGAATCAAACCATTTAAATTTCATCATAGTGACTCGAACTGAGAGTATTAATCCAATAAAATTATTTTCTTTATGGTATCCCACCTTTTTATTACATAACTTTTCATTACATTTTACAAAAATAGGATCTTTAAAGTCTAGTGTCTTGGAAATTGGGAACATAATACATGAAAACAACATAAAAAATTATTATAAACCACTTGTAAGGCTTCATAATTTGTTCATCCTTTGTAAAAATACTGTATCTCGTATCCTAGAGACATGCATCAAAGGAAATGGTGAGCAGAAGGCTCAGTAAAGAAAACTAGTAAAACAGATGACATGTGACTTGAGTAATATTAATAGGAACATGATAAAAGTCATAAAGGCGCGAGAAATGGAAGAATAAGAATATAATAATAAAAATTACTTGAATAATAACATGAATATGTGGCTAAAAAAATTCATTTAAACATTCATGAACATTTCACCAAGGTTTATCCCCAAGGTGTCATAAAAATTACCAAGGTTATTCACCAAGGTATCGTGAAACTTGTCATCTCTAGAGATTAATTACTTACCCAATACATTAGAGAGATATTAGGGAAAACCCTTAATATGTCTTTATATTCATGTGAGCCAGATATATCATAATAAAACATTTCATAAATAACCCATAAAAATAAAAGAAATGGGTTTCATTTCAAAATCATAACTTTTTAAAAGTTCTTAAAAACTTGATCATTAAGTCATTTATAACCCATAGAAAGCGAGTGAGGGTTAAATGTATGTAAATTATATAATCAAATATATCAATTTTATATATTGATGAATACCCCTGGATATGAAAATAGAATTGGGTATTCACATAAATAATACAAAATAATTTCTTGAGAAAAAGAGAGAGATTTTGAGACGAAAATTCTGCAGCATAATGGCTGTATAACATGGTTTTAGAAAACATTAAAAAGAGAAGGAACAAGAGTAACCAAAACATAAATAACTTATAATACAATATAAATATATAATAACATGGAGATAAGAACTTGGTATGGAAATTCGAATGACATACCACATGAAAGGAAAACATGAAAGAAAAGAGAAGATGCGATTCCTTTTACGAAAAATTCGGCAGCCTAACGAAGTCATTTAAAAATTCAGAAAAATAAATTGATGAGAGAAAAAAGAGTCTCTCAACAATTATACATGAAATTTACAGTAATTAGAACATATAAGAACATACCCTCAACATAAAGAGATGGAAACAAGAAGACACAACATAAAAGAAGTCATGGCTTCAAAAGAGAAGTGTGAAAGGATCCCTTACTGTAACACCCCAAGATTTTATAATATATATATTCTTTTTAATTTCTTTCATATCCTCTGTTGTACGGTATAGCAAGATTAACTTGCTCTATACTCAACACCGTATTAGCTTATAGTATACGCAACATTATTCTTGGATCGTTTTATACACAATTTCATGTTTGTTTGATAGTTGTTATTCTATGCAACATTGAGTGTGTATGTATATATATATATATATATTCAATGTATAAATGAAGTATGGTTGTATTTTTTTATATGCAACAACAAAGGAGTCTTTAACTACACGCAACCTTGATTTGGCTTGCATTACACACAATCACGACCTTCCTCGATTGTGTGTGTTGTATGCAATACCGAGTTTCAATAAACAACGATATATGGTTATAATATTATTATAAACTAGCTGTTATGAATAGTATTAACTAAAATTTTATTTTTATAACATTATTATTCATCTTACACATTTTCTAGAACATGGTATGAGAACAAAATAATTTTTTCGGGTAAAATAAGTATTTTTCAAAAAATGCAGTTTTGCCGCCTTTTGATGGCGCACCCACTTTAAATATATTTTTTGACATGTTTATAAGTTCAATTTTACAAAATAAAATTATTCTTTGGAATCAGGATATAAAATTTTACCTTGGATAAAATTTTCATATTATTCTGATAACTTTCATATTTTAATGAATAGTAAAAATACGCTATATTTTAATTAGAAACAAATTCTTTCATCGTAATAATTTATGTGGTTAAATTATAATATTTAATGGTTTTAAAGTATAAATATAACATATTTTTAGCATTTAATATAATGTATGTCATTAGCATTGATTTTACATTGATTTCATAGGTTAAATCAATTCAATCTTTTGCAATGTTTTAAACAAAAACCTATTTTCTTTCAACAACGGGATTAATTTTAATTTAATTTCTGAAAATTATGTCTATTGAATTTTAAAAAATGGATTCCATATTTGTAATCAGTGGGTACAAATTATATTAATAGACTAATTTTTTATTTTTGGGCATTATGAATAGTAACTACGGTAAATTTTATTTACCATCGTTAAAGGTAAATCAGGTAATTAAGGGTAAATATAATATTATCAAATTACCCTAACACTTTTATTAATACAATTGGATGATTATATTTCGTTCTAAGTAATATTTGGGTAGAAATGGAATCCATTATAACCCACTTGGATGTGATTAAAACCTTTAGTTTATTTTATTTAAAGAAAAGTGAAATATGTCTCACTCAAACTTTAATAATTAAAGTATTTTTAATATAAGTTTATACAGATTATAAATTCAGTTATAAATAATCATTTGAAAGATAAAATGTTTTTCTTTATCATGGTAATTTATTTATAATTTTTAAGATATATTTATTTACCTTAATACCTTATACATTAATGATGTAGAAATTATTTATTTAGTGAAACATAAGTAATATCATTTTTATTGAAATAATAATACCCATTAAAAGGCTCAAAAACATGACAAAAAATTATTGGTAGTGTATATATACACCATAAGCATACAATTACAGAATATATGACCGTTTGGAGCCTTATAAAAGTGATTATGACACTTATATTATTTTATTTTATATGATGTCAAAGTTGTCACCATCATAATTTAATAAATATAACATTTTAAAATTTAGGTGTTTTAGAAGATAAATCTGACTAAATGTATTATTATGAAATATATAAGATTTATATCCATCATAGTATTTTAGTTTTAATTTTTATGCAACAAATAAGTATATTTAATAATTATACAAAAATGTTGTAGTAATTATTTTATTAAGAGAAATATCAAATAAATGGTTTTACAAATAGTAAAATAAATATTATATGAACTATTTAATGTGCTCCAATAATTTATTATATTCCTATGACATGTTAGGAACCTATTAAATATTTTAGTTTGAATATATCCTCTGTGTGGAGTTTTTTAAAATTCAAATAAATGAATAGTGTCAAAATTGACACTATTGTTATTTTATAAAAATAATATATTATTAAATTGTTTAAAAATAACAAAAATATTTAAAAATTATAAATTAAAATTTATATAGTCTAAGCTGTCATAGATTATCTAATTATAGATAATTCATAGCACATAAGTAATTATTTAAAAAAAATTAAAGTTTAGAATCTTATTACCACAAATAAAATTTAATAGATTAAATAAGGATAAATCAAGTTGATAATGTTTAAAATAAATTCCCTACATGTCTAAATTTTATTGGTTGATGAGATTAAAACCCTATATTATATAATATTTGAATATGAGTCACTTTTGGAGGTTTCTAAGTGGGGTTAGATTTATTATAAATTAATATTTTTAAGACTTCCAAAGGTGCCCCTCTCCTCCCTTATAAAAAGGGAACCCCTTCCCACTTCTCTTCACACCCTTTTGTGCCTTGAATCTTGGCCAAAACCTGCCAATTACTCTTCTCAACCTCTCTATTTATATCATTAGGTTTTTGTATTCTCAAAAGACCAACCCTAGTTCCCTAATAAAAAGTTTAAAGGAGGTGCATCGAAGAAGAGGTAATATCTGTTATCGATTCTTTAAAATTTATTTCTTCTTCTACTTCCTCTTATTTAGTTGTTTCATTATTAATTAATAACATAAATATCACTCATATACTGATATGTAATTATAAATATGAAACAACCATATTCCACATTCAATCCATCATATGGAAATCGAAATCACCGCGTGTGCGTACGTACGGAATACCGTCTCCACACCGTGGTGTAATCTGTTTTCCACCACCACCTTACTTGGATGGGTATAATGGTGTAAATAAATAACTATATATGATTATTTTATAGTGATATTGATTCTGAAATATTATACATACACTTCGATACAATTCCACGATCATGGGAATGATATCATCGCTCGTGCGTACGTACGGACTACAGTCTCCACGACGCGATGAGATTCATTCTCCATGTTAACCATTCATGAATGATTATAAAGTATATATGTAACATCCAAAGTAAGTAATGAATAATAGATATTTTTATCTATGTCTATTAATTATTAAGATAGTGTTATAGAGGCTTAAAATGAAAATAAATACAATCTTATGCATGGAATACACTAATATTCTTAAAAGATTGTTTTAGTGCCTTTTGATGGCAAACCATTTTTGAATCTATATTTTGACAATTTTATAAACTATGTTTGTCAAAATAAACTTATTCTTTATGATTGGGACATCAAAATTTACCTTGTGTGAATTTTTGGTATTTTTCTGACAATGTTCATTTTTTAATGAATAGTGAAAAATACTGCATTTTACATCAAAACTGCTTTTTAATCTAATTTATTTATATGATTAGATTATCTTTTGAATTGGTATTAATGTGTAATATGAATATATTTTTACCATTTAATCCAATGGTGGTCATTGGAATCAATTTCACTTTGAAATTGGACTTAAACTAGTGTCAATCTTTTGATACTTATTGTTTTGTAAAAACACGCTATTTGATCTGGCAGCGGGAATTAATTATTAAATTAATTAATGTGACTTATATGATTTGAATTTTGTAAAAAAGACTTAATTTTTGAATTCAGAATATCAAATATAGCTTAGGGTGAATTTTTGGTAATTTTCTGAAAAACTTCAATTTTTGATGAATAGTGAAACCACTAAGTGGTAATCAAGCAAACTGATTTTTCAGTTAAATGAAAGTTTACCACTAATGTGTATTGAATTTTAAAAATCCGACATACATGGTTGTCATTAATAAGTAAAATGTGGTTCAATGGGATAAAAATAATTTTTGGTGAATAGTAACTTATTAAGTTCTTAATCACGATTAGTGGTAATTAGGGTAGTTTAAGGTATAAATAATACTTTAATAAAATGAAATGACCTAGACACATGTCCCAACCTCATTGGTTGTGTCATGGCAGACCATGAAATGCCATGGGTCAACTTGGGGACCCCATGGATCCACTTTTGTTGGGAAATGACATAAATTACTTTTTATTTAATGTAAAGTGAAAATGACACAAACATAATATGTTTTACGAAAACAATTTTTAAGTGGGGTTATACAAGTCAACATTTTGATTATAAATAGTCATTGGAAAGCTAAAAAGAGTTCATATATCATAGTATTTTTTTTATAATTTTTAGACATTAAATAAATTTAATTATATATGACATAATAATGATGCAGCGATGAAATCATTATTTGACGATTTAAATAAAATAAAAAGATAATGTAACATCTATGAACTACACATGTCCAAAACCAATTGGATTAGTGTATTTCGAACCCTTATCACCTTATACACGAATTATATCAATGTGGGACCTTTTAAAACCGAAACACATTTTCAAATAAAGTAATATTTCTTTACTTTCCAAAAGTGCCCCTCCTCTCCTCTTATAAAAGGCCCCCACCTCTACCTCATTTAACACAATCCTCAAGCCTTTGGCTCGGCCAAAACCTGCCCATTTACTCTCTCCACATCCCTCTCCTCATCCTAGAGGATTCCCTTTGGGCAGAATCCTTTCAAAGGAAGCCTTTAGGCTCAAAACAAAATGAGTTACACTTTTAAAGGTAATTCTTTCTCTCATGTTCATTTGTTTTATTTTGCTTCTCCAACCCCCTAAACTCTTTTTATTTACTTATTTTGTAACAACTCCAGTATCTTCAATATACAAGGATGTTGTTATAATATTTACTTGAGCTCCACTCTCACACAACTACATCAAATGGTTAAAGAACATACGGTTTCCGTGGATGGCGAAATTCTGCCTCCTGAAACGATGATTGTTCAACACTCATTTAACACCTTCAAAGGTGGCCATTATGATGTCACTATTTTTATATATGATATATAATATGTTTATGTTTTCCTTAAGCTTATGTTTTTTTTTCATTTTGGGAATACCTTTATGGTTTCCATTATGGGTAAACACGATATCTTTATTTTAGGAAGTGCGGACTACCGCCCCCTCAAAGTGATTTGATTCGTTAAATACCATATGTGGGACATATAAAGGATGGAACTATGATATTATATATGATATTATACTGGAATTATAATATACCTTTATATCATTATGATTCCATTCTATAAAATACGAAATAGAAATGAAAGTAGCGTTCATGCGTACGTACGGCTTACCGTCTCCATGAACGGTGCATTTCATTTCTTACCTCTAAATGATTATGTAATATTATAAATGCATGTATGTACTGGATATATATGACATATATGATATCTACATCATGAATACCATTCTGGATATAATGAACCTTTGACCAAATTAACAACATGTAAGTGTAAGAAGTCTATTTTTGACTTAAGAACCAAATACCGACAAAATGAACATTATTAACTTAACTGATTACATGATGTTCATAACATGGTATAAAAGGAATAATGAACTTGAAAAATATTCATAATCAAGTAGAGATTAACTCAAGTTTATTATTCAGGATATTAAAGAACGGTCGGGTCAAGTCGGATACGAGGTATGGGACTTCGTCTCAATCTCCTTTCACTGAGGCATATTTTATTTTATACACAACTTTATTTTATACGGTGTATAAAACCCTTTGACTTTTACGTTTATTCAAAAGGAATATTTTTTATACGAAGCGTTTACTAAACAAAAAAAGGGAATGTTTTTGTCGTACGTATGCGGCGACAACGACTTCTCCGCCGTCGTAACCGTTATTTGAGTTTCAGCTTCCTCTACAAGACATACCTTCTTTTTTTTAAAAGAAAAATAAATACCATGTTTTAATTTGGTATTGAAAATGGTTTTCATAATGTTTTTATTATATCAATGTGTTGTGTTGATATATCGTGATTGAAATGTTGAAATGTTATGTTTCCTTTATGCATGTTTTATGTGATATGATTATGTTATGGTTCTTGGGCATTAATATGAAGACGGGTGGTTCCGTGATAAACTAAGGGCGGGTGAGCCCGTTATAGCTCTCCAATGCATTGGGTAACGCGAAGGAGTGAAATTTTAAGGTTTCTCCGAAAAGATTTTTGGGAATATACTGTGATGGGTATTCCAAAACGTAACCAAGAGGGTTACTCCCTACGTAAGAATGTTATGAATGCCTCAAGTTACCTTTATGTCTTATGGTTTCTATGATTTATTCATGATTTTATGAGGTATGTTAAAGTGCCTATGTTTTATGGGTATAGTATGATTTCATGAACTCATGTTTCCTTCCCATGTTTTTATAACCCATACTGAGTTTTTATGCTCATCCCAAGTTTTTGAAATGTTTTTCACAGGTCAAGGGAAAGGTACATGATAAGATGATAGGGTCAAGGATGTGTCAAAAAGAATCCATGTTTTATTTCAAATGTGTTTCCATTGATGGGAATGAAGAATACTATCTTTATGTAACCACTTTGTTTATATATGGAATGTAACGCAAGTTTTATGATCTAATTCTCTAAAACTCTAAACCCGAAAAGATCCTCAATGTGTAATCTTGTAATAACTCAAGATTAAGTAAGGTTTAAAGCTGGGGCCTCATAGTTGGTATCAGAGGTCGGTTTAGATAACTTTAGGAGTTAGAATTATATTAAATGATTATCCAAAAATATTTTTTTTTCGAAATGATATAGCATTTAAAGATTACCATGTTGCTTCATCTAAGACATGTGTGTTCAGAATGGTTTTCCGCAGAGGAAACAGGGAAGCAGTGCTAGGAAGGCATACAGAAGGAAATAACCTTCCGAATCCGCATCCAGAAATGGTCGGAATTGGAACTGAACAGTTTGTTGCAGTAATGGCGCAGTTGACTCAAGCGATAAATGGCGGTGGTATCCATGCCCGAGATCAGCCAGATCAACCACATAGGAACATGTCAGTGGTGGAACATTTCATGAGGCAACATCCACCATCATTCAGAGGATCATCTGACCCTGTGCTAGCTGAAGGGTGGATTAATGTACTGGAGAAGATTTTTGATGTCATGGGGTGTTCAGATAATCAAAAGGTTAGTCTTGCTATTTACCATTTGGAGGGTGAAGCAGATTAGTGGTGGTCTATGGTTAAAAATATCAGGGATGCCGATGAGATTGATGCTCTTGACTGGGATGAATTCAAAGGTATGTTTCTTGAGAAGTATTTTCCTAAGGCTGTTCGACTTAGGATGGAAAAGCAATTCTTGGAATTGAGGCAAGAGGAAGACTCAGTGGCTGCCTATGAAGAAAGGTTCACTCGATTGGCAAGGTATGCTCCAAATTTTGTCCGGGACCTTGATAGTAAAATCAATCGTTTTTACTCAGGATTAAAGCCAAAGTATCGAAGGTCATTAGCTTCTCGTGAGTTTAAAAGTTATGAAAATATTGTTCGATGTGCTGAGAAGGTGGAAATGGAGTTTGCCGATGACCAAGTGTTCTATAACAACCAGTAGAAGAAGAGACCGAGGTGGCAGGAGAAAGGTAAGAATTCTTCAAAAAAGTCTGATGGTAAGAAAACTAAGTTTCCAGTTTGTGATAAATGTGGAAAAAGGCATGCTGGGGAATGTCTTCTGAATTCTGGGAAGTGCTACCGATGTGGTAAGATGGGACATAAGGCTCGTGATTGCACTGAAAAGGATCAAGGTGAAGGTAAGAACAAATTTGATTTACAGTTAGTGAAATGTTATAAGTGCAATGAGATGGGTCACTATGCAAACGAGTGTCCGACAAGGAGCTTGAGTGATGGGAAGTAGTTAGACTACAAGCAGAAAGGGGTGGTGAAATCCTTTGCAACTACTTCAGCAGATGTCAGGCTATCAAATGAAGTTGTATCAGGTACTTTGTTTGTTTTTTCAGATTATGCCAGTGTGTTGTTTGATTCGGGGTCTACACATTCTTTCATCTCTGAAACCTTTTCTAGTAAAATGGGAATAGCATCTCAAGAAATGACTCCTGAACTTTTGGTAAAAACACCTGGGGGAAGTGTCGAGGAAAAAAGAATTTATAAGAATCTTCCTATCCTTATCTGTGGAAAGAACCTACTTGCAAACCTTATTGTTCTACTCTCTAGTAGAGTTTGATGTTATCCTGGGTATGGATTGGCTCTCTATTTACCATGCTAAGATTGACTGTAGAGATAAAGAAGTTTCTTTTCAGAAAGACTTTCAGTTTGTTTACAAGAATGAACCCTTACTTTTGATAACATATCAAGAGGCCGAGAAACTTGTAAAAGATGGAAATGAATGTTACCCTGCACACATCATTGAAAATAAAGGAACTGTTCAGATTAATGATGTGCCAGTGGTAAATGAGTATCCTGATGTTTTTCCTGATGAGTTGCCTGGAATAATACCGGATCGGGAAGTTGAGTTTATAGTTGACTTAGTTCCTGATGCTAAGCCAATTTCAAAACCCCCTTATCGAATGACACAAATTGAACTTTTAGAGTTGAAGGAGCAATTGCAAGATTTATTAGAGAAAGGTTTCATTAGACCTAGCACATCACCATGGGGTGCTCTTGTTTTATTTGTTAAAAAGAAAGATGGTTCTATGAGACTTTGCATTGATTATAGAGCCTTGAATAATATCACTGTTAAGAACAAATATCCTTTGCCTCATATCGATGATTTGTTTGATCAGCTCCAGGGAGCTCAGTTTTTTTCAAAGATTGACTTGAGATCGGGGTACCATCAGCTGAAGGTAAAGGAGGCAGATATTCCGAAGATCGCGTTCCGTACGAGATATGGCCATTATGAATTTGTAGTAATGCCTTTTGGGCTAACCAATGCACCTGCTGTATTCATGGACTTAATGAATAGAATTTTCCATGAGTTCTTGGATAAGTTTGTGGTGGTTTTCATTGATGATATTTTGGTGTTTTCTAAAAGTAAAGAGGAGCTTGAAAAACATTTAAGAGTTATCTTGCAAACCTTAAAAGAAAAGAAATTGTATGGGAAATTCAGCAAGTGTGAGTTTTGGTTGCAACAAATTTCTTTCCTTGGTCACATTGTTTCTAAAGATGGAATAACTGTTGATCCTGCAAAAACAAAAGTTGTGGAAGAATGGCCAAGACCAACAAATGTAACCGAGATTCGTAGCTTCCTTGGTTTGGCGGGCTATTACCAAAGGTTTGTTAGAAATTTTTCACGGTTATCTAGTCCAATGACTAAGCTAACTCGGAAGGGTGTTAAGTTTATCTGGACAAAAGAATGTGATGATTGTTTTCAGGAATTGAAAAGAAGATTGGTGAATGCTCCTGTTTTGGCACTACCTTCCAGGAATGGTGAGTTTGTTATATACAGTGATGCTTCATTGAAAGGAATTGGTTGCTTCCTAATGCAGAATGACCAGGTAATTTCTTATGCTTCACGACAGTTGAAAACTCATGAGGTAAATTACCCTACACATGATTTGGAATTAGCTGCTGTTGTTTTTGATTTAAAAATTTGGAGGCATCATTTGTATGGAGTAAAGTGTGAAATATATACCGATCACAAAAGTTTAAAGTATATATTCACTCAGAAAGAGTTAAACATGAGACAGAGGAGATGGCTGGAATTAATCAAGGATTATGATTGTACAATTCATTGCCATCCGGGAAAAGCAAATAAAGTGGCTGATGCTTTGAGTCAAAAAAGTAATGCTTCATTAACAATGTTGCGGTTGGAACGTGATCCTTTGGTTAACGATTTGATGAACTTTGGCATAGAAGTTGTTGGTGCAGGAAGTCCTTCTATTTTGTTTCAGGTATCAGTGAGATCATCTCTATCAGATAAAATCAAGCAAGCACAGAAGCAAGACAGTGAGTTGCAGGAAAAGGTAGAGCTGGTTCAGAAAGGTAAGTTGCCTGAATTCAACATTGATAATGATTGTGTTTTGAGATTTGGGAAGAGATTGTGTGTGCCTTGTGATTCACAGTTGAAGAGAGAGTTGTTATGTGAAGCTCATAGTTCTCCGTTTTCAGTTCATCTGGGCAGTACTAAGATGTATAGAGATCTGCGGGAGTATTACTGGTGGGATGGAATGAAAAGAGATATTGCTGATTTTACTGTGAAGTGTTTGAATTGTCAACAGGTTAAAGCAGAGTGGCAGTTACCGAAAGGGATGCTTCAGCCTTTACCAGTTCCAGAGTGGAAATGGGAGAATATATCCATGGACTTTGTTGTTGGATTACCGAAGACATCTCGAGGTAATAATGCAATCTGGGTTATTGTTGATCGCTTGACCAAATCTGCTCATTTCCTTTCTATACGAGATACTTTCTCTCTTGATCAACTTTCCCATTTGTATCTTAAAGAGATAGTCAGGTTACATGGAGTTCCTCTCTCCATTGTATCGAATCGTGATCCCAGGTTTACTTCTAACTTTTGGAAGGGCCTTCAGAAGGCTTTGGGTTCTGAGTTAAATTTTAGTACAGCTTTTCATCCTCAATCAGATGGGCAGTCAGAACGAACAATTCAGACATTGAAGGATATGCTACGAGCTTGTTCTATGGATTATCAGGGAAGTTGGGACCAACATCTTTCTTTGGTTGAGTTTTCATATAATAACAGTTTTCATTCCAGTATACAGATGGCACCATTTCAGGCATTATATGGGAAGCGGTGTCGAACTCCAGCTTTCTGTGATGAAGTGGGTGAAAGGAAGTTGATGGGACCAGAATTGGTAGAAGATATGGCAGAAAAAGTTCAGCTGATTCAGAAACACATGAGAACAGCTCAGAGCAGGAAGAAGAGTTATGCGGATAACCGGAGGAAGGATCTATCTTTCGAGGTAGGTGATCATGTTTTTCTCAAGGTTTCTCCTTGGAAAAGTGTGATGAGATTTGGTAAGAAAGGAAAGTTGAGTCCGAGGTTCATTGGACCATACGAAATTCTGGAGATAGTTGGATCAGTTGCATACCGAGTGGCTTTACCTTCGAGTTTATCTCAGGTACACAATGTTTTTCACATTTCGATGTTGAGAAAGTATATGCCGGATCCATCTCATGTTTTGATACCAGAGGTAGTTCAGCTGGAAGAGAACCTATCTTATGAGGAACAACTGGTCCAGATTCTTGACCACATGGAGCAAGTGTTACGGAATAAGGTGATTAAGCAGGTAAAGGTTTTGTGAAAAAACCACATGATTGAAGAGGCAACATGGGAATCTGAAAATGCAATGAGGGATAAGTACCCCCATTTATTTGATAAGTAAATAAATTGCGGGGACGCAATTTTCTAAAGGGGGGAAGGATGTAACATCCCAAGTAAGTAATGAATAATAGATATTTTTATCTATGTCTATTAATTATTAAGATAGTGTTATAGAGGCTTAAAATGAAAATAAATACAATCTTATGCATGGAATACACTAATATTCTGAAAAGATTGTTTTAGTGCCTTTTGATGGAAAACCATTTTTGAATCTATATTTTGACAATTTTATAAACTATGCTTGTCAAAATAAACTTATTCTTTATGATTGGGACATCAAAATTTACCTTGTGTGATTTTTTGGTATTTTTCTGACAATGTTCATTTTTTAATGAATAGTAAAAAATACTGCATTTTACATCAAAACTGCTTTTTAATCTAATTTATTTATATGATTAGATTATCTTTTGAATTGGTATTAATGTGTAATATGAATATATTTTTACCATTTAATCCAATGGTGGTCATTGGAATCAATTTCACTTTGAAATTGGACTTAAACTAGTGTCAATCTTTTGATACTTATTGTTTTGTAAAAACACGCTATTTGCTCTGGCAGCGGGAATTAATTATTAAATTAATTAATGTGACTTATATGATTTGAATTTTGTAAAAAAGACTTAATTTTTGAATCCAGAATATCAAATATAGCTTAGGGTGAATTTTTGGTAATTTTCTGAAAAACTTCAATTTTTGATGAATAGTGAAACCACTAAGTGGTAATCAAGCAAACTGATTTTTCAGTTAAATGAAAGTTTACCACTAATGTGTATTGAATTTTGAAAATCCAACATACATGTTTGTCATTAATAAGTAAAATGTGGTTCAATGGGATAAAAATAATTTTTTGGTGAATAGTAACTTATTAAGTTCTTAATCACGATTAGTGGTAATTAGGGTAGTTTAAGGTATAAATAATACTTTAATAAAATTAAATGACCTAGAAACATGTCCCAAACTCATTGGTTGTGTCATGGCCGACCATGAAATGCCATGGGTCAACTTGGGGACCCCATGGATCCACTTTTGTTGGGAAATGACATAAATTACTTTTTATTTAATGTAAAGTGAAAATGACACAAACATAATATGTTTTACGAAAACAATTTTTAAGTGGGGTTATACAAGTAGAAATTTTGATTATAAATAGTCATTGGAAAGATAAAAAGATTTACTATATCATAGTATTTTTTGTATAATTTTTAGACATTAAATAAATTTAATTATATATGACATAATAATGATGCAGCGATGACATCATTATTTGACGATTTAAATAAAATAAAAAGATAATGTAAAATCTATGAACTACACATGTCCAAAACCAATTGGATGAGTGGATTTCGAACCCTTATCACCTTATCCACGAATTCTATCAATGTGGGACCTTTTAAAACCGAAACACATTTTCAAATAAAGTAATATTTCTTTAATTTCCAAAAGTGCCCCTCCTATCCTCTTATAAAAGGCCCCCACCTCTACCTCATTTCACACAATCCTCAAGCCTTTGGCTCGGCCAAACCCTGCCCATTTACTCTCTACACATACCTCTCCTCATCCTAGAGGATTCTTTTTGGGCAGAATCCTTTCAATGGAAGCCTTTAGGCTCAAAACAAAAGGAGTTACACTTTTAAAGGTAATTCTTTCTCTCATGTTCATTTGTTTTATTTTGCTTCTCCAACCCCCTAAACTCTTTTTATTTACTTATTTTGTAACAACTCCAGTATCTTCAATATACAAGGATGTTGTTATAATATTTACTTGAGCTACACTCTCACACAACTACATCAAATGGTTAAAGAACATACGGTTTCCGTGGATGGCGAAATTCTGCCTCCTGAAACGATGATTGTTCAACACTCATTTAACACCTTCAACGGTGGCCATTATGATGTCACTATTTTTATATATGATATATAATATGTTTATGTTTTCCTTAATCTTCTGTTTTTTTTTCATTTTGGGCATACCTTTATGGTTTCCATTATGGGTAAACACGATATCTTCATTTTAGGAAGTGCGGACTACCGCCCCCTCAAAGTGATTTGATTCGTTAAATACCATATGTGGGACATATAAAGGATGTAACTATGATATTATATATGATATTATACTGGAATTATAATATACCTTTATATCATTATGATTCAATTCTATAAAATACGAAATAGAAATGAAAGTAGCGTTCATGCGTACGTACGGCTTACCGTCTCCATGAACGGTGCATTTCATTTCTTACCTCTAAATGATTATGTAATATTATAAATGCATGTATGTACTGGATATATATGACATATATGATATCTACATCATGAATACCATTCTGGATATAATGAACCTTTGACCAAATTAACAACATGTAAGTGTAAGAAGTCTATTTTTGACTTAAGAACCAAATACCGACAAAATGAACATTATTAACTTAACTGATTACATGATGTTCATAACATGGTATAAAAGGAATAATGAACTTGAAAAAGATTCATAATCAAGTAGAGATTAACTCAAGTTTATTATTCATGATATTAAAGAACGGTCGGGTCAAGTCGGATACGAGGTATGGGACTTCGTCTCAATCTCCTTTCACTGAGGCAAATTTTATTTTATACACAACTTTCTTTTATACGGTGTATAAAACCCTTTGACTTTTACGTTTATTCAAAAGGAATATTTTTTATATGAAGCGTTTACTAAACGACAAAAGGGAATGTTTTTGTCGTACGTATGCGGCGACAATGACTTCTCCGCCGTCGTAACCATTATTTGAGTTTCGGCTTCCTCTACAAGCCATACCTTCTTTTTTTTAAAAGAAAAATAAATACCATGTTTTACTTTGGTATTGAAAATGGTTTTCATAATGTTTTTATTATATCAATGTGTTGTGTTGATATCTCGTGATTGAAATGTGGAAATGTTATGTTTACTTTATGCATGTTTTATGTGATATGATTATGTTATGGTTCATGGGAATTAATATGAAGACGGGTGGTTCCGTGATAAACTAAGGGCGGGTGAGCCCGTTATAGCTCTCCAATGCATTGGGTAATGCAAAGGAGTGAAATGTTAAGGTTTCTCCGAAGAGATTTTAGGGAATATACTGTGATGGGTATTCCAAAACGTAACCAAGAGGGTTACTCCCTACGTAAGAATGTTATGAATGCCTCAAGTTACCTTTATGTCTTATGGTTTCTATGATTTATTCATGATTTTATGAGGTATGTTAAAGTGCCTATGTTTTATGGGTATAGTATGATTTAATGAACTCATGTTTCCTTCCCATGTTTTTATAACCCATACTGAGTTTTTATGCTCATCCCAAGTTTTTGAAATGTTTTTCACAGGTCAAGGGAAAGGTACATGATAAGATGATAGGGTCAAGGATGTGTCAAAAAGAATCCATGTTTTATTTAAAATGTGTTTCCATTGATGGGAATGAAGAATACTATCTTTATGTAACCAATTTGTTTATATATGGAATGTAACGCAAGTTTTATGATCTAATTCTCTAAAACTCTAAACCCGAAAAGATCCTCAATGTGTAATCTTGTAATAACTCAAGATTAAGTAAGGTTTAAGGCTGGGGCCTTATAATATATACTGAATAAAAATGTAATATATGACATAATAATGATACTTTATTTATGTATATATATATTTATGTCATCTACTTAATTCTATTCAATTCAATAAGGAAACGAAAACAACGTTCATGCGTACGTACGACCTACCGTCTCCATGAATGGTGTATTTCATTCCAGTTATCAATCTATCATATATATGTATATGATGAATATTTATTATATATAAATAATGTTTTAAAATATGAAATTAATGAAATCAGGATATAAGTAATAAATAACAACAAGTCGAAACACGTACGATAAATGAAACGATTTTACCCAAAACGCTGCTTTAACATGTATTTACAAACGAACGGGTAATATAAAGTCATAAGTGAACCATATATAATATAATAACAATGAATATGATTCTTTAATAAGTCAATGACATTATTCAAATCATTATACAGGAGTTTTGGATACATATGAAGCATATCAGAGGTAAGGTAAGGAATAACCTTTCCAATCTTGTTCTTATCCGAGATTGTTTATTCGTAAGTATTTACTGGGGATATTGTTATCATCCATGTCCATGTTTTCTAAAAGTGTTTTTATGTATTTTTGAATTCATTTTTATCCATTTTTGACTTTTACTTCATGGTATGTAAATAATCTTTCTTTTGTTTACCATACGAGGAACTTTTTGACTTTTCTGACAAAAGTACGAGGAGAATGTTTTTTTAACTTATACGGCATGAACGATTTTTTACAGTTTCATAACACCTTATTTTAAAGAAGCCTACTCTACAAGATTTCATGACTATTTTCAACAAAATCCTTTTCTTTTAAAATTTCATGGCATTTTGTAAAAAGAAAATGATTTTGAAGAAGAAAGGATATTTTCCTCAAGATTTCATTTCAAGTGTTTTATCAAAAATATTTTCCATCTAAAATGACATTATTTAATATGTTTATGTTTCAAGTATAATATCTCCATTATTTACATGGTTTGATTCTTCTTATGATGAAATGATATCAATTTTTTTTATATAGATTATGTTATGATGACATGATGTTTAAGAATCCCATTTTATTACATGGGTTATGATATGATGTATGATTTATGATTTTGTGGAACACGAAAGAATGATTTCATTATGAAATGGGTGGGAACTATATCTCCCTCCAATTCATTGGGTAAAGATTTATATGTCATGAGATAGACATGGCTAGAATGGTAAGTTAATCTGGTTCAGTAATACAGGACTGGAACAGGGAGTGAACTCGATTCAGAAAGGGACTTTGTCCACTAAGATAGTCTTAGAAGAAATGCCTTGGATATTATGGAAATCATATCATGTTCTTAATGGATACCACAATTACATGTTTTATTCCCATTCTAGTTTATCATGATTAATGTTCCTTTATGATCTATGCCTTATGTACTTCTAAGATTTATGTCATTACTCATGATTTTGATGTTTAGATTTTATGTTCAAGTTTTTTGCATTCAAATGTTTATGGATTGTTTTATGTTCTCTATGTTTACCCTTACTGAGATTTTGAGCTCACCCTTTATATGTTTTCTTTTCCCCAGGATTTAAGGAAAGGTTTTAGGTAAGAAAACAAAATGGGAAGATCTTTATGGGAGATGTTGAAGATCTTTCACCATGATTAGAAGATTATATTCCGAGTTTCCAAAGACACTAAACTATTACGGTCCTTGTGTGTCTGTTTTTGTTATGTATTAAGTATTCCAAAAAAGTAATTTAATGTCCATATACATCAAGATTTGGGTCTCTATAGTTGGTATCAAAGGAAAGGTTTAGTTAACCTTTGGAAACTAGGATGTGATAACTTTAGTGAGATCCCTAGAGATATTTCTAAAGTATGTCTAGGGATGTCCCTAAGGATAAGTATAAGTATAGGTTATAGTGCAAAAATTACGGTAACAATCTTAGAATTAAACCTAAGATTTTAGATATTGAAGGTACTTCCACTTTATCATGTTGTTTTCCCTAGAATGATTTTTGCCTCTCACACTATTCTTTTTGGGTTTTAGACGATGGCTGGAACCCGAAGGAACTGTGTTGATCAATGTAATGGAAAATGCAATGATTGTCCTCCTGATCAAACCAATGTTATGGGATATGGAGTACAAAATCTTATTGCTATACATACACAAGCTATGAATCATTCTGGACTTCCAAATGAGCAGAGAAGGGAAACATATTTTATCGAGTCCTTCATGAGGCAACATACACCTTCTTTCAGTGGGTCTTCTGATACACTTGTTGCTGAACAATGGATCAGTACCATGGAAAAGATATTTTCCATACTTCACTATTCATAACATTAAAAATTAATTATGGCTATTTACCATTTAGAAGGTGAAGCAGACCAGTGGTGGACTCTAATTAAGAACACAAGGCCCCAAGGTGAAATTGAATCTATGAAATGAGATGAGTTCAAGAACTTATTTTTCAATAAGTACTTCCCTCGTATTCTTAAAACAAAGATGGAAAAGGAGTTCCTTGAGCTTAAGCAAAAGGATGATGAATCTATTGGTATATACGAGACGAATTTTACAGGGCTTTCAAGGTATGCATATGGCTTTATCATCCAACCTGAAAGTAAAGTTGATCGATTCTTCAGTGGCTTAAAACCAAGTCTTCAAAGGGCATTAGCTATAAGTGACTTTAGTAGCTATGAATAAATTGTGCGTTGTGCTATCAAGGTAGAACTAGAAGTTGGTGTTACATATCCATTTCATGGTTTTGACAAGAAACGAAAGATGGAGTTCAAGAAGAAATCTCAGAACAATGGTGAAAAGAATATGAATGTTTCTTTATGTTAAAAGTGTGGAAAGAAGCATGGTGGAGATTGCCTAAAAGGTACTAGAAAATGTTTTATGTGTGGAAAAGAAGGTCATCGAGCAGTTGATTGTCGAAGTAATGGGAAAAAGGTTGCTAATGATGTGAATAGAGAATAGACTACAGAGAACGCTCCACCAACACTTCAATGCTTCAAGTGCAAGGAAATGTGGCAATATGCTAATAAATTCCATAATCCACGGGTTAATGATGATCAATGTGAGAAACCTCTTAAGGAAAAGGATAAAAATAAGTCTCATGCAATCACTATTTGTGATGTTGAGTATGATAATGATGTTGTGTAATGATTAAGTGTTTATGCAATGGGATTTCAAAATAGTATCATAGAATCTCATTTATGATATTGTGGAATTTTGGAATATCTATGTATTGGTTTTCAATAATTATATGGTACTGGTAACCATGAAAAAGTTATTGAAATATTTTTGGAAAGAAGATGATATGTGCATAATGAATGGATAATGAAAAAATGAAATGACCTCATGATTGATATAAGGACTAAGTGATATCATGGTTTGAGTATATATAATTATTTGGATTTTGGTATGTGGAAAGAATTAAATTTTGACAGCATTCATGTTTTCACTAAGGTTTAATGGTTATTCATTTTTTCCCAAGAATACAAGATGAAGGTATTCACATGTTTGGAATGCGATCAAAAAGATATATCTTGTGATATATGAGGGATAAATGAGGGTATTCACGTTCTAGTTATATGACCTTTTTAGAAATCATTCTCTTTATACTATAAGACTAGACAAAAGTATTTTCGAAAAGCCTAAAGGTTGGAATGGATTAAGTTGGAAATCAGATAGTATTGTTTAAGGATAGAGCTTTTTGATAATATGATAATATACTTTTAGAAAAAAGGACAACCTGCAGGATGGGCGACAACCCGTCGCGTCGGACAAGGTTGCGGGAATCGAACCCACAACCAAAGTGTGACATGCCTTTATCGCCTACCACTGGCCTACAGGAAGTCCCTTGTTAGTAGAAACTAGTTTTATTTTTTTAAGTGGTATGATAGATGAAGTATAAGTCCATTTTTAGAATCATATGTGATTAACCACACCATAGATGGACTTATGTATATTTGATAACTTTTTCTAAACTTTTTGTTTGAAACATATAGAATGACTCATCATTCTATCACATGATCTGATAACATTTAATGAATGAAAAATTCAACTTCATTTCCTTAAGAGATGAAGTGGAAATTGTTCAAGGCACTAACAACGGTCAGATTGTACCAAAATCAAGTATTTCTTTTGATTCGAAAAAAATCATCAACATTAGGGATATGATCTTGAAAACCAAAAATGTTATCCTAGTACTCTCATATCCGATGAATCCGATGGTACCTTAGATCATCACAAATTTATGGCTTTGTGATTGTTGGATTTTTCATAGCCATGTTCTCTACCACTCTCCATCAGAACTTGATGGTTAGATTTTTCTTCCATATCCATATATTTCACCTATGTTCTCCTATGTGGAAACCCAATGATTAGTTAATTTGGGTAACCGTTACGTTTCATAATTTAGTTTTTAAAGTTAAGTTTTGGTATTCCTTTTTACAAAGTGAGTTTCTATTAAAGAAACTTTCAAGTAGTGAACCATTTATAACCCCAACGAATTTCGAGGGCGAAATTCATTTTAAGGGGGGTAGAATGTAACACCCCGAGATTTTATAAGATATATATTCTTTTTAATTTATTTCATATCTTATGTTGTACGCTACACCAAGATTATCTTGCTCTATACGCAACACCATATTAGCTTGCAGTATACACAACATTATTCTTGGATCGTGTTACACACAATTTCAAGTTTGTTTGATAGTTGTTATTCTACGCAACATTGAGTGTGTATGTATATATATATATATATATTAAATGTATAAATGAAATATGGTTGTATTTTTTTATACGCAAAAACAAAGGAGTCTTTCACTACACTCAACCCTGATTTGGCTTGCATTACACGCAATCACGACCTTCCTCGATAGCGTGTGTTGTACACAATAATGAGTTTCACTAAACAATGATATATGGTTATAATATTATTATAAACTATCTGTTATGAATAGTATTAACTACATTTTTAATTTTATAACATTATTATTCATCTTACACATTTTCTAGAACATGGTATGAGAACAAAATAATTTTTTAGGGTAAAATAAGTATTTTCAAAAAATGCAGTTTTGCCGCCTTTTGATGGAACACCCACTATAAATATAGTTTTTGACATGTTTATAAGTTCAATTTTACAAAATAAAATTATTCTTTGGAATCAAGATATAAAATTTTACCTTGGATAAAATTTTCATATTATTTTGATAACTTTCATATTTTAATGAATAGTAAAAACACGATATATTTTAATTAAAAACAACTTTTTTCATCGTAATAATTTATGTGGTTAAATTATAATATTGAATGGTTTTAAAGTATAAATAGAATGTATTTTTACCATTTAACATAATTTATGTCATTAGCATTTATTTTACATTGAATTCGTAGGTTAAATCAATTCAATCTTTTGCAATGTTTTAAACAAAAACCCGTTTTCTTTCGACAATGAGATTAATTTTAATTTAATTTCTGCAACTTCTGTGTAATTAATTTGGAAAAATTGATTCCATATTTGGAATCAGTGGGTCTAAATTATATTAATAGATTACTTTTTATTTTTGGTCATTATGAATAGTAACTACGGTAAATTTTATTTACCATCATTAAAGGTAAATCGGGTAATTAAGGGTAAATATAATATTATAAAATTACCCTAACACTTGTATTAACACAATTGGATGATTATATTTCGTCCTAAGTCATATTTTGGTCGAAATGGAATCCATTATAACCCACTTGGATGTGATTAAGACCTTTAGTTTATTTTATTTAAAGAAAAATGAAATATGTCTCACTCAAACTTTAATAATTAAAATATTTTTAATATAAGTTTATACAGATTATAAATTCGGTTATAAAAACTCATTTGAAAGATAAAATGTTTTTATTTATCATGGAAATTTATTTATAAATTTTAAGAGATATTTAATTACCTTAATAGCTTATACATTAATGATGCAGAAATTATTTATTTAGTGAGAAATAAGTAATATAGTTTTTATTGAAATAATAATACACATTAAAATGCTCAAAAACCTGACCAAAACTTATTGGTAGTGTATATATAAACCATAAGCATCTAATTACCGAATATATGACCGTTTGGAGTCTTATAAAAGTGATTATGACACTTATATTATTTTATTTTATATGATGTCAATGTTGTCACCTTCATAATTTAATAAATATAACAATTTAAAATTTGGGTGTTTTAGAAGATAAATCTTACTAAATGTATTATTCTAAAATATATAAGATTTATCTTCATCCTAGTATTTTATTTGTATTTTTTATGCAATAAATAAGTATATTTAATAATTATACAAAAATGTTGTAGTAATTATTTTATTAAGAGAAATATCAAATAAATGGTTTTACAAATAGTAAAATAAATATTATATGAACTATTTAATGTGCTTCACTAATTTTCTAGATTCTTATGACATGTTAGGAACCTATTAAATATTTTAGTTCGAATATATCCTCTGTGTGGAGTTTTTTTAAATTCAAATAAATGAATTGTGTTAAAATTGACACTATTGTTATTTTATAACAATAACATATTATTAAAATTTTTAAAAATCAAAAAAATATTTAAAAAGTATAAATTGAAATTTATATAGTCTAAAATGTCATAAAGTATCTAATTATGGATAATTCACAGCATATAAGTAATTATTTACAACAATTTAAAATTTAGAATCTTATTATGACAAATAACATTTAATAGATTAAATAAGGATAAATCAAGTTGATAATGTTTAAAATAAATTCCCTACGTGTCTAAATTTTATTGGTTGATGATATTAAGACCCTATATCATCTAATATTAGAATATTAGTCATTTTTGGAGGTTTCTAAGTGGGTTTAGATTTATTATAAATTAATATTTTTAAGATTTCCAAAGGTGCCCCTCTCCTCCCTTATAAAAAGGGAACCCCTTCCCACTTCTCTTCACACCCTTTTGTGCCTTGAATCTCGGTCAAAACCTGCCAATTACTCTTCTAAACCTCTCGAGTTATATCATTAGGTTCTGGTCTTCTCAAAATATCAAACCTAGTGCCATAAGAAGAAGTTTAAAGGAGGTGCATCGAAGAAGAGGTAATATCCGTTACCGATTCTTTCAAATTTATTTCTTCTTCTACTTCCTCTTCTTTAGTTGTTTCATTATGAAGTAATAACATCAGTATCACTCATATAATGATATGTTATTATAAATATGAAACAACCATATTCCACCTTCTATCCATCCTACGGAAAATGAAATCACCACGCGTGCGTACGTACGAAATACCATCTCCACGCCGTGGTGTAATATGTTTTCCACCACCACCTTACTTGGATGGGTATAATGGTTTAAATAAATAACTATATATGATTATTTTAAAGTTATATTGATTCTAAAATATTATACATACACTTCGATACAATTCCACGATCATGGGAATGATATCATCGCTCGTGCGTACGTATGGACTACCGTCTCCACGACGCGATGAGATTCATTATACATGTTAACCATTAATGAATGATTATAAAATATATATACTGAATAATAATTAAACATATGACATAATAATGATACTGGATTTTTGTATATATATCTGTATGTCATCTACTTAATTCCATTCAATTCAATAAGGAAACGAAAACAGCGTTCATGCGTATGTACGGCCTACCGTCTCCATGAACGGTGTATTTCATTCCATTTTTCAATCTATCATATATATGTATATTATAAATATTTATTATATATAAATCATGTTTTACATTATGAAATTAAGGAAATCAGGATATAATTAATAAAGAACAACAAGTTGAAACACGTACGATAAATGAAACGATTTTACCCAAAACGCTGTTTTAACATGGATTTACAAAAGAACGGGTAATATAAAGTCATAAGTGAACCATATATGATATCATAACAATGAATATGATTATTTAATAAGTCAATGACATTATTTAAATCATTATACAGGATGTTCGGATACATACGAAGCATATCAGACGTAAGGTAAGGGATAACCTTTCCAATATCGTTCTTATCTGAGATTGTTTATTTGTAAGTATTTACTGGGGATATTGTTATCATCCATGCCCATGTTTTCATAAAGTGTTTTTATGTATTTTTGAAGTCCATTTTATCCATTTTTGACTTTTACTGCATGGTATGTAAAGAATCTTTCTTTTGTTTACCATACGAGGAACTTTTTGACTTTTCCGAAAAATGTACGAGGAGAATGTTTTTTTAACTTATACGGCATGAATGGATTTTTACAGTTTCATAACACATTTTAAAGAAGCTTAATCTACAAGATTTCTTGACTATTTTTGACAAAATCCTTTTCTTTTAAAACTGCATGGCATTTTGTGAAAAGAAAATTATTTGGAAGAAGAAATGATATTTTCCTCAAGATTTCATTTCAAGTGTTTTATCAAAAATATTTTCCATCTAAAATGACATTATTTTATATGTTTATGTTTCAAGTATAATATCTCCATTATTTACATGGTTTGATTCTTATTATGATGAAATTATATCCATTTTTTTATATGGATTATGTTATGATGACATGATGTTTAAGAATCCCATTTTATTACAAGGGTTATGCTATGATGAATGATTTTTGATTTTGTGGCACACGAAAGAATGATTTCATTATGAGATGGGTGTGACCTATATCTCCCTCCAATGCATTGGGTAAAGATTTATATCTCATGAGATAGACATGGCTGGAACGGTAAGTTAATTCGGTTCAGTAATACAGGACTGGAATGAGGAGTGAACTCGATTCAGAAAGGGACTTTTCCCACTAAGATGGTCTTGGCAGCAATGCCTTGGATACTATGGAAATCATACCATGGGCTAAATGGATGCCACAATTACATGTTTTATTCCCATTCTAGTTTATCATGATTAATGTTCCTTTATGATCTATGCCTTATGTACTTCCAAGATTTATGTCATTACTCATGATTTTGATGTCTATATTTTATGTTCAAGTTTTTGCATTCAAATGTTTATGGATTGTTTTATGTTCTCTATGTTTACCATTACTGTGAATTTGAGCTCACCCTTTATATGTTTTCTTTTCCGTAGGATTTAAAGAATGGTTTTAGGTAAGAAAACAAAAGGGGAAGCTCTTTAAGGGAGATGTTGAAGATCTTTCACCACGATTAGAAGATTATATTCAGAGTTTCCAAAGACACTAAACTATTACGGTCCTTGTGTGTTTGTTTTTTATGTATTAAGTATTCCACAAAAGTAATGTAATGTCCATATACGTCATGCTTTGGGTCTCTACACTTACCCTGAAGAGTAACTTCGAAAGCATGAATGTTGGGACCTTGGGAGGCTTGAGGGAACCTTAGGAGGACTCCTTGGGAGGTAAGTATACCATAACTTCGTTGAGGATGATTTTTTAATGAAATGATTGATGGAAATGGCTTGGTATTTATAAGAAAAGTTAGTGAATAAATTATTAATTTCTAAGGGACACCTCATCGGTGGTATTTGCAAAACCATGGGCTTGACCATGGTATTTTCCCATGGTATTGGCCACTTGGGACACATCATAGCATATATCACTATTCATAAGTCGACCAGAAAGCTTACATCATTACTACATCATCAATTATGTCATTAAACACCTAAAACTAAAAACTGCATTTTTACTATTCACCGATAATTCAACTATTTCAGAAAAATCCCAAAAATTAATCCTAACCTAATATCTATGATCTAAATTCAAAAATGAAGAACATTTTATGAAAATAATTTTCTAAATATTTTTAATTTAGTTTTTAAATAAAATCATTATTTATTTCAAAAATACAACTTTAAAATTATAACTCATTTCGTAACACCTTAAAAAGTAATCAAGGTCCCATAAAAATATCATATACCAATAATACAATAAAGTAACAATTTATGATTAAATTTTATGAAAATAAATTTCCATTTTAAATTATAAAATTAATTATAAAATTGTAAATAAAATATTTGTGGCATACAAAAATACCAAAACATAAACTATGATCGTTTTTTTCACTTTTAAGATGTCTAAAATGAATTTATACATTAATGGGTGAAGTTTCTATTTTTTGGTCAAATTAATATTCATTACTATTCATATGGGTATGCTACTATTCTTACTTTACTATTCAATAAAAACCAAGTTGATCTTATTAGACTCTAAATTTCTCACTAATCACAACTGTAGAAGACCATTTTTTTAAAATCATTTCATATTATTAATTATTTAATGAATACAAAAATATTTCAAAATACCCCTTTTTCGTAAATTCATCAATAATACACATCCTATATTTATCCAGATATTTTAAATTCACAAACTTTGCCATAAGAAGAAATAACAATTTTATTTTTATAAAAGTATTATACAAAAAAGGTAAGGTCTCGTTACAAATCCCCTTATAAAACCAGCATAGGACCTAAGTGTAAGGTGTGCTATAATGATAGAATCTTGGGGTGGCTCGGACAATATTTCTCGAGTGGTAATTTCTATTAGCTTGAACTTCTCCCTTAGACGATTCTATTCAAGCTTCATACGTTGAAGTTCGGCTTGGGATTGGTCCAGAGAAAAGACCAGTGATGCTACCTCCTTCCCAAGCTCTGACATATGGGATTCATATGGCTTGAGTATACTGGATGGGGCCATTCAATATTATTTCTGTATTAATTAACCAAGATAACCGTATTTATAAAAACACAATGTTAAGATTATAGTTTCCAACAGTCATTTTGACAAACAGTCATATAATAGTTGAAACCCAATAGTCTCATTTTAATTAAACCCCCTTCATTAATTATAGGATATAGTTTTGTTGAGTATAAAATAAAATAACACACAAAATTAGGAAACAAATATAATTGAATAGTTTGGGTCGTTACATTCTTCCCCCATTAAGAAATTTTTTCCCCGAAATTTTATCTCGTATCCTATGATGGGAAAAGGTGTGGGTACTTCGGTCTCATGGACTCCTCCAGTTACCACGTGGCTTCTCCACATTTATGGTTCCTCCACAACACCTTAACAAGGTGGGTAGTCTTGTTGCATAGAACCTTGTCTCTACTATCCAAGATCTCCACTAGGTGCTTCTCATAAGAGAGGTCCTGTTCCAATTGTACAACCTCTAGATTTAGTACATTTGAGGGGCCACATATATACTTCCTCAAGAGGGATATGTGGAAGATATCATGAACTAGGTCTAGATTTGGAGGAAGTGCAAGACGATAGGCCACTGCTCCCACATGATAAAGGATTTCATAGGGGCCAATGTACTTAGGGCTGAGCTTCCGTTTCTTCCCAAACCTCATGATTCTCTTCCAAGGTGAAATCTGAAGAAAGACTTTGTCACCAACATCAAACTCAAAGTCCCTTCGATGGTTGTTGGCATAGTTCTTTTGCCGACTCGGAGTAGCCTTAATGTGTTGTTGGATGGCATGGAACTTTTCTGTCATCTCTTTCACAAGATCAGGCCCAAGAAGCTTTCTCTCACCAACTTCATCCTAACAAATAGGAGTTCTAAATTTCTTCCCATATAGAGCTTCATAGGGTGCCATTTGAATGCTCGAGTGGAAGTTGTTGTTGTAAGAGAACTCAACTAAAGAGAGATGTTGATCCCATCCACCTTTAAATTTCATTGACCAAGTTCTCAACATGTCCTCGAGTGTTTGAATAGTCCTTTTAGATTGGCCATCAGTTTGGGGGTGATATGCCATACTGAAATTCAATTCAGTGATTAGATATTATTGAGGACTTCTCCAGAATTTTGATGTGAACCTTGGATCACGATCAGATACGATATAAGGTGGAACTCCATGCAGCCTTACCACTTCCTTCACGTAAATCCTGGAAAGTTGATCAAGAGATAAATCTTCCTGAATGAAGATAAAATGGGAAATCTTGGTGAGACGGTCCACAATAACCCATATCGCATTGTTTTCTTTGGAAGTTCTTGAGAGACCAGTGACAAAGTCCATAGTGATATTGTCCCACTTCCATGCTGGTATGGGTAGTGGTTGTAATACCCCTTTAGGAAGTTGTCGCTATGCCTTCACTTGCTGACATACCAGGAACCTTGAAATGTAGTCAGCAATCTCCCTTTTCATAATATCCCACCAATAATGATCACTAAGGTCCTTATACATTTTTGTGCTAACAGGATGTGTAACGAAAGTAGAGCTATGAGCTTCATCCATCAGCTCCTTCTTTATTTCCAAAATAGATGGAACACATAGTCTTGTACGAAATTTCAATACACCTTCTTGATCAATATTGAACTCAAGAAACTTCCCATCCTTCACAACCTCAAACTTCTTCTGTAACATAGGATATTCTTTATGAGATTTCTTGATCTTCTCTAGTAGTGACAGTTGAGAAATCATTTGGGTTAGGGTTGATGATGTCCTTTCCTTTATAATTCCCATTTCCAGTTTTACTAGTTCATTGATCAAAGGATCTCTTTGAACCCTCATAATGGAAAGAACAACTGGGTCTTTTCTGCTTAATGCATCAACAACTTTGTTTTATATTCCAAGATGATAATTAATTGAACAATAATTCTCTTTAAGGATTTCCAACCATCTCCTTTGTCTCATGTTAAATTCTTTTTGTGTGAAAATATACTTCAAACTTTGATAGTCTGTGTATATATCACATTTCTACCCCTAAAGATAGTGTCTCCATATCTTCAGAGAAAAAACAACTACAGCCAGCTCCAGATCATGCGTAGGATAGTTATACTCATGAGTCTTCAACTATCGATATGCATAAGCAATGACCTAGTCATTTGGCATGAGGACGCACCCAATCCCTTTCAGAGAAGCATCGCTAAAAATAAAGAATCCTTCTCCACTTGAGAGAAGAGTTAACACAGGTTTAGTAACCAATCTCTTCTTCAGCTCTTGGAAACTTTCCTTACACTCCTTTTTCTAGATTAACTTGACCCCTTTTGTGTTAAATTGGTTAATGGATTAGAAATTTGTGAAAAAAATTTCAAAAACCTCCTATAATATCTTGATAATCCAAGGAAATTACGAATCTCAGTTATTGTGGTAGGATGAGGCCACTCCTCTACAACTTTTGTCTTTTCAAGGTCAACTATGATTCCTTCATTGGTAACAATGTGCCCCCCAAAAGCAACTTGTTGTTAACAAAGTTCACATTTACTGAACTTTCCAAAAAGTATATCCTTCCATAGATTTTTCAAAACAACAATTAGATGATCCTCATGCTCCTCACGAATTTTGGAATATATTACAATATCATCAATAAAAAATACCACAATTTTTTTAAGGTAGTCTTTAAATACTCTATTCATAAAATCCATAAAAATAGCAGGTGCATTAGTCAGTCCAAAAGGTATAACAACAAACTCATAATGCCCATATCTTGATTGAAAGGAATTTTTTGGAATATCTTCTTTCTTCACCCTCAATTGATAATAACCAGATTGAAGATCAATCTTAGAGAATAATTGAGCCCCCAAAAGTTGGTCAAATAATTCATCAATTCTTGGAAGAGGGTATTTGTTCATTACTATGATTCTGTTCAGTTCTCTATAATCAATACATAGCCGCATCGATCCATCATTCTTCTGCACAAAGATAACAAGTGCTCCCCTAGGAGACAAAATCAGTTGGATTAACCCCTTCTCCATAATATCTTGGAGTTATTTCTTTAATTCCTCCAGATTCACATATGCTATCCTATATGGGGTCTTTGATATTGGATGATATTTAGGTACGAGTTCAATAGAGAACTATACCTCTTTCTGGGGGAGGTCCATGAAACTCCTCAGGAAATATGTGAATGTATTTCTGGATGATGGGTACATTTTCTATCCTCAAACTCTCATTTTCTTCTTCTTCTTCACCGATCAATTCCATAAAGAAGGATATAGGAGATTCTTCTAGACAGATATCAGGTTGAGATATATCTCCTTGGAAGATAACTATAGGTTTTCCACTCAATAATACTGAGATTTCCTTACTTATGCATTTGATCTTAGCATTATTGTTTGAGATCCAATCCATCTGTAGTATAACATCAAATTCCAGCATGGTAATGACCACTATATTTGAGATAAGATTCTGCTCACCAAAGTAAATAATAGAGTTTATAAACACTGATGATGCTTGGATAATCCCACCAGGTGTCGTGAATGATAACTCTACTTTTAGGAAGTCGGGGGTTGATTCTAAATTCTTTGTAAACTTGGAGGAAATAAAGGAATTCATAGAACCAGAATCAAACAAAGTACTTTCTAGCTTTGATAGAACAACAAGAGTACCTGTTACAACATCATTTGGAGCTTTAACTTTAGCTATCGTGATAGAAAAAGCAAGACCATACTCCCTTTGCCTTTGCTAAGGATGATGGTGGTTCCCCTCCACTACCCTCATATTTGGACAGTGATTGGAAAAATGCCCAAGTTGAACACACTTAAAGCACTGGACATCAGATATGGCTTGCACTGTCTTCCCCTTGTCATTAGTGTTTTGAAGTTGAGGTTTCACCTCACTATGACAATTCCTCACAATATGGAAATCTCTTCCACACTTATAACATTTCCCACTCCCAAGCAGGCAGTTCCCCGAATGCTTCCTCCCACATCTATTACACATGGGACATTGCACTTGCTTGCCTCCTCTTCCTTGATCAAAGCTCCTCCATAAGATGGTATCCATTGATCTCTTTTTGTCATTGGATTTATGAAACCACTGCGACTCACCAAACTCTAGTTCGACTTTCATCGCACTTCGCACAATCTCCTCATAGCTGTCATAATTTCAGTTGGATAGATTCTTCCACAGATGAGGTCTTAGTCCACCGAATAATCTATCAACCTTGCCATTTGGATCCATGACAAAGATAGAGGTGTAACGTGAAAGTTGGGTGAAGTTCATCTCATATCTTACGACAGATTCATTCTCCTTTCGCTTCAACTCGAGAAATTCCTTCTCCATTCTTGTTCTCATGGAATGAGGGAAATAATTACTGAAGAAGATCCCTCTAAAATCTTCCCACTCCATAGCTTCAACCTCCACTCCTTGCCTAGTGTTTTTAATCACCTACCACCACTGATTAACTTCTCCTTTTAAGCGATAGACAGCCAGGGTGACCTTCTCTTGCTCTGAACAGTGGAGCACAGAAAAGATCTTCTCTATAGAGCTGATCCACTGTTCAACAATCAATGGGTCGGTCGATCCACTAATGGTTGGTGGTCGTTGGTGCATAAAGGACTCAATAGAATTTTGTTCCCTTCACGGTGAGATTGTTATCTCATCTTGATTCAAGTTATTTCCCATAACTTGAGTCAGTTGGTTCACCATTCACATGAATGTTTCCATTCCGGATTCCATCGGAGGGCTGTCAGCACATGGTCTATTGCGGTCACAATTTCCACAATTCCTCATATTTCCTGCCATTTCTAAAAGAATAAAACCTTAATGTGAAACTTATTTAATTTACGAATCTGTCAACTACAAAGGATTTATGTCTTAAAACTTCTTTAAACAATTACATTTCTCTATAAATCCTTCATAATGATTCATTAAATGCTTATGATTAACCAAACATATCCCCTAGGAGTGTCGTAACCAAGAGTGCATAAAGGCCTGTTGTCGTGTACTAGTTCCCGTTCGAATCTATCTCAAAGCAGTGTTTTCGGGTTTTACCCCTATGTACATCTGTGCCAGATCCGCCTCTATGTGCTCGTATCAAGAGAGGGATGTATTTGTTTGATAAACCACTTACTCAATACTCACCAAAATATGAGAAAGTTTTCCTATATTAAAACATTTCTATAGGATTCTTCCTAAATTTTTCATATTCAAATTTCCTTAAATAACTAAACTATACTTTGATACCAACTATGGTATCCTTGCTTTTTATTACATAACTTTTCATTACATTTTACAAACAGAGGATTTTTAAAGTCTAGTGTCTTTAAAATAAAGAACATAATACATGAAAATAACAAAAAATATTCTTCTAAACCACTCGTAAGGCTTCATCATCAATTTATCCTACATACAAATACTGCATCTCATATCCTAGAGACATACATCAAAGGAAAGGGTGAGCAGAAGGCTGAATAAGGAAAACAAGTGAAACAAATGATGTGTGATCTGGAGCAATATTAATAAGAACATGATAAAAGTCATAAAGGCATGAGAAATGGAAGAATATTAATATCATAATAAAAACAACTTGAATCATAACTTGAATATGTGGCTAAAACATTTCATTTAGACATTCATGAACATATCACCAAGGTTTATCCCTGAGGTGTCATAAACATTACCAAGGCTATTCACCAATGTATCATGAAACGTGTCATATCTAGAGATTAATTCTTTACCCAATGCATTGGAGTGATATTAGGGAACACCCTTAATATGTATTTATTTTCATGTGATCCACATATATCATAATCAAACATTTTATAAATAACCCATAGAGAATAAAATAAATGGGTTTCATTTCAAAATCATGACGTTTTAAAAGTTCTTAAAAACTTGATCATTAACTCATTTATAACACATGGAAAGGGAGTGAGTGTTATATGTTTTTCAATTACAAAATCATATAGAAAAATTTTATGTATTTATTAATACCCCTAGATATGGAAATAGAATTGGGTATTCACATAAATAATACAAGAGAATTTATTGAGAAAAAGAGAGATATTTTGAGATGAAAATTCTGCAGCATAACGACTGTAAAACAAGGTTTTAGAAAACATTGAAAAGAGAAGGTAAAAGAGTATCCCAATCATATATAACTTATAATATAGTATAAATACAGAATAACATGGAGATAAAAAATTGTTATCGAAATTTTAATGACATACCACATGAAAAGGAAACATGAAAGAAAAGAGAAGACATGATTCCTTTTACGAAAAATTCGGTAGCCTAATGGCATCACTTAAAAATTCATAAAAATAAATTGATGAGAGAAAAAAGGGTCTCTAAAAAATTATACATGAAATAGACAGTAATTAGAACATATAAGAACATTCCCTCAACATAAATAGATGGAAACAAGAAGGCACGACATAAAGGAAGTCATGGCTTTAAAAGAGGAGGGTGAAATGATCCCTTACATTAAAGAGTAACTTCGAAAGCTTGAAGGTCATGACCTTGGGAGGCTTGAGGGAACCTTGGGAGGACTCTTTGGGAGGTAAGGATACCAGAAATTTGTTTATTATTATTTTGGAATGAAATGATTTAGGGAAATGTCTTGGTATTTATAGGAATCAATGAGTGAATAAATTATTAATTTCCAAGGGACACCTCATCGGTGGTATTTGCAAAACCATGGGCTTGCCCATGGTATTTTCCCATGGTATTGGCTACTTGGGACACCTAATAGAATATCTCACTATTAATAAGTCGACCAGAAATCCTAAATCATTATTACATCATTATTACATCATTAATGATGTCATTAAACACCTGAAACTCAAAACTGCACTTTTTCTATTCACAGATAATTCAACTATTTTAGAAAAATCCCAAAATTTCACCAAAACCTAATATCGATGATCTGAATTCAAAAATGAAGTCCATTTTATGAAAATAATTTTCTAAATATTTTTAATTTAGTTTTTAAATAAAATCATTATTTATTTCAAAAATACAACTTTACAACTATAACTGATTTCGTAACACCTTAAAAAGTAATCAAGGTCCCATAAAAATATCATATACCCATAATAAAATAAAGTAACAATTTATGATTAAATTTTATGAAAATAAATTTCCATTTTAAATTATAAAATTAATTATAAAATTGTAAATAAAATATTTATCGCGTACAAAAATACCTAAACATAAACTATGATCGTTTTTTCACTTTTAAGATGTCTAAAATATATTTATACATTCATGGATGCAGTTTCTATTTTTTTAGTCAAATTAATATTCATTACTATTCATAAGGGTATGCTGCTATTCCTACTTTACTATTCACTAAAAACCAAGTTGATCTTATTAGACTCTAAATTTCTCACTGATCACAACTGTAGAAGAACATTTTTTGAAAATCATTTCACATTATTAATTATTTAATGAATACAAAAATATTTTAAAATACCCCCTTTTTCCTAAATTCATCAATAATACACAACCTATATTTATCCGGATATTTGAAATTCACAAACTTTTCCATAAGAAGAAATAACAATATTATTTTTATAAAAGTATTTCACAAAGCAGCTAAGGTCTTGTTACATAGCCCCTTATAACACCAACATAGGACCTAAGTGTAAGGTGTCCTATAGTGATAGAATCTTGGGGTGGCTCGGACAACATTCCCCGAGTGGTGATTTCTATTCGCTTGAACTTCTCCCTTAGACGATTCTGTTCAAGCTTCATACATTGAATTTCAGCTTGGGCTTGGTCCTGAGGAAATCCTAGTGTTGTTACCTCCTTCCCAAGCTCTGACAGATGGGCTTCATATGTCTTGAGTCTACTGGTTGAGGCCATTCAATCTTCTTTCTATGTTAATTAACCAAGATAACCGTATTTATAAAAACACAATGTTAAGATTATAGTTTCCAATGGTCATATTGACAAACAGTCATATAATAGTTGAAAACCAACAGTCACTTTTTAATTATACCCCCTTCATTAATTATAGGATATATTTTTTTTGAGTATAAAATAAAATAACACACAAAATTAGGGAACAAATATAATTGAATAGTTTGGGTCGTTACATTCTTCCCCCCTTAAGAAATTTTTTCCCCAAAATTTTATCTCATATCCTCTGATGGGAAAAGGTGTGGGTAGTTCTATCTCATGGACTCCTCCAGTTCCCATGTGGCATCTTCACATTTGTGGTTCCTCCATAACACCTTAACAAGGTGGGTAGTCTTGTTGCGTATAACATTGTCTCTACTATCCAAGATCTCCACCGGCTGCTTCTCATAAGAGAGGTCATGTTCCAATTGTACCACCTATAGATTTAGTACATTTGAAGGGCCAGGTATGTACTTCCTCAAGAGGGATATGTGGAAGACATCATGAACTAGGGCTATATTTGGAGGAAGTGCAAGCCGATAGGCCATTGCTCCCACACGATCAATGATTTCATAGGGGCCAATGTAATTAGGGCTGAGCTTCCATTTCTTCCCAAACCTCATGATTCTCTTCCAAGGTGAAATCCGAAGAAAGAATTTGTCACCAACATCAAACTTCAAGTCCCTTCGATGGTTTTTAGCATAATTCTTTTGCCGACTATGAGCAGCCTTAATGTGTTTTTGGATGGGATGAACCTTTTCCGTCATCTCTTTCACAAGACCAGGCTCAAGAATCTTTCTCTCACCAGCTTCATCCAAACAAGTAGGATTTCTACATCGCTTCCCATATAGAGCTTCATAGGGTGCCATTTCAATGCTCGAGTGGAAGCTTTTGTTGTAAGAGAACTCAACTAAAGAGAGATGTTGATCCCATCCACCTTTAAATTTCATTGAGAAATTTCTCAGCATGTCCTCGAGTGTTTGAATAGTCCTTTCAGATTGACCATCAGTTTGGGGGTGATATGCCATACTGAAATTCAACTAAGTGCTTAGAGCTTGTTGAGGAATTCTCCAGAAATTTGATGTGAACCTTGGATCATGATCAAATATGATATAAGGTGGAACTCCATGCAGCCTTACCACTTCCTTCACGTAAATCCTGGCAAGTTGATTAAGAGAGAAATCTTCCTGAATGAAGATAAAATGGGCAATCTTGGTGAGACGGTCCACAATAACCCATATCGCATTGTTTCCTTTGGAAGTTCTTGAGAGACCAGTGACAAATTCCATAGTGATATTGTCCCACTTCCATGCTGGTATGGGTAGTGGTTGTAATACCCTTTAGGAATTTGTCGCTATGCCTTCACTTGCTGACATACCAGGCACCTTGAAATGTATTCAGAAATCTCCCTTTTCATATTATCCCGCCAATAATGATCATGAAGGTCCTTATACATTTTCGTGCTATTAGGATGTGTAGCGAAAGTAGAGCTATGAGCTTCATCCATCAGCTCCTTCTTTATTTCCAGAATATATGGAACACATATTCTTGTATGAAATTTCAGTACACCTTCTTGATCAATATTGAACTCAAGAAACTTCCCATCCTTCACAACCTCAAACTTCTTCTGTAACAAAGGATCTTATTTATGAGCTTTCTTAATCTTCTCTAGTAGTGACAGTTGAGAAATAATTTGGTTTAGGGTTGATGATGTCCCTTTTTTATAATTCCCATGTCTAGTTTTACTAGGTCATTAATCAAAGAATCTCTTTGAACCCTCATAATGGAAAGAACAACTGGGTATTTTATGCTTAATGCATCAACAACTTTGTTTGCTCTTCCAGGATGATAATGAATTGAACAATAATAGTCTTTAAGGATTTCCAACCATCTCCTTTGTCTCATGTTCAATTCTTTTTGTGTGAAAATATACTTCAAACTTTTATGGTCTGTGTATATATCAAATTTCTTCCCATAAAGATAGTGTCTCCATATCTTCAGAGAAAAAACAATTGCATCTAGCTCTAGATCATGCGTAAGATAGTTCTGCTCATGAGTCTTCAACTGTCGAGATACATAAGCAACGACCTGGTCATTTTGCATGAGGATGCACCCAATCCCTTTCAAAGATGCATAACTAAAAATAAAGAATCATTCTCCACTTGAGGGAAGAGTTAACACAAGTGTAGTAACCAATATCTTCTTCATCTCTTGGAAACTTTCCTCACACTCCTTTGTCTAGATGAACATGATCCCTTTTTGTGTTAGCTTGGTTAATGGATTAAAAATTCATGATTTTTTTTTCAAAAACCTCCTATAATATCTTGATAATCCAAGGAAACTACGAATCTCAGTTATTGTTGTAGGCTGAGGCCACTCCTCTACAACTTTTGTCTTTGTAGAGTCAACTGTGATTCCTTCATTGGTAACAATGTTCCCCAAGAAATAAACTTGTTGTAACCAAAATTCACATTTACTGAACTGTATAAAAAGTCTATCCTTCCATAGATTTTGAAAAAAAACTTAGATGATCCTCATGATCCTCATGAATTATGGAATATATTAGAATATCATCAATAAAAAATACCACAAAGTTATTAAGGTAGTAATTAAATACTCAATTCATAAAATCCATAAAAATAGCAGGTGCATTAGTTAGTCCAAAAGGTATAGCAACAAAATCATAATGCCCATATCTTGATCGGAAGGCATTTTTTGGAATATCTTCTTTCTTCACCCTCAATTGATGATAAACAGATTGAAGATCAATCTTAGAGAAGAATTGAGCCCCCCAAAGTTGGTCAAATAACTCATCAATTCTTGGAAGAGGGTATTTGTTCATTTCTGTGATTCCGTTCAGTTCTCTATAATCAATGCATAGCCGCATCGATCCATCCTTCTTCTTCACAAAGATAACAGGTTCTCCCCAAGGAGACACAATCGGTCGGATAAACCCCTTCTCCAAAATAACTTAGTGTTATTTCTTTAATTCCTACATCTCCACATATGCTATCCTATATGGGGTCTTTGATATTGGATGAGATCCAAGTACGAGTTCAATAGAGAACTCTACCTCTATTTCTGGGGGAGGTCCAGGGAACTCCTCAGGAAATATGTCAATGTATTCCTGGATGATGGGTACATTTTCTATCCTCAAACTCTCACTTCTTTCTTCTTCTTCACTGATCAATTCCATAAAGAATGATATAGGAGGTTCTTCTAGATAGAGATCAGGTTGAGATATCTCTCCTTGCAAGATAACTGTAGGTTTTCCACTCAATAATACTGAGATTTCCTTAATTCTGCATTTGATCATATCATTATACTTTGAGAGACAATCCATCCCTAGTATAACGTCAAATTCTAGCATGGTAATGACTACTAGATTTGCGATAATATTCTTCTCACCAAAGTAAATAATAGATTTTCTAAACACTGATGATGCTTGGATAAGCCCACGAGGAGCCTTGACTGATAACTATACTTTTAGAAAGTCGGGGGTTGATTATAAATTCTTTGTAAACTTGGAGGAAATAAAGGAATGCATAGAACCAGAATCAAACAAAGTACTTTATAGCTTTGAGATAACAACAAGAGTACCTGTTACAACATCATTTGGAGCTTCAACTTTGGCTGTCGTGATAGCAAAAGAAAGACCATGCTCCCCTAGCCTTTGCCAAGGATGATGGTGGTCCCCCTCCACTGTCCTCATATTTGAACAATGATTAGAAAAATGCCCAAGTTGTACACACTTAAAGCACTGTAAATTAGGTAGGGCTTGCACTATCTTCCCCTTGTCGTTATTGTTTGGAAGTTGAGGTTTCACCTCACTACAACAATTCCTCACAATATGGAAATCTCTTCCACACTTGTAGCATTTCCCACTTCCGAGCATGCAGTTCCCCGAATGCTTCTTCCCACATTTATTACACGTGGGACATTTCACTTTCTTGCCTCCTCTTCCTTGATCAAACCTCCTCCCTAATATGGGCTCCATTTATCTCTTTTTGTCATTGGATTTATGAAACCGCTACGTCTCACCAAACACTAGTTTGACTTTCATCGCTCTTCACACAATCTCCTCATAGCTGTCATAATCTTGGTTGGCTAGATTCTTCCGAAGATGAGGTATCATTCCACCGAAGAATCTATGAACCTTGTCATTTGGATCCATGACAAAGCTATAGGTGTAACATGAAATTCAGGTGAATTTCATCTCATAGCTTATGATAGATTCGTTCTCCTTTTGCTTCAACTTGAGAAAATCCTTCTCCATTCTTGTTCTCATGGAATGAGGGAAATACTTACTGAAGAAGATACCTATGAACTCTTCCCACTCCATACCTTCAAACTCCACTCATTTCCTAGTGTTTTTAATCATCTACCATCACTAATTTTCTTCTCCTTCTAAGCGATAGATAGTCAGGGTGACCTTCTCTTGCTCTAAATAGTAGAGCACAGAAAATATCTTCTCTATAGAGCTGATTCACTATTCAGCAATCAATGGGTCGGTCGATTCACTAAAGGTTGGTGGTCGTTGGTGCATAAAGGACTCAAAAAAATGTTGTTCCCTTCATGGTGAGATCGATCTTTCAGCTTGATTCAAGTTATTTCCCATAACTTGATTCAGTTGGTTCATCATTTGCATGAAGGTTTCCATTCCAGCTTCCATCAGAGGGCCGTCAGCGCATGGTCTATTGTGGTCACCATTTGCACGATTCCTCCTATTGATTTCCATTTCTAAAAGAATAAAACCATAATGAGAAACTTATTTCATTTACGAATCTATCAACTATAAAGGATTTATGTCTTAAAACTTATTTAAATAATTAAATTTCTCTATAAATCCTTCATAATGATTCATTAAAAGCCTATGATTAACCAGACATATCCCTCCGGGAGTGTCGTAACCAAGAGTGCATCAAGGCCCATTGTTGTGTACTAGTTCCCATTTGAATCTATCTCAAAGTAGTGTTTTCGGGTTTTACCCCTATGTACATCTGTGCCCGAGCCGCCTCTACCTACTCGTATCTAGAGAGGGATGTATTTGTTTGATAAACCACTTACTCAATACTCACCAAAATACCAGAAATTTTTCCTATATTAAAACTTTTCTATAGGATTATTACAAAATTTTTTACATTCGAATTTTCTTAAATAACTAAACTATCCTTTGATACCAACTATGGTATCCTTCCTTTTTATTACATAACTTTTCATTACATTTTACAAACAGAGGATCTTTAAAGTCTAGTGTCTTTGAAATCAGGAACATAATACATGAAAATAACATAAAATATTCTTCTAAACCACTCTTAAGGCTTCATCATCGATTCATCCTATATAAAACTACTGCATCTCATATCTTAGAGACATACATCAATGGAAAGGGTGAGCACAAGGCTCAATAAGGAAAACAAGTGAAACAGATGACATGTGATCTGGAGCAATATTAATAGGAACATGATAAAAGTCATAAAGGCGTGAGAAATGGAAGAATGTAAATATCATAATAACAATAACTTGAATCATAACTTGAATATGTGGCTACAACATTTTATTTAGACATTCATGAACAAATCACCAATGTTTATCCTCGAAGTGCTATAAAAATTCCAAGGTTATTCACCAAGGTATCGTGAAACTTGTCATCTCTAGAGATTAATTCTTTACCCAATGAATTGGAGTGCTATTAGGGGGAACCATTAATATGTATTTATTTTCATGTGATCCACATAGATCATAATAAAACATTTTATAAATAACCCATAGAGAATAAAATAAATGGGTTTCATTTCAAAAATCATGACGTTTTAAAAGTTCTTAAAAACTTGATCATTAAGTCATTTATAACCCATGGAAAGGGAGTGAGGGTTATATGTATGTCAATTCCAGAATCAAATAGATCAATTTTATGTATTGATTAATACCCCTAGATATGAAAATAGAATTGGGCATTCACATAAATAATACAAGAGAATTTCTTGAGAAAATGAGAGAGATTTTGAGACGACAATTCTGCAGCATAACGGCTGTATAACATGGTTTTAGAAAACATTGAAAAGAGAGGGTAAAAGAGTAACCCAATCATAAATAACATATAATATAGTACAAATACAAAATAACATGGAGACAAGAACTTGGTATGGAAATTTGAATGACATACCACATGAAAAGGAAACATGAAAGAAAAGAGAAGACACGATTCATTTTACGAAAAATTCAGTACCCTAACGGCGTCACTTAAAAATTCATAAAAATAAATTGATGAGAGAAAAAAGGTAATCTAAACAATTAGACATGAAATGTAAAGTAATGAGAACATATAATAACATACCCTCAACATAAATAGATGGAAACAAGAAGAGACGACATAAAGGAAGTCATGGCTTTAAAAGAGGAGGGTGAAAGGATCCCTTACCTTGAAAAGTAACTTCGAAAGCATGAAGGTCGAGACCTTGGGAGGCTTGAGGGAACCTTGGGAGGACTCCTTGGGAGGTGAGGATACTAGAAATTTGTTGAGGATGATTTTGGAATGAAATGATTTAGGGAAACGGCTTGGTATTTATAGGAAAAAATGAGTGAATAAATTATTAATTTCCAAGGGACACCTCATCAGTGGTATTTGCAAAACCATGGGCTTGCCCATGGTATTTTCCCATGGTATTGTCCACTTGGGACAGATCATTGAATATATCACTATTAATAAGTCGAACCGAAATCTTACATCATTATTACATCATTAATGATGTCATTAAACACCTAAAACACAAAACTACATTTTTACTATTCACCGATAATTCAACTTTTCAGAAAAATCCCAAAAATTCACCCTAACCTAATATTTATTATCTGAATTAAAAAATGAAGTCCATTTTATGAAAATAATTTTCTCAATATTTTTAATTTAATTTTTAAATAAAATCATTATTTATTCCAAAAATACAACTTTAAAACTATAACTCATTTCGTAACACCTTAAAAAGTAATAAAGGTCCCTTAAAATTATTATATACCCATAAGAAAATAAAGTAACAATTTATGATTAAATTTTATTAAAATAAATTTCCATTTTAAATTATTAAATTAATTATAAAATTGTAAATATAATATTTATGGCGTGCAAAAATACAAAAACTTAAACTATGACCGTTTTTCACTTTTAAGATATATAAAATGTATTTATACATTCATGGGTGAAGTTTATATTTTTTTGGTCAAATTAATATTCATTACTATTCCTAAGGGTATGTTAGTATTCCTACTTTACTATTCACTAAAAACCAATTTGATCTTATTAGACTCTAAATTTCTCACTGATCACAATTGTAGAAGACCATTTTTTGAAAATCATTTCACATTATTAATTATTTAATGAATACAAAAATATTTTAAAATACCCATTTTTTCCTAAATTCATCAACAATACACATCCTATATTTATTCGGATATTTGAAATTCACAAAATTTTCCATAAGAAGAAATAAAAATTTTATTTATATAAAAGGATTATACAAAGCAGCTAAGGTCTCATTACATTGCCCCTTATAACACCAGGATAAGACCTAAGTGTAAGGTGTGCTATGGTGATAGAATCTTGGGGTGGCTTGGAAAACATTTCCCGAGTGGTGATTTCTATCAACTTGAACTTCTCCCGTAATATATTCTATTCAAGCTTCGTACATTGAATTTCGGCTTGGGCTTGGTCTAGAGTAATGCCTAGTGATGCTACCTCCTTCCCAAGCTCCTACAGATGGGCTTCATATGGCTCGAGTCTACTGGATGAGGCCATTCAATCTTCTTTGTGTATTAATTAACCAAGATAACTGTATTTATAAAAACACAACGTTAAGATTATAGTTTCCAACGATCATATTTACCAAAGGTCATATAACAGTCAAAACCCAACAGTATCATTTTAATTATACCCACTTCATTAATTAAAGGATATAGTTTTTTTGAGTATAAAATAATTAACACACAAAATTAGGAAATAAATATAATTGAAAAGTTGGGGTCATTACATTCTTAATAAGTATATAATAATACACATCTTCATATTGAGGTTGACTATCAGACGCACTGGAATAACAATTTGTTGTAGTAATTAATATAACACCATCATGATATGTTCTCATTTTCTCCACTCGATCAGTAGTAACAAATTTATACCAATTTGTTATTAATGATTTTCTTTCACAAACCAAAGAATTGTTACCAAAATCCAAAACTCTTAATTCTTGAGAAACAAAGTCAATGGGTAAGCTCGAGACTATAAATATTCCTGAATAATACAATTAAATGGATATCAATATTTTAAGTTAATTAAATTAATGTTCATACCATTTATTTCAAACTAGAAGGAAAATCAAGGCTATGAAAATCATCTCTCATTACCAAAGAAAAGTATAGATGAAATCTACTAATAATTTACTTATGTTCCCTACATAAAATGATAGTAAAAGTATAAGGTATTTGTGAAATATCATAATATTAGATAACAAGTAAATACCCAAATTAATGACTTGATATAGTTATCAAACAAACCACAGTTAAACAAGATTTCTTGATGTGCCTTATCACGTTCTTCAAGGCTCAATGTTGCCAATTTATAAGACCCAAGAATTCCTTCTATTTGGGGAAGAGACAAAAACAAGGTCTCAATTTCCCCATACTACTCATCTTTATTTCATGTTGGACAGTTATGTCTGGTGCTCACATCAGACAGATACATCGAACAAAAATACACAATTTCTTGAGCTAGATAACCTATCACAATTGAACCTTCTAAATTATTCTTGTTTTGGTTGTATGATTTAATTTTGAACATATTTAATTTGGTAGGATATATACACCAAAAAACGATTGGTCCCCCAAGAAATTTTTTAGTTGGAAGATGGAATGTTAAATGCAGCATGCATGTGAAAAAGGAAGGAGGAATTTTTTTCCATCTCACACAAAATTAATGGTTCATCCTCATTCATTTTTATCAAAAATTACTTGGAAATCCTTTTAGAAAAAAGGTCTCTAAAAAAATGGAACAAGAGAAGCAGTTCCAACCTTACATTATTCGATAAAAAAAAAATTCCAAATTGCTATTGGAATCAATTCATGAAGCAGGATGAAATAATCATGATTTTTTAGAGATTTTAGTTTAAAATATATTATATTGACTCATTTAGATATTTTTCTGGAATAGGCATCATGAACCTTGATATTATCTAATACTTATATAAATTTATCTTTCTCTAAAGGTGTCATCACATAAGAAGCACAAGGAACTCTCCATTTATTTTCACTGATACACAAAGGATGTATTTCTGGTCGAATACCCCAATCCAACAAGTCCCAAAGAGATCATAAGTCATATTTGGTCTTCCAATTAATATTTATAAGAATTGTAAATAACATTTCATATATATTTTTATCAATGTGAATTACATCTAAAAAATGACATAACAAGTTGGTAGACCAATATGGAAAATCAAAAAAGATATTTCTCCTTTTCCAATTGTATGTAGCTTTAGTGTCAACATTATTCCTCTTTTTATATTTCTACAAACCTTTCCTTAATGAAAAACTAAAATCATTCAATTCATGAAGAACATCAATACTTGAAATATGTTGAGGTGTTTTTTTAGTTTCAACAGTATTATCAAACCATTGAAAATTCTTCCTATATTGATGATCCATTAGAAAGAATTGTTGATACCCCCTGAAACTGAAACTACGATGATATTTAGCCCTCTCGATCAGGTATTTTTCATACATATAGGACATGATATTTTTCCCTTAAATCTCCAAATAGACATCATTTCATAAGTAGAGAAATAATTTATAGTCCATAGAATGGCTACACACATCTGAAATATATTTTTAAATAAATATCAAATGTCCACACACCCATATTTCAAAGCTGCTTCAACTCTCTTATTAAAGGCTACAAGTAGATATCTATATCATTACTGGGATTAGATGGTCCAAATATCAGTATACTCATGAAATTTAAAGGTTTTTTTATATACATCCATGGATTAATATTATAAACATTAATAAAAAATGGCCACATGTTGTGACCAGTAAGCATATGAACAAATCGATTAAAACCATCATAGGACCCAATCTTACATTACACACCTCAGATAAAAAATCAGAATTTTGTGCATCAAATACCTGCCATGATAATCCATCAGTAGGATAAACCAACTCATCATTACCTTTAATTCTCTCAGCATCAAGCCATCACATATTGGTTGATATTTCTATAGACATGAATAAATTTTGATGTTTGGGAATCGATGGAAAGTGCCACATGATTTTCTATAGATCATGAGATGGCGTTCCATATGAATTTTTCTTCCATTGATATGTAAAAAATTCTTTATAGTCATTAGGTTTAGCTGTTTCCTCAAAAACTAAACGATAGTCTTTTAGACAAGCATGAAATTTATTAGTAGAAAATCCAAGATTCTTAATTAACTTCCATGAATTATAATGATTTAAGGTAATATCTGCACCATTAAGAATAAAGTCCTTAAAAATGTAATAATATAATAAATTATGGTATTAAAAATCCCATACATGGTTTTACATGATATAACCGCCTTAAAAATTCCAACTTGGTAATTTTAGTACATTCTCTATATACTGGAGTTCTAGAATCATTCATTAAAAGTTTTACTCACTCAACATCATCATATTAATTATTTTCCTCATACATATTTAAATCATTGACTTATTGCAATGACATATTTTCTCTCTTAAGATGATGTAAAAATGGAAATCGATCAAATATCAAATTCTTTATACTAGTTATTTATTTTCATTCATGAATAGTATAATATTGTCCCATCTCTCCATAGTGATACCAAACAGAATAGTTTTATTGAAATCCAATATTTATGATATGGTAGATAAATTATTTATGACTTAACGATGGTCTTACAACCCAATTATAGCCTGGACACATCATAAAACCTCCATCTGAAGTGTTGTGAAATGAAAAATCTATTTTTTTCCAAATTCTTTTGAAACTCGATTTAAATCTGATCGTTATGATACATCCAGCTTCTATCCATTATATTAAAAGGAAAAAAAGTTATCTTATAATAAAAAATGCAAACCATAAATAAAAAATTCATTACAATGAATTTTAATATTAAAGTCATTAAAGCATACTAGTAGCTAGAAAAACAAAGAATAAAATAAATTACATATGATATAAGTGATGACTAAAAATAACAAACCAAGGTGGGTATCCCCAATATTTAATAATTCACTATCATTTTCACTATCCAAATATCTCCTAGGAAGATCAAGAGGTTCAACAAACTAGAAAAAAATGAGAAAATAATTATTTTTCCTAATGTTTTATGAAATGAAATAAAAACACATCAAAAGTGTGTTAAATATTGGTAAACTTGCCTAAAAATTATTTTTAAAACCAACACACACTCATAGTTTCTTTAACAAACAAAACATGATTTCCTATGAAACTTATTCGAAAAATATTTTAGAAATAATATTTTACACTTTAAAGAACACACCCTATCAAAGTCATTAGAAAATAGTTTGAAATAACTATATAATTACACTTTCTCTATCTTTCTTTTATTTTTTTTTAAAATATCACTTCAGAACATAGAGATGTAAACCAAACACAAATACTAAGAATATATCTACGGACCACTATGTCAACTCACACAAGGGTAAACAACAAGAACATAGGTTCCAATTAATAATCTAGGAACATGGGGATACAATATATATATAAGACAACCTGCCACATTTTTGGGTGTGATCCAAACCTAGTAGGATACCACTATGAGTATCATTCATTCATTTTATTATAGAAAAAAATTTGAAGACAAGGTCTGAAAAAATAGGTTTTTATTTTCACTTTAAATTATTGGGAGAAAAAGAAATTTAAGATATGCACTTTATCAATTGGATATTAGGCATAATTTCCAATTGTACAATATACCTAATGGAATAATATCCAACTATTCTATAAACCTAATGGCCAATTTTCCTATTAGTCCTAATGGACAATTAGCCTATGGTCCCAATGTAAAATTGGAATATAGGCCTAATGGGGCCAATGCCCAATGGGCCTACAAGTCTAATAGGCTGAATGTCCAGTGGGACTAATAGGAATAAATTCCAATCAACCTATAGGCCTAATAGCCAATCAACCTATAGGCCTAATGGACAATCAGCCTATATACCTAATGGAGAATCAACCTATAGGCCAATGATCCATTAGGAATATATGTAAATGGGCCATTAGGCCTGTAGGATTATTTTCCATTAAGCCTATAGGCCAATTGGCTATTAGGAATTATAGGCCAATTTCCCATTACAACAAGTAGACCAATTAGCCATTAGGCCTAATGGAATAATGTCCAATTGGCCTATAGGACTAATGAAAAATTGGATTATAGGAAGATAGGCCAATAGATGTATTTATGTTATGAATCATTCATGTTTACATTTAGCCATTATTCCTATAGAAGAAATCTTGATAACTAACATGACCACACAAGACATGAAAACATGGACCTAATTTTTGGTAGGGTATAATCATACATCTATCCACTAAATCACACTATATAGTCTCCTTGGTGGAAAAAATAAAGGTTTTACATACAACTAAGGCGAATACATCCAATTCAAAACCTTTATTATCTTATTAGTGTCCCACAACTATCCACTTAGCAACCTCAGTATGCTCATTGAATAATAATTCAGGTAAACCGTGTACAATAACATTATCACTAGACAATAACAAGCTTATTGGGTTAAAAAAATTATAATGTACTTATCAACTCTTGCACTACCATCAAAGTGACCCCTAACACACAATCACAACATGCATCAGGTAACTAGGAATACATCACAAGGATAAAGAAACAATAGAAAAAGCAATGGGGGCAAAAAAGGGCACCATCAACAATCAACTAACAACAAGGTGCCAACTCGACCTTCACTTTTATACATAAAATATATAGAATTAGATTTTTTTGTACAAAACAACATTACATGACAACAAAATTACTAAAGTAAATATATTCATCAATAATTATAACCACACAATTCATGGGATTCCTCTGTTCTTATTTAGAATCCAAAAATACCATAAAAACATAAAATTTCTCTTTTAACATAAAACAATATTCCACTTTGGAATCCTTATTTTTCTTATAATAAAAAAAATAATGTTTTTTTCATTATAATAACAAACCATATAATTTTATCAATCATAGAGAGTTTATAAAAAACCATTTCCCAGAAAGATACCATTTCGATCATGAAATTCCACCCATTTTTCACATAGGAAAAAATCAATATAAATGAATGAAATATAAAATTATCCAACAAAAAACATAAAAAACATTTTTAAATCAATAAAACACCTGAAAAATATTAAGAAACTATATAGAAGAAATAATTGGAGAGAATAAAATGTTAGCACTCAAAACTTACAACAAAAAATCAACAGAAAAAGAGTAGGTGGGACAAAATCATGTGAATAGGGTAGTGGGGTGGCCAAAATCACCTGAGGAAAGCAGGTGGTGGATGAAGTCACTAGAGAAGATAAGTAAAATGGATTAAATCACTAGAGGGGAGGTAAGAGGCCGACCAAAGTTGCATGAGGGGAGGGGGGACGTGCAGACACACAGAAGGGCATTAGGGCTCGACTGAGGAGGAGGGGCGGAGGAGCCCAAGCGGGCTTCAAATATTTCAAATCCTATACCAACGGTTTCAAAAAACTATTGGTATAAACCTACCTATAACAAAAGTTTTTAAAAATCCATTGGTATATGATTGGAAAAGCCCCTATATACCCAAAATTATTCTAAACTGCGGGTATAGATTCATTGGGATAGGTCCCTTTTCCAGTAGTGTTGGACAAGTAAGTTGCAGTATTTTACAATTGTAATATGTTATTTTTCCTACATAAATATGAATATACACATTCTTAAAAATTTCACAATATATAATATTGATAACCTTTTAATTTATAACATAATTTACCATAAAATTTCCTAATAATATTTTAGGATAAAATTTAGGTATTATAAATATTTTTACTATGATTTTATAACTTTCAATCCTTATGTTTTTAATAAAAGCCTCCATGATAGACTGCTAGTAGTGACAATCAGTTCCATCAAATAGAGGAGGTCTTTGAGGTGTCCATCCATCCTTCACATTCATTATTTACATATAAAAATACATATTTTCCCCTTGAATGTTTAATTCTATATTTGATTAGTAAAAATAATATAAAAATATGATAAAACTTGGGAACCTATTTTGATACAATTTTTTAGGTCCTAATGAGAATGGATGGATGATTGGGGTGGGGGTGAATTTAATTTTTTAAATATTTTTTAACCATTTATCATATATATGTTAATGTGGTGGATATAAAATTATAAATAAACATAATGATGTTTATAGTAGTTCATATCTAAATGATCCTAATATACTCTTTACCCCCTAAAACATAGATAGAGATCATACCCACTATAATGAACTCTCTAAATTTTTAAGAGAGTCACAAACCCTTACAAATACCTTTTCAAAACCTAGAGACACTACCCAAGACAATTGTTTTAACACCTAGTGACTTAACTTGATCACCCTACCTTTCCCACACATGGAGGAACAACCCAAAATATACCTTTCGAATTGGAGGTAGAACCAAACTCTAATTTTTACCCAGAACAATGAACAATCATTCCCCTTACCATTTACCAGTTATAGAAGAAACCATGTATTTTGTATGGGGTTGTATAACCTAACTCGTACAATTTATGGTTAGTATAACTTGACATGATGAAGAAAAAATAATAATATAAAGATGTAATAAATGTATAAATTAGATGAACAAGAAAGGATCTGAGTGTTGATGACTCAAGGTTCTCTCCAATAGTGATGGATAAAATGATTAAAGCTAAGCGAAGAGTATTAATTGATCACTAAAATTTATCATATAGCACAATTCAATAATATACCCAACCTTGTTAACTTGATATGGTTATGTTGAACTCAATATATAGAGTTATTTCAATCGAGAAAGACTCAAATCATGGAACTATTTTTATTTCATCCTTCCCAAATCAACATGCAATTTTATCCTTGAATGCACATGAAAATTATTCCCACATATGTTTACATCAACAATCTATAATACTAAAATAACATCCACAACACAATTTGTTATAACATTTAATAAATAAGTAAATTAACTCATAAAAACCAATATAAATGTTCTTGGAAACTTCACTTAGTACATGTGAGATAGATTATTCATATTTCAAATAATTCAAATTTAAATATTTAATGTTCTAAGAAAAAATGGGTATATTAATATATATATGATCAATTAAATAAACTTTAAATACAACATAAAAAATCCATAAATAAATTTATATAGGAAAAAAATTATTGAGTATTTTAGGACTAATTAAATAAAGAGAAATATATTAAATAAACATGAAATAGTTAATAATATAAAAGAAAAATTAAAATAGAGAGTACTTTGAACTAAAGTATTAAAATACATTAAGTGACCATATATCATAAGTTAGGTGCAATAATTTTCCTAATTTTCACTTCATACGATAGGTTCATTTTTTTTCTTATGATATGTTTATTTTTTTTCATGAGAATGGTTTGTTTTTATTCTTGTGTCCAATTGATTTTTATTTTTTAGTTCATTCATTTTTCATCTTGTAGACTATTCAATTTTATTATTTCAGTCAGTTTGAAATTTTGGAAAATTTTCATTCATGGATAGTTCCACACTTTACCAAAATTTCAAGAATAGAGTAAAATAGGATGAAAATAGACTCAGTGTAACTCACATTGGAGGGAACAAAGGATTTAAATAAAATCAAAGAGAAATTATAATTATGAAATAAAAAATATTGTAATTATCAACACATAAATAAAAATTTAGATCAAGGAGACACTTCAATAGTAATGAAAAATAAAGGTGGGTGATTTCAATAATCTCAGAATTTTCTTAATTATGATCAACTTTTAGTGGCCACCTTGTTTAAAAAAAACCTATAACCCTAATTCCCACACCCATTTAGTTCTACCCCCAAGCTTCATCTTGTTACCCACCCACTTACCACCTCTATGACCCCCCTTTATGATCCCCCACACCGTCCCTCCTTTGTGACCACCATCCTCCTACCAAACCAATTCCATAGACGCAACCCACACCCACATCCAAACTAGTCTCCACTGACATGGCCCTCATGTTCCCACCTTTACAACCCCTACCAAAATCAACCATCATGACCCTTTCCAAGCTACTCCAATTTTATCCATTCCCTCCATGATAACACTTTCCCCCTCCACCATTACTCTTTGTGCCCACTTCCCTCTTTTGGTGACTATCGTAGCCCCTGCTTGCCTACACCAACATCATAATATGACTCTATTATAACCTCAAATATGTTTCTCTTTTCCATAAACTAACAATCTATCCTTACCATCCTCACAAGAGATAAAATATTGTTAACATTTTTTTATTAATACACTTAATATATGATATTATGAAATATATATATTTTGTTTTTATTTCTTCATTTTTTACTTTTTTAACTACATTATTTTAACATAGATATGTTTTTTGTTTTTAATATATCAAATTTTAATCTTTATCATTAACATTTATACACATATTTTAGCTTCTAGATCCACAAAATAATTCATAGAAAACCATTTTTATGAAATAAGTCCAATCCATCCATGAAAACATTACATTTTTCAATTTTTATCAGGATTAATATAATATAAACTAAATTTAGGGTTTCAAAGTATGATTTTATTTTATGGTGACCCACATGAATTTTTCATCAATCATTGAGTTTTTAAATTTCATATAATGCTTTGTGTGTTGGTTTTCTTTTTCTTGTTGATATCTTTTTAGTTTTGATTTTTTGACCATGACCAATAGGAATGTTACATTTTATTTTTATGGTTTGAACCAAAACAATCCCTCGGTGATTTCAATATAATTATAAACTATCAATAACTTTTATCATGTTAATTACAGATGAGGAGATTGATTTTTGTGGGTTAGATCTAAAAAGATAAAGAATAGAATATATGGTTATAATTTTACTTTTAAATAACATGTTTTTTTTACTTTTTAATGTTATAAAATTGTATTAAATATATGTTTTGAGTATATTTGTAAATAACATCTTTATAAATATAAATTTTATTTTTTTCTAAAACATGATTATAACAAAACCATAACTTATTTTTTACTTTTTACCTTTTTTACCTTTTAATATCATGGAATTGTTTTGAATGTACACTTTATGTATATTCTTAAATATATATTTTTTTAAATTCTAAAAAACTATAACATGGTTTAATTCTATTATTCTCTATTTTAACTATTTTTTTGTATTATCAATTTCAAGAATGGATAAGAGTTGTATTTATCTTCCAGGTAGGCTTTCTAAGGAATATATTGATAGTATTCAAAAATTTATCAATTTCATAAATGGGATAGAGAATTATTTCATTGGTTTTACTTGTATAAAATATGCAAATAGAGAATACTTAAAATGAGAAATTATGAAATACCATTTTATTTTGAATGATTTTTTTAAATAATTATCAGATATTGACTCAATGTTTATAATTATATGATTTTTTAGTCAAGAAAGTATATCCTATAATGTATATTCACATAATAAAATGAAAAACCCCATGATAATAATATTACTTGACCTTAGACAAGATTTAACACATGAATATTTTTTAATTATGGATTGATAAAGTAGCGATAAGAGTCCCCTATTTAGGTTTTGACAAGTAAGCATTAAAGTTTTTTGATCTAATAGATCATGCCTAGATTGAACTCTACCTAGTATGTATAAATTTTTTAAGTTTCATTTAGAATGGAATTATATATTATTACTACCACACACACATGTTGACCAAAAAAATTAGTTTTATATATGAAACATTGGATGCATGTTCCAGTAATTCTATGCTGTTTACAAAGTAGAATTATAGTCTTAATAGTTTCATTTTTTATTTCCTCTAGGTGGATGGAGTATGTATGAATACGATCTCATGAACATCAATAATGTATATGTCCAAAACATGGAAAGCATATTGATGTGAAAAAATATCAATATTTTCCACCAAAACCAAGATTAACGAAGCTTTTTTATTCCATCTAAAATTTCAAATAGGATGAGATTGAATGAAATTAAGAATACACACTCTCTTATATTTAAGGAATTTTATAAGAGTAACCAATAGTTATCTCTTAGTATTCATAACATTCATCTTGCTTCACCATCTATTGGTTAGAGAAACCCATAAAAGGTGTCCAATGTTGTTGGTTTTATAAAATTTCCCTCCATGGTTATGCATGAATAAACCTTTTTTGATATTTTTCAATTTTATTGATGTTTCAATAGTACCTCATAATAAGGTTTATATTTACTTAAAACCATTGATCAATGAGTTGAATAAATATGGTATGAAGGTGTAAGTAATTGTGATGTTTAAGCTCCTGAAATATTTAATATTCAGGATGCTTTGATTTATAAAATTAAAAACTTTTCACCTTATTTAAATATTTCAGGGTGGTTTAAAATGGATAATTTACATTCCATTATTATAATCAAATTAATAAATATATATGGAAAAAAAGTTGTAATAAATGGGAATAAAATGGTCATATTCGTTTTCCTCATGTGATATATATGTTCAAAAAATATTGAGTACCATTTTATAGTAAAAGGGAACATGATAAGGAATGAAAATGTTTTATAGGTGTTTAGTTATTAAAAAGACTAATATAGGATAAAATCTATAGAATTTATGAATTTTAAGATTGGTTGGCCTCTCTAATGCCTTACATTCCAGTTGAACAAAAATCACATAGTCTTAATCGGATAAAGAAAATATTTTCTTTAAGTCACCATACTAGAATTTTAACTTGATGATACATAATACAGAAGTAATAAATATTTAAATAAATATATTTTATAATGTATTGTGGACCCTTTTGTATGTTAATGGTAAATAAAAACATAATGTAAATTCATGACTTGATTTAGAAGAACTGGGTTTTAGAGAACCTATACATTTATAGGTGGTTGTTGGAAACTCTATATTATTACCTTATGTACAATTTATGATGTAAAAGGATGAGAAACATGAATTCCTCTACATTTTAAAAATAGTTAAGGTCATTGATAGTTACTATTTTAATATTTCAATGTAGGTTAACAATGATGGAAAAACACTATAAGAATTGATGATTCATGATAATAACCTTCAACTTCAGTAGTTATTTACTATTTAAATTCATTATTATTTTTCAGATAATTTTGTGAAATAATTTGTTGAGTTTATTAATTTTTTTAACCAACTATAATTTCTAAACTACTAATTTGTGGGGTATTGAAAATAGGATTATGATTACATTGTGTTATTTAGAATAACTATTTCCACTTTAATTTTTTAATGTGATGGACAACTTGACTATATATACAATAAATGAAGTAATAATTGGTGTACCAATATAGATTAGTTTTATGTACCCATTTGATAGGTACATGAATACATTAATGTGTTTTGTGCATAATAATGTATATCCTGAAGAATCAATTGAAAAGGGATATTTGATGGATGAGTGCTTGTTTTTTTATAAAACATATATTGTTGATATTGAAATAATTTTCAATAAAATAACATTTATTCATACTGGTCTCATTTAATAGGAACAATATTTGATTTAAAACATGTTTAACTGATTCAAGTGCACCACGATGTGTTTTTTAACATAATAAATTACTCCATTGAGTCATTATGTTGTTACTTAGTTTAGAATTTAATGTTTTATGTTAAAAATTTAAAAAATTATCTTAGAAAACGGAATGTTATTTTTAATAATTAGGATATAGATTTTTGAGATTCAACGAGATCTACCTCATGTGACTAGTCATCACATTCAACAGTTTCACTATGAAAAATTCTATTAGTGGTTCAAAAATTATTAAATCATTTGTCTAATGAATTTATTTATTGGAATTATTAAGTATTTTTTTGATGAAATAGTATCATATTATTTAATTTGTTCTTTATGATTTTCATTTTCATATAATAATAAATTGAGCACCTTTTATCAGATGAACTCAAAGAACTTGTTTATGGACCTTTGTATACAACATCATGATATATAAGCTGTGATGAAATTGGGTTTTTATATTGAATTTATAATATAGATAATGACCAAGAAACAAAAAAAATTCAGTTTTTTTGTTTTCCTTATGTTGATGTTGGATACTACTATAGTCAACTGAGAGATATCATTGAAGTTATATATATTCATAGGTTTAAATGTTTTTCATTTAAGTGTGATTTTGTAGATCTTATTCATAAGACAAAATTTTATAAATTTGATTATACATTAGTAAAATTTAACAATTTATTATATATAGTTGGCCTTATAAATAATGATTTGTTCATATTAGACTCACAAGATGAGAAATTTTTCATTTCCATGATCATTTGAATCCTAATTGGAATATTTTTTTTGAATATTATAAGAAGAGGGGTGTTTTTTAATTGATCATGACAAACCATATATTAATAGATTTTAATTGAAAAATATTTATCAAAATACATTGATGCTAAATGATGAGGATATCCATTAAGAGAGGGAGAACATTTAAGGGGATACAATAGATTTCAATCAATTGTGAAATTTTTTTATCCCTTATTATGATGATACTTGATATTCAAAATATGATAACAATTTTCATTAAATTATAGTATATAATTTTCTCAATTTGTTTTGTATATAAGTATGTATTCAAATAAGAGGTGAGTTCACACAATGATGATAGAAGAGATTATTAGTCATAACACACACCCTTTAGTATCTATGATCCACTATCATGTAGTTTTACCTTCATCCATGGTGTCGCTTTCTACAAGTAATATGAATTTATTGTTAATAAAAAAAATGTTTTATTATAAAATAATATATCTTTCCACATTTTGTTTCTTCATATAGATATTTCATTAAGGAGCAGAGTAGTTAGATTTTTTCTTGAAGAACCCCCTCCCATTGAAAAATATGTATTTCTATCTTCACTTTCCATAGGAACGTTACCACTCTTGTCTCTCCCTCCCAAAACTCAATCACCCACTTCACTTTTGATTTAAAAGTTCCTTCTACAAAATTATCATTGACCTCATCACGTACATAGATTATTTAAATTTAATAATTTTTTAACATATATATTATATTATTTAATTACTTTTAATATGTTATACATATTTTCAGGTTCATCAAGTACTTCTTCAACTAAATGTAGGGGAGCATCCAAAGGTATTCCTACGTGGAATACCAGTACTCTATTATAGGTGAAACTTGATGGCACATTTCAAACAATTGGGTTAGATGAAACTTCTTTGATAGGTCAATTGGGAAATATTTTTCTATATCCTCATAGATTTTACCTCAACACACTTGATTGGGATATGTTCTTGAAGGAGATGATTGACATTATATGGGATTAGATGAAGGTATAAATGTGATATAAATTATAACATTATTATTTAACAAATGTATCATATTGAATTTTATTCATTATGAATAAATAAGTTTAAAAACATTTCCAAATAACATTTAACCTATCTTTATATCCAACTGTTGATGACTCTGTAATGATCATATAAAAAAAAGTAAATAGAGAGTTTTTGGGTCTCTTTTGCCCTTCCCTCGGTATTAGGTGAAGTTTCCTAAGAGGATTTTTTCCTAATCAATGGGATATTTCGGTTTAATAATGGAAGTCAAAGAAAGCCAAGGTGAGGGAATGGAAATATTTTTTTATTTTAAATATAAAATTACTTGATACCCATATATTATATATAATTTTAATGCATGCATAGTCCAATTTTAATTGAAATAATCACACATTATAGGGACCCCCTCATAGCCTATGATATCAACACATGAATCCAATATTAAATTTATTATATTAAATTTTATTTTAAAAAATATTTATTTTAATGTTTATATATTTATTTATAATTAAAATTTTACAAAAACACACACACACACATTTGTGTGAGGAAGACCAATACACCGATCGAATGACAGTTTGGGTTGACACTCATGAGGAAGAATAGCTAGAGGATGATAATATGATGGTAAGTATTTATTATCTCTCCCTCAAGTAATTATTGTTTATAATTTTGAAAAATATAATTATTTAATTTTTTTATACTTTAAATAGGCTTAGTTCAACAAGTATATACAAAAACATCTAGAGGAAGAACAAGAGATCCTTCCCAAATGTGATAAGATATTTCATCATACCATAGGTACAAATAGTCATGGATATATGATCTCATTTGGAACCATCATATCTCATGAAAATATTAGGTGAGCTGAGGAGGAACACAATGGAACATGTGTATATAACGTATATGAGTTTGATTAGATGTGAATAATGGTTTTACATCTCCAGACATGACTCATAGAGTTAGAAAATTGGGAGAATAAGCAGGGAAACAGAGAATGATCACCTTCATTTATCCTTGACACATTGGTTAGTAATTAGAAATACATATAATTCTTAAAAATAGTTTTTCACAATTTTAGTAACATACTATAACTATAATTATAGGCTATGAACATGTATAGTAATTGACATCAATAAAATGAGTCCATCACGATGAAGTCACCTGATTGGGGTGGAAGTTTTTCCTATCAGTATATATAACTTATACACTTTAAAATGAATAGGTTGATATATTTTGTTAGTTTTATATATCAATAAATAGTTATGACTTCAATTTTATCTATAAATTTATTCATAGTTAGGTATTTCATTAGTTTGTAGGTACTTCCAAATATGTATATATTTTTTAGCATGTTTTAGATACAAATGTTATGCTATTGTTTTTTATTAATTTAGGTATTTTTTATTTTTCAATTTAATCATACAATATTATGTGTTTTATGTTTTTTTGTTTCTCTCAATCTGGTTAAGAATTTTTTGGGTACTTTCCAAAGATATAGAAGTTTCTTTGGGTATGTCTCAATACAACCATTATGCTTAAATTTTTTTAAATGTTTTGGGGGATATTTTTATATTTCAATTTAATTGCATAATATTATACATTTCATTTTTATTATTATTTTACAAGATTTTATAGAAACTCCCTATAGATTTTGATTATTTTTTATTTCTTACTTTGAAGAATAATTCATTGATATCGTGATTCATGGGAACTAATAGTAGAATGGGGAAATTGTCTTGATATCCTCTCTACCATGGACCATATCATCCCAAACATATATCGTGAAGCCAACTACCTTGTTGATGGTATTTCAAACAAAGGAGTGACTGATGAGGTATGCCACTATTCTCAAACTCTCCCACTTGAAAGTGTGGGGTGGGGTGATATGTTTGGTTATACTAACTAATTGAGTTTATGTGTCATTTATTTTAGTACTAGATTTATGAATTATAAAAAATTATAAGTAAGTTATAACATTTTAATTTTTATATAAACATTTGCTTGTACAATAAAGACATAATGTAACTTACAATATTTACTTATTTATTTTTGAGAATAAATATATATAAAATCATTTAAAAAAATTTATTGATAAGTAAATAAATATCCATAATTTAATAGTATAAAATAACTATAGAGGCTTCCATTATTGTTTATAATGATATATTTGAAAAAATACCTATAGTGACCATTTAGAGGAGTAATATTCTAATGGCGGCCACTATTGGAATTCAAAAAAGGGGTATTTGATACCCCAACAACCCAAAATGTAAAAATAGGATTCTATTATGCATCGAAGTTACCATTGGTAGTTTCAAAAAGGGTATTTGTGACCCCATCAACCATGACTTCCATAAGAGGCCACCGAGAGGCCACTCGAGTTGTAAGGCCCCAACCCCAGAAACCTGGAGTTGGCTATAAAACATGACGTGTATTCTTTTTGTATAATAGATAACTAAAAAATAAAAATTACATTATACAAATGAGGACCTTTTATAGTCCTGGTTGTGGAGAATTAGATAAAAACCTACATATATTGAATCAAAGTTTACAAAAATTAATAGATAATATAAATAATTGAATTCATCTTCACTAGCTCTTTAATTGTCCTTTGAAATTCTATGGAATACTATGATTTTTTTTAAAAACATGGGATGAGCAAAAAAATATCATTAAGGTACATGAAGAATGAAAAAAATTAGTCCAGTGGAAACATAAAAACCCTTTTAAACCCGTTTTCTTGAAAACTCATAAGCATACATATAAACATCATGTAGTTTCCTTGGGAAATATTTACCATATCACTATTACAATAACCCTTACACATTGAATAACCATTTGATCAACTTCCATCTCTATATTAACCAATGCATTGGAGAGCTATAACGGGGATAAACTATCATATCTTGAGATATAATGGGATCAAATCAACATATCATGAGCTATAATGGGCTCAACCCAACATATCTTGAGCTATAATGGGCCCAACCCAACATATCTTGAGATATAATGGGCTCAAACCAACATATAATGAGATATAATGGGATCAATCCAACATATTTTGAGCTATAATGGGATTAACCCAACATAACTATGTCCAAGGAACATATAACGAATAAAACACTTGATAACTCATTTGAACCCTTGAGCAAAACACATTAATGTTTTCAAAATTACATTTTTTGTAAATCAAATAAAATTTAAAATATAAAATCTGTGAAAATAATAATCAAATAATATTCATGAAAAACTACCATTTAAACATATAATGTAAACATAATAGAAATAAATCATCATGAAATTAGTAGAACAACTCATGCCATATAAACAATCTTTTTGAATTTCATTAAAGAGACTTCTAAAAGGATTCTAAAAGGAAAGTACCTCAAAAATATAATTAGAATGAGAATTAATAGAATGCAATGGATATGTGTATACAAAATAAATACAAATAAAAAACAATCATCACACAAATAATCTCAATAACACACAATGAATAAAGGAGAAGGTTAACCCAAAGAATAAAAATTGGGTTAAGAATTCCCTTAAGAAATTTCGACATGGTAATGGATGTACATGAGAGGGATTAATGAGATAGAAATGTGGTATATAATCATTAATATATCATAAGGGAAGTATTTGGGAGGTGCAAAAATAAACCCCATAATTAGGAATTAAAAATAAAAGGAAAGAATATAGAGGAGATTCTTGAATAAAAGCTAGAAAGAGAGGATCCGTTACCTCAGGTTTGACTTCCCTCAAACGTTTTTAAACCTATTGAATGAACATTAAAATAGTTTAGTTAATATTTTAAAGAAACATGTTCTTGTTTACAACACCTTTCATGATCATTTTCTAACATCATTCTAGTCATTCATTAATTTTATTTTAATAATTCCATTGTTTTGGGTGTGTTCTTTACTTAGTTTCCATGATCGACTCATTTTGGATATTCTTATTGATTGGAAGTAAAACTACAAAATGGAAATGAAATGATATTTAAATATTTATAGATCCATAAATTATACAACATATTATTTTGGATTCTTACATTATAATGACTCATAATTTAAAATGATATGATATTCTTTTAGATCATTTTGGTGGTTCTTTGATAATAAAAAACTCAATTTGTTTTTTAAATTAATAACATTTGTAAAAAATGATTCCAAAACCTTGTATAAGATATAATATATAAATTATAATCTGGTTAAAACATAAAAATGGTTTCATGAGCATCCTTGAATTATGTAAAGGAAATTGAAATCACATCATCCTTGATGTCGGTAAATCGTCACATCACGAGCGATGTTTTAATTTCTAGAATAAGTGGGATAGGAGAAGAAGTATAATGGTGAATATTCCAAAAGCATGATGAAATCTAGAATATGTAATATGTTTGATCATTAATGCCTCTCAGATATGGGGATGTGAGGAAAGAAGAAGAATGGAAAATAAAATGAAAAGAAAAGAATGAAAACAAAAGAGGAAATTTACCTATTGATCTCTTCTCCTTGAGATCCTTATTAAGGACCTTGGTTTTGGACATTTGGTGAGACAAACAGGTCTTTGACGTGGGGAAGGGGCTTTAGAGGAGTATTTTCCAGAACTTAGGTATGGTTCAAGGTTTGAGAGGCCTGAGAGGTAAAGGGGGGAAATGGGTGGTATTTATAGTGAATGAGAGGAGGAGTTTTCCCTTATTTTAATCATTATTTTATTATTTTTCCCCAAGAAAAGAAATAGTTATTATTAAAAGACCTAAAATAGTAATAAGTGCATGTGTGTTCTAGATAAGTGTGTTTATATATGAAAAAAGCACCAATGACTCCATAAATAATGTATTTAGCTTAATTGTTTAATTATCGTATTTCACTATTCATCAAAAATTCAATTATTTTAGAAAATTACCAAAATTTCACCCCAAAAAATTTTGACATGTATAATAAAAAACTGAACTCAATTTTATCAAAACAATTCTCCAAACATGAATAATTTAATTTTTAAATAAACTTTTAATTTACTTGAAAAATACAATTTTAAAATTAATACTCTTTTTCTAAAATTAATACAATTTTAAAATTAATACTCTTTTATGAAAATAAATTTTCATTTAATTTTTTAAATTAATCATAGATTTGTAATTAAATATATATGACTTACGAAAATACCAACAGTTAATCAATAATTTTTAATATATTTATTTACATATATTAATATATCATATTGACACTTATAAGTTGGATAAATTTTATTTATAATTTAATTAGTTAATTTACTATTCATAAGGGTTCATTTTTATTTCTAAGGTTCAAGTTATTATTCATAAGGGTACATTATTATCCATAAGGGTCAAGTTTCTATTCATAAGGATATATTACAATTCATAAGGGTCAAGTTACTATTCATAAGGGTAAATTAATATTATTAAGGTTGATGTGACTATTCATAAAGGTATTTTACTATTCTTAAGGGTTTGTTACTATTCACCAAAAATTAAGTTTGTTTTATCTGACTCCAAAAAACATACTGATCGCAACTGTGTATGTCATATTTTTGAAATTCAAAACAAAAAAGTGGTAAAATTGTGTTTAATGGTTAGTTTATAAAGGTCACATTGTATTTAGTAGTTCATTTAAGCACATAGAGTTTCCTTTTAAAATCTCGAGATGTTACGTTATCCCCCCATTAAATGAATTTTACCCTCACAATTCGTTCATTATACTTATATTTCTGAATTTACATATTGATAATTATGAAAAACTGTTTTATTATGTGTAATTAATTTACTAGATGTTTAAAAGCAAAAATTATCACCTAAATTTTTCTAAAAAATATGACAAAGTCTATTGTCCTATGTTTTCTAGACCGTTCCTCTGATACCAATTGCAAGGCCCCAGTCTTAAAATCCTGAAGTCTGTAAAAAAACATGTTGTTTATTTTTTTATATATTATGTTTTTTTTATAGAAACTTGAATAAATACATAGAATTTATCCCAATAGAGGACCTTTTCTAGTCTAGGTTCTGGAGAATTAGAAAACAACTTACATATATTGAATCATGGTTTAAAATATTAATAGCTAATGTAAATAACTGGATTCATCCGCATTAGCTCCTTAACCGTCCTTTGAAATTCTAAGGAATTTTGTGAAAAACTTTTTAAAAACATGGGATGAGAAAAAGAATCTCTGTAAGGTACATAAATAATGAAAAACTGTTAGTCTATTGGAAACACAAAAACCATTTAAAACCCATTTTTTTGAAAACTCATAAGCATGCATATATACATCAAGTAGTTTCCTTGGGACATATTTACCATATCACTCTTACAATCACCCTTACACATGGAATAACCATTCAGTAAACTTCCATATGTAGTGTACCCGATGCATTGGAGAGCTATAATGGGGCTCACCCGTTATATCATGAGCTATAATTGGATCAACCCAACATATCATGGGCTATAATGGGCCCAACCCAACATATCATGGGCTATAATGAGCTCAACCCAACATATCATTAGCTATAATGGGCTCAACCCGACATATCTTGATCTATAATGGGATCAACCCAATATATCATAAGCTATAATGGGATCAACCCAACATATCTTGAGTTATAATGGGCTCAACCAAACATAACTATGTCCAAGGAATATATCATGAATAAAAAACTTGATAACTCATTTGAACCCTTGAGGAAAACACATTAATGTTTTCAAAATTCAATTATTTGTAAAACAAATAAATTTTAAAATATAAAAACCGTGCACATAATAATGAAATAATATTCAGGAAAAACTACCATTTCAACATATAATGGAAAAATAATAGTATTAAAGCATCATGAAGTCAGTAGAACTACTCATGCCATATAGACAATCATTTTGAATTTCTTTAAAGAGAATTTTAAAAAGATATTAAAGGAAAGTCCCTTAAAAATATAATTGGAGTGAGAATTAATAGAATGGAATGGATATTTTTATACACTATAAATACAAATAACACAACAAAAAATCATCACACAAATAATCTCAATAGCATATAATTAATAAAGGGGAAGGTTAACCGAAAGAATGGAAATTGGGATAAGAATTCCCTTACGAAATTTTGGTATTGTAATGGATATACATGGGAGGGATTAATGAGATACAAATGGGGTATCCCATAATTAATATATCATAAGGTAAGTATGGAGGATGTGCTAAAAGAAACCCAATTATTATGAATTAAAAATAAAAGGACATAACATAGAAGAGATGCATGAATAAAACCGAGAAAGAGATGATCTGTTACCTTAGGTTAGAATTCCCTAAAATGTGTTTATACCTTCTGTATGAAGGTTAAAATAGTGTTATTAATATTTTACTGAAAAATATTCATATTTATAACACCTTTCATGATAATTTTATAAAATCATTCCACCCATTCATTAATAATATTTTGTTAATTCCACTGTTTTCGGGTGTGTTCTTCACATGGTTTCCATGATCGGTTCATGATGGATATTATTTTTGATTTGAAGTGAAACTCCAGCGTTGTAATGGAATTTTATTTAAATATTTCAATAACCATAAATTATACCATTTATAATTTTGAATTATTACATGATAATGATTCATAAGTTAAAACCCTATGATGTTTGTTTAGATCATTTTGGTGGTTCTTTGATAATAACGAACTAATTTTGTTTTGAAAATTAATAACATGTATACAAAATGATTCCAGAACCTTATATAATATATAATACATAAATTATAATCTGGTTCAAATATAAAATGGGTTCATGAATATCCTTGAATAAAGTAAGGGAAATTGAAATCACATCATCCACAATGTTGGTAAATCGACACAATCCGGGCTGTTTTTTAATTTCAAGAATTAGAGGGAGAGGAGAATAAGTATAATGATGAATCTCACATAAACATGATGAAATAAAGAATATTTAAGATAATGTATCATTCATGCCTCTTGGATATGGGGAGGTGAGTAAAGAAGAAGAATAGAAAAGAAAATAAAATGAAAAGAAAGAAAACAGAAGAGGTTGTCTACCTCTTGATCTCTTCTCTTTGAGATCCTTTTTAAAGTCCTTGGTTTTGGACTTTTGGTGATACACTAGGTCTTGACGTGGGGAAGGGGCTTGAGAGGTGTATTTAATAAAAATTAGGCAAGGATTAAGTATTGAGAGGTGTGGGAGGAAGAGGGAGGAAATGGGTGGTATTTATAGTGGTTGAGAGGTGGAGTTGTCCTTTATTTTAATCATTATTTTAATATTTTACCACCAAACAAGAACTTTTTATTATTACAAGACTAAAAATAGTAATAATTGATTGTGAGTTATATATAAGTGTTCTTACTTTAGAAAAACATCATCCATGACTCCATAAGTCATGTATTTAGCTTAATTTTTAAATTATCGTATTTCACAATTCATAAAAAAATCATGTATTTCAGAAAATTACCAAAACTTCCCCCCAACCATTTTTAGAAAATTTGAATCCAAAAATGAACTCCATTTTATCAGAATAATTTTCTAAACATTATTAATTTAATTGTTAAATAAAATCATAATTTACTCAAAAAATACAATTTTAAAATTAAAAATGATTTTCTAACACATTGAAAAATTACTTAATGTCTCTTAAAATTATCTTATAATCATAAGTAATAAAAATAATTATTTATTAATACATTTTATGAAAATAAATTTTCATTTAAATTATTAAATTAATCATAAATTTGTAATTAAATATATATGACTTACAAAAATACCAACACTTAATCAATAATTTATAAAATATTTATTTGCTTATATTATGAAATAATTATATCATATTGACACTTATAAGTTGGATAAATTTTATTTATATTTTAATTAGTGAATTTACTATTTATAAGGGTGCATTACTTTTCATAAGATTCAAGTTACTATTCATAAGGGTCAAGTAACTATTCATAAGGGTAAATTACTATTCTTAAGGGTCATATTACTGTTAATAAGGGTATGTTAATATTCATAAGGGTATGTTACTATTCCCCAAAAATTAAGTTTGTTCTATCAGACTCCAAAAAACATACTGATCGCAACTGTGTATGTCTGATTTTTGAAATTCAAAACATAGAAGTAGAAAAATTATGTTTAATGGTTAGTTTATAAAGGTCACTTAGAATTTAGTAGTTTATTTAAGCACATAGTGTTTCCTTTTAAAATCTTGGGATGTTACATGAGTTGTGGAATCCCCTTCCACAACTGCTTTTAGTGGTCATAGATGCCTATTTCTCTAGTAGTGAAAGTGGAAATTCAGGTTGATCGATTCCCAAAACGAGGGGGTCATGAAGACAAATCAACTACCCATACAATTCCTAGACAACACTTGAAAAATTTTGTTACTATAATTTTGGATTAATAGTTTATCATATAAAATGATTTGAGTTTATTGTGGTACATGTTATGTCACTATATTTTTAGTAAACAATGCTTTTAGTTTATCATATGATGTGATATATGGTATCATAACAAGAGACTTAAATAAAACCACTTATCAAATATAGTCATAAATAAAAATACTAGTAGTTATTGACATGTAAAAAATTGTATATGGTAATCAGAGTAATACCCTAAAATTATAGTGAAAAATAGGAATTTTTTTATTATAGTAAATATACTAAAAAAAGATATAAATTTTAGCAAGACTATTTATAATAGACAAAAATAAATAATTAAATTTCAATGTAGAAGCATAATTGCTCATATTCTCAAATAATTATCAATCCTAAAACAAGAATAGTATATAAGAAGAATAATACAAGCCAAAAAATCAACAAATTGAAATAATAAAAAACAAGAATTATTATTTTGGGTATTATTATAAATGAATTCATAGAAACTAAATATGGGTATTACATGATCATTTTTCATTATGTCTGTTAGCAATGTAGCTATTTTAAAGAGACCAACAGAATTTGTGTATCTTAAGGGTAATGTTGAGATATAATTAATGAAGAAGAGAGAAACTAAGTATAAAGCTAGTTAGAATATAACTTATAAATCTTATTTATGAGATCTTGGTAAAGAGGTAACATTACTGGGGTTCTGCCTTGACTAATCCCAAGAAGAACTTTAATAATTGATTATTGAGTGTAATTATCTGTAGGATAATATCAAGTTAATTGAAATCAATTACAAATAAATATTAGTCAAACCACTCTATGAAAGTATAAAAAATTCACAGCTTACCCTTATATATTATTCTAGTGTGATAAGGGGTTATATATTTAGGATCTAAGATGTATTTAAGTGTAAATTATTTTAGAAATTAAATAATGTTTACCACAATAACACATTTTTATCAAATTTATCATCTATATATAAAAGTACAAATATGTATGAATGAAGGGTGAATTTGATAAAATAGATTTTATATTTGGAATTAGGATTTCAAAATTAGACAAGGGGTGAGATTTGGGGGTTTTTGGTTAAAAATAGCAAAATACAACAAAAAATTGTGAAATATAGAAAAACACATTAAATATGGAATCATATATATATATATATATATGTAATCATGACTCAAATCAACCAATGTAGTAACCTTTTCCTAATTTTAGTACTTACCATTATAGTGAACCATTATGGGAGGAAATAGAGAACTATTAGGAATAGTTGGACACGTAAGATAATGGAAAAAAATATTAAATACTTTATTCCATGAATTTACACTCATCAAACCTATAAATACCCGTCACCTATTCTCATTTATCACAAAAATATAAAATTAATATCTTTATATATCTCTCGATTAGTCTCTCCTATAGCTCACTCTTTAATCCTAAAGAGTTTGGTTGGTTATAAGGTTTGACTCTAGGCTAAGAAGCATAAGAGAGGTAAGTGTCCTTTACCCTCTCTTTTTTTAATTTCTATTTAAATTTTTTATTTTAGAATCCTTATCAATTTAAAATTTCATATTCCAATTTTTTTTAATATAAATGTAAATTCATTCCTTATTATAACGTATACATGTGAACCCCCATTTTATTCACATTATACTAATTTCATAAGTCTTTGTAAACCTAAAATTCTCTCAGGAGGCATAAAACTATATAATGCCCTATGATAAAAATTCATTATGAATGATATATGTTATTTTTATTAGGGATGTATAATTTTTAATAGGTATTCTTTTATAGGTAAATATGATGGTAATATTTCTAGAGGATCCCCTATTAGCTACTGTTTCCGACGCTTTTGCCGGGGCGCGCGCATCCGTCTGTGGAGGACGCGGTGCTGTTGCCCCGCATTCCCGCTTTCCAAAGGCGGGCGGCATTCGCTCCTTATTTAGGGACGTCTGCTCCTTGATCGAAACAGGATGATGGGATGTCGGTTCTTCCTTTGGGGGATTCCTCCTCAAACTCGTCACCTAGTCCGGGTCTCCCTCATAGATTTAATACGTTGTTCGTGAATCTCATTCCCGGTGCCATATCGTCATGGACGCCGGTTAATTACACTAGTTCCGTCAAGACATTCCATGGGGTCTTGACATGGTAGCGACCTTCGGTCGGAGTAGACGGAAACATCAGGCATGTCAGGGCATCTCTGGGTGCATGGACATTGGGGAACCTGTATTCTTCCTCATGAGAGGGAATCTCAAGGGTGCATAACCCGAGGCATCCCGCATCGAGTGCGAGGAATCATATGCCATACGCATGTACCTGAGGTTTTCCCCAGCTTCCCATGTTTAACATAGGGTATGCAGCATGTTTAACGTCTTGCGAAGACGGTTACGCCAAAGGCGTGTCATCCAAGGTTTTCCTCAGGCATCTCATGTTTATCACGAGGTATGCCGTGAGTTTAACGTCTTACGGAGACGGAATGAGGCTGATCAGAACGTCCCATAGAGACGGATCAGATGGAGGTGTACTCCGTAGAGGGGAGATGTCACACCGTAATGGCTGATCTGAACACCACTGAGGGCAGATCAGGGGAAGTGCGCCCCGGGATGGGGGACACCATGGATTACCATTGGTTGGGATTGATCCTCTTGGAGGTTTCCCTACATATCCTGTGTAGAGGACAAGGATCAAAACCCACGTAGTTCGAAAGGGTAATGAATCAGGGTGTACACAGAGGACAATGCCCTGGGGATATGATGGGGTTTACACGTGGAAGGCGGGCCATGTGCTGCTAGGAGCAGTGCAGAGGTGGATGGCATGATCCCACCAGGATGTGGCGGCCCGGGTGAGAATCAGGATGGGTGATGGATGGATGAATGAAGTTGAGGGGGAATGAGATGGGACCACCACAGGAGCGACCGTGAAGTTGGGATTGATCCTTGAAGAGGTTTCCTACGTATCCCCGTGGTAGGGAATCAAAGTCCTCGTAGTTCGGGATGGTGCCGGTAAACCGACGTGAAGGTGGACCTTGGCCCGATGAATGTCGTCAGCGAACCAACGTGAAGGTGGACCTTGGTCCGATGGGCATCATCAGCGTACCGACGTGGAGGTGGACCTTGGTCCTATGGGCATCGTCAGCGTACCGACGTGGAGGTGGACCTTGGTCCGATGGGCATCGTCAGCGTACCGACGTGAAGGTGGACCTTGGTCCGATGGGCATCGTCAGCGAACCGACGTGAAGGTGGACCTTGGTCTGATGAGTGGCGGGCTTTAGCCTCTAGAAGGCTTCCTACGTACCATGTCTTGGCATGGATCAAAGACCTCATAGTTCAAAGGATTGATGGAATACAGTTTAACGTCATGAGAGATGGTAGTGAACCCTGACGTGAATAAACGACGGGCGGTGGGTGTCAGCGAATCGACGTAAATGAGGGACTGGCACACCGACTAGGAGATGGTTTGGGCCAATGATTGTTGGGCTTGAACCTCAGGGAGGCTTCCTACGTCCCATGCCTTGACACGGATCAAATTCCTCGTAGTTTGGATTGGGGAATACAGTTTAACGTCATGCGGTACGGGGGTGAACCGACATGAATGAGGTCGGAACGACCGGATGGTGGGTTTGAACCTCATAGAGGCTTCCTACGTACCATGCCTTGACATGGATCAAAGACCTCGTAGTTCGGGTGGGTTTCGTCGGTGAACCGACGTGAAAGTAGACCCGTGGGTCCACTAGTGGTGGGCTTGAACCTTAGGAAGGTTTCCTACGTACCATTCCTTGACATGGATCAAAGACCTCGTAGTTCAGGTTAGTCACAACGGCTTGCCGTTGGACTGGAATTGCAATTTAACGTCATGCTGGACGTAGGTAGAACCCGATGTGAATTGGATGATGGGTGGGCTTGAACCTCTGGAAGGCTTCCTACGTACCATGCCTTGACATGGATCAAAGACCTCGTAGATCAAATGGGATGGGTCGCAATGGCTTGTCGTTGGACCAGAATGGAGTTTAACGTCATGCTGGACGAGAATGAGACCCGACGTGAATGAGCGACGGGTGGGCTTAATCCTCATAAAGGCTTCCTACGTACCATGCCTTGACATGGATCAAAGTCCTCGTAGTTCGCTACGGGTGGGGGGTTAGGGTCGGTGCTCACTCTAAGCCCACGTGAGTCATGCTCAGTGTGAGAAACAAGAGGTTGCAAGGACCTGACAATCACGTCGCGAAGGATGCGTCCGTGAGAATCGAAGAGGGGCTTACGCGTTAGGCGGCCCATGGTGCTGGGACTTACTCCAGGATGGAGGCCCATGGAAAAGGATGATGATAGTTTCGGGCTTGAGCCTTGAAGAGGTTTCCTACATACCATGCCTTGACATGGATCAAAGACCACGTAGTTCTTTTTATGAAGGCTTACCGCCGATTGGTTGGTTTCAATGGCTTACCACTGTATTGGGTGTGAACGGCTTACTGTTAAATGGGGTCGCAATGGCTTACCGCTGGATTGGGTCACAACGGCCTACCGCTGGATTGGGTGTGAACGGCCTACCGTTAAATGGAGTGACAATAGTGGATGGGGCTTACGCTAGGAAGTTGCCCGGGTGCCGCTATGGAGCGACAATGGTGAATGGGGCTTACGCAAGGATGCTGCCCGGGTGCTGCTAAGAAGCGGCACTGGTGGATGGGGCTTATGCAAGGAGCTTCCCGTAATGTCTTCCTCATGTCTGGCCATGAGGGCATCCCAACTCACTGATGAATTGAGGCCTTCACCTATGCACTGGTGCACAAGAGGGATAATGCCAAGGGGCGTTGGAATCATGCCACTGTAGTCATGGCATTGAGCATCTTACGCTTGGAGCATAAGGAATCTCCTGTTTGAAACAAGAGACATCCTACGTTAGGAACATAGGGAGAATACTACAGTTTAGAGTCATGTAGGTAGGACTGTTTGCATCTCATGCTTGATGTATGGGGCATCTCTCATATAGAGCGAGAGGCATCCTATCATTTGTTAGATAGGGATTACTACAGTTTAGAGTCATGTAGAAAGGACTATTGACATCTCATGCTAAGAGAATAAGGCATATCTCATATAGGTCAAGAGGCATCCTATCATTTTTTAGATAGGGAGTGCTACAGTTTATAGTCATGTAGATAGGACTATTAGCATCTCATGCTTGGAGCATAAGGCATCTCTCGTATAGAACAAGAGGCATCCTATGTTCGGCACATAAGGATTACTACAGTTTAGAGTCATGTAGGTAGGACTATTAGGCAGAAGGTTCCTAGAAATGGTTGGTTCTGGGACTTACGCAAGGGCAGCCCTTTCTGGTTCAACCTGGCATAGGAGCCAAGTGATTGGGTTTGGAGGAGTTGCCTGAGGAATGGTTCAACTCAAGGTACTCGGGGAATTGATGATGAGAACCTCAACTCACGACATAGAACGAAACCCAGAGGAATATGTCAACTCAAGGTGTTTCATGGTGTGTGGAGGAGTATCTCTAATCATGGTATTCCATAGGTTGAAGGTGGGAGCGCATAAGGGCGCAATGGAAAATCGCGGCATCCCGGCCCGAAAAGTTGGCGGTGCGACTATCCATTTTTAATGGGGGTCTGTGATGGTAGCGAAGGGATCAGCCCGGAGGGCCGGGACCGCAGCCCGGCATTGATCCCGAGCGGGGGTGTGGGGGCGCAGCCCCCGCGGTATGGACCGGTGGGCGCGAAGGTAGGATCCTCGCGAAGGATAGGTCTTCGCGAAGTAGCTTCGCGAAGCATGGCCTCGCGGAACAATGATCTCTCGCGGAGAAAAGGGGTCTCGCGGAGCAAATGGGTCTCGCGGAGCAAAGGGGTCTTGCGGAGCTTGGTCTCGCGGAGCAAAGGGGTCTCGCGGAGCTTGGTCTCGTGGAGCAAAGGGGTCTCACGGAGCTTGGTCTCGCGGAGCAGCATCGCGGAGCATCGGCTCATGGAGCAAAGGGCTCTCGTGGAGCTTGGTCTCGCGGAGCAGCATCGCGGAGCATCGGCTCGCGAAGCAAAGGGCTCTCGTGGAGCTTGGTCTCACGGAGAAGCATCGCGGAGCAGCAATGCGAAGGAAGCTGCTCGCGGAGCATGGCTTCACGGAGCCGCAATGCGGAGCTCCGCTCGGCCGCCCAAGGGGCAAAGTGGCCGTGGCCGTCCCCGGAGAAGGGGGGGGGGGGTGAGCTGGGTATTTATAGGAAAGGGGCGTCACGAAGCAGAACTCCCACGCCGCCTCAGGAGCTTCGCGGCGCGCTCGCGAACGTCAAATTCGTTAGCGGAGAGGTACTGCCTCCGAAGCTTCGCGGCGGGCTTGCGAACGTCAAATTCGTTCGCGGAGAGTTACCACCTCCGGAGCTTCGCGGGACCGCGATGCTCGGGTGCTTCGCATCGGTGCTTCGCATCTGTGCTCGCATCAGTGCTTCACGAGGGGTATTCACGGCGCATCACGAACGTCAAACAGGTTCGCGGAGCCTCTCGCCTCATTACTTCACGGCGGCGCTCCGCGATCACGGAGGGGGCTTCGCGAATGGGCTTCACGAACCAGATTTCTAGCCCAACTTCAAATGTCCATAACTCCTGTTCTGTAGCTCCGTTCGGGCCCTGCGACCTACCAAATAAAAGCTTGCGAAATGGACTACGATCTTGGATCATGTATGGAAGCATTTGGAAAATTTTGGGGACGCGTTTTCCGGGGTCTACAACTACCAAGTGTATTGAACTCTATTTTAGAACAAGTTTACCTTTTCCATCAATGTATGAAGACATGAAAGTCTTTTCACAAGAAAAATTTATATCAATAATGTGTATATAATATGTGTGATTAAATTATCTTTTTTTAGTGGGGATTTATATATAGTTTTTTTGTTCTCCTACAATTGAAAATACTTGTATTTGATTGACTAAAAACACTAATAATATTATTCTTTGTAAATACCTTATTACTATAATTACATATTCTTCACCTAATAATGATAATTATTTAAATATTATGAATACCTAAATATATTTAACAATTTTCAAGAAAATTCACCTAGAAATACTTATTTGTTCATTGACTAGGGAAAACTATTCACATTCCCACATTACCCTTTATTTTATCTGGGAAAATCTTGTAAGACAAGTTTAAGTGAGAAATTATGTTGGTGGAACTTCATAACCTCATATAAATACTGAATAATATGTTGTTTGTGTCAACCAATTGTTCTGTCAAAATTTTATTATAAGAAATTTACTTAGGATATCATTCTTCTAAAAATGAAATGTACAGTACCAACTTAAGAGAACATTATTCTTAATAACGTATTATCAAACTTTAGACAAAAAATATGATAAACAAATATCATAAGTATAGATCGTTAGATTAAGTTCATGAAAAACATAATAATTATTTCCATAATTCAATACATAGTAAAATTTCTAAGTATATATAAATTATATGGGTAAAATTTCAAATCATAAGGGAAAAATACTAAAATGGTAAAAACACTATAATAAACTATAACATTAATTTGAAAATTGTGAGGGTCATTTGAATAAACCATAAGGGTATATTGAAAATGTATAAGTGTAAGGTAATTATATGATTTTCAATCTTTTACAAATAATAATAATCCATTTCTTAAGATTCATGATTTCATATTACTTGTCTTAACTTTTTAATACCTTACTCTTTACTTCGTAATATTTTTATATTTTCCAAGACTTGTTACTCAAGAAAATTTCTAATATGCTTCATTTTTTAATATTTTTCATTAAAAATTATCAATATAGAAAATTGAGAAAAAAATAATACAAATAATAAAAACTCAAATAAATTATTTATAATAATAATAAAGTAAAATTAAAATTTAAATAGTGATTATAGAATAATTTATTCTTTCTAACTATAAAAAATAAAAAGGTAGATAAATAATAAAATGAAGTGTTGGTAAATAGTAATTTTAAAGATAAAACATTTTACATGTAGTGAAATCTTCAAAACAATTCAAGGAATGATATTATAAAATCATAAACAATTAAATATGAAGATACACCAAAAATTAGGAAAATAAAGATAAATATCTTTTCAACATTCTTCCTCTTTTTAAAAATAATTAAACATGAACTTATATTACACATTTTTTAAAGATAAAAACGATATAAAATAATGATTAGTTAAATTATAAAATAAAATAAGATACTAAAAAATGGTTAACACATGATTTCAATAGAACTAACATGATTTAATAAAAATATTAAATTACACTCCCCCCAAATCCATTATTTTTTCCTTTGAAAGATAATATAGTGAAATATTTAAATAGATAATCATCTCATGTACAAGATATTATCAAAATCCATGAAATAGATCAATAAAATGATATATATAAATAAATATAACCATATTAGAAAATACTTCTTATAACAGAGAAATTTCTTCATGATTTCATTATGAAAAACCCATATTTAATATTTTAAAATTTAGAAACACCCAAAGGATTAAAAAAATATCATATATTTGGTCTTTATTATGAATAAAATATATACTTATATCTCCATTCTACATATTATATCTAATAAAATTATATCTCAATTCAGTATTATTAGTTCTAGAATATCGTAGAGGGTTATTTGAAAAAGATACAGCTAATGAATTATCTTACCAAATCCTAATTCTCTCATAATGAATATAAAAGTTTGGTAAAATATGTCTAATCCATAAAATATAAGTACAAAAAATTACTAATACCACATAATCATATTCTACCATTGATAAAGAATTCGATACTTGCATCTTCAAACTACATGATGCCAAAATTTTACCGAGATAATTTCACATACCGCTAGAGCTTTTTCTATCTATCTCTTATCCAATAATAGCAGGATCAGAATAATTTAATAATTCATAAAAATATATAAATAATAATACAAGGTTTATAGAACCTTTAACATATCTAATAATTCTCATTACAGTAGTCAAATTAATTTATTTTGGGTTAGATTTAAATCTATCACACATGCATACACTGAACATAAATTTTGGTCTACATATAATTAAATAAAGAAGAATTCCAATCATACCTTAGTAAAAATTCTTTATCACATAATTTTTCAGTAGAGTCTTCATCGATTTTAAAATCTATACCCATAAGTGTATTTATACATTTTCCTGAATTAAGTTCAAATATATTCACTAACTCTTTTTCATGCTTCCATTGATTCATAAATATTCCATCATGTCTTTTAAAAATTTAATATCCAAGAAATAACTAGAGTTATCCCATGAGACTAATATAAAATTAATTAGTCATCAATTCTGAATATTCATTATAATGTATTAACTAGATAAACCAAATATATTAACATATACATTAATTTAAGGATTAAAAATATATTGAGACTTATTTTTAATAAACGAAATAAGATCAAATTTAACTTTAAAAAACCTTTCTTCAAAATAAATTGTGATAACCTATCATCGCAAGCTTGTGGTACCCATTACAATCCTTAAGGATCATTATAAAGTTTAAACACATGATCTAGATTCTTTTCTTGTTCAAATCATTATGATTTTCTAAGATAGATATTCACTGAAAAAGGTCCATTTATAAATTCCCATTTCACATTCATTTGATAAAGCATGAAACCTTGATGTTCTGTATATTAATGAAAAATATGGAGATATTTTATCCTATAAATCAGTGAAAATATATATCCATAGTCAATATGTAATGCCCCGACCCTAGTTACCCAGAGTTAGTGCACTATTACATAACATTGGCATGATCACAAGAGATCAAGTATCGAAAGACCGATTAGTTTAGTAGCCTTGGAAGTACTAGATATATACATAAGTTTTTCATTACATTATGAAATGTAAAAACAAAAACATTGTGTCCCCTTTGAACACACTCATATCCCTTATCCTATTCCTACATGTTAAATTTAATATACTTCTTCACATCTTGGGAAAAATAAAACATAGAAAGGGGTGAGCTCAAATGTTCAGTAAGGATAACAATATAGTAGAAACTATCATAAATAAGCATAAACATTTAAGGAAATGTATAAGACTAAAACACAATAATTTTAAACTTAAAATTCAGCATAATTTGGCAAAGATAAATAAAATAATGAAATTTACTTATTCACATGGATATTCTACTAGTCTAATAATCACATGTAATATCATTAGCCAATTTTATAATGATGGAATTCATAATGACAGACACCATAACCACATAGTCAAGGCCTAGTTCCAAGACTACAAATAAGATTTTCTCAAGGATTTGTGACAAGACACTAGTTTGTCTCATGAGACCTACCGATGCATAGAGGATCTATAGTGATCTCCACCAGTCACTTACTAAGTCTAATGCATTCCTCATATGAAAAGGTTGAAACATAACATAAAAATTGGTATTAAAACTAGCATATGAAATGTTAATACTTTAACCATAAATCATGAAAGGTATAAAAATAACACATCCACATTCAAATATATCAAAAAACCTTCAATACAATATGGAATATTGTATCATAATAAATCAACCTCAAACAAGTGTAAAATTCATCAAAGGATGTTGACATAAATGAAATCAAAACTATTTGAGAGAAAGAACACTTTCAATTTTGAAATCATTTAAATGTCACATAATTATAAAATAAAACATTTATTTTTAAAATAATCTTATAACAATGTAAGGGAAGCTTTGAAGGTCTTATACTGATGGAAAATAGCCTCACCCACTGTATAAGTTAAAATCATTATTACCATGATTTGTCAAAAAGTTCATAAAGTACCTTGTTTGGAAAACAACAAAAAGATTCATTTTCAACAGATTTTATAAATACTAAAACAAGGGTATAAATGAATTTAATCCATATTCTAGGAAATAGTAAAAATATTTTGAAATACATTTTTAAGAAACACGGATGAGGATGATAAATAATTCCCTGTAGATGCTTACGTATAAACAACTACATATAATAAAGATATTGTAAAATTAACCTTTACCTTGTACCTTTCCTTGGTTGAGGGTATGTTAACCTCCTATATAATAGTTAAATCATTTTTCTTAAATTATACAAGAACCAAATATATAAATATGATATCATATATTATCTTCTAATATTTCTTTGTCAATAATATTTTAGCAGTATCATTGTTTCGGGTGTTAACGTATTCATTTTCCTTTATATACTTTTCTAGGTAAGTAATGTTTGAGTTAAAATCAGTGGGGGAGCAAAAGCAGGGTGAATTTATTTTATTCATGATTATTATGTTACTATATTGGATGTGTGATTTGGTGAGTGATCCATGGTGATTTTGGGATGGTTAGTTGACTTATATAGATACTTTATGGTAATTTTATTTGTTCATTGGAACATTAGTATGTTGTTTTCAAATGTACATGTGAGACCTTGGGTATGCTCCTATTCATTATAGTTTTATGCTCACCCTATGTATATATATACTATTTTTTAAACTTCAAGGAGGAATTTGAGGATCGAGATGGAAATTACTAACTTGGGTTTTGGAGTTTTTGTTGAGTTGTTATAGGAATTGGATTTTTTATTCACTTGAGGATTTTATTCTTATCTATTGAAATTTTTCATTCATTATGGGATGGTTTTTAGGAATGATGTGATGTGATGGCCCAGGTGTCTCCAACAAAGGTGTGGTGTGATGGCTCAGGTTTATTTGGGTGATATGAAATGTGATGAAGAAATGATGTGATGTGATATGTGGTAGTGGTCATGCATTGTAGGGGGGATAAGGTTGATGTATATCACATTAATGATACACTACAACCTTGGTTTTGGATGAGATGTGATTCATTGTCCTAGGTTTCTTCGAGTGATATTTGATCTATTGTTGTTGGGATGTGATATGTATTGAAGTGATGGTAACCCAGGAAATTCAACATTAGAGTGTTAGAGTAGAAAATCAGTGGTAAAGTTGCAGTGTGGATCCTTTTTTATTCAATATTGTTATGTTACTATATTGGATGTGTGATTTTTTGAGTGAGTCATGGTGAGGCTGGAGTGGTTAGTTGACCTGTTTAGGTTCATGTAGGTTCTACTATTTTTTCACCGGAAAATTATTATGATTTTTTACATGTGAAATTGAGACCTTTGGTATGTTCATACTGAGTATACTTGTATTCTCACCATACACATATAAACTATTTTTCAGGTTTCCATAATGACTACGGGGACTGAGTTAGATATTTCTAGCTTGGAATTTGTAGTTGTTGTTGAGTTTCCACTATAGGACATGCCTTTTGGTATTTAATTGAGAATTTTATTAGTATCTATTGATATTTTTCATGCATTGTGGGATGATTTGGGGGTTGTTTTATGTTACCTATTGGAGTTTTTTTGTGGGGTTTTATCCAATATCCTGGACCTTAATTATTATAAATAGTAATGCCTCCCATGTGTGATATTTTTACACCTGAATTACCTGTCACTAAACTGGGGCCAATTAGATGTCGGACTCAGGGGTCATTATCTCTCTTACTTCAGTATCATCCCTGGAGGGGTTTCTTTGAGGAAGGGGTCATGATAGAAGGTACCTCCTTATTCACTTAATCTTTCATATATATTGTGCTAAAATATAGTGAATTGATGGATATGTTTGAGGTTGTCATATTTGGACAACAAAGAGGATCATTCGTATATTTACTAATACTCCATGATGAATAGGAAAGAGTGAATCCCTTTAGGGGGAATTTTGAGAATGATATTTCATATTGATATTCATTAAAATCATGATAGCTATATAAAATCTAGAAATGAGGATCATTCTTTTATCGAAAAACATGTTTTGAGCAGACCCTACGTTGAGATTCTGAGAATGTTATCACATCATTGGTTGTTATGGATAACATAGATTACTTTATTAAATATCTATTGTTTTCTAAAATGGGTTAGACAATGAATACAAAGATTATATTAACAAAATTATCTTTCATAAGGAACCATGTGATTTCATCCCTCTCTTTAAAATATCAAAATAAGGGAGAATAAATTTTAGGTTATAAGTTTCACCAAATTTTTACTTTTCATTTATTGTTAGTAAGTGTGAAAATAATTTATATTTGAGGCATAAATATTGATATATCTTTGACAAGTTTATTGCTATGAAATAAAAATGGGGGTATTATTGAGCTCACCTTGTGAGTTTAGTTTTTTTAGTTAGGGGATATTTTCATTGATGTCTATATGATTAAGAATATCTTGGAGTGAAGATAAATATTTGATGTTGAATTAATTTAGAGGTTACTTGATAAATAAATTGTGCTTTATTTTATAAGTAATTCAAAGGATGTTTGACATTTTTTGTAGTGTTAACATATCATAGAAGGAGAGACTGTGATACAAGAAGGAATATACAACCTAAGACCACACTGCAAGACATGTATAATGTATTTGAAATGAATGAGAACGTGGGCCTACTAAATAACATCAAGTTCATGCTGTAGAGATGCTCTATTTAGTAGTGGGATGAAAAATGGTCTACATGACCTCATAAAATAAACTGAGAGGCCACTCTAAAGGGGATACTTGATAATAGGTATGCCCACCATAATGAAGCTATTGTGTCACAAGCATAATATAAATGAGGCGTTACACACCATAGGATCATGCTATGTTTTAATTGATGAATCATTTGAACTTTTGGTGGCCCTAGAAATTTATGTACCTCTATGTTTTAGGAGATGTACTATGCCAGAGTTTGAAGAAATGTGGAGGAATACATTGCCGTGAACAGACCACGCCACAATGTCCAGTAAAATAGATTTTGGTATCATTAGATAATTTGATACCTCCATGACACAACCTATAGAACATGTCACAAGGTTGAGTGATAGTTAAGAAGAAACCATTGAAAACCAAATTTTTATGCTATAGTGATATTCATAAATTTGCAGCTATCTCCTAATAGTGAAACATTGATCCGAGATATACCACAATCCATCTACCTTGATAAATTCTTATATATCTTTTCAATTGATGATTTATCCATTATAAGATGTTCCCTTTTATCTTAAGAGGCTACGAGATTAGTTGTTTCTGAGCACCCTCTAGATGCCTCCACATACATTTCAACCTATAGGATCCCATTTAGGATGACTTCTCTTACATACTATTTCTGAGGATCTATTGTAGAATGCCTCTACTATATTTTTTTTTCCTATGGATACCGAAAGGGATTTATTTTCTTATAATCTGACTTAGAGGATCCTAATAGGGATTCATTCACTTATGTGTTGACTTCACAGATCCCAAGCATGATGCCTTTTTGGTGTTTTGACCCGAGGAACCCAGTGGGTGCCAAAATGTTTGACCAACTCTTAGCTAGTAGATTGGGGTTTGGGTAGATATGGTTGTAGGTGTCACCTTAGAACTATTACTAAACATGTAAAACTATAAAGATATGGTATTAGTGGTGGATTTAGGCATTCAACCACCCTCACTCTTTTATTTATGCATTCACCGGGTTACTTTTGAAGCAACTATGATCACTATAGGTACTTATTGGTTTATAGAATATTTTCCGGATGTGATGTGAATTTTGGATAGGGATACCCAAAGTTACTTTCTTGGATTTATATTATGAGCCTTTTTGTTTTATTTTTATATGGTTAGGATGCCCATAAATACTTCAGGGGATCTAACTTTTGATCATTACATGATTGGATATTGGACATGGAGTTCCACATCTTCATTTGAATATATTTTCACATGTAATTCCTTATTACTGGACATGGAGTTCCATAGTTAAGAATGGATATTAGATATGGATTTCCAGATATTCATTTGAATGTAATTGGACATGGAATTCCTCATTAGTGGACATGGTGCTCCACAGTTATGATTGGATGTTGGACATGATTCTCTACACCCTTCTTAATACATACTCATGTATGATTATGATCTCTTTGAGTGACACCTTGGAAGATCCCTAGGTCCAGGTGGATGCACCATTACTATACTCATTGGACATATTGGGGAGTTTTATTTTGATCCATTTATTGAATGGATACCAATAATGTACATCAATCTGGATACATATTGGTATCTATTCAATAAATAGATAAGGAACTTAGATTCATACATTATAATGGGTTTACATTCCTTGAGTGGAGTGACTTATAGATTAACACCACATTTAAATGTTGTCTGGACATTAGCAACATCTTTCTTTATAGTGATTGGAGGTGAGTACGAGTGATCTAAGGTCTAGGACATGTATCCCCCTTTGGTGACATACCTTTCTCAAAGATTTTTTCAGTGTTGAACTAAGTAGGTATTATGGATTAGGGTTAAATACCCAAGGATTGTCATAATTATACACAACATAAGTGGATTGACATCCATCTCAATGCCTTATTCACAACATGTCCAGACGATCAGGGTTACGAAACTAAGGATCATCTGGGGAATTTTCCTAAACTTGTTATTTGTATCCTTACTTATATATATATATATATGGGGATATATATGATGGAATCCAATCTAGATGATCAGGATTATAAACCCAAGGATCTACTATGAAATTACATATATTTGATATTTCTTTCCTTATTTATTATTCCAGTTGTGTCTCAACTAGGCTGAGAATATTGAATGATTATATACTTATGAAAGAAGTTTATAGGTTCACCATTTGGGGATGACCAACTAAGATTTATTTTTCATCCCCTTTATGTGTACCTTAGTGTGCATATAGAACTTATGTATGTTTTTCAAGTTGAGTATAGATACATGATGGATAGAGCTCAGGCCTAGGGTTTCATGATTGAGTAGAGTCACTCATGTGAATTATTATAATCTGACTTGAGAAACATGGAAGTATCTTGGATACTGGGTATGTGGTTTAGATCAGAGTTATTGGTTGATCCTTGTTATCTTATTTTAGTTTGTTTTATGTACTCATGTATATATTTTTGGTCCAGTGGGTGACCAGTTTTGTATATAAGAAATTACTATTTGGGATTTGATAATATTTCATTTTATTTTATTATTGTTTATATTTACTACTTCTATACTCTATTTATTTATTTATTTGGACGTTATCTAGTCATTTATAATGTTTCTTACTCTGATACGAGGGAATAGTCTCTCCAAAAATACAACTTAGGCCCTCACTGCTAGTCAAAAGCCTCTAGCATACGAAGAGGCACACTTGAGGCCTTATGAAAAACTTTATTAGGGTAATAGATTAGTGGAATCTAGGATAGAACATTATAGTGGTAAAGGGATAATGATTTAATAATCACATTCATTTCATAATTATTATATTTATACTCTGAATAAACTTTTTAAAATCAACCATTCCTGGTGGCAATGAAAAGTGAATCAAGTTGTTTCATGGAGAGGGTAGCCTGTACGTACACCTAGAAAACATTTTCATTTTTCTCAGAGATGTAATGGAAATAAAATAGGTAAAGGTCTAACTTTATTGAATCATATTTATGTTATAAGTATCATATTCATTCATTTTATCCATACTTATGAAGAACCATGTAAGGTATATTATGATTCCAAGGACCAGTTTTGGTACCACTAAGAGGGGGGGGGGGGTGAATTAGTGGTAAATTTTTATTACAAATTATCCATTCAAATATAACATCTAGAACCTATTAAAGTTAATTATTCACTCAAAATATTCTCATTACCTCACCATTTTTAGAAATAGGAAGAATATTAAACACATATAAATTTAAAAATTTTGTCTGAAAAGCCAAATCCTTTCCATGTTGGTCATTCCCCCTGGTACAGATTCTCTACTATCTCCAAAAAATGCTTTACAACATATAATACACTATTGTAATCCACTTCTATAATCTACTGGAATATACAGATCTAAAAAATGATGATCTAAAAAATACAAATAATCTTCTTATCCTTAGTTTCTCTTACTCCACTTGAGAATATAATAATACTCTATGAGAATATGGATCAACATAACCCTATATGTGTATGTAAACTTCAAGATCTTAAATAATTTATGATGATACTCTGTATGTTAGTCTTGAAACATTAACTAGATTTTTAATGATTTGGATCCACAATCTTTTAAATACATAGACAATATATCTTCTTTTTGATGAATGTTCTCTTAATATCAAACTCTATTCTCTATTATTAAATGTTCTAATTTTTCGAATTGTTTTCTTTTCATATTTATCACTTCTCACTAAAATATCACATTTCCAAAATCAATACACTATATTTCAAGTACTTCTTATGAATTTGAATTCAAATTTCAAATTCAAATCATTAAATCCCTTAAATCACTTATTCAATAGACCTTGGATCATATCTTAATTTATCTTCACCATATAATTTGAATGGTATTTATTTTGATTTGGAAAAACACCAAACATGTTTTGTGAAGTTACATCAAAAAATTTCCTCAAATTCAAATATAAACTAAAAAATACATGGTTGATAAATATTATGAAGTGTGAGGAGAGGAACTGCAAATTTATGAATATCACTATAGCATAAAAATTTGGTTTTCAATGGTTTATTCTTAACTATCAATGAAACTTGTGACATGGTCTATATGTTGTGTCATGGAGGTATCAGATTCTCTAATGACACCAAAATCCATTTTATTCGACATTGTGGCGTGGTCTGTTCACTACAATGTATTCCTCCACATTTCTTCAAACTCTAGCATAGTATATCTCCTAAAACATAAAGGTAATTAAATTTCTAGGGAAACCAAAAATTCAAATGAGTCCTCCATTAAAACATAGCATGATCCTATGGTGTGTAACGCCTCATTTATATTATGCTTGTGACACACCAGTTTCATTATGGTGTGTATACCTATTATCAAGTATCCACTATAGAGTGCTCTCTTAGTTTATTTTATGAGGTCTTGTAGACCATTTTTCATCCCAATACTAAGTCAAGAATCTCTACAGCATGAACATGATGTTATGTAGTAGTCCCACTTTCTCCTACATTTCAAATACGTTGTACATGTCTTGCAGTGTGGTCTCAGGTTGTATATTCCTTCTTGTATCACAGTCTCTCCTTCTATGATATGTTAACACTACAAAAAATGTAAAACATCCTTTGAATTAATTATAAAATAAAACTGAATTTCTTTATCAAGTAACCTCTGAATTCATTAAACATCCAATATTTATCTTCAATTCAAGATATTCTTAATCATATAAACATCAATGAAAATATCCCCTTACTAAAAAAACAAAACTCACAAGGTGAGCTCAATAATACCCCCATTTTTATTTATTAGAAATAAACTTCTCAAAGATATATCAATATGTATGCCACAAATATAAATTATTTTCACACTTATTAAAAATAAATGAAAAGTTAAAATTTGGGGAAACATATAACCTAAAATTTATTCTCTTCTATTTTGATATTTTAAAGAGAGGGATGAAATCACATGGTTCCTTAGGAAAGATAATTTTGTTAATCTACTCCTTGTATTAATGGTCTAACCCATTGTAGAAAACAATATATATTTAATAAAGTAATCTATGCTATCCATAACAACCAATGATGTGATAACATTCTCAGAATCTCAATGTAGGGTCTGCTCAAAAAATATTTTTCAATTAAAGAATGATCCTCATTTATAGATTCTATATAGCTATCAAGATTTTAATGAATATCAGTATGAAATAACATTCTCAAAATTCCCCCTAAAGGGATTCACTATTTCCTCTTCATCATGGAGTATTAGTAATTATAGGACTAATCCTATTTGCTGTCCAAATATGACAACCTCAAACATATCCATCAATTCACTATATTTTAGAATAATATATATGAAAGATTAAGTGAATAAGGAGGGACCTTCTATCATGACCCCTTCCTCAAAGAAACCCCTCCAGGGATGACACTGAAGTAAGAGAGATAATGACCCTTGAGTCCCACATCTAATAGGCCCCAGTTTGGTGACAGGTAATGCAGGTGTAAAAATATCACACATGGGAGGCATTACCATTTATAATAATTAAGGTCACAACAACTCAACAACAACTACAAAACCCAAGCTAGTAATATCCAACTCAGTCTGTCATGACCCGTCCTCGGGGCCCGTGCCGTGACTACCCCAAGCCCGCCTTCCATAGGCCCGGGGCTGGCGACTAGCACCAAGGCGTAAATCCCAACAAAAGGGAAGGCATTGCCTTTGAAAAGTATACAAGTACCACAGAGTAAGCAAGCGGAAAAATTAAACACTAAGTAAAAACTGTACAAGCTGTGCTGGAAGAAAAAGGGGCCGGAAATACAAGCCCAACTGTAAAGTACAACTGAAAGGAAAAACAGTAACTGAAAGGAAAAGCCTCGGCGTCGAGCCGTCCTCTGGAAGTCCTACCTGAAGGGTGGGTACAGATAACCCACACTGCTCCTCGAGTCCACCTGACCGCTCCGAGTACGTCCCGCCCAGTGGTCCACCTCCAGGTACCGTCCTGCTCCGCAAGCCTCCACCACGATCAGCGCTGTCCGTCGTCTGCAACCAACACAACGTAGTGCGGGCATAGCCCATGTAGGGGGGAGTATAAGCTACTTAGTAGGGACCCCGAGACCCCCGAAGGTCTCCCTAAATCGACAAATGATAAGCCACAAAGGAAAGATACAATCACGAAGTAACATCTGGCATGACTTAGGTATATGCCCATACATATACCAAAGTCATCAATTCCCGTTAAGCTCCAACGTCCGAGCCCAAGAACAACTCATTCCATAGAGGAAAGCAAACATATACCCACACAGGATAGCTCAACACAATCCACAAAGGAGAGTAAACAGTAAATCCACACAGGATAGCTCAACACAATCCACAAAGGAGAGTAAACAGTAAATCCACACAGGATAGCTCATCACAATCCACAAAGGAGAGTAAATAGTAAATCCGTACAGGATAGCTCATCACAATCCACAAAGGAGAGTAAACAGTAAATCCACACAGGATAGCTCATCATAATCCACAAAGGAGAGTAAACAGTAAATCCACACAGGATAGCTCAACACAATCCACAAAGGAGAGTAACACAAGATTCAGCTCACGCAGGTATACTTCTTCGAATGACGATAAAGATGATCAGATTTAGATACTGAATCACCTAAGCTGGGACCCACATAGGATACAAGATCATCACAGCTAGGACCCACATAGGATACAAGACCAACTGTCTTCGTTGATTCATCTATACTGGGACCCACATAGGATAAAAGACCAGTATTGAATCATCTAAGCTGGGACCCACATAGGATACAAGACCAGCACAGCTAGGACCCACATAGGATACAAGAACAGCTGTCTTCATTGATTCATCTATACTGGGACCCACATTGGATACGAGACCAGTATTGAATCATCTAAGCTGGGACCCACATAGGATACAAGACCAGCACAGCTAGGACCCACATAGGATACAAGACCAGCTGTCTTCATTGATTCATCTATACTGGGACCCACATAGGATACAAGACCAGTATTAAATCATCTAAGCTGGGACCCACATAGGATACAAGACCAGCACAGTTAGGACCCACATAGGATACAAGACTAGCTGTCTTCATTGATTCATCTATACTGGGACCCACATAGGATACGAGACCAGTATTGAATCATCTAAGCTGGGACCCACATAGGATACAAGACCAGCACAGCTAGGACCCACATAGGATAAAAGACCAACTGTCTTCATCGTCGCAGTCCACTGAGGATTTCTGCACAGTCGTCGTCGTCGAAGTAGTAGTCGCAGCCAGTTCTAGGGTTCCCGCACACAACAAGCTCGTTCGGGAGGGTCCGCTCCACGAGCCGAGAGGCTGATACATCAACTGTCACAAAGTCCAAAGGTGATGTATCCAAAAGTTCCGTATCGTCAACAGGAACTCAACGTCGCAGACGGCGCGTCAATCGGACGCCCGGTCTGAGGGTTATTGGCCTTTTCGTCCCAGGGGCCCGGTTGGTTTTTAAGGAAAAACCAACCGAATGTACTCCACCTACGTCCAAACCTTGGGCGGAGTATGCCATAAGATCCGTCTCACTTAGAGGAAATCAACAAAGCTGACGGCACGTCAATCGGACGTCTGTAGCTCAAGATATGAGCGTTTCCGCTCCGAGGGCCCGGTTGGTTTTGTGTACGAGCCAACCCGGCCGAACTCAAAGTATTCTGAAACCATGATTGTGATATACTGAAACGACTGTCTCGATCCAAGGATCGTGTTTCTGCTGACGGCGAGTTGTTTGGAGGCCCGTAGCTCAAGTTACGAGCATTTGAACGAAGACCGTCCGAAGACGGGGGTCCGAGCCCGGGCCGACCCGAGCCGACCCCCCCCCCCCCGGGGTCGGCCGAACCGGGTCGAAACGACCTGGTCCGGTCCGGCCAGGGCGCGGCCCGGCCGGTCGGACTGGCCAGGCTCGGTTCGGCCGAGCGGCCGAACGGCCGAGGCGCCGCCGGGCGCCGCCCCCGCGGCCTGGAGGTGCCGCGACCCCCGTGTGGGGCCGCGCTGAGTCAAGGACGCGGCTTTGCCACGTCCGAGTGCACCAGACCCGCGTGGCCGCCGGTGCCGCCGCCGCCGCGGCTTCAGCCACGACGGCCTGTCCGGCGGCGCGCCGGGGCGCCGCCGCTCCCTGCTGCCGGCGCCGCCGGCATGTTCCGCGGGCCACCGGGATCACTCCAGTGGTCCGATTTTGTTCCTGTTTGCGCCGATGCTCCTCCCAGGACTCGTTCTTCACTGCGGGATCATCAAAAATCCGTTGCGGCACATTCCGTCATCGCCCGTCAAATCCGCACAAAAACGAAGAATGACAGAGGGTCGTCAGGCCATGTTCGTTTGGCCCGCACCCTCCGCGTTAGAGATAAACAACGGGAGGAATAGAGTTCTACACATGAACGCATATCCAAAACAATTTTTAATGAAATAAAATTGTTTTATAAAACGGGTTCCCCAATTTTAACCAAAACGACAAGGGAAAAAGAGGCATTTCCAAGAAATAAAAATCCCTACCTCGTAGTCGTCGCGCGTGAGCATTCTTCGCGGAATTGCTCGTCGCGGAAGGTGGAGATCGTCGCGTCGTCACGGAAGAGCGTCGCGTCGTCACGGAACACAGTGTTGAGTTGACGAACTCAACAGACCATGAAACAATAGATTTAATTTGATTAATTAAATCCGTGTTTTGGTAAAAACCACAAAGGAGATAAAAAAAAAAGAAAATCCGAGACTCTTACCTCAAGCAGTTGATCGAAGATCGGGGCGGGGAAGGACGTCTCGGATGAAGCGTCGTCAAACTTCGAGGGTGACGGCGTTCTTCGCGTTCTTCGCGTTCTTTGTGTTCTTCGCGAAGAAGGATGAAGGCTCAAGGATTCTTACAAAACCTCTCAACCAGTAATTCCCCAAAAGACTGGTTGGCCTTATTTTATTATTATGCCAACCAACGAAAATGGGTAAGTAACAACCCATCAATTCGTTGTATTAATTCAACGAAAGAAACATCTCATTTAATTTATGAAATAAACCACACAATTAAATGGTCTGTTAATAATTTAAGAAAACACGTCAGTTGTCTTTCATAATGATGGGTTTTCACGGGTGCGTTACTTAGCGGAAAGAAACGGCGAGGCTTGTGCGGGCCCCACCTCACAAATATCCTACCAATAGGGTAGGATATTTCTGGATAGAACCCTATCTGGTTCAACTCAGTTTAAGCCGATTTTAAGTGGCTTCAAGTGGCTGCCAAGTGGCTTAAGTGAAATAAAATAAAGTTGTCGAAAAATTATTTTATTTCTTAACTTTAAGCTTGAAAATTAAAAACCACACCTGAGCAAACGCAACTCCGGAAGAGGCGTTTCTAAGCGAATACCAGCGTTGCTATTTCATCGGTGCCCTCAGAATTTGATTCCAGGCACCGGTTCAAAAGTTATAAAAACCTGCTCGTCCGTTCACTGAACGTACCCGATCCAAACTTCAGAAAATGATTCCGGGCACACCGGGCCTCGGAATGAGGTGCCGTCAGAAACTGCGCTCTTGTAAAATTCCAAAGAAAATTAAGAAAAAAAAAATTTCCTTGAAATTTATGGGTCTTTACATTACTCCCACCTCAGTGCTTTACGTCCCCGTAAAGATACATCATAAACTAGGGAAACAAATGTGGGTACGGAGCACACATCTGAGCCTCCCTCTCCCATGTTCGCTCCTGGAGGTTCCCGTGCTGCCATCTGATGCGCACAAGAGGAATCGATCGACCACATAGGACCCACTCCTGTTGATCCTCTATCTCCATCGGGACCTCCGTAAAAGTCGCCCCATCATCCACGCCTAGCTCCCCATGGTCAACGATGAAGCATGGAGATGACTTGCCGCCTCGGCCAAATCTCCGCAAACCACGTCAAGGTGAGACACACAAGAAGACGTGGTCGCCATCCTCGAAATCTAGTGGCCTTCGCCTCCTGTCAGCATTAGACTTCTACCGGCTCTGTGCTGTACTCATCGCTCCTGGATGACCTGGACCTTCCCTGTCGTGGCCTGGACCATCCCCGGTCCCACAAGAGCTACTAAGATTTCTTCTTTGCCGATAAGAGAAATCTGGTCCCGTCCCCTGGATGAACCACATTCTTTTCCTAATACAGTCAATCTTGACATGGATGATACTAATCCATACCAAGGATAACGTCGTAAGGCCTCGACACTACTACCAAGAGATCCAACAGTTACTCTCGCCTCCAAGGGTTGAGTCACACTGTCGGCATCAGTGTGTGATAACCGGGTCTCCTCCAGTAGATGTCTCAAAAGTGAGGGTCAAGTCAATAGTCAAAACTGGAATCTCTTAGTAATAACACAAAAGAGGACAGGAATGAAAACAACACAAAGGTATGCATCTTTTATTATTTCAGCTCATAATACAAAGATGCTACACAAAAGTAACAAGGAACTAGAAGTACAAAGGATATATCCACTAGTTCCGCTCCTGTCCATCTGCTCCCAGAGCTCCATGATCGAAGGCCTCAGCTGCCTGAAGCTGAGATCTCGTATGTCCACCTACTCCATGCGGTCGGGGTGGACCCCCTGGTGGTGGTGGTAGAAACACCTTGAAGTGTCTCCCACCATCGGCTACTCGACCAGCTCCTGTGCCTCGTCCGCCTGCACCCTGTGGACCACCGTGGCCGAACCTCTGTTTGGAAGGTCCCTCTACTGCCTGGGGCTCATCTGTAAGACGAGTCGGGAAGTCTCGAACCATGTGACCTCGCCCACTGCATGCGTAGCAATGTTTTCCCCTCGCGTAGCTGGCTCTCCTTCGGGTGCCCCGCACAACCGAATATTCATCCTGAGACCGCCCATCTGATGGTCTGGCCCCTTTGAACCTCTGAGTCACCTGTCTACTGCCAGCTGCAGAAGACCCTGCTACGGGCCGTCCTGCGGAGGGTCCTGTCACTGGAGCCTACTCGGCGAGAAAACTCTCCACTAGAAGGGCCCTCTCCAACACCTCTTCTTGTGTCGGAATGTTGAGGGAGATCATCGAAGCCCTGATCTCGTGCCTCAGTCCCTGCTCGAAGGTCCGGGCTCGGAAGAACGGGTCCCGTACCATATCTATGGAGTAGCGCGAGAGATCAGTAAATCTCTCCGAGTATTGGGCTACTGTCAAGCTGCCCTGCCGCAGCTGAAGAAGCTCCTATATGCGTACCACACAGAGGGTGGCTGGGACGAACTCAGAGCGGAAGATGCTCTCAAAGTTCGTCCAGAGGAGTGATGCCTTGTCGTGCACCTGGAGAATCAAGCTCCACCATCTTCCTGCTGCCGCGTGCAGGAGGCTCGCTGCGAGGATCACCATGAGGTCCGCTGGTGTCCTCACTAACCGAAAACTCTCACTACTGCCTCCAGCCAGTCCTCGGCTGCCTGGGGGTCCGTCTCCCCGTGGAATCTGGGCAGTCGTTGGTGCTGGAACTCATGCAGTGCACTGAGGCGACGTGCATCATCAGCGGCTGGTGCTGGAAGCATCCGTGGCTCGGCGGGTAAAGGTACCTCCGGTGCCTCTGCTGGCAAGGATCCCTGCACCGAGGCCTCGTCGCTCGGTGGGCTGTCATCACGCTCCACTCTCGGAACCCTAGATGGCTGCCATTGTGGGGCCATCATGAAAGAAACAGGTCTTCCACGGTCAGAATAGTATAACTAGTGAGCTGACACAAGTAATCACAAAGAAAACTTGAACACACATGCAATCAATGTTTTCGTGCATTAAGTCGGAAATCAGAAGTCAAGGTCCTGGTGTACGGATACGTCGGCTGCCGCACCAACACTGGACTCCATGGACTGATAACCACACCCAATACGCTAAACACTATTGCTTCACATAGAAGAAAGATCAGAGTCTCCGGTAGAACTGACCACCTCTGATACCAATTTGTCACGACCCGTCCTCGGGGCCCGTGCCGTGACTACCCCAAGCCCGCCTTCCATAGGCCAGGGGCTGGCGACTAGCACCAAGGCGTAAATCCCAACAAAAGGGAAGGCATTGCATTTGAAAAATAAACAAGAACCACAGAGTAAGAAAGCGGAAAAGTAAACACTAAGTAAAAACTGTACAAGTTGTGCTGGAAGAAAAAGGGGCCGGAAATACAAGCCCAACTGTAAAGTACAACTGAAAGGAAAAACAGCAACTGAAAGGAAAAGCCGCAGCGTCGAGCCGTCCTCTGGAAGTCCCACCTGAAGGGTAGGTACAGATAGCCCCACTACTCCTCGGGTCCACCTGACCGCTCCAAGTACATCCCGCACAGTGGTCCACCTCCAGGTACCGTCCTGCTCCGCAAGCCTCCACCACGATCAGCGCTATCCGTCGTCTGCAACCGACACAACGTAGTGCAGGCATAGCCCGTGCAGGGGTGAGTATAAGATACTCAGTAGGGACCCCGGGACCCCCGAAGGTCTCATGAAATCCACAAAGGATAAGCCATAAAGGAAAGATACAATCATGAAGTAACATCTGGCACGACTTAGGTATATGCCCATACATATACCTAAGTCATCAATTCCCGTTCAACTCCAATGTTCGAGCCCAAGCACAACCCAATCCACACAGGAAAGCAAACATATACCCACACAGGATAGCTCAACACAATCCACAAAGGAGAGTAAACAGTAAATCCACACAGGATAGCTCAACACAATCCACAAAGGAGAGTAAACAGTAAATCCACACAGATTAGCTCAACACAATCCACAAAGGAGAGTAAACAGTAAATCCACACAGGATAGCTCATCACAATCCACAAAGGAGAGTAAACAGTAAATCCACACAGGATAGCTCATCACAATCCACAAAGGAGAGTAAACAGTAAATCCACACAGGATAGCTCAACACAATCCACAAAGGAGAGTAACACAAGATTCAGCTCACGCAGGTATACTTCTTCGAATGATGATAAAGATGATCAGATTTAGATACTGAATCATCTAAGCTGGGACCCACATAGGATACAAGACCAGTTGTCTTCATTATTTCATCTATGCTGGGACCCACATAGGATATAAGACCAGCACTGAATCATCAAAGCTGGGACCCACATAGGATACAAGACCAGCACAGCTAGGACCCACATAGGATACAAGACCAGTTGTCTTCATTGATTCATCTATACTGGGAACCACATAGGATACAAGACCAGTATTGAATCATCTAAGCTGGAACCCACATAGGATACAAGACCAGCACAGCTAGGACCCACATAGGATACAAGACCAGCTGTCTTCATTGATTCATCTATACTGGGACCCACATAGGATACGAGACCAGTATTGAATCATCTAAGCTGGGACCCACATAGGATACAAGACCAACACAGCTAGGACCCACATAGGATACAAGGCCAGCTGTATTCATTGATTCATCTATAATGGGACCCACATAGGACATTAGACCAGTATTGAATCATCTAAGATGGGACCCACATAGGATACAAGACCAGCACAGCTAGGAGCCACATAGGATACAAGACCATCTGTCTTCATTGATTTATCTATACTGGGACCCACATAGGATAAGAGACCAGTATTGAATCATCTAAGCTGGGACCCACATCGGATACAAGACCAGCACAGCTAGGACCCACATAGGATACAAGACTAGTTGTCTTCATCGTCGCAGTCCACTGAGGATTTCTGCACAGTCGTCGTCGTCGAAGTAGCCGTCGCAGCCAATTCTAGGGTTACCGCACATAGAAAGCTCGTTCGGGAGGGTCCGCTCCACGAGCCGAGAGGCTGATACATCAACTGTCACAAAGTCCGAAGTTGATGTATCCAAAAGTTCCGTATAGTCAACAGGAACTCAACGTCGCAGACGGCGCGTCAATCGGACGCCCAGTCTGAGGGTTATTGACTTTTTCGTCCCAGGGGCCCGGTTGGTTTTTAAGGAAAAACCAACTGACCGTACTCCACCTGCATCCAAACCTCGGGTGGAGTATTCCAAAAGATCCGTCTCACTTATAGGAAATCAACAAAGTTGACGGCACGTCAATCGGACGTCCGTAGCTCAAGATATGAGCGTTTCCGCTCCGAGGGCCCGGTTGGTTTCGTTTACGAACCAACCCTGCCGAACTCAAAGTATTCCTAAACCTTGAGTGAAATATACCGAAACGACCGTCTCGATCCAAGGATCGCGTTGCCACTGACGGCGAGTCGTTTGGAGGCCCGTATCTCAAGTTACGGGCATTTGAACGAAGACCGTCCGAAGACGGGGGTCCGGGCCCGGGCCGACCCCCCCCCCCCCCCCACCCCCCCCGGGGTCGACCGAACGGCCGAGGCGCCGCGGGGCGCCGCCCCCGCGACATGGAGGTGCCGTGGCCCCCCGCATGGGGCCGCGCTGAGTCAAGGACGCGGCTTTTCCGCGTCCGAGTGCACCGGACCCGCGCGGCCGCGAGTGTCGCCGCCGTCGCGGCTTCAGCCGTGGTAGCCTATCCGGCGGCGTGCAGGGGCACCGCCACTCTCGGCTGCTGGTGCCGCCGCGCTGGCGACCCGCGCCGCCGGCGTGTTCCGCGGGCCACCGGGATCGCTTCGGTGGTCCGATTTTGTTCCCGTTTGCGCCGCTGCTCCTCCCGGGACTCGTTCTTCACTGCGGGATCATCAAACATCCGTTGCGGCACGTTCTGTCGTCGCCCGTCAAATCCACACAAAAACGAAGAACGACGGAGGGTCGTCGGGCCATGTTCGTTTGGCCCGCACCCTCCGCGTTAGAGATAAACAACGGGAGGAATAGAGTTCAACACAAGAACGCATATCCGAAACAATTTTTAATGAAGTAAAATTGTTTTATAAAACGGGTTCCTCAATTTGAATGAAAACGACAATGGAAAAAGAGGCATTTCCAAGAAATAAAAATCCCTACCTCGTAGTAGTCGCGCGTGAACGTTCTTCGCGGAATTGCTCGTCGCGGATGGTGGAGATCGTCATGTCATCACGGAAGAGCGTCGCGTCGTCGCAGAACACGGCGTTGAGTCAGCGAACTCAACAGACCATGAAACAGCATATTTAATTTAATTAATTAAATCCGTGTTTTGGTAAAAACCACAAAGGAGATAAAAAAAAGAAAATCCGAGACTCTTACCTCAAGCATTTGATCGAAGATCGGGGCGGGGAAGGACGTCTCGGATGAAGCATCGTCAAACTTCGAGGGTGACGGCGTTCTTCGCGTTCTTCGCGTTCTTTGCGTTTTTCGCGTTCTTCGCGAAGAAGGATGAAGGCTCAAGGATTCTTACAAAACCTCTCAACCAGTAATTCTCCAAAAGACTGGTTGGTCTTATTTTATTATTATGCCAACCAACGAAAAAGGGTAAGTAACGATCCATCAATTCGTTGTATTAATTCAACGAAAGAAACAACTCATTTAATTTACAAAATAAACCGCCCAATTAAATGGTCTGTTAAGAATTTAAGAAAACACATCAGTTGACTTTCATAATGACGGGTTTTCGCGGGTGCGTTACTTAGCGGAAAGAAACGGCGGGGCTCGTGCGAGCCCCACCTCACAAATATCCTACCAAGAGGGTAGGATATTTCTGGATAGCACCCTATCCGGTTCAACTAAGTTTAAGCCGCTTTTAAGTGGCTTCAAGTGGCTTCCAAGTGGCTTAAGTGAAATAAAATAAAGTTGTCGAAAAATTATTTTATTTCTTAACTTTAATCCCGAAAATTAAAAACCACACCCGAGCAAACGCAACTCCGGAAGAGGCGTTTCTAAGAGAATACCGGCGCTGTGATTTCATCGGTTCCCTCAGAATTCGATTCCGGGCACCGGTTCAAAAGTTAGAAAAACTCGCTCGTCCGTTCACTGAACGTACCCGAGCCAAACTTCGGAAAATGATTCCGGGCACACCGGGCCTCAAAATCAGGTGCCGTCAGAAACTGCGCTCTTGTAAAATTCCAAAGAAAATTAAGAAAAAAAATTTCCTTGAAATTTACGGGTCTTTACACAGTCCCCATAGTTGTTATGGAAACATGAAAAATTATTAATATATGTAGGGTGAGAATACAAGTATACTCAGTATGAACATACCTAAGGTCTCAATTTCACATGTAAAAAAATCATAGTAATTTTCCAGTGAAAAAATAGTAGAACCTACAGGAACCTAAACAGGTCAACTAACCACTCCAGCCTCACCACGACTCACTCAAACAATCACACATCCAATATAGTAACATAATAATAATGAATAAAAAAAGGATCCACACTGCAACTTCACCACTAATTTTCTACTCTCACACTCCAATATTGAATTTCCTGGGTTACAATCACTTCCATACATACCACATCACAACCACATCAGATCAAATCTCACCTGAAGACACCTAGGCCAATGCATCACATCTCATCCAAAACCAAGGTTGTAGGGTATCATTAATGTGATATACATCAACCTTATTCCCCCCTACAATGTATGACCACTACCACATATCACATCACATCATTTCTTCATCACATTTCATATCACCCAAATAAACCTGAGCCACCGCATCACACCTAGGTTTGAGACACCTAGGCCATCACATCACATCATTTCTGAAAACCATCCCATAATGAATGAAAAATTTCAATAGATAATAATAAAATCCTCAAGTGAATAAAAAAGACAATTCCTATAACAACAACTCAAAAAAAAAACTCAAAAACCCAAGTTAGTAATTTCCATCTCGATCCCCAAATTCCTCCTTGAAGCTTAGAAAAAAGTATATATATACATAGGGTGAGCATAAAACTATAATCAATAGGAACATACCCAAGGTCTCACATGTACATTTGAAAACAACATACTAATGTTCCAATTAACAAATAAAATTACCATAATGTATCTAAATAAGTCAACTAACCATCCCAAACTCACCATGGATCACTCACCAAATCACACATCCAATATAGTAACATAATAATCATGAATAAAATAAATTCACCCTACTTTTTCTTCCCCACTAATTTTATTTTCTCACACCCCAATGAATAAAATAAATTCCCCTTGCAGTAGACAACCCCACCTGCAGCCCCCTCCCCCTGCAAAGCCCCCCCTTGATAGCCCCCTCCCCCCGGTAAAGCCCTTCCTGGACAACCCCCCCCCCCCCCCACCTTCCTGGACAACCCCCCTCCCCCCAAAAAATTATCCCCCACCCTCTCCCCTGCACAACCCACCCCCTGCAGTATCCCACCCCCTGCAGCCCCCTCCCCCCCTATAAAGCCTCCCCTGGACGGCACCCCTCCGCCCTGAAAAGCCTCCCCTGGATAACCCCCCCTTCAAATCCCTCCCCCCTATAAGGCCTCCCCTTGACAACCCCCCTCCTCCCCCTGCAAAGCCCCCTCTAGACAGCCCCCCCAATTTAATAATAGTTTAATCATCTTATTCCAACATGGGATGTTGATGAGTGGTTGTAAAATGTTCAATTAATAATGATATTAATGTTAAAGTGGAGATGAATAGAACTATGGCTCCCAAAAATTGTGATGTACTGATTGATATTGAATGAAGAGATATATGATGTCATTACAACAATCAATATGTGTAGTTAAGAAGTTATTCTGAATGGAATGAAGAAATCATCTAATGTGGTAGCCCACCCCCCTACAGCACCCCCCTCCTAGACACCCCCACTCCCCTTGCAGTAGCCCCCCCTGCAGCCCCCCTCCCCCCTGGACACTGGACACCCCCTTCCTGGACAGCACCCCACTCCCCTTGTAGTAGGACACCCCCTACAGCACCCTTCCCCCTGGACACTGGACACCCCCCCTTCCTGGACAGTAACACCCCTTGGACACCCCTCCCCCCTGGACACTGGACACCCCCCTCCCTCCCTCCTGGACACCTTCTCCCCTGCATGGACAACCTACCCACTCCTGGACACCTCCCCACTGCCTGGACAACCCCCTCCCTCCTGGACACCTCTCCCCCTGCCTGGATAGAACCCCCCTCCTGGACACCTCTCCCCCCTGGACACCCCCCTTCATGGACAACACCCACTCCCTCCCTATTAGACACCTCTCCCCCCTTCCTGGACAGCACCCCCTAGTGGACACCCCTCCCCCCTGCCTGGACAGCACCTCCCTCCTGGAAACCTCTCCCCCTATCTTGACAACACCCCCCCTGCTGGACACCCCTCCCCCCCTGCCTGGACAGCACCCCTCCCTCCCTCCTGGAAACCTCTCCCCCCTGCCTGGACAACACCCCATCCCTCCAGGACACCTCTCCCCCTGCCTGGATAGCACCACCCCTGCTGGACACCCCTCCTCCCTGCCTGGACAACACCACCCCTACTGAACACCCCTCCCCCTACCTGGAAAACACCACCCCTACTGGAAACCCCCCTGCCTGGATAGCCCCCCTGATGGACACCCCTCCCCCTGCCTGGACAACACCACCCATGCTAGACACCCCCTACCTAGACAGCACCCCCTGCCTGGACAGCCCCCTCCCCCTGGACACCTCTCCCCCCTGCCTGGACATCCCCCCTGCCGGACAGCCCCCCTGCCTGGACAGCCCCCCATGCCTGGACATCCCCCCTCCTAAACACCTCTCCCCCTACCTGGACAACACCCCCCGATAGGGTGTTGGGGGTCTGTTTTGTTGTGGAGTGTGGTTTTTATGTGGGGTATGACTAATAAATGTCTGAGGGAAGAATTGTAATTGAAGTAGGAAGTTGTTAACTGAGCTGATGGAGTTGTTGAGGATATTAATAGGGGCTGGTTGAGAGTAGCTGGGGGAGATCGGGAAATATTATTTTATTTGTCTTTCCTCCACAGTAGGATTGAGGAGGCCCTACCCTAGCCTTGGATTTGAGCAGCGCTTCAGAGAGATTATCATCCCTTCTTACTTCTTCTTATTTTTTTTTCTGCTGTAATCCTTTTGTTGATAATAGAAGTATACAAAATTATCATTCTTAGCACCTAGGAACCTATAATTTAGTGCTTTCATTGATTGCGACTTTGAGAGTTCAAGTGGATTGAGGATCTTAGGAGGATGCCAGAGGTTCAGATGACTATACTAGAAGCAATCGATGCCTTCCTGCGTGATGTTCGTGTGCTGAAGAAATTTTTTCAGGAAGAATCTACTTTGAAAAAATCACTCACTGAACTGGAGCGGCATGAAACTGAATCTGAACAACAGAATATTTTGCTGGTGACTCGTGCTGTAGTGGTGAAGCAAGTTACTAGTCCGGAACATGGAGTCGAGATTTCTCCTTGGCGGGAGGAAGAACCTGACAATTCAAATCCAGCTCGATCAGAAGAGCACGAGAAACAACTGAAAGAGAAGCAGTGGACCGTTCAATACGAGGTGAAAATTGTGAAGCAAGAACTGACATCGCCCCCCACTGTCATGTCAAAACATCTAACGAAGACGCAGCAGTCTGCGCAGATGCAAATATCGGCTTAATATTTTGATCAACATGTACCTTTAGATTCTTCGATGCCTTGGTCTGTGAAGGATACGCGACCGAGAGTTATTCCCTATGATCTTGGTTTTCCTGTTCCTCTCTCTTCTCCTGGAGTTTTGTGTCCTGTGCATGTGGTATTCAACTCAAAGCAATAGTGCGAGATGCCAGTTGTGTTGCAGGAGCCGCGAGCAATGATGCAGATTCCACCGAGTCTTTGCGATCGTAGCATGATGAGATCAGTCCCTGCACAAGGATATCGACTTGAGAAAGATAATAGCGAGGTGGCTAGTCCTAGATGTTTCGTTCAATAGTCTTGTCTTGGATTTATAAAATTCAAACATGACATGGTTGGTCTGGAATGTACGAATTTGGTGGGGAGGTATTGTCTTAGCTCAAAAACAGCCAAAATAGAAACTATTGCTATAGTTATAGAGACACTGGTAGCATCTGTTTCCATAACTTCAGTGCTATCTACAAAAATGGTAGGCGCTGAAGTTCTCGAGCCTCTGCACCGAAAGAAGCAACATCGTGTGGAATAAGTGTAGGTTGCTGGTGCTAACGATGGGAAAAAGATAGAAGATCATGTGAGCAGCACTCTCCCTTGCTTCCAAGAAAGTGTTTATGAATATTTGCATAAGGAGAATTGGAAAATTGAAAAGTGGTACTAACTCCCAAGCTTGAGATGAATTTCTTTACTTTCCAAGTCTAACTTTGGAGATTAAACTACTAGGAATGATATTTCCACTACTTCTCTTACCGGGGTTGTGAAGAGTCTCAACAACGCAAGGGAGTTTGCACTGCCACTAAATCCACCCATGGAATTCAAGGCTGATAATTTTGGATATTTACAAAGAGATCACACATTTCTTTAGATTCTCTTGAGAGATTTTGGGGTTCTTGATTTTGATACAAGTGGTATTCCTAAACAACCTCTGGTTGGAACTATATGGAAATAGGTAAGTCATGTTATAGCTTCAGAAAGTAGAAATACTGGAGAGGAATTGTTCACCACTATCATGGTGGAAATTGTGGTTCAGAATGTAGCTATCAGGGGCTATAGAGAAGATATAAGAGTACAAGAACCACAACATCGGAAGGTGTTTCATCATATTCCAAAATTTTTCTGTGGAAGAAGTGTTGGCAATTATTGCTATCGAGGGGGACAAGAACATAGATGCTAACAACAACTTTGGGGTCGACCACTGTTTGACAGTCACCGAGGATGGAGATGTGCTAAGCTGGGGGGGGGGGGATCAAAATGGTCCAGCTGGTGGTGGAGGATTCAGAATTGGTTACATGAGAGACCTTATTTTTTCAAGACTTCTTGATCAAAGAAGGACAACTGCGAGGAAGCTGGGGACTGGCGAATTCTTCAAGTAACACAACATTCAACAAAATATTACTATCACTTTTGACAAAACGAACAGGGGGAAAAATACAACAGATTACAAACATGTAGAACAAGAGTTTCCAGTGGACGAGCTGGCCAGATCGTCTTCTTGTCTTCACCTTGAGGACAAGGTGTTTTTTTAAGAGGGTGGGAATGATAGGGTGTTGGGGGTCTGTTGTGTCATGGAGTGTGGTTTATATGTGGGGTATGACTAATAAATTCATGAGGGCAGAATTGAAATTGCAGTAGGAAGTTGTTAGCTGATCTTTTGGAGTTGTTGAGAATAATAATAGGGGCAGGTGGGGAGATCGGGAAATATTATTTTGTTTGGATTTCCTGCACAGCAGGATTGAGGAGGCCCTACCTCAGCCTTGGCTTCGAGCAGTGCTTCAGAGAGATTCCCATCCCCTCTTACTTCTTCCTCTTCTTCTTCTTTTTGTTTTCTGCTGTAATCCTTTTTTTGATAATAGAAGTCTACCAAATTATCATTGTTATCACCTAGGAACCTATCACCCCCATGCTGGACACCTCTCCCCCCTGCTGGAAAATTATTGAGACAACTGTTCTTATTCCTGAATAAAGGACAATTGTAAAGGAAGAGCTAAACCAGAGGTGGAGTGGATCCAATTATCCTTGGATCACTTGTTGATGGAGACCGAACTGATGATGTGGTTATGAAAACTATTGAAAATTATCATACACCCCCTATACCATCACCACCTCCTATTGTGCATGAGAAATCACCCTCTATTAGTAAGATCTCATAAAGTTATAAAATGTAATATTTTGCCTCTGATATTCTAAATGAGTTTGATAATATTTGAGGAGATTATAATGACTTGAAAGAGAAGTTAAAATAAACTAATGATGAGATTAGAGAACTTAAGAAGTCCTCTATTCCCAAGGTTGATTTTGACAAGTTGGTTGGGTTAATGACTACCCAAAAAAAGTTGATTAAGAATATCCAATCATTCCCTCCTATTCAAAAAGTTGTTTCTAAATTAAGTTTCAAAGAGTTTAAGGATGTGAATGGTCTAGTTAGATATTTGAAGGGTGTTTATACTACCAAGTCTGAGTTCAATGATCTTGGTGAATGGTTGTATCTCAAAGGTACATGTTCCAAAATCTTTCAATGGTACAATTAGACAGGTCTAAAGATGTTCTTGATGAGGTTAAGTCATTCGGGAATAAAATGAAGGCAATCTTACACACTTTATAAAGTGTTGTATTAATCTAGTTTGAGTTCATCAAAAGGTTTCAACCCTATATAACTTCCACCTCAGAACCTTTAGTTCCAGATTTTTAGAGTGGAGTTGATCAATTTATCCCAAAATTGAATTATGTATCCTTATTGAATAAGTCCCTATAGTTTGATATGTTCACACCATTACTTATGCAATATTTCAAGAGGAATATTATGAGTGAGTTCCATGATACAAGAGAAGATGTCAGGAAGCTTGGTATTTAAACTAATAGATCCCTAAAATTAAGTAGTGGTCTTTTATGTTGAATTTTATGGGAAGTTGAATTAAATCATGAATGTCTCTAAGGTTGATCAATGTATAGTTTTTAGATCTCTAATTCTAGTATCTAGAAACTACTATCATTTGTTAACATCTTTGAACAAGGCCTATAAATAAGTTCATGGTCTATATTCATATTCTTCATTGACAAAGCTAGTGGTTATTAGAAAACCATTTTTTAAAACAATAAAGAAATTATGAAAACATGTTTTTAAAACAATCAAACAATTATGGAATTCAAATTAAAGGTTTAGGCAAAGGGAACCTACCTTAACCTCAAGGCGTGTTACTTTGGACGACGACAACTCGAATCTTTATTTTTTCCACTTGCACGCTTATGCAAATTCACATATATATAAGGACACCTAGCCCCTATGTACATATTTTCATGGCCAAATATGCACAAGAAGGTCCTTAGATATATGTTTATACTTGCATATACCCCTTTACACTTACACATGTATGCATTTTTCATATCCATATATAAGCACACCTAGACCCAATATATATATATTCATACTGCCATGAGTGAATATATATAATGGGGGAACTTATATATGTATATTCCTACCTATGCATACACATGTAAGCCTTCGTCAAGGGCAACTCGAATCCACCTCAATGAAATCCAAAACGCACTGCAAAAATATAAAAAACCCAAAAAATCACAAATGCCCTAATTAAAATTGGGCCAAAGAATAAAAACGGAATAAACCTTACCCAAATCCGATGTTGAATTCACTGTCATCAATGGTGGTGGATAGAACCATCCTCATCATAAGAAACCACCTATAAGAAAATAGTGGGAGAAAATGAGATATAACGACTTCTTATATACATGTGATCAGTGTGTCAACTGTACATGATAAATGATACATGAATCTATAAAAAATAATGAAAAAATAATATTCAGATAGATATGTACATCCCAATACTAAATATCATGATTATTAATAAACCTCTATATTTTTCAGACATCGCCTTCAATTGCCTATTCAAAAATTAAAAATCACCAAAATATGGGAATAAAGTAAACTTCCATCAGCACTTATAAACCTCTTTATTATACAAAACTATGTCTTTTTTATCAAATAAAACAATTATATTAACTAAAAATTATTCAAGAATTGCAATTGTATAAATAGGCAGAATTAAGAAGGAAGCTAAATTCAATTTAAAACATACTTGAATTAAAGAGGCTGAGAGAGGGACCCTACCTCAAAAGAGCCAAGACACACTCAGCAGATGACATAACATATCATATGTTAATGTGCTATAAATTAAACTAATCTATGTCTATGTGAGAAAATATCTATATATAAAACAAGAAAGATTAATCTATACATTAATTTTATACATAAAAAATGAAACATTTGATACCAACTTAGAAATATGCATTCAAGTGTTTTTCAAAAGATATTCAAATTATCTCATCCTTAATGACGCCTTAGACTGTCAAAAAATTTAACATCTGAAATCTCGTCACCTAGATATTCAAATTTTCTCATCCTTAATGACTCCTTAGACTGTCAAAAATTCTAACATCTGAAATCTCGTCACCTAGATATTCAAATTATCTCACCCTCTTCCCTGCACCTTGCACCCCACCTGCACCCTCCCCCTTGCACCCTGCCCCTTTCACCCAACCCGCACCCTCCCCCTGCACCTTGCACCCCACATGCACCCTCCCCTACACCCCCCACCTGCACCCTCCCCATGCACCCCCACCTGCACCCTCCCCCTTATACCTCACCTGTACCCTCCCCCCCCCACTTTCACCCCCCACTGCACACACCCCCCACCAAAAAAGGGCATGTTGACACCCTCCTTCACCTACACCCCCCACACACCTGAACCATCCCTCCTACACACAGCCCTCCTGCACCAGCCCCCCATACATTTAGCGGGTATACAAGTTTCAATTCATAACCTCCTCTACCATGTCCTACAATACCCACATATATAATATACAATAATACCACTACTCTATATGTCTAATCATGAAATAACAATAATTAATATTGTATGGTATCCTATAATCATGGAATAACTAGAAATAAAAATATGTGACAACATGTAACATGATATAATAACACAAGAAGGTCTATAGAATGGGTTAGAATACCCATTCACATCAAATTTATTAAAAAAAAGTGGAGATACAATAAATAGAATTTAGAGATATGTGTAGACATCACCCTTTACATTAGTGTGATAAAGGTGAAAAAATTAACCATTGAGATAAAAAACCAAAATAAAGTCCCATTCTCTAAAAAATTCTTATATAGTGCATAGAACACTATATTAGCCTCCCTACATATGTGAGATTCCATGAAGTGTATGTTCTCTCAATAACAATAATAATCCATCCATTCCTTATAGAGCTATAGTGGGAATAATGTAGATTTACACCTGAGTATATTGACCACCAACAAGAAGTCAATTTCAATCCATAACTTACTCCATCCATAATGCCTACATATTTAAATGCATGAATTATTTCCAAAAGTTCAACTTCAAGAGAAATAAAGCTGCCAACCAATTGTTAGAATCATCCCTTGGTGAAGCCTCTACTGGTTTTGAAAATTACACCACAACTTGAGGGACTAGGTTCTCCTAATGCATCACTATCAACATTGATTTTCATTCATGATGGGATTAGAGGAATCAATTTCATGAATTTAGGTTAAGAAGGATTTATAATCATACCAATGAACCCAAGAAGTTTGGTAATGATTAGGTCTCCATATTTTTATTTATGTATCCCACTTACAATTTAGATTTCACTTTTATGTCTACCATAATACCTGAAATAATGATTTTAATGGGAAGTTTATTCCCTTTAAATCTGATACTATTTCTTGATTGTTATATATAGTCAAAACCAACAATAATAAAAGTACAGATAAATTTATTTAGCTGAGAAATCATATCCAAACATATTAGGTAGCTCATGAATAAATCCAAAATTTTATCAGTATTTAACTTATAATGAAATATAGACTCAAAGTGATTCCATATCTTTTTATTAGACACACATTCCAATGAAATTTGGGGAAAAATCTCACAACTATTAAGATTTGGAAAGTAGTAGGATCCCACCTATAATCCAACCATTTGAATCCTATCATCTGTTAAAATCATGTTGATCAACACATTCCAAATAAATAGTTTCCTAGTGGTAGGGAAAAATGATTTCCTAAAGAACTACATCCACCGGGTGGGCCATCATCAACACCACACTAATAATGATAGTGTAGCTTTAGGTTGAGAGTGCCTAGTATAGATAGTCTTCATAAGGCCTTATCCTACTCAAAAAATGAAAGAAGCAATTTCCTATTTGATACCAGTGCGGAGGAGATAATTCATCTACTCAAGATGTTCGGGTTCCTCATAAATGGAGATTCTATTCAGGCTAGAGGGCAGATAAATTTTTTTAAAAATTGGATAACTATTCCTATTAGAGTTCAAAAAATTTAGATAACATATACTTCCAAAGTGTGTGCATCATTATCTTAGTATACTCATCTCTTATGGGTGGCCAAACTGAGAAGCCCAGGTAAAAGTGTTTACCCCAATTCAAAAAAATCTATTATTTTCCTAATGAATTTAGTTGAAGCTTGGTTTGAATTTAACAAAATCTGGATATAGATATCCACAAGGGACTTGTTAAAGAATTTGAGATTTTTTATACCAATACCTCCCATATCAATAGGCTTCAAAAATTTCCTCAAAACCATAGATACAATTTTTCTTTCATGGATATTACTTGACCAAGAAAAATTATAGATTTGAGTGCCCACTATTTAAGTATCCACCTTTTCCATTTATAGAGATGAATGGAATATACGAACACATATCTAATGAGAGAATTTAGAAGGAATATCCTTATATCTTGATATAAGGTCTTAAATTCCCCACAAGTGAGTTGTGATTATATTTTATTGGAAATTCCTTCATGATATCTTAGTCCAACTCTTCCATAAAAGAGTAGTCCTCCAAGATAGTTGAAGTTTAGATCCCCTTGCTTTACCTTTAAGATATTGATGATGGATCCTTTTTACTGGTTTAAATTCCCTTCCCAAAAATAACCATCGATTTGTTCCTTGAAATAGATTAATCATATACCTATTCATAATAGGACAATATTTCTCTAATAAAGTTTGTACATCCATTTTTATCCTCACAGAAGTAGAGAATATAATTGGCATAAAGGATGTGCATTAGAACATTGATGTTTTGAGAAAACTTAATATGTATAATTTTACTTTGATCAATAACTGGTAGTAAACATCTACTGAGTTAATCCTCAATTAAAATAAAGAGGAGGGTATAAAGGGTATCCCCTTGCCTTAACTCCCTAGGGTAATTGATGTATCCTTTTAGGGAACCATTAAGAAAGACAAAGAGTTTATCTCAAGAGCATTAAATGACCTATCATTTTTAATGGATTTCCTCTTATTGATAATGTTATAAAAAAAGTAAACTAATCTTCTAATAGTATTATATCATTCAAAAAGAACTGATCAGTGAATCTTTGGAAATCTATAGAGGATACTCTAATAAGGATTCCTCTAATATTTGTATTTGTATTTAGAACAATGTTAAATTCCTCTATGAAGAATCTGTTCACATTAATCTGAGTTGATATTAAATACAATTCCTCCCATATGACTCTTATTTTGATATATAAGTTAAAGGAATATATAAAAGAGACTAGACAAGAGGAGTTACCTAAGTCAATAATGATTATAATATGCTACTGCCCAATTTATAAAATATTATATTTAACATCCTTACCTTTAATCACCCCAAGGGTTTCCACATTTTCCATCTTAATATTATTTATCATTTAAACATATTTGGTTTAATTCTGGTCAAACATTTTTAAAACAATCAAACTTAACCATGGTTTCTATGATACCAATCAACCTAGGCCGATGCTATTAAATGATGTACCAAAGGGAAAGAGAAGTCTTAGTATTTTTTAGGCCTTGTAATTTTCAAAACAAGATACTCATTTTGAGAATAATCTTCCCCTGTTTGGGGGAAATATTTTCTTGTCCACCTCCACTAATGGATTCTTTATCTTTTCCTTGACCATTTTCCTTCTGGTCGGTGCACCCAATTTGGTTTTCATTCTTTTTGAATTTTTCTTATTCATCAATTTTATTTTCCCAAATTTTTCAAAAAATGAGACTAAATTTATTAGAGGATATTTGAAAAACAAAGGGGAATTCCTTAGATGGATTATTTCTAGAAACCTTATTATAGGACACCATTGTGAATGATCCATCAACTAAATCAAGATACAATTTATCTTATGAGACCTCTAGCATGCCTTTCACATGACCAGCACATTAACATATCTTCTGGGTGACACCCACCTGGTCTGTGGTTGTTCTTTCGGGTTTAAAGGTGTTTGGGACTAAAACCATCCCTTTTAAACCCACCTTAACAATGTTGGAGGCCAAACCATAAATATATCCATATGTTTAGCGGGGAGGGTTTGAAAATCTCAGAAATATAGAAGTTTCAAATATATATTAAATGAGGGGAAAATAAAATACATACCTTCCATCAATTGTTTGGGACAAGAGTGTGAAAGAGGAAGGTGGAAACAGTTTATGGGATCCATGAGGGAGGAGATGTGTGCAATCCCTGAGGGAGGGGATCTTTGAGGGATATCGATCTATGAGGTGGAGCAAAAATTTGAGCCGAGAAGGGCAGGGAGAACCGATGGATGAGGGGAGGCAGGGAGGCAGGGAGGCGAGGAGGTGGCGAGGTAGAGATGCGGGAAAGACGGGATGGGGATGTGCGGATGCAGATGCAGGAAGGGGGAGGCAGGGAGTCCAGAAGGCGAAGGTGGATGCGGTGACCCGGTGAGGAGAGGAGGAGGCGGGGATGCGGATGTGGGAAGGGGAGGCTTGGAGGAGGCCAAAAGGTAGAGAAGCCCGAGATGAGGAGCGGGAGACTGACGAGAAGAATGGCGATAGAGGGAAGAAGAATAGGGATTGTGGGAGGGGAGATTCACGATTGAGGGAGGGGGATAAGAACGAAGGGTAGGGTACAACCATGGCCATCGTGACATTAGGTTTGATATAGCCACGGTTTGTATAAACCATGGATATAAATCGGTGGATATATCTCAAAATTCTTGTAGTTATCACCCAGATCATCATTCAAGACTTACATAATTATCAACATTTAAAAAGATTGACTAATTTATGTAATCATGTGAAGCAAAGCCTTCAAAACAACTCAATATATTAATTTTGAATATTTCAAAATGGGTTTTCAATCATAAAATAAGATATATAAGAAATAATATATGAAAATTCCATGTAATGTAATTATACAAGAGACATACACATGATATATTCCAACAGGACCAGTCGGTGTGATCATATCTAAATGATAATCACACATTCACATTAAACTTGCATCTTTTACTATTGGAATATGGCTATATCAGGAGGTCACATAATCATATCATCACACAGATATCCTCATGCTGCTTCATTACATTGTTTAATCTCTAACATGTGGTTTAAAATTCTCACACAGTGTTATTATACATATTCCTTATTTGGTTTCGTTATTCCATCATGGAAATTAACAGGATGTATCTTCCACAAAACCAAGGGTTCTCTAAGATGACCTGTCTCTCTTTATTTACATGAGTTTGACTTGTGAGAAGATAAATCAAAAGATATATTGAGATATGAGGCACCCAACATAGAATATAGAACCCTAAATACCTTTGTGTGTAAGAAAATTCAGGAGTTGTGACCAGCCGAGATCCACAAGAAGGAGGAGGATCGCCAGGAGGGGGTGGCTGTGTCAGAGGTGCACCGGAGGCGCGCCGGAGGAGGAGGTGGGGTGGAAACCTAGGAGCATCGTTGGTAGGGGGGAGGTGAGGTGTCCGTGTTCAGTGGCAGCGTCCGGGGAGGAGGGTCGTAGATGAGAGCTCGCTGTGGGGTTTCAGTGAGGGGCAGCGTCGCGAGGGAAGCATCGTGTTCGGTGGCAGCATTGAGGAGGAGGGTCGGAGATGAGAGTTCACGGTGGGGTTGCAGTGAGGGGCAACATCGCGAGGGCACCGTCGGGGGAGGAGGGTTGGGGGAGAAGAGAGATCGCGAGGGCACCGTTGGGGGAGGAGGGCCAGGGGAGAAGAGAGATCATGAGGGTACCGTCGGGGGAGGAGGGTCGGGGGAGAAGAGAGCTCGCGAGGGGCACCGTCGGGGAAGGAGGGCCACGCAGAGGTGAGGGTAATGTGAGGGGGTCACGTGAAGAAGAGGAAACACCCGAGGATCAAACCTTAATTGCCACGGGTTTTAAGTTAGGCATGACAATAAATTAACCTATAGCCACAGACTTATAAAATTGTGGCTATAGGTCCGTGGCTATATGTCATTTTTCTAGTAGTGATGCTGAAAAAACTAGATCCAAAGAATTGGGGGAATGATAAGGTTATCCAACTTCAGTGGGGAATTTATAGAAATAACATCAAATACATGATATATAGGTAACACACAATACTAAATCTATGAGTTCAAAAAAATTCACTAGCACAATCCTCGCCACCACCACTGCACCATGAAGAAACTATCACAATCGTTAACACCACTATATGAAACATTCCACAAAATCACCATATAAGCTACAAAACTACACTTTTAACAATCAATTTCATCATTTCCATATTTAATGAGTCTCCAAAAACTCCTATTTATTAAGTCATTCATTAAAATTTACACTACCCATTAATTTAACATTCCATTAATTTAATAAATTTACCATACATCAATTTTCATCCCATATAATTTATTCACCATTTAATTTAATTTCATTTCAAAATTAAAATTTATTCCATGGCTAACTAGGAAGCTTATACAACCCCATAACAAATAGCTGGACCAAATCACATAAACTATCACCACCATACCACATCTACCAAACCATCCCCAAAAAATAAACACATTTATTATCTTCCAAACACCACCACCACTGAGAAACCACAAACACCACCCAAAATCACACACTATAACCTCATCGAACAATTCCTCCACATGTAACTACAAAACCACACATCATACCCCTTACACATCTCCAACACTATGCACTATAACCACCACACAACTAACAACATCACATCCATTCCAATCAACCACCAAATGACACATTTAAACACATCCCATCACTAAAACCATCACATGACAACCTATAACACATAAGGAAACAAAAAAAGTAATGAAACCTAACAAAAACACATCCCAGATTCCACAAATTAATTCCAGGGATTTCATCCCAATACTAATTTATTTAGCATGTGTATTATCCCCAAAACCAAATTTACATGGGAAACCAATTATTATTCAGATATATTTTTCATTATCCTTTTATTAAGTGTGCGATATAATATTAACACATACTTGAATGGGTCACATAACATATAAACTACTGCACAGAAAAGGCTTTTAATAGTTGTTATTTTTATCAAGGTAACATCATGGCATAATATGACCAGTAATATCATCAATGAAATAAAAATATGGGATTAATACCCATCCCCATCAATTTTAGTTTATGAAAATTAATTATGTTTATTAGAATGACCCTTATTATCCATTTACTACACACTAGAAAGAGAATAAGGTTAGATAAAAAATAAAAAACTCACTATGAGTCCCTGGATAAACCAAAACTAACCCAATGGATCATCAAAATGAAACCAAAAAACACACAAAATAGAAGTAAAAACACCATAGATAAACCCAAAAAGAAGAAAAAATATATGAGAAAATGGAAATAGAGTTGAAATCACCACTGATCACCAATGCACAACCACTAGAACCCCTGGATTAAAGACGAAGAAGGTGGGATGAAATATCTTAAAAATCCACTCAGGTTCAATAAAAACTGAGAGAAGAAACAATTGAATGATAAAAAATTCACCCTAATAAAACTTATAAACATCCTCAGTGATGCCTGTTTTATATCATCAATTAAAAATTTGTAGCATAAATTCTATAAGATCCATGGATTATAATATGTAAAACATATTTAATCCATGAATTTCCAATATTTTCATTTTCCACTAAAAATCATGGTGCCTCATCAAGATTTAATTTACGTCGTAAATCTCCTTTTCACAAGTAAATCCCTTTCAAAATATCTATATCGACCATATAAAATCCATTAAATAAAAACTGTTTAAGACGTAATCTAAAAGAATATATTATAAATTACTATTTTACACTATATATTTTATACTACTTCACATATGGAACTATAAATCCACATAACCTCCTCCATAATCCTCAAAAACTCCTCCAACACCCAAACCTAGCAAATAAATGGGAGGGGAAATCACACAATGTTACACATTATTTGTTCCATAGAAGAAACAATAAATATGAGAGTTTCTACTCAACCTAGGACTATCTTTTATTCCAAATATCAATTGCCTTTTTCTAATAATATATTTCAATTTTTTTCACTCAATTTATTCTCTGAAACTACTTTCACATGTTGAGAAGTTTACTCCACATTTGATGACATATCATGTACCGTGACCTTATCTACTTGAAAATTTTACTTCTCTTTTTCCTTATCAAATTTCTTGACATCCTTTAATTTTTTATCCAATTTTAATTGATATCGATAAACATTCAAGCATTTTTTTCTTTGATTTATTATTTTCTTTGGATTCCCCAGATACTTTCAAGGAATCCATAGCATGTCTTGGTTGAAATTTAATTTGTATTATGATTATTTTTACAAATCACATCCTGATAAATTTATTCATGTAACATAGTCATGTAAATCTTAGCCTAAAGACCCTCTTGTCTACATCTCCCACACATTTTTTTTGTAAACTTACAAATCTATCTTGTAAGGATTGATTTTATGTATATTTGGCCACAATCTTATTTCTACCCATTTTCTCATTAAAACCCCTTGGTTTTTTTTGCTTTCTTAGAAATAAAATATCAATCCAATAAAAAAGGATTTATTTCCATACCTTATACAACACTAGTAAAAACCTTTGAACTGACCCTATTTAGGTTGATTATAGTTTTTTACAGATTCATATTGATTATAGTGTGCTAATTTTTTTTTCTGTATTTTTACAAAGGGGAAATGGTTTTCTTATTTTAAAGTTTTCATTTGATATGGTTGAGTGTCTCTCAAAAACTTTCTTGGTCTAACCTTGTATAAATTTGTTTTTGAGACCTGCAATATCGGTTATAATAGATCTAGCTTGTAAATTAAAAGTACTATATTTTACCCAATAATTAGAATCCTTTATCTCACCATCTTGAGAATATTCTCCATTAACTTCCATTTATTTATTGATGTATTATCAAACCTTATTCAACCAATTTTTCACTACAATACATTTAGATTGTATTTCAAACAACACCTCTTCTATAGTATCCAACTTATCTTCAAGATCACATATCATTTTTTCTTGTTAAAAAATATTTTTGCTGATGAGTCTTGACCTCATCAATATAAGTTTCTTACTTATTAAAAATATTCTCCTTTTCTTTAGTAACCCTTTCATTATCCTTCAAAAAATTATTCTATTCTTTCTTGATGTATTGTAACTATACTAAGTAGAAATTTTAATTATCTTTCAATCGCCACCCAAGTTCTATCCTCTCCTATAAATTATCATTACAACTTGATGAATCTGAGTCTTTCTTAACATGAAAAAATTATCAAAATTCATCATCTATATAATTACATGATAATAAATATTATTCATGCATATAAATAAAATTCTTATTATGTCACCTTACGTGATTTTTTATTTTCTTATATTTTTCTAATTTCGGGGAATTTATCATTCCTAATATGATTTATATTCCTCAACTAGATTATTTAGAAAAAATTTTACAGTATATAAAATATCACTATCATTAAAAACTCTAATAAATTGATTGAATTTTCCCTTCCATTTTCCCTTTAGGAATATCTTTGATAATAGAAAAAAAATTGAGATCTTTATCATCCTCATCATTTTAATCATTGAACTCTTTATCCACATTAACTTTTAATTTTATCAGGGATTCAAAGGCAAACTCATATTTTTAATTTTTTAGGAAAATCAGAGATTTCCTCATTTCATAATCTATGAGAATGTTGTGAATCCCATTTAAAGAAAAATTATCCCTAGATACCAAAGCTGAGATAATAGGATCAACTTTTTCTGGAAAATTCCTAATAAGATTTTGGAAAATAGTAGAGTCATATAGGTTTCCTTTGAATCCATGAATATTACTAACTATCTCAATCACCACAATGAAATATTCATCTATAACCCCATCATTATTCATTTTAACACCGTTAATTCTACTCCTCCATAATTTTATCATGACATCATTTATTTTTTTGTTTCCATAAAATATACTTCTCAATTTTTCCCATATATCTATTGAAGTTGAAATGCCCATTATATTGGGGTAAACATTTTTTGATAAAGATGTGAAAATATCATCCCATAAATCTTCAAATTACTTTTATCAACCTATAACATATGATCAATTTTAGGAATTAGTTGAAATATCACTATTATATCATCTTTCACTTCAAGGCCATGTGAAAGAAGGTTGGGTATCATTATATTCCTTGAGATGGGATAAATTATACCAAAAAAGGTAGAAAATCCTTGATTGTTCATAGAATTAAGATTATATATGTTTCTTGGATCTAAAGAGGTGAATTGTCTCTGATACCAATTTATGTTTCCAAGTACCTGTTATGATAGCATTAGGGGGGGTAAAAAGTGGTAAATTATTTTTATTAATTATCCCATATAATTAATCACATAGAAACAATTAAAGTGCATGATCCACTCAAAATAGTATCATAACCTCAAAATTTATAGAAATATAAAGAAATTTAAACACACAAAAATTACAATGTTCAGATCCACAACCAACTTATAAGATCTTGAATTTTCTTATAAGGTATAGATCTTTTTGTTTTTAGTTTAATAGATTTTATGGACTAATGTGTGTACCCAATGTGATAATTGGTGTATCTGGGATGTAAGGGTCTTTTTTAGAGCCTGAAACCTTAATTTTTGGAACGAATAGACAGGGCTCAAGGTTTGTAGAAACAATGTGGGGCACGCCACACAATTACATGTTACTGTGTAGGTCTTAACAGTGAGGTTCAGGAGGCCATATAGTTTGAGGAAACTATGAAACCCTAGTTGCACGCACATATGGGGGGATAAACAATTATTGATAGAGGCCGAAAAATGTTTTCCACATGGTTTTCAAAATCGTGTGCACAAACCATGAGAGTTAACCCTTGATACAGTGAAGGGGGCATGATTAGAACACAGTTTGGCCAACCATGTAGCTAAACCATACGACCCAATTAAAAGAGAGGAAATGAATATTTATCCCTTAAAATCCATTAAAACATGAAACCTTATTCTTATTTTACTTCCTTGAACAGAACCTTTTCCATGGGTACACCTTTGAATTTCAAAGGGTAGAATTTGATCCCATTTCTATGTCTAGACTTAAATTCAAACACCATCAGTCTCATTGGATTTATCATAGTGAGTTCTCTGATCATCTCGTTCAGTTATTCATTTGAATTATTATCAAAGAAGTTATTTATTTGTAAGATAATACTCCATATATTCATGATTTTGACTATTTTTCATCTTATGATCTGGACCAAATTAGAGAAAGATACTGGATGAGTGCTCTACCATGACCTACGATAGGTGGTTCATACCTTTCCCTTACAATTTGGTGTTTTATAAGCATAGTTTTTATTGTCCTGCATGAATAAATTTTAATTAGTCCCCTTAAATTAACTGAATGGTTGAATTGAACAAATTATAACCTTTTTAGGTTCCCCATTAGTACATTTGAGATTTTGTGAGGTTGTTTCTCAAACCCACACCACCCATAAGGTGTGCCTTGTTTTCCCTTTTTATACAACCCATGGGGTGCATGTGATATTTCCTAGTTAGAGGAAGCCCTTATAAATTGAATGAACTGAATTATGATGTTAGGAGAAGGTTTGTCTCTATTTTTATGTGATCACATGTTGTGAATTTTTCTAATTATTTAAATGGGAATGGTTATATGATTAGTATGAACTTATGAAATGTGTTTTTTTATGAAATGTTGAATGATTGAAATGATGAATTAAAATGGTATTGTATTCCTTAGAAGATCTCCTTGGATCCTAATTCCATTATATTCCATATACATTTCTTCCATGGATCCTAATTATGGTAGTGGATTCCTTTGAACTATTTTATCCTTGGGTCTTAATTCCACAGGATTCCTTGGGATTTTCTACCCCTTGGATCTGGATTACTTGGGATCACATTGAACTTGTTCTATTGACATGAACCTTTGACCCAATCCTAGTCTTTACCAAGTTCTCATTGAGAATATCTTGGGACTTGATGTGGATTCCTTGGTCTTCTATACCTTGGATCTGGACCTTTATGGTTTGAAACTTTTGATTACACAATAAGGATTCTATGGATGACTCTGATTATATGATGTGGAAGTGGTGAATGTTATACTAGTTTATACGGTGTTGATATGGTAGTTAATTACACTTTTTTACATGGAGAGGCCATTGTAGAATTTTGTTACACTTTTCAAATAGCCCTAGCATGGGTATCCGTTTACAATTGTTAAACTGGATAATATTACTTGATTATTTCTATTTTTACCACTTCCCTCATTTTTGGGAGCCTGAATGTTGTTTATATGAAGTATTGTTTGTTTGGAGAGTTTCAGTTTACTTTTATCACATATTCCTTGGGAACATTACTTTCAGTAAATTTATACCTGTTTTATACTTCACACTACTAATGTTTATATCACATAGACTAGATTTGTTAGAGACACCACTAGTGACATCCTTCTAAGTGTTTCCTCACACTCTGTTCTTTCTACCACTGGGTACTGAGACAAACATCATGGATATAGGTAGGGACCCGAGAAAATTCCTATTATACGATTCTTGATTTGTTCAATGCATAGAATCAAGGGAGCATAAGATCGAGCTAAAATCATGATTCTATTTAGAGATAGTGATTTTAGTATTTTTGGTATTTTGATACAAGTATTTTACTAGATACTCATATACCTATTTTTATGCTTCGTAGAGACATGAAAAAACCATAATTTTTGTATATGAGATTACTTTTGGCATTGTTTATATATTTTTATCTTGGAAGTTTATCTTTTGTCTGGTTGATTTACTACTAACACTATTTATTGATATGTTAATTACCATGTGATAAACTATGACATGAGGTAATATCCTCCCCATAGACACACACTTGGCCATATCTACTAGTCAGAAGCCTCTAGCATATGGGTAGGTGTGATAGAGTTTATGTGACCCACCATCTTAGGGAATTGTTTAGTGGCACTCCAGAGGTGACATTACAAATGGGTATCAGTGATTTTATTTCATTCCATAAAATTTTGTGATAGAATATCAGCATTATTAATGAATTAGCATTTATTAATGAGATATGCATGAGAGTAGTTGACCCATGTGTAGGAAAAGCCAAATTTCCTAGATTTTGTTTTTCATATATTTTTCCTACTACTGTTGATTTAATTCTACTGTTAAGTGATGAAATAAAATTTTGATTTAATTATAGATATGATTGTGGATATGTTTTACCAATACCCAATGAGATAAGGGTATGAATATCATGCATCATTTTAGGCACCTGATAGGATTCACATGCCTTGTATTATGAAATGCCATATAAGATGTATTTATTGACTAGATGACTTATGCTATGTGACTTGTGTGATATATTTTACATCATTATAGTTTTCTTATAGGTAATTGAGAAATATAGTTGGTACCTAGAGTTAATTCTATAAACTAAAAAGTTTTTTCCTACTTTGGCTACAATAGTCACCCTAACCAGTCATCTATGGAACATTGAGTCACAGAACGTTGGTCACATAGACTGGAATGTGTTCTGGTATGGATTAAGTGGATGCCATATTTTAGATAATGAAGTGTATGAGACCTTATGTATTTGAATTTGTGAACAATTCGGTCCAACCATTGAAATATAATTGTGATATAAATGTGAACTAAGTGGAAATTCAAATGGAAATGGAAAATGTGAAATAGAGAACTTAACCTAGACCCAACTTATGAGTGGGAAGTAGGAAATGTCTCTAGTGATGTTATGACTATTTATTTTTACCCAATCCAAGATTTAGGAGTAGGAAGATAGATGTGACTTATCTATAGAAATTATTTTAACTGTCCTATACTTTTAGTTGTGATATTCTGTTATCAATATTTTCTTGAGGTGTGTGTTTGGCATTGTAGATACATGCCACCATGATGACCTCCATTCTTGCATTAGGAGGGTGGCGATGACTATGCCCTAGAGGTAGTGGGCCATGGGATACTAGTAGATCATCCTAAAGTGACAACTTATGACTAATAGTTTTACTATAAATAGGTGCTGATTCATAGTTCCATGAGGATTGTCTACGCTATATGCAGAATTTTTAGGTTGCACCGCAGCTTGCCTCATGTATGGCCTAGTTGACGCGTGTGTTCCTGCTACATCATCCACCCATGTTTTAGGGGATGGTGATTAAAAGGATTATTATATATGGATTGAGACTACTTTTTAGACTTTATATCATCTAGAGACACCTCTTAAGAGGAGAGTGAAGCCCACGACTTACATGTTATGGGGAGAAGCTATGCGCTGATGGGATTTTTTGAACCAGGATGATACGATATGGGATATGGTTTGAAGTGATTTCTAATAAAGATTCTAGGAATTATTTTTCTTTAATAATTTGAGAGTAGATAAGGCTTGTGAGATTTTGTGTATGGAGAAGGGTGTGATTACTATTATTAAGTAGTCAACCAGATTTACAGTGCTTCAATGTTTTTCACTGATATGCCATACCGATGAGCTATTGAGGGTGAGACACTGTGAGAAAGGTCTCAGACATGCCATTATATATCAGGAAAATATTTTTAGAATGAAGAATATTACTAATTTAGTGAATTAGATACTTCTTACAAAGTGAAACTTGAGGGAAGATGGGGGTGCAGAGCAGGGCTGTTCAGTCTCTCAACCTAGTGGTTTAGCTTTTAATGGATGAAAGTGACACTTTGAGGCTTCTTATGTGGTGAGTACCAGCCATGGTGTTAGTGTTGGTAGCTCTATTTTCTGTCATCAGTGTGGTATATGGGAACATATGAGGAATCATTATGATCAAGACCCGGTCGAGTGCTAACCTTGCAGAAGGATGGCCCATGCACAACATTTTTACAGGGCCTTCCCTCCAATAGTCCCTGGAAGGGGTCAAATATGACTCTAGGTTCTGGGGCTAGTTTCATAGCTCCATGTCAATATGGGAGATATAAATTTTTTGGTCATTATGGATGAGGTGGTGATCATAGCTGAATAATCCATACACCAGTTTTACATAAATAGAAGAGTGGTACTATTCTAGGAAGTGAGGTTGTTTCGCAGGACCATGGTTCAAGAAAGATATATTCAATATAACCTACCCCTGAGGAGTAGAGATTTGGGACATATAGGGTGATAGGTATGATATTAGTGGCCCATACTCTTGTATATTCTCTTTGATATAGTTTCTTCTTATAGTTTAATATCTGCACCTATTGTGGAAATCCGTGGGCTTGGTTTTTAGTTTTTTGATTGTGTTATGTCCTTGGATACTCTATTGGGAATCAAAACGAAGGGTGTACACTAGTATAGGGAGTAAAACATTGATATTGGAAGTTTTCACTTTGTATGGGATGTTTTTTCATTGAGATGTACATGTTTGAGGTCATAATCAAGGTGAAATAGAAAGCTGTTTATCAATCCCATGTTGATTTATATTATTAGAGGGGGACTTTCACATCACTAGAGAGTGGGGGTTTTATTCACAAGGGTGTATGGGATGTCCATGAAACCTAATATAGACCATATAATAATGGTATGGTTGGGATTATATCCCAAATTTATAGTTTATATATGGATGATCAGTGATCTTGTAAGGAATAATTCCCCCCATTGGTTGATCATTTCAAGGGCATTTACCCCAAAAAAGTTCTAGATTACCTCTTGAGAGAGAGGCCAAGTCTCTATCGAGCTAGTTCCAGGAGTAGAACTGGTATCCATTCCTTCTTATAAGATGGCTAATATAGTGTTTTAGTAGTTTAAGAGGCAGTTAGAGGGTTTATAGGAAAAAGGATTTATACGAACTCATACTTCTCCTTGGGGTTTGTCAGTCTTTTTTCTGAAAATGGTAGACGATACCTTCAGAATATGTGTGGATTATCAAAAATTGAATTAGTTTATGGTTAAGAACTGATATCCCTTATCTTGGATGGATTAACTTTTTGATAATCTCTAATGAGATCAGGTATTCTCAGAAATTTATTTGAGGTTGAGATATCATCAGGTGTTTTCTTGACCTGCAGACATACCTCATAGAACTTTTCATAGCAGGTATAGTTTATACAAGTATTTTTTATACTATTCGATCTCATGAATACACCAACAGTTTTCATGGATTTTATGAATTATATTTTTAATCCTTATATGGACTTTTTGTTGTTTTGGTATTAATGAATGATATCTTAATGTATTCTCATAATTGAAATGACTATGAAAACCATCTTTATATTGTTTTGTATACATTTATAGAAAATCATTTATACACTAATCTAACAAAGTTTCACTTCTAGATGGATAAGATTCAATTCCTAGGTTATATTATATCAGATACAAAAGTATTATTTTACCCAAAGAAGGTGAGATCAATATTTTCATGGGATAATCCCAATAATATATTTGATATATGGAGTTTCTTAGGTCTAGCTGGATATTATATGAATTTCATAAAAAACAATTCATACTTAGTAGCACCTCTTACGGGATTGACTAAGAAGGGTGTGATGTTTTTATGGTCAGATACCTATGCGGTATCCTTTTATGATTTGAAAGGGATACTAACTTCAGTGTCTATCCTGATTGTTCCCGAGATGGGTATGAGTTACATAGTGTATTGCAATCCATAAAGTATTGAGTTATGTGTAGTTATGACATAGTTGGATAGAGTCATAGTGTATAGGTATTATCAGGTGAGGAAAATGAGAGGAATTACCCAACACATGATCTTGAGTTAGCTGTAGTTTCTCATGCTTTGAGCTTTTAGAGAAACTATTTATTAGTAGAGAATTTTGTGGTGTACATGGACCAAAAAATCCTCAAGTACACATTTACATAGTGTGATCTGAATATGAGATAGCTATGGTGGGCTAAGTACCTAAATTATTTTGATTTTGAGATTTCATATATGCATGGAAATGGAAATTCAATGGATGATGCACTAAGTAGGATGGATTAGATATAGGTAGTTCACAAGGCCAATAGTGAGTGTCTTCTTATGGAATTATTTTTTGACATGCACATGGAGTTGTAGGATAGTATCGGGTGGAATATCATCTCCTCCATAGCAGTGACATCCAACCTTCTAGATAGAGTGAGGATGTGAGAAATATCAGATTATGAGGGACTAGTCCAACATGAGAGTGTGGTAGGTGAGGTCTCACCTCCCAGTTAGACTATGGATGAGGATGAAATTCTAAATATCCATTGTCACATGGGGGTTTCATCAAACATACATGATGAGCTGATGTGGGAGTTTCATGCCTTAGTTCAGGTAGTTCATCCTAGTGTTACCAAGATGTATCATGATTTTTATCACTAGTATTGGTGGCCGATAATGAAATGTGGAGTGGACAGTTTTGTTATGAGATGTTCCACCTATTTATATGTGGAGACAGAACATAAATGACCATCCATAATTTTATAGTAGTTTCACATTCTAGAGTAAAAATGGGATAATTTTATGATAGAATTTGGGACCAATTTACTATGGTTTCATAGAGGTACTGATGATAAATGGGTTTTTTTGACAAGCTCAAAAAGGTTGGTCATTTCCTATTGATCAATGATACCTTCTTAGTAGAAGTTCTTGGAAGGTTGTATATTCGTGAGATAGTATGACTTTATGGGGTTCCTCAGATTGTTGTATCAGATAGGTATACCTAGTTTACATCTCATTTATGGTATAGTTTTCAGAGGTATTTGGGTGCACAATTATTTCTAAACACAACATACCACCCCTAGAATTATGTAAAGTCATAGTGCATGATTCAGGTTGTTAAAGAAATGCTTCAAGTATGCTTCCTAGAATTTTGGGGCTCTTGGGAGAGGCATACACCCCTATTTGAATCTTCCTATAATAATAGTTATTAGAAGACTATAAATATGTCACCCTATGAGAATTTTCATGGAAGGCCATAAAAATCACCCATGTGCTAGATAGAGGAAAGTGGGGTAGCTTTAGTGGGACCTTCTCTCAGTCAGGAGACTTCAGATTAGGTCCAGTTGATTTAGAAATGGATGGGTAATGCACAGTCTTGAAAGAAATACTTTTCTGATTGTCACCAATGACATATAGAGTTTGAGGATGGGGATTGGGTCTTTTCATGTATATCACCTAGGCTAGGATAAAGAAAGATTAGGAGACATGGTAAGCTTTCACTATGATATGCTAGACAGTTTGAGAATCTAGAGAGAGTAGGACTGATAGGCTATCAGTTGAAGTTACCTTAGAGGTATCAATCCATGCACAATGTTTTCCACATATCTTATACACAGAATTATCACTCATAACCATATCATTACCTGTAGTAGGATGAGGTGGAGATATAGGTAGATACGTTCTTCAAGGATAATCCTATTAATTTTGTTGATGGGAGAAAAATGGTTCTCTGAGGATAGTCAGTTCCTCTAGTATGAGTTTTATGGAAGCATGACCATTTATAAGATAAGAATTAGGATTGGGAGGCCAATGTACATGCTTAGTGTCTTGATTTATTCCCAAACGATTCTTGACCACCCTTGGAAAGGAAATTTGGGGACAAATTTCTTAAAGGGGGGAAGATTGTAAAACCTTGAGTTTTCTTATGAGGTATATATATTTATATTTTCAATTTAAATGATTTTTATAGACTAATGTGTGTACATAATGTTATCATGGCTATATTGGGGGTGTCCAAGGCTTGTTTGGATCCTGGATCCACACTTTTTAGAAAGAACATATAGGCTTAAATGTTTGTATAAACTTTGCGGGAAAGGCCACATAGTTACATTTAACTATGTGGGGTCTTAACAGTGAGGTTCTAGAGGCCGAACTATATGAGGAAACTATGAAAACTACAAAAAACACCCATATAGGAGGATCTATAATTTTTGAAAGAGGCTGAGAAACATTTTTCAAAATGTTTTCCAAACGGTGCACATGAACTATGCAAGGCACCCCTTGAGATAGTAAACGACGCACAATTTGTGATTGGTTTGGACAATCATGCATCTGAACGATATGACCTAGTAAAAATAAGTGAAATGATGATTTATACCTTAAACTATATTAAAATCCAAAACCCTTTTTCTTATTTTCATCCATTGGATAGAACCTTGGCTTTGGGAGCTCCTTTGAAACTCAAAGGGTAGACTTTGATCCAATTTCTCTGTCCAAACTCGTATTCAAAAACCATAAGGATCATTGGATTCTCACTGGTGAGTTATTCGATAACATAGTTCCATTATTCACTTGACTTGGTATCGAAAGATTTATTTAGGTGCAAGCTAATATACCATATTATCATGTATTTTCACCCATTATTTGTTTTTATTTTTATCTGAACCAAATCATAGGTTGATACAGGATGAGAACTCTATTATGGGCCTACTGTAGGTGGTCTATAGTTTTTCCTTAGGGATTGGTGTTTTATAAGAATAGTTTCCATTATTCCGCACATCAAACTTTCTGATGAGACCCCTTAAATTAATTGAATAGTGGAATTGAATTAATATGAATCTCATTAGGTTTCACACTAGTAACTTTGGTATTTTATAGGGTGTTTCCCTAACCTAGGCCACCCATGGGGAATTCTTTTGTTTTAGTTTTTTTGTTATACCGGACATGGGATGCGTGTGACCTTTCCTTGTTAGAGGAAACCCTTATCAATTGAATGAATTTAATTGTGATATTAGGTGAAGTTTTTCCTCCTTTTCTATGTGATAACATGATGGGAATTTTTTAATTTTTTAAATGGGATTGATTATATGAGTTGGATAAACTCATGGAATGTGATTATTTGTTAAATGTTAAGTGATTAAAATGATGAATTAAAATGGTAGAGGATTCCATGGATGAGGTCCTTGGATCCTAATTCCGTTATATTTCATGGATATTTCCCTTAAGGATCTTGATTATGGTAGTGGATGCCTTGGACCTATTTTCTCCTTGGGTCTTGCTTCTGTAGGATGTGTTGGGCTTTGCTACCCCTTGAATTTGGATTTCTTGAGCTCACATTGTACTTGGTCAGTTGACATGCTCATTATTACCTACCCAAATATTTACCAATTTTCCATGATATGCTCCTAATAATCAATGTGAATTCCTTGGTCTTCTATACCTTGGATCCGACCCTTCAAGATATCACCCATTAGATTACATGGAAATTCTATTATAGATGAGTCTAATTATATAGCGTAGCCATAGTGAATGTTATACTGGTTTATATGGTATGACCATAGAAGTTTCTTACACCTTTTTACATGGAAAGGTTATTGTGTAATTTTTTTATAGTTTATAGATAGCCCCGGTATGGGTGTCTATTTATAGTTTTCAGATTAGAAAATATTACTTGATTATTTCTTTTTTTACCGCCTCCCTTGATTTTGTGACCCTAGATATTTTTTGCAAGGATCCTTGTTTGTATGGATAGTTTCAGTTTAATTCTATCACATATGACTTGGGAACTTTAATTTTAGTAAATTTATACTCATGATATACTACACACTACTTTTTTTAAATCACACATAAAAAAATTGTTATTGGCATCACTGGTGGTTGCCTACTGAGTGTTTTCTCACACCTTGTTGGGGCCACTATTTAGAAACCAAATGACTTCATGAATATATGTAGGGAACATGAAAATAACCCAACATAGAGAAATTTATTGGTTTTATTCATAGGAGTATGAGAGAATAAGACCAAGCTAGGCTCATGATGCTATCTTGAGATAGTTAGTTTGGTCAGGTATTTAGATACATGTATTGTACTGGATGCTTGTATAATTGTTTTATATCTTTTTAAATACATGAAATGACACAACATTTTTATATATGATATTAATATCAATATATTTTATATATTAATGTCTTGGATTTTTATTTTCTTTCTAGTTGATTTACTACTTCCCCTATTGTCTGATATGTTTACCACCACTATGCTACACTAGGACATGAGGGTATTGTCTCCCCATAGTCACACCCTAATCCCTAAATGTTAGTTGAAATCCTCTGGTGTATGTGGAGGTGAACTGTAGGCTATGTGACCCACCAACTCAGAGCACCGTTTAGTGGCATCAGGGTCAGGACGTTACACTACTCCTTTCCATGTTGTTTCTTCCACCAAACATGGATTCTCCACTATATCTAAAAAATGTTTTACAACACATAATCCACTATTTTCCATTACATACAGTATCTACTAGAAGATATAACTCTCTATAAAAATTATGATCTAATAAATAATGATATTATACTTTTCCTCAGTTACTCTTACACCACTTGAGAATATAATCTTCCTCTATGAGAATATGGATCAAAAAACCATTCATGTTTGTGAATTATTCATGATCTTCAATAGTTAATGAAGATACTCATAATTCTAGTCTTGAAACTTCAACTATATTATAAATTATCTAGATCCCCAATTTTTTCAATAATCATAAACATATACTCTTTATTTATGAATGATCTTTTAAATTTAGACTCTATTAACTCTTCTCACATTTTCTTATTTTATTGATTAATTTATTTTGATATTTCTAACTTATTCCCAAAATCTCACATTTCAAAAATCTATAAAACAAATTTCAAATACTTATCAAAATGGAAGTTATTTTGAGTTATAATAACCACCAAAAAAGTTAGGTGATCCGACATCAACATGTTTTCTTCATAGAAATACATGTATATAATAAAATGGGAATTAAATAAATAATTATGATATATGTGACATGTTTAATATTATTAAATAATTAACCATATTATTCTTTAATCCCATTCCTTGAAAAATAAAATTACATCCATGTATACGGGTGAACTCCTGCCTCCATTGAATGATGCATTCCGCTATTCAATACCACCTTCATGGATGGTTATAAATTATAATTTATGAGTGTATATGATATATAGGACTAATAAATATCTTTAATATGGTTATTTATTTATAATATAAAAATTAACTTCCATAATATGGTAATCAATCTATACTAATAAAAAGAAACTATTTCATATTTGGATCTGTCTTTATGAAATGTGACACAAATACCAAGTAATAGAATTATAACATTATAGATAATCATAAAAAAAATTACATTACCTTAATTTTTTTGTTAAATATTAACCTTTGGATGATAATTTATATCGACACCACTATTATGAAACTAATACAATGACCAAATTATTAACACTAAATGTTGAAAATAAGTAAAAATGAACTAATATAACTTAAGAGAATTATTATAAATTAAGAGTATAATTGTATATATATATGAATAATTTTATTAAATAGTTAATGAATATTTTTATATTCACGATATATTAGGTTAAATAACTTTCATATAAATCAAGAGTAAATTTAAGTGTTTCTTGTCTCAAATTTTCACCCCTTAAGACATATTTCCTATTATACACCATATTTTATTTAGAGTGGTGTATATACTAATCCTTTAATATTTTTTATCATGATATAAAAATTCTTCACTGTATTTAATGTTTCATTTGAAATTATAACATTCAAGGGGTTTTGATTAAAAAATTTCTAATGTCATAACTGATTTGGTAACTCAAAGTAAATCTGTTTAGTTATATGATTTATTCTTGAACTTATTTTAAATTTGTTCACTAAATTAATTTATTTTTAATTTTTAATTATGTTATATATTCTATCTCTGTGGAAAATTAGTCTTTTAATTAAATATTATTTTCATTTCATCTTTAAAAAAGGATAATTTTTGAAAAGAAACTCGTAACTATAACTTTTACATCGATGATTAAAAAAATTTATTTTTAAGAACATTGTCTTCATTTTTTATTATAATATATATATTAAAAAAGAAATATCTTCATTGTATTTTTGTTTCATGTTTCTCCCTCCATAATTCTTTTATTATGTGATTATTTTTGGGTGATTTAGTTTTCAGTGTAAATTAATTTAATTGATGGTGTTTTTTATACCATTTGTGTAGAGACCCTGACCCTAGTAGCCTGGAACCAGTTCATTAATTTATTACCTTCGCATAGATACAAGACACAAGACACAAATACCAAAGTTTTTATCATTTTAGATGTTTTGATATCCATATTACATTCATGAACATTACATTACAACTTGAAATGAAATGAAATATAACAACTCTATTAGAAACAACCATAAACTCCTAGATTATACCTACAATTCAATTAATATATATCTTCCTATCCTAGGGAAGAAACATAAGAAAGGGGTGAGATAAGATTCTCAGTAAGGGTAATAAATAGAGTGGAATCATAAATAACAAGTCATGATGAATAACTAAAAGAACACATACCATTAAAACACAATCCGAAGCATAATATGTTAGGAATAAAAGTTAAATAAATAATACTATATACATAATCACATTAAAATTAACAATGGATATTCTACTAGTTGAATTATATGATGATTTATCAATTACTAATATCATAATTAGGGAATTAATAATGCCTTAAATCTGAAACATATCATCAAGGCATCGACCAAGACATCTGAAAATAAATGGTTAAAGACTCTGCCAAAATCCATTTCTGTTTTATCTCCTGAGACCTATCGATGAGGGGATATAGAGGGATCCAATTATCTATTTATAATTTCAATTAATTCATTATATTAATGTGGTTAAATATAAATAACATATACATATGAAATATGAATAACTTTCCCTAATCTATAAACATAATCACTAACCATTCACATTAGTATGGTGAATGGTACTAAGATAGAACATTCACAATCAAAATGATCACAAACCATTTAATAAAATATTTCATATGATAATAATAATATATCAATATCAATAAACCATAAAATTAAACTGATATATTGAAATATATGAAAATACTCTAATAAAATCATCAATGAATTCTTGGGAGAAATACCCCTTTTACTTTGAAAATAAGAGTTCTTTTGGAAAAATCATTTGTATTTGTAATATTTATTTGTATAAAACCAGAAATGAAAAAAATATAGTTTTTTATAAAAAAATTATTTATTCTATATAAATAATGTTGTCTTAAAAAATACTATTAATGAAACTTGAAAATGGGTAAGAAATTGAGTAGTTCCCTTTAATCGGGTTTGCGCAACGGGAATAATTGAGAAGGGAACATTATAAAACAAATATTTACCCATAAAAGAAAGATACAATGACCTAGATACATGATTTTGGAACATATAAACCGAAATTATAAAAAATATATAAAAATAATAAATAATTAATTTTGTGTAAAGAGGGAGAAAGCATAACTCGAATGAAAATCCAGGTTTAGGAAGAAATCCTTACCTTATGCCCGAAAGTGTTATGAACTTGTACTTAACATCCTGGACAATCAAATCAAATTAATTAATTAAAAAATATTGAACCTTTTATAATTTAATTTGATTTATTATTCTTTTATTAAGTTCATTTATGTTCTTTTTGATGAGTTATAGAGTTTAATTTCATCGTTCACAAGAATTCATTTTCATGGTTTTAATGATCAGTTCACTTGTTTATAAGTAATGAAATTAATATAAAATGGGTATACTTATACAGAATTGGAATTATATGTTATTAATGAACATAAATAATATTTAATAGTCTTATATATATATATATTTCAAGATATTATGATGATTTATTAGATATAACTTTAATGATAACCATTTAGATAATTTTAGCGGGTTTTCGATCGTCACAAAATTGTTTTGTCTTATTAATTAATATCTTGTGTATATAAAAGTTACAGAATATAAAATATTCTATAATAAATATATTATAATTTATTTTAACTATAAATGTTTTTATAAACATCCTTTAAGGTGTTAATGGAAAATTAAAATGCATCATCCATGATGTCAGTAAATTGACACATCACAGGTGATGTTTTCATTTATAGAATAAAAGAGAGAGAGAGAAAAGAGTTTAATGATAGATATTACATTAACATGATATAATTATAGTATATAAATGATACTATATTTATCATGTCTATTTTTATAGGGGATATTAGGGAAGGATAATAAAATAAAATAAATTTGAAAATAAATTAAAAGAAAATAAAGAAGATTTTTACCTCTTGAATTATCCTCCTTGAGGACCTTCTTAAGGGGATTGCTATTGGTATCTTATTGAGAAAAAGGATCATGGATGTTGGGTAATATCTTCATAAGGGGATTGGGATAAAATTTTACAACTCTTAAAGCTTTGAAGTTGTGGGGACAATTGGTGGTGAGGGGTGGTATTTATAGTGGAGGAGAGGATTGTTTTTTGATATTGTATTCAATGTTTTTTTATTATTTTGGATAAAGACTACGAATAGTTTGAGAATTATCACCAAATATATTAAAATAGTGAAGGAGATATTGAGATTATAGGTCTATATCATCCATAAAACACCTATGACTCAATAATTCATGTATTTAACATTTATAGAAAATTATCGTATTTTACTATTCACAAAAATTAAAGTATTTTAGACAAACTACAAAAATTCAACCTGACCCTTTTTCGATTTTTAAAATTAAAAAATTAAGTACATGGTATGAAAATAATATTCTAAATATGAGAAATTTTATTTTTAATTAAAATCATCATTTACTCGAAAAATACAGATATTAAAATTATAACTGATTTTATAACACTTTAAAAAATAATAAGAAAAAAAATATTAATTTGTGAATATATTTTATGAAAATAAAATTTATTTTAAAAAAATTTATTAATTGTAAAATCTTAATTAAATATTTATGACTTACAAAAATACCAAAACATAATTAATAATTTTTAAAATATTTATTTACCAATATTATGATATACTTATATCATAATTTCATTTATATGATTCCTAAATTTTATTTATATTTTCATGGATGTTTTTACTATTAATTTGTCTGGTTTACTATTTGTAAGGTTCATATTACTATTACTAAGTTCATGTTACTATTTAATTATTATAGGTTCCATAACCTCTAGAAATAACACTTATTTCATTCATTCTTCATTTTTAAAGTTTATACTATGTTATCTAAGTGATTTTATATGATTTATAACATATGTAATAATTATAATAATAGAAATTTCATTGATTTAAATCTTGGTCATTACATTCTCCTGTCCTATAAAAAATTTTATCCTCAAAATTTCCAGATTGTCACCTCATAAATATATTTGTGTAGTTCTTTACTATAAGTTCCTCCAAATCCCACGTCACCTCTTCCATTTTATTAATATTCCAAACTACCTTTACTAAATGACTCATAAAATTCCTCAAAACCTTATCTCTAGTGTCCAGAATCCAGAGAGTCTCTTCACATTAAGATAAATTAGGTTCCAAGTCCATTCATTCAGAAGTGATGATATGCGTTGGGTCTCACATGTACTTTCTTAAAAGAGAGATGTGGAACTCATTGTGAACATTAGAAAGGCTAGACAGTATTGAAAAATGATAAGACAAAGCTCCAATTCTATCCAAAATATCAAAGGTAACAATGTACCTGGTGCTTAGTTTTTCTTTTTTCCAAATATTATAACACCATTCCATGGAGATACTTTCAAGAAAATATGATCTCCCACTTAAAATTCCAAATCCTTCCTTGGATTATCGGTATAGCTCTTTTTCCTACATTGATTTGCTTTGATATAGGTTTGAATAGTCTTTAGCTTTTCAATTGTTTTCTTCATAATATCTGGTCCTACAAGAAACCTTTCACCAACTTCATCCCAACAAGTTGGTGTACAAAATCTCTTTCCATACTATGCTTCATATGGCTCTATTTGGATACATGAATGGAAAATATTATTGTAGGAAAACTCTACCAAAGGTAAATAATGAACCCAAATACCTTTAAAGTAAAGTGAGCAATATATAATCATGTATTATCATTTTTGAATGTCCCTTTCAGAATTCCTATTATTTTGAAGGTGATAATTAGTACACAAATGAATTTTAGTATCCAAATATTTCTATATAACTTTCCATAATTCCTATATAAATCATGGATCAAGATAACAAAATTGAAAGAGGTTCTCCATGAAGTCTTATAACTTTATTAATATAGAGTCTTGCAAGGTTCTCAAGTGGAAAATACTCCATTATAGTGAGGAAATGTGCAGATTTGGTATGTCGATAAAAAATTACCAATATTGCATCATTAATGCTTAAGAGTTCTATGTTAATAGAGTGAAAAAATACATAGTAATATAATATTATTTTCATATAGGAATAGGAATAGGTTGCATGAATTCTCTAGGATGTCTTCTTTTATCCTTCACCTATTGATAAACTAAACATATTGATACATAATAAACAATTTCTCACTACATATTATCCCACCAGAAATGATCCTTCAGATATATATAAATCTTAATGCTATTAAGTTGTATAGAGAAATTTGAGCTATGGGAATCATCCAATAACTCCATCATTAGATCAGGCGTAGAGGGAACAAAAAGTATCCTCTAAAATATTAGAATTCCATCTTCATACACAATTTTTTTTCAACTTCCCATCATTCACAAATTTAATTTTGTTTTTAATATTATCATCATCATACATAGAACTTTTAATCCTTTATAATAAAGATGTTCGGAAAACCAATTGAAAAATTAATGATGTTTCACCTTCCTTGATAATTACCATATCCATTTTTGCAGGATCCATATACATAGGATCCTTGTCAATACCCAAATTGTTCAGGACTCCATGATCCTTCCTTCTAAATGCATCTGTTACCTTATTCTCCTTCACAGGGTGGTATTATATTGAACAATCATAATCCTTGAACAACTTATGCCATCATATTTTCTTCATATTTAGTTATTTCTATGAGACGATATATTTCAAACTCTTGTGATCTGTATATATATCAAATATATAACAATAAAGATTGTATCTCCATATTTTTAGAGCAATGATTACATCTAGTAACTCAGGATCATGAGTTTTATAGTTATGTTCATGAGTTTTTAACTACCTTGATGTATAGTTAACAACTTTATCATTATACATAAGGTTATAACCAAGTCCTTTCTTTGAAACATCACTATAAATCCTAAATCCACCATTTCATGATGGTTGAGTCAAGATCAGAGCATTCACCAATATCTTATTAAATTCTTCAAAAAAAATATTGACATTCTTTTTTCCATATTAACTTAACCCATTTATGAGTATTCTTGGTTAATGAGTTTGTTAATTAGGGAATGTTTTGAATGAAATGCCGCTAATAACCTGTTAAACCAATAAAACAATGTACCTCAGTTATGTTTGAGGGTGTATGCTATTCTTGAACCCCTTTTTTTCATAGTATCAATCGAGATTCCATCCTTTGAGATAATATATCCATAAAAATAAACTTTTTATATCCAAAATCCACACTTTCAAAACATCCCATATAACTATTTTCTTTTAAGAGTCTATAGAACAACCATAAAGTGGTTCTAATGGTCCTAATAACTATTGGAATATATCAAGATATCATCAATAAATACTGAAACAAATTAATAAATATATTCCTTGAACACTATGTTCATTAAATCCATAAAAACACATAGTTTATTAGTCAATACAAATGGAATTACTGTAAAATCATAATGTCCATACCTGGTTCAAAATGATTTCTTTAGAATATTTTCCTTCCTCACAAAAAATTGATGATATCTAGATCGAAGGTCAATCTTCAAAAAGTATTTAGTTCTATGAAGTTGATTAAATAAATCATCAGTGCGAGGCAGGGGATACTTATTCTTTATTTTAATAGAATTTAGTTCTCTATAATCAATGCAAACCCTCATGGATTCATCTTTATTATTGACAAAAAGAACAGGTGATCCCAATAGAGAAACACTAGGGTGAATAAATCCTTTATCAATCAAGTATTCTAGTTATTTATTCAACTCTACTAATTCCATAGTGTCTATTCTACAAGGATTCTTTGATATATGTCTTATACGAGGAGTTAAATTAATATATAACTTAACTTCATGCTTTGGAGGATGTCTAGGTAAATCCTTTGAAAATAAATAAATATATTCTTGCATAAAAGGTACATATTAAATTTGAATATTTGTTTCCTCATCTATAAATAATATTTTCTCTTCCTCCCAAAGAATTTCTTTTAGAAGAGATAATGGAGGTGGATCCATATATGACTCAGATAATGTGGTTTTTGCTGTAAAGTTAAGGAATTCTACATCTTCCTCACATATCGTAATTTCCTTCTTTTTGCAATATATTTTCATATCATATTTTGAAATACATTCCATACCACGGATTATATCAAATTAAATCATAGTTATGACGATAAGGTTAGAAACTAAAACACATTTATGTGTCATAAAAGGGACTGGCCGACACATATTTGTTGAAATGTTACTCCCCTTAGGGGTTTTGACTAAAAAAATCCTTTATTAAATCAAAAGAGAAATGTATAATTTTCTTCAAGAATTGGTAAGATAGAAAATAATGAAATGATATATAATAAAATAAAGCATTGGATAAGTCTGAGAGAATTATTAATGTACCTGCCACCACATCATTATGAACTTCAACCTCAGTAGTTTTGATTGCATAAGATTGACCCTACTCCCTTGTCATTTTGTGGGAAAAGTCTCATTGATTATTATGATAATAATTTCCATAATTACTCAACTATTGAAAATTGTAGCATTGACCTTTATTAGCTCCTTTATTTCCTTCACAATCAGGGCGTGGTGGCCTTTTTCTCTACACTTGTAACAAACTCCCATTCACTTAAGGCAAGTATCAGGGTGTTTCTTCCCACAATTATCACAGGATATAAAAGTTTTTTTATTAATCCATTTACCAATTATTTCTTCCTCCACCCTATTCTTCTATTGTTATCCCATAAAGTCATTATACAAGAGAATTATTATTTTTTCTTTATAGCATATGGGACAATATCTTCGTATGATAAAATTTTTTGGCAGACCAATGACCTTCATAGGAATGGTTTCAAACCATAAAATAATCGATTAATATTTCTCCTTGGATTAAATATATAGTATGAAACATGCCTTTATAACATTTTAATGTTGGATTCATATTTTGTGATGTTTTCATCCTCTTTTTGTTTCAGAATCAATAATTTCCTCTCTATATTCACTCACTGTTCGTGAGGAAAATAGTTTTCTGTTAAATTTTCCTTAAAATATTTCCATTCCATATTTTCAATTTCCTAATCCTCCATTTTGTTTTGAATCAATGAACACTATTGGTCAACATATCCTAAGATATGATAAACTACCATGATAACCTTATCCCTTTCATTACTTCCCAAATCAAGAAATATCTTATCTAAGTATCTTACCCATTGCTCCGCTACAAAGGTGTTTGTAGTCCCATTGAATGATAGATGTTGTTGTCACATAAAGTGGTCTAATATTTATCCTCCATGTCATGGATTGGGATACTTCATACAGATAAGGTTATTGTTCATAACCATATTCAGCTATCCCAACATAGTTTTACATTGCTCAACACTAGTCACACCTCTATTACAAACATCGTTATCTTTCATAGGAGGAAAATCCCTACATGTGATACATGCATTTATATAGTTTCCATTACTTCCACTGGGTTCCATTTATAAATGACGGAATACACTAAATTAGGTTATGAATCATAATTCATTTTCTTAAACTAGTAAAACACTTAACATGAATTGAAATTTTATGCATATCTAATCTCATAATCCTCAACATGGTTTCTTTGGGGACATATTTACTTATAAATCCTTCATAATGGTTTTTAATGAAAATGTGAATTATCCTAAGCATATCTTCTATGAGTGTCAAACCAGAAGAATTGTAAGGCCCATTTTCATGTACATGGTTACCCCGAGTCAGGATCATGACACCTTGTTAGAGTTATTACCCATAGGTACATCTGTTCCAGAACCACGTGAACTTATAGTATCCAGACCATGATGTATTGCTTGGAATACCCACATAATCTCTAAATTACCAAAATTATAGGTTGTTCTTATATAATTATCATCAAAGTCTATATTAGGGTTATGTTCCTTAATATATGTTTTCTAAATCTTGTTTTGAAGGTTTTTACTAAACATTCCCTAATACCAAATGTAGAGAACCCAACCCCAGTATCCCAGAGCCAATGCCTTAATTTATTACATTTGCATAGATACAAGAAATGAATCCCAAAGTACTGATCCGTTTATAATTTTTGGAATCCAAATTACATACATGAACATTACATTACAACTTTAAATGAAACACAACACAACAACTCCATTATAAACACTAATGAACTTCTTGATTAACCCTATTGTTAATCCATAATTAATATCTCCACATCCTGGGAAAAAATAAAACATAATAAATCTGTGAGATCATATGCTCAGCAAGGTTAAGAAATAAAGATGAATTAAGAATAATAAGTCATGGTGAATAGTTAAAAGAACACATTCCATTAAAATATAATCTTGAGCATAATATTGGAAGAATAAAAGCGGAATAAATAATTCTATATAAATAATAACATGAAACTTAACCATATATATTATTCTAGTTGAACTATACCATGATTCATAAATTACTGATATCATAATGAGGGAAGTCATAATGTTGTAAATCGAAAACATATCACCAAGGCCTCGACCCATATACCTAAAAATAAATGGTTAAGGCCTCGTCCAAAATCTATTTCTGTTTTGTCTCAAAACACCTATAGATGAATCAAGGGGATATAGAAGGCCCCAAACATCACTTTCAAAGTCCAATTAATTCCTCATATAAATGGGGTTAAAAATAAACAACATGTACATATGAAATTTGAATAACATTCCCTAATTTTTAAACAAAACCACTTACCATTCAGAGTAGTATGGTGAATGGTACCAAAATAGAACATCAATAGTAAAAATGATCATAAACCATTTTATAAAAAATGGCATATATTAATCATAAGAGATAAATCTCAACAGACCATAAAATTCAATATATGTGTTCAAATATATGAAAATAATCTAATAAAATCATTTAGGAATTCTTGAGTGAAATACCACTTTTACTTTTCAAAAAGAGTCCTTTTGGAAAAATCATTTGTATTTGTCTTATTTGTTTGTATAAAAAATGAAATGAATAAATATAGTTTTTAATGATAAAAGGAGTGATTTTATAAAATTAATGGTTCCCTACAACATATTATTTATTGAACATTAAAATGGTAAAGAAATCAAGATGTTCCCTTTAATCAGGTTTGCGTATCAAGAAGAATTGAAAAGGAATCCTTGAAAAACATATATTTACCCATTAAGGACAATTGAACTGATCTCGATACAAGAATTTGTAACATATACATATAAATTATAAGAATCATATAAAAATAATGAAGAATTAATTTTGTGTAAAGATGGAGAAAGCATAACCCAAATGAAAATAGAGGTTTAGTAAGAAACTCTTTCCTTATACGTGAAACTATTCTGCACTTATACTTAACATCCTTTATAAGAACATAAAAATCATTAAATAAAAAATAAAAAAGCTTTTATAAATTAATTTATTTCATTATATTTTTGTTAATTTAATTTATTTTTGGGGAGCTATAGAGTTTAATTTCATCATTCAAGAGTGTTCATTTTCTTGGTTTTCAGGGTCGGTTCGCTTGTTTATAAGTAATGAAGTTCATGTAAAATGGGTATAATTATCTAGAATTGTAATTATATGTTATTAATGAAAATACAGAATATTTAATTTTCTTTTATATTATTTTTTTTCAGATATGATTATGATTCATTAGATAGAACTTTAATGGTAATCATTTAGATCATTTTGGCTTTTTTTCGATCGTCACGAAATAGTTTTGCCTTATTAATTAATATCATGTGTATATAATGGTTCTATAATATTACATAGAATTTAATAAATATATTACAATATTATTTAACCATAAAAATTGTTTTATAACTATCCTTGAAGGTTTTAATGGAAAATAGAAATGCATTGTCCATGATGTTGGTAAATTGACACATCATGGGTGATGTTTTCATGTATAGAATAAGGGAGATAGAGAGAGAGAAAGGAGTTTGAGGGAGAATATTCCATTAACAAGATGTGATTTCAGTATATAAATGATAATGGAGTTATTATGTATATTTATATAGGGGAGGTTTGGGAAGGATAAAAAAATAAAATTAATTTAGAAGAAAATAAAAGAAAATAAAGAGGATTTTCACCTCTTGAATTCTCCTCCTTGAGAACCTCCTTAAGGGAATTGGTATTGGTATTTTTTTGAGACCAATGGATCCTGAATTTGGAAGAAGATATTTATAAGGGTATTGGGAAGAAATTTTATAAGGATCGAAGCTTGGAAGCTGTGAGGAGAAGGGGTTGTATTTATAGTAGAGGAGAGGGTTGTTTTTTTGAATATTTTATTCATTATTAATATTATTTTTGGCTCAAGACTATGAATAGTTTGATAATTATCACAAAAAATATTAAATTAGCGAAGGAGAGTTATATAATATGGGATTATGTCATCCATAAACAACATATGACTCAATAATTCATGTATTTAACATTTATAGTAAATTATCATATTTTACTATTTACAAAAAATTCATGTATTTTAGAAAAATCACAAAAATTCACCCTAACAATTTTTTGACATGTATAATTCAAAAATGAACTCCATTTTTTGAAAATAATTTTCTAAATATGAGAAATTAAAATTGTAATTAAAATCACAATTTACTTGAGAAATACAGATTTTAAAATTATAGCTGATTTTATTACACATTGAAAAATCATAAGACAAAAGAATATTAATTTATGAATAAAATTTATAAAAACAAATTTTATTTTAAATAATTTTATTAATTATAAAATTTTAATTTATAAATTACGAGTTACAAAAATACCAACACTTAATTATTAATTGTTAAAATATCCATTTACTTATACTATAATATAATTATATCATGATTTCATTTATATGATGACTAAATATTATTTATAATTTATTTGGTGATTTTATTATTCATTTGGCCATTTTACTATTCATAAGGGCCATACTACAATTCCTAAGTTCATGTTACTATTTCATCCGTATAGGTTCCTTAACTTCTCAAAATACCTCTTATTTTATTCATTATTCAATTATAAATTTTGTACTTTTTTCTATAAGATATTTTATGTGATTTATACTATATGAAATAATTAAAAGAATGGAAATTTCATTGATATAATTTTGGGTCACTATAATTTGGATATTTTATGAAATCTATTTTTATTTTCTTAAGTTCTTTATGATATGAAATTTGAACTGTTTTTTATTTTGAAGTTTTATGAAACCAATTTTATTTCCATTGGTTATTTATTATGAGATAATTGAATGACATTAAAGTGGCAATAATATGTATGTATGGATGATGGGGGTATTATATCAACCTCTAATGGATTGGCTAAAAGTTTATATATTAAGAGATAAGTATTCATAAGTACGTTTTAGTTTCTTTTAAGACTAGACACAGATGGTGTGGCTCATAAATGCAGTGTTCCATGTACTAATGTTTGGGACATATTTTAAATATGTTATGCATTCTTTTATTATACTATTAAGATTCAAGATTTATATTAAATTTTTCTAAGACATGATATAGATATTGTGGTTCTATGTTGATATTTTATGGATTTATATTCCTATGTAATATTCTGTAATTCTCACTTATGTCTCATGATTAAATCTCATGTTGATATTTTATTTCCCCCATGTTCAAGTTGTCTCATATGGTTATGATATCATCCTTGATTTCATGTTGATATGTTTATTTTTTCCATTAATAATAATTTTAGCTCAGCCCTTTCTTAGTATTTTATTCCCTAGGATTTGAATATGGGTATTACATGAGAGATGTTTAGAGGGGTTTAGAGTTTAGCAGTTATAAGGAAATGTTGATGAGTATTGTAAAATTAGTTTTATGTAGCTAATCGTCCAATATACTAAACCTTCAATTATCTAGATTTTGTGACCATTTGTGAGATATATTATTTAATCATCTAAAATAAAGATATAAATGTGTTTATTTATCTTGGGTCACTACAGTGGTGGTGATCATTATAAGATTTATTATTCCATATGTTGGTGATGAGTGTGTTAATGCTGAGTGTGGTGGAAATCCCATGCATTATTGATTGATCCCAATGAAAAATGAAGCTCTGTGACATTTACTGGGTGTTGGTGGCCAGGGAATTCCTAGAATGTTTTTTTCATCATCTTCCTCCCTCTGAAATCTTTGCTTATTATCTGTACTATGAGGTTCATCAGACTATGTAACCTGGGATCACTTCCAACCATTGAGATAATTGGTTCTGGAATGTGGGGTGTGGTGGAATGGGATCAACGGACCATGTGTCGTACAATATGACATGTATAGTTTCACTACATGTTTGGACACCATGAAAGATTTCAATGCACATAATTTTTCATTTTTAGTTGGAACATATTTCCTTATTTAAATAAAACAAGTTTAACATTTAAAGTATATTATTGTATTTTATTTTTATTAACCCCCTTAGTGATATTATTGTAAATGTTTTTTATTTTTTGTGCCATCCAATATGGGTTATTGTAATCAAATTCACAAGGAATTAATTAATATCACAACATTTTCTATGATTTTCCCCACATAAAAAATTCCTTTTAAGATAAATGAAATGGTTGGATTATTTTTATTTTAGAATAATTATTATTGGTTTTGTTAACAACTTGAGTGATGATGAATGTAACACCTCGACCCCAGTTACCCAGAGTCTGTGCATTATTAAATAACATTGGCATGATCACAAGGGATCAACTCCGGAAAGATCGATCAGTTTAGTAGCCTTAGAAGTACTAGATACATTCATAACTTTTACATTACATTATAAAATGAAAAAAACATCAACATTGTCTCCATTAACTACATTCATAACCATTATACTATCCCTGTAAGTTAGTCATAATATACATCATTGCATCATGGAAAAAATAAAACATATAAAGGGGTGAGGTGAGATGCTCAGTAAGGATAACAATATAGAGGAAACTTTCCTAAATAAGCATAAACATTTAAGGCAATATATAAGACTAAAACATAATCCTTTTAAACATAAACTTCTGTATAATATGTACAATATAAATCAAATAATACCATTTACTTATTCACAAAGATATTCTACTAGTTGAATAATCACATGAAATATCAATAGAAAAATTCATAATGATGGAATGCATAAGTCCAGACTTCATAACCACATAGTCAAGGACTTGTGCCAAGACTACAAATAAGATTTGTTAAAGGCCTTATGCTAAGACGCTAGTTTGTGTCATGATACCTATTGATACATCGAGGAGCTATTGAGGGATCCACCTATCACTTAATAAGTCCAATGCATTCCTCATATGAAAAGGTTTAAACATTATATAAACATTCATATTAAAACTAGTATAAAAAATTTCAATACTTTATCCATAAACCATGAATGGTACCAAAATAACACATCCACTGTCAAACATATCACAAAACCTTCAATAAAATATGGAAGATTTATATCATAATAAATCAACTTCTAACAAGTTTAAAATCTATCAAAGGATATTGACATAGATGAAAATATTTTTTTTAAAGAAATACCTCATTCTATTTTGAAACCATTTAAATGTCATATAATTGTAGAAGAAAACATTTATTTTGAAATTTTTTTATAAGCTTTTATGGGAAGCTTTGACGATGTTATAATGGCGGAAAATAGTCGTACCCGCCGTATAAGTTAAAAAACATTCTTACCATAATTTTTTCGAAATGGTCATAAAGTACCTTGTTTGGGAAACAACAGAAAGATTAATGTCAAAATATATATGGTCAAATAAGTGTATAAATTAATATAACACATAGTATATTAAATAGTAAAAATGTTTTGAATTAAAGTTTTATGAAAACATGAATGTGGATGATAAAGAGGTCCCAGTATATACTTACATATTAACAACCTCATATAAGTAACGAGATTATAGAATTAATCCTTACCTTGTACTTTTCCTTAGTATATGGTATGTTAAACTTCTATATAATAGTTAAAACATTGTTATTAAATTATACAATAACCATATACATAAATATGATATCATATATGATCTTATAATATTACTTTTTTAATAATATTTTAGTATTATCGTCATTTCGGGTGTTAACTGATTCGTTTTCCATTATATGTTTTGTTACATAAGTCGTGTTTGTTATTTATATGATGTATTTGATTCATATCCAGAATTATATTAAGTTATTAAACATTAATTTTAATTATCAAATGAAAATTATTCTTGAATGATTATTGTGGGGAATGAATCTCATCGCTTTCATGGACATGGTAATCCGTATGTACGTACGAGAGACAATATCAGTCAATTAAAAGTGAAATTGTATATAATTGAATGTTATATCATATATAAAAAATCATTAACATGTTATATTTTTATTTACATCAATTATACATCATTATTATACCAATCCAAAAAAAATAATGTACTGAATAAAAACTGCACCACGATGTGGAGACGGTAAGCCGTATGTACGAACGTATAGTGACTTTGTCATTCATATGATGGATAGAATAATGAATATGGTTGTAACATTTCTATAATAACATCACAGTATGTATAATATTCTAGCTTTATTATTTTATAATGGGAACAACAAATAAATAGGAAGTGGAAGAAGAAAAAAACTTGAAAGAGGTGATGAAATATTTACCTCTTCATCAGGTTCTTCCTTTTGATTGGATCAAAAGGGCTCCTTGGGTTTGATTTTTGACCAAATAAAGGCCTATAGGTTGATGTGAGGGAATTTGGTAGGATATTGGGGTAGGGGTTGGCTGGGACAAATGGTTTTGAAGGTGTTAAATTAAGATAAGGGGAAGTACCCTTTTATAGGAGAGGTGATGGTCACTTTTGGAAAAGCTTGAAATATTATTTTATAATAAATTTATTTTTGGTTTATAATGGCTCCAAAATGCTTTATTTAGAGGATAAGATGGGGATGGGTCGAAACCAACTCAACCAATATGTTTTAGATAGGTTTTGGTACCCATATTAACCTTATCTTTTAGATTTAACTCTTGGTTAAATAGTTAGACATTTATCACGTTTCTTTGTATTTTTATATTATATGGTTAATATACTTACTATAAACTTCCAAGAAAACCCCAAGTGGTTAATTATTAATATATATATATATATCCTTATATAATTCCATTGTGTGAAAGTTAGGTTTTTAGGAATATTATATCAGTTAATAATATAATATTTGTTTTTAAAACTCTTTTATGTCAATTTTGACACTATTTGGTATTTTGTTTTTTTCAAAGTCATAACAGCATGATTACTTAGAAAAAAATTCATTTAAGTAACCCTAACATTTCATATTGACTTAAATAATATTTTTAATTCATCAAAAGTCTCAAATTAGATTTATTTGGATATTTATAATATCAATTATGATAATATTTCATTAAAATAGTAATTACTCCATCATCATTGTGTCATAAATAAATTTAATTATTTAACATCTAAAAATTATAAATAAAATATGATTGTGTAGGAAATATTTTTATCTTTCTAATGAATATTTATTGTCGAATTTATATTGTGTGTAACCCTATATTAAAAATGGTTTAGTTATTAATCTTTGAAATTAACACTTTTAACTTTTCTTTAAATAATATAATAATAAATGTCCTAATCTTATCATATTGGACCAAAAGGATAAAATTTTATTCCTAAGGTTGTGTTTGGTAAAAATAATCTTATGAAATAGAAGTAGGAGATGTGTTAGGGTAGCAATAATATCATTTTTACCTTTAATTACCCTATTTACTTTTAACTGTGGTAAATAAAAGCTACACGTTACTATTCACCAAAAATTATTTTCATCTTATTGAACCACATTTTACATACTAATATCAACCATGTCTCTCAGATTTTTGAAATTCAATTCACAGAAGTGGTAAAATTATGTTTTATGCAAATTTTCAAATGCTTCTAGGAGGTGGGTAAAAGACGGTAAAAAGTTCCATAAAATATTTATATATCTAAACTTATTATAAAATGAATCCAATGAATTAAATTGAAATTATATAAGTATTATGTATCTATTTTTATCCTAAAATAAATCTAAAAAAATAATTATTTAAAGAAAAAATCCGTTTTAAACAAAAAAGCAGTGTTTTTCACTATTTATCAAAAATTTAATGTTTTCACAAAAATACAAAAAATTCACCCTAAGATAATTTTGATATTCCGAATCCAAAAATGAAGTCGATTTTGAAGGATAAAATTTATAAAATTTCAAAATGTAGGTATTACTATTCATAATGGCTAGTTTGTTTGGTTGTGGTGTGTTTGAATTCGAAGTTGCGTACAACACAGGTTATTGTATTATTCAAATGGAAACGTTCCGTGGAAGCTTGGGTTCTTACATTCTCCCCTCCTTAAAATAATTTTGTCCTCGAAATTTCTAGAATATTACTGTGTAAAAATATTCAGGTGGTTCTTCATCATAAGTTCCTCGGGTTCCCACGTTGCCTCTTCCATTTTATGGTTTCTCCATAGAACATTTATGAGACGAGTCATCCAATTTTTCAGCACTTGTTCTCTAGTATCAAGAATCTTGATAGGCTCTTCACAATAAGACATATTGGGTTCTAGTTCTTCTTCTTCATAGGTGAGTATATGCATTAGTTTAGGCTTGTATTTTCTCAATAGTGATATGTGGAAAACATCATGAAATTTGGAGAGACTTAGAGGCATTGCCAAATAGTAATCTACAACCCCAATTCGTTCTTGAATTTCAAAAGGTCCGATGTACCTCAGACTCAATTTACCCTTCTCACCGAATCGTATAACTCCCTTCCATAGAGATAACTACAGGAAAACATTATCTCCTACCAAAAATTTGAAATCCTTCCTTCAGTTACCGGCATGGCTCTTTTTCCTACTTTGGTCTGTTTTGATGTTGGTTTGGATAATCTTCACCTTTTCCACTATTTCCTCAACAATTTTTGGGAATACAAGTTTTATTTCACCAACATCATCCTAAAAAATTGGTGTGCAACATCTCTTTACATATTATGCTTCATATGGTTCCATCTGAATACTTGAATGGAAGCTATTGTTATAAGAAAATTATACCAGAGGTAAATATTGATCCCACATACCTCAAAAGTTATGTGAGAAAGATATCAATATATCTTCTATGGTTTGATTTGTCTGTTATAATTTTCAATCAATTTGAGGGTGGTAGGTAGTTCTCAAACGAAGCTTAGTATCCAGGGCTTTCTGATGACTTTTCTAGAATCTTGATGTAAAACGAGGATCATGATCAGAAACAATCGATAGGGGTACACCATAGAGTCTTACAACTTTATTAATATATAGTCTTTCTAGACATTCAAGTGTTAAATCTTCTCTTATAGCAAGAAAATGTGCTGACTTGGTAAGACGATCAACAATGACCCATATTGCATCATTCCTTATAGGAGTCATTGGTATCCCCATGAAAATGTCAATCAAAATATTATCCCATTTCCACTTAGGTATGGGAAGAGGTTACATGACTCATCCAGGATATTGCCTTCCAACTTTCACTTGTTGAAAAACCATACATCTTGACAAAAAATTAGAAATCCCCCTCTTCATATTCTCCCAAAAAAAATGTTCCATTAAATCTTTGTACATCTTGGTGCTCCCAAGGTGTATATAGAAATTGGATCTATGAGCATCATCCAAAAATTAACTTTTTAGATCAGGTATGTTAGGAACACAAAGTATCTTCCAAAATTTCAAAATTCCATCTTGATATATGAAGTCACTCAATCTCCCATCATTCATAGCTTTAATCTTCTTTTGAAACTCCTCATCACCAGTTTGAGAACTCTTTATCTTTTCTAGTAAAGATGGTTTGACAACCATTTGAATAAGTATTGATGTTTCACCTTCTATGGTTATTCCCATATAAATATTTACTAGATCCATGATCCTTTATTACCACATTTACCATAGGATAGATATTAAATTTTCCCTTATTCCCCTTATTTATATTTCCAAAGTGTTCAACAGATCTCTTTTTCTCTTACTTTGCTTTAAAGTCATAAGACTTAGAGAATTCATTTTCTGTCTTTATAGCGCATGAGAAAATATCTTCGTATAATGAAAAGGATTTTGAGACTAATGCTTGCTGGAGAAATTATTTTAACCCATTAAATAATTGATCAATATTACTCCTTGGGTTACATATATAATCTGCTGCATTCCTTGCTAACCTTGTAAAGTTAGCCCCATACTTTGTGAAATTCTCATCCTCATTTTGCCTCAGACTCAGAAAATGTCTTTATATATCCCCTCTATAGTCATGAGGAAAGTATTTTTCTAATAAAATTCCTTCAAACTCCCTTCATTCCATGTTCAATACTTCTTCATATTCCTTTTTATTTTTAATTAATGACCACCATTGACCTGCATCTCTTGTGAGGCGATAAAATGTCATGAACACTTTTTCCCTTTTGCTACACCCAAAGCATGAAATATTTCTATAAGGAATTTTTCCATTGATGATATACTAATGGATTTGTACTCCCATTAAATTTTGGTGGTAGTCGCCTCATGAAGCGGTCTAACATTGATCCTCTGTGTTGTGGATCTCGATGCTTCATATGGGTAATGTTATTATTCATAACCTGAGTGAGTTGTCCCAGTATGGTGATAAGTTGATCTGTACCAGTTGCATCACTAGGTCCACTATAATTATCTTGAGTAGGAGGGCTATCCCTACATGGATTACATGCATTGATACCGTTTCCATTCCTTCCACTAGGCGTTATTTATAAAAAATGGAATACACTAAATTAGTTTATGAATCGAAATACATAATTCCAAACTTGCAAAACACTTAACATAAATTAAAAAGTTTATGGATATAATCCATAATCATAAAAAAAATTTCTTTAAGGAAGTATATACTCATAAATCCTTTATACTGACTGGTATAGAAAATGTGAATTATCCTAAGCATATTCCCCATGAGTGTCGTAACAAAGAGTGCAGCAAGGCCCATTGTCGTGCACTAGTTCCCGTTCGAGTCTAGATCAAAGTGGTGTTTTCGGGTTTTACCCCTAGGTACATCTGTTCCAGAGCCACCTCTACCTCTTTGTATCAAGACATGGATTTATTGCCGAAAAAACTCAAAAAATCTATACAGCACCAAACTTTTAAGAAGTTTTTCTATACTAATCCCCGAAGTCAATCTTAGGGTAGTGTTCTCTAATCAGAGTTTTTTCTAAATATAGTTTCCAAGGTTTATAATAAACTTCATTTAATACCAACTGTAACGCCCCGGCCCTAGTTACCCAGATTTGGTGCATTATTATATAACATTGGCATGATCACAAGGGATCAAATCCTAAAAGAACAACCATTTTATTATCCTTGGAAGTACTAGATACATTTATAAGTTTTATATTACATTATAAAATGAAAGAAACATCAAAATTCTCTCTATTGACCACATTCTTATCCATTAGACTATCCATGTTGGTCAGTCATAATATACATCTTTGCATCGTGGAAAAAATAAAACATAGAAATGGGTGAGCTGAGATGCTTAGTAAGGATAACAATATAGAGAAAACTTTCATAAATAAGTATAAAAATTTAAGGCAATGTATAAGACTAAAACATAAGTCTTTTAAACATAAACCTTTTCATAATATAGCCAATATAAGTCAAATAATACCATTTACTTATTCACATGGATAATATACTAGTCGAATAATTAAAAGAAATATCAATAGCCAAATTCATAATGATTGAATGCATAATGGAAGACTTCCTAACCACATAGTTAAGGCCTTATGCCAAGAATAAAAATATGATTTTTTCAAGGCCTTATGCCAAGACACTAGTTTGTATAATGAGACCTATTGATGCATCAAAGAGCTACAGAGGGATCCACCCATAACTTACTAAGTCTAATACATTCCTCATATGAAAAGGTTTAAATATAACACAAACATTCATATTAAAACTAGCATAAGAAATGTCAATACTTTATCTATAAACCATGAATGGTAAAAAAATAACACATCCACTGTCAAACATATCAGAAAAACTTGAATACAATATAGAAGAGTCTTATCATAATAAATCAACTTCTAACAAGTTTAAAATATAACAAAGGATGTTGACATAGATTGATTTTATGGCAGCTTCTACTTGTAAAAAACTTTTTTAGAAATTTTTCCTATTATTTAGTGTAAATATGAGTTTTTTCTATGGTTTTGATAATTAAACACACATATTAGTGTTTTAATACACTATAATAAAAATTTTAATCATCAAAGGAAAAAAGAAAACTCACAATGGCGTGATAACATTTCCTAAATTTCACAAATAATTATATAGTTCTTTTCCTATTATTTCATAGAAATGGGAAGACATTTTATTGGTTTTGACCACTTGACACACATTTTTTAAGACTATAAATTCCTTAAAAACTATATATTCACTCAGTTTGAGAACAATAAAAGTTAGATTGATGTTCCATATCCCCATACACATAAAAAATAATTCTAAAATATATTTCCTATTATTTCACTAAAATTAATGGTTTTTATATGTTTTTATCATTACACACTTGTGTTTGTGTTTTAAAACAATAATATGGTGTTTTTAATCATCTCGAGTAAACTAAAACTCACATTAATGAACTATAAGTTCCTAAATTTTAAAAATCATTCTAATTTTATTTTCCAACTATTTCATGAAAATCATTTGTATTTTACTTGTTTTGGACCCCTGATACATGTTTTTAAAGATGAACAATTCTATAAAAATTTATTATTCAGTAAATCCATGAACATTGAATATCATATTGATGTTTTATCTACTTATAAATGTCAAAAATAATTCCAGGAAAACTATATTATTATTTCAAATCATTTTTGAGGTTTTTTTGCTTTGGTTTTGACTGTTATACACCCATTGTAGTGTTTCAAAACACTTGAAATGTGTTTTCAATAATCAAGTGAAAAGGAAAACTTGGATTGAAATATTCTATGTTCCTACATTTAAAAAACAATTCTAAATTATCTTTCCTATGATTTTATCATAATCAGTGGTTGTTTTATTGGTTTGAACCCCAAGGTACATGTTTTCAAGACCATCAATTCTTTAAAAATTACTAATTTTGTAATTCAAATCACACCATATTCCGGATTAGTCTTCTATATACTCAAACCTACCATAAATAATTCCCAAATATTTTTCCAATGATTTTATGTAAATATAGTATTTTTATATGGTTTTTATTATTGAATGCATGTCTTAGCTTTTTAGAACACATAAGATGATTTTTTTTCATCCTAAAAAAACCTCAGATGGACAAGTCATCAGTTCCTAAATATTAAAAAATTACTCTATGGTTATTTTCTTACACTTTCATGAAAATAAGAATGTATTATATTGGTTTTTAACCCATAGCACGTGTTTCTAAAGACATAAAATTCATTAATAACACCTTATTCATTATGTTTGAGTGAACCAAACATTAGATTTATATGTTGTCTTCTTTTACACATTAAAAATTGTTCGAAGATAATTTTATAATGATTTCATTTTAATATATAATAATTTTTTATGGTTTTGACTTTTATATGAACATTGTTGTGTTCTAAAACACAAAAATTTCATTTTCTATCATCCTAGGAAAACAAAAACTCACTTGTTGTGCCACCAGTTACACCATTTCAAAAATAAATATAAATTTTTTTACTAATATTTCATGGCAATGAGAGGTAGTTTTCTTGATTTTGACCCACTAAGACACATTTTTAATGATTTTCATTTCTTTAAGAACTACTTATTCAGTTATACCGGGAATAATTCACTTCATATTGACATACCATTTGGTCATATACATCAAAAATTATTTTAAACTAGTTATCATGTTATATTACATCAATTCAAGGTTTTTTATATAGTTTTGACTATTTCACAAATAGTTAATCATTTTAGAACAATAAAAATTCTTTTTTAGATTTATAAGGAATCAAAAATTAGATTGACATGCTGCAATTTACTATACATCAGAAATATTTTAATGGTTGTTTTCCTATGGTTTCATGGAAATAGTAGGTCATTTATTTATTTTTGACCCACAGGTGCATAATTTTAAAGACTAAAAATTCTTTGATAATTTTTTTTCGGGCCAAGAATAAAACATGCTGGATTGATGTTTCATCTACTTATACATGTCACAAATAATTTCAATATAATTATCTTATGGTTTTATGTCAATATGAATCAATTTTCTATGGGTTTTATAGTTACATGAATGAATTAATGTTTTAAAACATCAATTTGAATTGGTCATACTAGGAAAATAAAATCTTGGATTGATGCACTATCTATTCACAAAATTCAAAAATCATTAAGTGGTAGTCTTCCTATGATTTTTCCATAATTGAATGTCTTTTTTTATTTTAAACCATTGGTGCACATTTTTAAACATATTCAATTCCTTAAAAACTACTCATTTAACCAGTACAAGAACACCACACATCAAGTTGATGTGTTGGATATTTTACATGTCAAAAATAATTTAAATATAGTTTTAATATGATTTCACATCAATCATAGGTAATTTTATATGGTTTTTGGCAATTACTCGACCCTAGAATCCTGGATTCAGTGAATTATTTTATTACATTGGAATGATTACAAGGAATTAAATCCAAAACTATTGACTAATTTATCATTCTTGGAAATCCATATTACATACATGATACCCATAATACATAGGTAAAATAAAATAAAACATTCCATACATTAAACTGGAAAAAACTGCATCTATGAATGCTTATTTAAATATTTGTTCTTCATAACCTTATGAAAGACACAAAATAAGAGTTACCTCATATTATAAATATGGGTAAGTAAAGTATAATTAATAATGAATCAATAGGAATAAATTATAATGTTAATAAAAATAACTGATAAAAAATTTCATTCAAATAATAATATAAGGAAAATTCAATATGGAAACGTAAGAAAATAATACACATGCCATTTAATCACTAAACAGAAATAAAATGTATCCAAAGATATGTCGATCCAAAGTATCATGGATGAATAATAATTGAAATATCTATGAATGAAATTCTTAATTATTGGAATTCATGTCTTAGGCACATGAAGACCTATACTGTCAAGAGTAATCCTCCGGACAGTTTAAAACTACAGGTAAAAACCTGTTTAATTTGGACAACTTAATCATCTCATTAGAAAATGTTTATGTATCAGGAACATATATAATATCCCGGATCCACCCATCATTTACAAAGCATTAATCATATCTAATAATCATTTTTACCAATAGGAAACATGCCTTAAAAAATATCTGTATTGAATAAAATATATATTTTTATCAATAATTCCATAGTTAATAAAATAACTATCAAAGTAAACAGTGTATGTTAAATGATAAATGTTTCAGGAACCAATAATATCCATCATATAAAATATAAATAATCAAGGAAATTTAAAATGAAAAATTATTACAAAATTAGCTGAGATTGTAAATATTAGAATTAAGAACATTCTTGATGAGAATAATCTTTCAACATCCCAAAGCATCTCGTACCACTTTAAAACATTTGAATAATAGTATCCCGAATGTATGAAATTAAATGAAACATATAATATCATGAGAATAAGGGTATTCATGATACAAAAAGAAAAAGGTAATACATACACCAAATAAAAGTTGATTGGTGCATAATAATTAATAAGTCTCAATGGAATTTAATTTGGGACAAAATTCGCTTACCTTAATCTTCCTTTTGTTGTGTGGTCATTATCCTAATTTATAGTGGTTTAAAAATTGATACTAACTTATACTAGAACCATAATAATGTTTATAATATCATATTTTAATTCCTTATAATATTTTATTACATGTTTGTTAACACTATTTCATTAATTTCACTATTTTGGGTATAAATTTCCTATTTTTCTCAAGTAAGTTTTAACTAGTTATTTATTATCATCATCAATTAAATCATTATTTCATCATATGGATAATTTAAACCATGTATTAATTATCCTATATAATCAGTATATATATATATATATAGTATTCTATTATATTTTTAGATTATAAATGAAGTGCACCATTCATGGAGAGGGTAGGCCATACATACCCATGCACACTACTTTCATTTCATTGTTGTTTTAAAACAATGAAAAACAAAAGACAAACAAACACACACACACATAAATATATATTATAATTATAGTATCATATATATTTTATATATGTTACATGGGTTTATTATAACCATCATTTATATGTTCCATGTATGGTATGAACGAGCCATATCACTTTGAGGGGGCAGTAGTCCACACTTACTCAATCGAAATTATCATATTTAAACATGATAGAAAGAATAAGGGTATATTATAAAAAAATTAAAAAAATGATAAAGAAATTATAAATATCAAATATAAAATATATAAATAGAGTGTCCAACATAATTTACCCCATAATAGGTGTAAAGGAAAAATGAACAATCATCATTTTGTGAGGCAATAATTCACCGTACATAGAAACAATATGTTCGCTTCCCATTAGAAGGAGGTGTGTGTAAGTATAGGTATAAAACATTAAAAACAAAAATACTAGTATTTTTATTATAATGGTTTTGTTATATAATACTGGAATAAATATATTTTAGGGTGTGGATAATGGAAATGAAACTAGAGAGTTTGATAGAAGATGAGACCTCTTAATTGGGTAACTTCTTTTGGTTTATACCAAAAGAATTACTTAAAGGATTTATGCCAAAATGGATGTTTCAAGGTATTGAGGGGGGCTGGGATTATGGGAATCTATATGGGAAGATATTTTCAAAACCTAAGTGGTTTTAGAGGTGTGATTAATGGTGAGAGGTGGTGGCCTTTTATAAGGGAGGAAAATGACTCACTTGGTATTTTTGAAAAGAAGTTAGGTGTACCCATGTTTTTACCTTAATAAAGTATAAAAAAAAACTCAATAATTTAATGTGAATAAATGAATTATGTCCATAAAATGGGTTTTGTACAAGTGGATAGGTCATTTGATTCCTTTAGTTAAAGGTTTAGTCCTTTATTATGCTTAATTTTACGTTATTAATTGAAATTAATTTTAATTACTTTTACTAATATCATTGGTAAAAAAATTGGTATTAATATAAAATATAAATTATTATTATTACAAATAAGGAATCCATTTTCCAAATTCCAATAATAGAAGTGTTTGAAATAAATTTAAATTTTGTCCCGCTGGCAGGACGACAATGTGGATTTTTAAAGTAAAAACAGTTCAATGTTTGATATGTTTTTATAATAAATTTCAAAGTGAAATTGATACCAATGACATAAATTATATTCATTAATGAATATATAATATAATTAAACTTTAAAACCAATTAAAAATACAATTTATCCTTATAAATAAATTATATGAAAAAGTAGTATTGACCAAAAATTTATTATTTTTAACTATTCATTATAAAATGATATATTTCTAGAAAATATTGAAAAATCAACCAATCATAATTTTCATGTTTCCATTTCAAATATAATGTGTATATTGACAGAGTAAAGAAATTAAAGTGTCAAAAGTCATATTTAATATGGATTATCTATTAAAATGCGATAAAATTACCTTTATAAACATATAGGTCTTTATGTGTAAAATACAGTTTGTTATTATATTATGCACATAAAACATAATGGATGAATATAAAAAATATTTTATTCAATATATAAAATATAAATTAAATTAAAACCATTAAATAATTGTAATTAACAATGTTTATTAAGACATAACCCATTCGGAATCAAATAAATAATAATATTTTTTTTATATCCAATTGGTTCTTATTTTTATTTCTCATTAATTGGTAAAAAAATGAATTAATTTTATATTTATATAAACCATAAATCTTCATAATTTAGGTAATACTATTAATAAATTCTAATATAATGGCTAGGAAATATCATATTATATTAAATAATAATAATTGAACAATACATTGTTATTTGGTGAAACTTGTTCTTGCGTGTAACGCAAGTTATAGAGGAAGGTTGATATTGCATGAAATGCAAGATAACTTGATGTTTCATTCAATTAAAACTATATCATGCTTTGAATATATTTAAAATAGTAAATATATAGGAGGGTCTCATGATATTATATTCCCTTAAATGCTTGGTGATTCATGTCATGCATGCTATCGAATACAAAGCTGTACATTAGAATTTTGGGGTGTTACATTTTCAAAGTTAATTTTTTAGTATTTTAAAATAATAAAAATAAAATTTCAGTCATCCAAGGTAAAAAATCAGATAGAAGAACTTTCAGTTCTAACATATGAAAAATCACTCTATTATTTTTGTCTCATAATTTCATATCAATCAGATTTCTTTTTCTATTTTTTAATCCCCTGATGAATGTTTTTAAAGACAGTAAATTATTTAAGAATTTTGTATTCAGTTAGTCTAAAAACACCATACATCACATTGAAGTTACACTTATTGGTACACATAAAAAATACTTCCAATAAAATTTTCCAAATATTTCTCATTAATACAGGGTCATTTTCTTAGTTTTTGACCGTCACATAAACATTTTTTTTTGTTTTAGAAAACAAAAATGAAGGTTTAGGTTATCCTAGAGAAACAAAAACTCGAATTCATGGGAAGTTATTTCGAACATTTAAAAAATAAATTTATAATTTTTTATGATATCATAGTAATTAGAGGTCAATTTCTTGTTTTTGACTCATTGACACAAGTTTTCAAAGTTCATCAATTATTTTAAAACTACATTTTTAGTTATTCTAAGGACATTGTACTTGACGTGGAATATACTCTTTAATGTGAAAAGTAATTCAAATACAATTTCCTATTATTTCACATTAATCTAAGGTTTATTTATTTGGTGTTGACCATTACACACATTTTTTAGTGTTGTAAATGAGTAAAATTGTGTTTTTAGTCATCCCAGAGAAACATTAATCATATTGATGATATATTAGTTGCCATATTTCTAAAATTATTATATTGTTTTTTCATATGATTCTATGATAATCCAATGTTGTTTTCTTGGTTTTATGCCCTACGAACACGTTGTTAAAGACTACTAATTCATTAATTTATTTAGGCCCGTCTAAGTACAACATACATCATATTGATATGTAATTTTATTTTACAAATTAAAAATAATTTTATCATAGTTTCATTATGAGTATATGTTAATTTGAGACTGTTTTTTATTATTTCGACCAGTACATGAATATTTTAGTTTTTTAAAATGTTAAAAAATCATATTCAATCATCCTAAGAAAATAAAAACATATATTGATGCATCCTCAGTTACCAAATTTAAAAAATCATTATATTACTGTTATATTATGATTTTATATAAATTAGAGGTTGTTTTTTGGGTTTTGAAACTCCAATGCATGTTTTTAAAGACTGTTAATTCTTCAAGTACCACTTATTCAATCTGTCAAAGTATACCATGCGTTAGATTAATGTATCATTTTTCATACAAATAAAAATTAATTCCAAGAAAATGTTTCTATGATTTCACATCAAACCAAGGTTTTTTTTATGGTTTTGATAGTTACAAACATGTCTTAGTGTTTTAAAATACTAAAAAACCTTCTTGGTCATATTGGGTAAACAAAAAAATTGAACTTACACACCATAAGTTCATAAATTTTAAAAATTATTCTTTGGTTGTTGTCCTATGATTTCATAGAAATAAGAGTTTTTATTGGTTTTATCCCATGGAATAATTACGTATAATTATTTAAGAACCACTTATTCAATCTGTATGAGAACACAATATACTAGATTGAAATGACGTCCACTCGTACATTTCAAAAAACAAAAATCCAAGATACTTTTACTATTTCTTCATGATAATATAAGTCTATTTTCTATGGTTTTTACCATTACATGCATGATTTAGTGTTTTTAGAAAATCAAAATTCATTTTTGGTAATTCGAAGAAAAAATAACTCATACTGATGTGTTATGAGTTTCAGCATTTTTAAAATCAATATATAGTTATTTTACAATGTATTTCTTGAAAATTGGAGGTTTTTTATTGGTTTTGAATCTGTAACACTTGTTTTTTGAAGACATTAAATTCTTCAACAACTATTTATTGAGTCATTCCCAGCACAAAACATATTGTCTGGATAATTTTTCTACTCATACACATCAAAAAAAATCCCAGGATAATTTACATATGATTTTACAATAATCTAAAGCCATTTTATATGGTTTTATCTATTAAATACACATTTTAGTGTTTTAAAAGCCTAAAAAGCATTTTCAGTCATAAAAAATCATAGATTAATTCACCATTAATTAAAATTCTTTAAAAACAATTCATTGGATGTTGTCTTTGATTTCATAGTAATAAGAGGTTGTTTGATTAGTTTTGATCCCAATAGAACATTATTATAGATTGGCCATTCATCAAGATCTATTTATTCTGCCATTCTAAGAACACCAAATGTTGGATTGATTTCACTCTACTCATACATGTAAAATATAATTCTTAGATAGTATTAATTTTATTGTACATCAATCTATGGCCATTTTCCATGGGTTTGACTATTATATGTGTGCCTTCATATTTAAAATATTAAAAATATTTCTTCAGTAATCTCGGGGAAAATACTACTCAGATTAATGAATGGATAATTCATAGACTTTAAAAATCATTATATATATATTTTACTATTATTTCATATCCATCAAATGTTGCTTTCATGGGTTTTGACCAATTGCCACATGTTTTTAAAGGGCATCCATTCTTATAAATTTCTCATTCAATCCATCTAAGCACACCACACATGAGATTGACATTATGTCTACTCATGCACATTAAAAATTATTCCAAAAAAAAATTCTATGATTTCATGTCAATTCTAGAAAATTTTATATGGTTTTAACCGTTACACACATGTTTTAGTGTTTTAAAACACTAAAGAGACATTTCAGATCATCTCAATGGATTGACAAGTTTTCCATCCCTAAAATTTAAAAATAAATATATGGTTAATCTTCTATGATTTCAGGGAAATTGGAGGTTATTTTCATGGTTTTATTCCCTAGTGCATGTTATTAAAATAGTTATTTATTTAAGAAATACTTATTTATAATGTTAGAGAACACCACATATCAGATTTATGGAACATATACACATAAAAAATAATTTCAATTTGGTTTTACAATGAGTTCAATTCAATATGAGGTCGTTTTTTGTGGATTTTAATATTACATGCTTATTTTAGTTTCTTAAAACACTAAAAATTTGTTTTTTGGTGATTCAAGAAAAACGAAAAATATGAATTAATGATCTATAATTTTCAAAATTTCAAAAATAATTCTATTCATATTTTATGATGATTTAGAGATAATTTGAGATCATTTTATTAGTTTTGACCCCCCTGATGTACATTTTTATACACTATAAATTCTTTATAAATTGCATATTACATTAGTTCAAGCATACCACATCACAAATTATCATTTCCTTTTCTCATACACATAAAAAATAATTATAATATAATTTTTTAAAATTTTAATTTTAATTTGAAGTTTTTTTGTTATGATTGTGACTATTACATGCATGTTGTAGTGTTTTAAAACACTAAAACTCGATTTTCAATCATTACAAAAAAAACTAGTATTAATGAACTATTATCTATGAAATTTAAAATATAGTTTTATGCTTGTACTCTTTTTATTTCAAACTAATAATAAGTTTTTTACTTGGTTTTGATCTAATGATCATAGTTTATTTTCTTGGTTGTCAAGCTAATATTAAGTTATTTAAGAATTACATAATAAATAAGTCTGAGCACACAACACATTGGATTGATGTGTTGTTTACTCTTACATGCCACAAATAATTCGGAGAAAATTTTCCACGGATTTCACATCAATATATGATTGGTTTCTTTTTTTTGGTAGTTACATATATGTCTTATTGTTTAAAAAAAATAAAAGGTGTTTTTTGTTATTTTTTGAAAAATGAAAACTCATATTGCAACAATGTAAGTTCATAAACTTCAAAAATAATTCAACATTTGTTTTAGAATTATTTTATAGTAGTCAAAGATCATTTTCATGGTTTTTACTCCATAGAGTACATGTTTATGGAATGTAAATTCATTTAAAAACATCTTACTCTATCTGTTTGGGCACATTGCATGTTAGATTGAAACTTTTTCTACTCATACAAATCATAATTAATTACAATATAGTTTCCCTATAATTTCACATTAATACTAGGTGGTTTTATTTGGTTTTTATCATTATAAGAACATTTTATTGTTCTAAAAACATAATGTTATTTTGGTCATCCTAGGAAAACGATAACTCAAATTGATGTATCGTCATTTAGTATATTTCAAAAATAATACATACTGGTTCTTATATGATTTCACATAAATCAAAGGGATTTTTCTTGATTTTTACCCCTATATATCTTCTTTAAATATTTTCAATTATTTTAAAAAATATTATTCTGTATATCTGAGAACACTCTAAGTCATATTGATATACCAGCTCCTCATACACATAAAAATATTTGATAACAATTTTCTTAATATTTCTTGTCAATCCTAGGTCATTTATTATGATTTTTAACATTAAATGCATGTTTTAGGGTTTTAAAACACAAAAATTAATATCCAGTCATCTCTGGTAGACATCAAATAGGATTGAAACCCTATCAGTCTATCTATTTTACAATTCATTCAATTATTGTAGTATAATTATTTCTATGAAATCAGAGGTCATTTTCCAAGTTTTGAACATCTGGAACACATTTTTATATATTTTTAATTTTTTTAAGAACCATTTATTCAGTAATTCCTTGAACACCACACAATAGATTAATGTGTCATCTACTCATACACAAAACAATAAATTTTAAGACTATTTTCTTATGATTTAATGTCGATACAAGGTTTTTTTTAATGGTTTTGAGTGTTACATCTATGTATTATTGTTTCAAAACACTAAAGAACATTTTTGGCCACCCTAGTAAAATAGAAACTCTAATTTATACACCATAAGATCCTATTTATAATAAATAAATATACGAATATTTTCTTCTGATTTTATTGAAATCATAGGCTTTTTTCTTATTGTGACCCACTTGCTCATGTTTTTAAAGACCATCAATTATTTAAGAGTTTTTTATTTAGTCATTTTGAGAACATCACACATTTTACAGATGTTTCACCATCTTATATACATAAGAATCGACACCAATACTATTTCACTATAATTTCATATCAATCAGAGGAAATTTTCTTTAGTTTTCACCATTACATGAATGTTTTAGTTTTTTTAAAACACTATTAATGTGTTTTCAGTCATCTTGAGAAAAATTAAACTCATATTAACAAATTGATAGTTCATACATTTCAACAATTAATATACAGTTGTTATTATATGATTTAATTGAAATAAGTTGTCATTTTCTTGCCTTTGACCTCATGGCGTTTGTTTTTAATGACTTTCAATTATTTATGAATTGCTTATACAGTCAGCCTCAACACAATACACATAATATTGATGTGATTTCTTATTCCACGAATCAAAAATAATTCATAGAATATTTTATTTTGATTTCATATCAATGTAATATAATTTTGTTTTATGTTTTTCACCATTATACACATGTTTTAGTGTTTTAAAACACTAAAAGGTGTTTTTAGTCATCCCTAAAAAAACAGAAACTCATATTGATAGAACATCACTCCCTAAATTTCAAAAATCAATCAATGATTATTTTTCTTTAATTTCATGGAAATTTTGGGTTTTTTATTAAGTCATAATATTGAAACTATTTTTTGAGACACATTTTTTTCGTTACTATCAACTTAATAAAATAATGATTATAAAACTAAAATGAAATGTTAAATTATAGGAATGATATAGAAAATAACTCATGTATCTAGTTTATCCATATATAAACCACATATGGTATCATGATGATGCCCAATAGTTGTGTATAGAGCCTACAACATATATAAATATTATATATTATAATAATATAAAAAAATAGGTGCGAGTATAATTAATTTTTTTTATCTTTTTCACCAATATTTGTGCACCATTAATAGGTTGTTTCAACATCACCTTTTCTATACTTGAAAACATCTATAATAATCTCTTCTTATACTATATTTATAACTATTAAAACTGATCATTTATAATATTCTCCATAGTATGTACTACAACATCTAGATCAACTTATGTGTGCATCCCTATATCTCTATATACACACAACAACTTTTCACTAACAACTTCATGTTGTGGGAAACTTGTTCTATAGGCCAATGAGTGACAATGACTATCATTCCCAATGAATCGTTGAATATTTTCATCTCTTCGCATGTTGTTATGTCACTGATCCTCTAGTAGTTCTACTAGATTGGTTTAAAACCAAGTCTATTGAATATACATAATTAAATAATTGATAACTTTAAATAATTTATATAAAATAAAAATATATATTTTTACTAAATAATTTTATTAATATAATGATGGATGAATCGGTATCACCCACCATGTCAGTGACCATCTATACTGAAATCTAATTAGTGGGATCACTTCGTTAGATTAACTATAATAAATATGAACACCAATTATAGTGTCAAGTGTTTGGTTAGGAAAGGGAATAATATATAGTTCCTCTATTTCTATTATACCCCCATCTATACATTTTTAATACAACTTTACAACATGAATTAGTGCTAAAAATATAAACATACTAAGCATGTGGTGCTGGTAAAAACGTATCATTTCTTACTCAATAATATTTATTCAATATATTTTTAATGTTTATTAAAATAAATTTTGGATTTCTCATATTGTATATGAATCAGACCGACCCAATCACACCTTAAAATAAATATTTATAGACATGAATATAAATAACCTCAATAATGGCCATCCATAGTCTATAATAATAACATACATTGATGGATGAAAAAATAACACTACTATACTATATTAATCAATTCACATCAAAATTTCTAATATTAAGTCAAAATATCTTTTTATCAATGAGTAGCAATAATGAGAGGTAACAAATGAACCATAAACTAGTTGGTTGAGTTCCTCAGTTACTATATGAGATCCTAATTCTTGCATCATGTAAATTTATAAATGTCAAATAATTTAATGTATATAGGTTAGTGAAAATTAACCTCAAATACATTATAAAAATAATCAATCAATTATATATACATATGTGAGTCTTAAATTACTCTTGAAATGTCTTTAATTGAAGTTGTTGGATCACATGATGGTATGGGGACATTTCTATTTGAACTCATTGATATGCATAATAATTTAAAATAAAATAAAATAAAATAAAAGTTAATAAATAATTATAGAATCAAAAAGCATTATAGATCAACTGTATAACTTAATAAATCAATTAAATAATCGATGGATTGTTAAATAACATGTATATATAATATTGAACACAATAATTGTTTTCTATATCAAATATTGTACCTTATCTAATTAGAACTTAATCAATCCTAGAGGGTTTATCTAATTTTATTTCTATTGTAAACACTAATTTTTATCTAACATATCTAATTTTATCCTATATTTTAATGGTAAAACCCCCTTATTTTGTTTTTAATGATTTTTCTTGATGTGTGAAGATCAATATATTTAAAGCAATAAATATTTTTTATAAGTTGTTTCTATTTGATTTGAAGAACATTTCTTTGTGTAAAAGGCATACATTCACATCATATTAAGTACCAAATCCTTATGTTTAAGCCTTATGATTTGTATAAATTTAGAGAGAAATTACAATTTTTTAGGAATTTTCTTGTCTGGAAGACTTATGAAAAAAAAAAGTTTTATTTTCATGACATACACTCATATGAATACTTAAAATAAAGACTTATGACCAGAAGGTAGCCTCACAGTGGGTTTATATAGTAAAGTTTTACATTCATAACAAATATTTATGTTTAAAACATAGGATTAGGATCAAGAAAGAGATAAAATCACAAAGTAAAATAATAATGAATTATGGTTCGATTTTAAAGTCATATAAATAGAAGCAAGTGTTTTTATGATCATAAATATCATATGATCAGATGAAGACTTGCAATCAAAATTATTATGATATGTAGATCTATGAATATTTTTTAATTATTTTTAAGATATTTTATTATTCCTTCAAATAGATTATTACTATTTCAAAATATCAAGTAAAATATACTCATAATTTAGTTTTATAAAAAGTATAGTTGTATGAATAAGGGAAGCCTAGAGTAGTTAATGCTACTATTTCCAAGAAGTGGAAATTTTTAAGGAATATGAAAGATGTACCAACATGACACTATATTGTTTCTATTTCCAAAGGAAGTCACCAGAAAGGAAAAAGATCATTTATTTTTATGTATTATATTTTTTTCAATAAAACTTTTGAATAAAATCAGAGATCAAGTAAAATATTATTAAGATATTTTAAAACCTTAATAAATATGCATACTTTGTTTTTTACTTATTCTTTTTACATGACAAAAATATATATTCTATTTCTATGTAAATTCAAGCTACATCGACAATAAAATGATGTTCTTTAGAGAAACTGAAAATTTTTTCTTAAGAAAACAATGAAGCAAGTCTTTATATAACAAAAAATGAAATAGGGCTACAAGAGTCTAAAGGAATGAAGTTTACATTTTTCTCTATGTAGGATAGAGAGAATGTCATGAGTAATTCTAGAATGATAAGTGAAAGTGTCACGAGAGGCTCCCATGTTTGCAAAGAAATCAGTAAGTTGGTTGGATTCATAATAGACGTGTGTAATGATATAATGCATTGAAGCAAGTTTTTCAAGGTAATTAATCCATTTTGATGTAAGCTTCCAAGCAAGGTGAATCTGACCCACTCTCACTATTTAGAAAATGGTGAATAAATCACTTTCAAACCAGACATTCCTCTAATTCCTTTGATGATAAAATTCCACTTTTTTGAAGAGATCCATCATTTCTGATTCATGAGTAGTGGCCTGTCCACACACACCATATATCCCTTCCAAGAAGTCGCCATTATTATTTTTAAATACAATCCCATATCCATCATGTACTTTCTTTCCTCTCGTGGCTGCATTCGAGTTACTTTTAATCCATCCTATAAAAGAAGGTAACCTGAAGACTTCCATGGTTTCAAGAGGCTGAGGATAATTACTATGCATGTGTAGTTTTTTTAGAATAGTGAAGTCATTGAATGATTTGTCACATATTTCTTCATGTAAACAGTTTTCTTGTTGAGGAACAAATAGAATTTCAGAGAGAGAAGCACTATAGTTAAATAAAGCATTCATATGTTGAGCCTTATTTCTGATCTTCTAGATAAAGTGAATAACTTCAGCGCATGCAGTAAGGAAGAGTATACAAACCTGATTCGAGAATTGAACTGATGCATGTTGAAATAGGACGTCCATGATGCTGATCACAAGTGGAGGCTAGATATAGAACTAGTTAAATATCGAGTTACAGAGTGATGTTGTGGTCTTGAAGGACATGAACGCACGATTTAAATCATTAAAATGCTAATGGAATAATTCACACCTAGATTAGAGAGAGAAACCAACTCACTACAGGTTATTATCTACTAGAATTTTATTGAGATGGAGGCGCTAAAGGAGTGTAAAACTATATGGTGGCATCCATTTTCTATTGAAATTAACTGTTCCATTTCCATTTTCTTACATAAGATGATTATAAAAGAATTTAGAGTCCAGAATTACATTTCCACTTGGTTCCCATTTTAGAATGTCCTATGTGCTCAGAAAATCATAGGAGGAGACCATGAGGGAAATCTAAGGTGGGAGTTGGTTATACTACTCAAGCTGGTTTTTGATAGTGACACTATAGTCCATAACCTAATCCTAAGTATTAACATGTTTAATCAAGTGGGAAATGGTCCAGTTATCCCTCCAGAATTGGAGGGAGGAGTGTGCGCTAACCAACCAGTGAGAGTGCATTTTGATCTTCTGGAAAATACTTTTTAGACCTTTTCAAATTGAGTATGGAATATAATTTATATTCCCTACAATCATACTTTAAAGGAGTTTAGGAAATCAATAGATTTTGATTTTTCATTGATATTACACCAACGAAAATGTTCCTAAAGAGATTGATTAAAGAGTTCAATATTTTTAATACCCAAGCCTCCCATGGAATGTGGCAAGCAACAATTATTCCACGGAGCTGTTATAATTTTATGTTCAAGTATACTACCTCTCCACATGAAATTCCACATGAGGGAGTTGATATTTTTAATGGTGGAAGCATTACATGAGTAAAACATGTAGGATTAAACCAACTTTGAGACTATCATATGTTTTATAAGTCAAATACTTCCCACCATTGAGAGTTACATGTACTTCTAGGTAGATAGGGTTCTTCTAACATGGCTCACAACATCTGCAAAATAAGAGGGTCGAGGTTTTCCAAGGATCATTAGGAACCCAAGGTAGGTAAATGGAATGGATCCCTCCCTTATGCCTAGATCATGTATCATGTAGTGCTTCCTTGAGTCTGAGATGTTTTTCCCAAAGAAAATAGAAGACTTTCCCCAATTAACCTCCATTTAAGAAGCTCTTTCATAGTGAATAAGGGTTTTATTGATATTTTTATGTTCCACATGTTTCCCTAAGTAAAAAGAAAGATGTCATCAGTAAAAAGGATATGAGAGGGGGAAGTGATACCTCAAGCATCATATATTTCTTTTATTTCTCCTTTGTTGAATTTTTTGAGGACCAATCTACTGAGATAATCTTCAACAATTGAAAAAAATAGCAGTGAAGGGGTCCCCCTGCCTCACTCCTCTAGGGAATTTTAAGTAGCCCTCCAAATACCCATTAAGTAGAATAGAAATTTGAGAAAAGATGATCAGAGCATTATTCCAATGAATTAATATCCTATGTAATCCAAACTCATTCAGGATATGTCTAATAAAACCTCAGTCAATGGTGTCAAAGTCCTTCCTTATATCAAGCTAAAGAGAAATGTTTCCACATATTGTGGTCTTCTGAAGGAGATTCAAACATTCAGAGGTAGTTATAAGAAAATCCAAAATCCTTATTCCTTTAACATAAACAAAATGTTTCCAAGAGATAATTCTCTTAGAAATATGAGCAAGAAGAATGGCCAGGATTTTAGTGATGATCTTGTGGATGGTGTTGATAAGGGACACTGACTGGAATTTACTAATATCACTTTCATTCTATACCATAAAAATTAAGGCAATGAACTGAGTATTAAGAACTTCAGTGTGAGGTCTATTAGTGAAAAATGCCTTACTAGTTTACACACATCTTCATGTATGACCTCCAAATAAAATTGAGTGAAATGATTTGTAAAACCATATGGTCCTAACAAGCTTTCATTTTTTAGCCCAAAAACCACTTCGCTAATCTCAATATCTATTGGAGTCAATATGATAAGATGTTATCAGAATTAGTGACCAAATTTTAGATAATTCCATCAATCAAGTATTCATTTCTTCTAGAACCATTAAAAATATTAATGTAGAAGGAGGTAATATGTTTTGAGAGACTCTATCTATCATCAAGGATAGTTTCTCCACCCTTCAAAAGGGATAGATCCCCATTGATTTTTTTGGATCTTTGAGGTGCAATAAAAAATTTGGTATTTCTGTCTCAATCTGTAAGCCACTATACTTTGAAAAATCTTTTTGGAAGTTATCCCAGAGCATAATGAGTTTTTGAAGTTCATTGGAGACCTTTTCCTCTTGGTCATCATTGATAGGGATGTTGTTTGAAGTAATAGATTCTTGAATCTCATGATGTGTGTTTTTCCATAGAGTCAATTTCATGGTCAATAAGGATGATCTTTCTCTTGATCCATTGCTTCATTTTCTTCTTGAGATCCCGTATCTTGAGTATAAAAGAAAGTGGATTGTGGTTATGGTATTCTATGGCCCATGTGTCTCTAACAAGCTGAGAACATTTTGTAAGGGTAGTCCAATCATTGTTAAACCTAAAGGGACGTGGTATCCTTTTATCCTTATCAATAAAATTAATCAAAAGTAGATGGTGGTATGAATTGTTTCTTGAAAGAGTAACACATGAGATGGTTTTCCAATCCTCCATCATGTTCACATTAACAAAAGAATTGTTATTTCTGCTTGCCCTCATGCTATTCAAATGTTTTCTATACCAAGTGTACTTAGCCCCTATAAAATTGATTCATTAAAATTGATTCTTCAATACAGAATATGAAGCCCTTAATGGAAATGTGACTAGAAACATATCCGAGAATTTTATCTACATGTAGAATATCATTGAAGTATCCCATTATAATCCATGGTTCTGAGATATAACTCGACATATTTTTAATATGACCCCATAAATATCTTCTTGTAATGTAGTTGTTAGAGGCATAAACCATTGAGCAGAGAGTATTAAGACCATACATGGTAAACCTGCATGTAATGGATTCGTCATCCACATAGATCATAATAGGGTTAAAAATATTATTGTGAACATACAACCATAATATATCATCACCATAATATTGTATTGAACCAGGAATTAAATATCACTTTCCTTGAAGAAAGGAACCATTGTTGTTGTTCATGGTATTAGGTTCAGAGACCCCAAGAATGTCATGTTTATATTTTCTTATAAGTTGTTTGAGGGAACATAGAGTGTCAGGGTTGGATAATCCCTGGATGTTCCAAAATAATATCTTCATTTTGACTTATGTTTGGGGTTAAGGACCCATTTTTCTCTTATCTCGGATGTCCTGTTTCTTCCAAACATTCTTGGGTCTACGTTCATGGAAATAGTAGTTGGAATATTCTTATCTGAGTGGATTTAGTGCAATCCTTATGATCATATCCAGTATTAGTGCTAACCTCTACCTTTGAGGGGGTGGCCTCATCCAGATGTTAAGTTGTGTGGGGAATCAGGGTGTTATCTAGGTCTTGATTAGGAGGGATTATGTTGTTAGTAGTGTCTGAAAAATCAATGTTCAGTGCCTCGTTAATGTCAGAACTTATCAAATACAAAGAAAATTCATCAGGTTACCTACCAAGAACAAAAGTAAAAATATCCTATGATATTTCCCGAGGATCCTTATTCTCATCGTACTCATCCGTCGGTGGAACCACTATTTTATTGTGGAAAACATCATTTTTTTGGAGAGATATCTATTCTTCTTCTTCAGCATGATCCACCCAAGTTATACTTGCTCCAAATGGGTGATCACATGCAACTTGTTTTGAAGTCTTATTATCGCTTTTTAATTACTTCATTAGGATGATAACCTTTCTTAGAGGGACCTCCTTCCATGAGCCATTTTTGATCCTGGATGTACTATTTTTTGTACAATTTGAAAATTTTCAATGATATGTCAAACCATCCTTCAATTCTCACAGTATTTAGGAAGGTTTTCAAATTCAAATCTAACTTCAATGAGGTGATCGTTGGCATCAAGTGATACAAAGTCAATAGGTGAGGTATCCATTTCATTTTCAATGAGAAATCTGGCATATAGTCAAATATCACAATATATTGTTCACTAATATATCTTAAAATGTGTTCCAATACCATAGTAAAGATCATTGAGAATTTTAGGATTCCAGTAAATCCATGATAATCTATGAATTCTTTCCCATTACTAAGCAATGGATTGTTTCTGTGTGATGGGATTGAAGTTTTCATCCCATTCTGAGAGGTCAAAAATCTGTGGCTTCAAGTTGAGGGTTCCAAGTTTCTAGATCATATTCAATTCATCCTTCTTCTATAGGATTATATGGAAGTATCATTTATTGAGAGGAATTAATATTCAGTTAATGAACCTCCAACAATGTGAGATGCATTTTTTTTTTGTTTAGTTAAAGACCTGAGCTTCCTGAGAGAGTTACTGGTGAAGTGGTATTTTTAAAAAAGAGATCCCAGTAAAATATATTTATATCGTCTATAATAGTTTTCTGTTTCTTATGATCAACTAGAGATTTCCCATGAAACAAGTCCTGTATAGTGAAAATCACTAAGCTCCCAGAGAGAGTGACTGGTGGAGTGATCTTTGAGATCATTATCCCTCAACTTACTATAAATTTTTTTTGTTATTATTATTCTCTTTTGTTTATAATTTTACACTACATACCAAATTTATAGGGATGGACATATTCATTTTAGGATTCAAAGATGGTTTTTTTAAGTTGTCGAAAATTTTAAAATCACAATTTACCCCCTCCTCTTCATCCATTCTATAACATATACTGACCAAAAAATGGTATCAGAGAAATTGATTTTAACGTTCTCAACCTCTTTTGAGTTGATTATTGAAGATAAATTTATAATGTTTCTATAATGGATGATTCTAAATAAGGAATTCCTATTATTAGAGAAGCACAATTCAATATAGAATATTGTTATTGTTGGATGGATAAAATGATTATCTACTTTAATAAATGTGGATTGAAATATTATATAAAGGCTGTCAAGCTGTATAAAATTATTATGGGAGAAATTGATACATGGCATGCTACAAACAAATATTAATATGTCCCAAAATACATATAATGGAATGATATTATTATGGGATTAGATACTTGTTAGTTAAATTGAGTTTCACAAAGTGTTACAACTAATGAAATGTGACTACAATTTTAGTTTCTTAAGAAGGAACTGATAATTACCTAAAACTTATGTACAATACCTCAAAGATAAATTTTGATACTTTTAAAATGTTTTAAATAGAAATAATTACCTAGTAAAATGTATGATTAACAAAAATTTTGAATAATATATCCTCCTTTGGTATTCCAGTCCTAGAACCAGAAATAGCATTAAGGGTTATCAAAATAATACCTTCAAAATGGATTGTAATCTTAGATATAATGAGATAATAAAATCCTATCAAAGATATGAAAATAAATATTATTTTAGGAACCCTAATGATGTATAAGTCATAAATAGATACATAATAAATTTATCAAAAAATAATAAAAAGGGACAATAATACCTTGAAATTAACTTTTTCTAAGAATGCTAATTAATCCAAATGGAAAATATCATCTAACTCATCTAGAAAATAAAATTTAATTTTATAAGAATATGATGATTTTTTTTCAATTAGCATGGAAATTAAAAATGTTTTTAAAAAAGAGAAGCTTATTCATGAATTATTTCAACAAGTACAATAAATATGAAGTGAATTCAGAAAAAGTGACTTTTTAGGATTATAAGAAATTAGGAAACATCAAACCCAAGTGAACTCATCTTAAAGAGAATAAGAAACCATAAAAGAAGTTTCAAACAAAATATTATTGCAAGAAAACGGAAATTATAATAATGAATTCCACCCTAAGGACTTCTAAAGACTCCATTGGTAGTTAAATTTATACTTTATATAATACAGAATCAATCCAAAAAATCCAAAATGCGTTTTATGTCTTAGACTAATGATGCAAAAAACTATTTATTATTCTTACTCTAAATCAAAATATGAAAAATACTATTTTAATGAAGATAGTGAATACTTATCAATATTGGAAGATAATTTTGAATCACTCAAGAAAAAGTATAAAAAATTAAATAAATATTATGATAGTTTTATAAAATAAATGGTAGAATTACAAAAAAAATTAAAATCAAAATCAAAATAGATTTATCTACTTACACTTTTCTTCTCTATGGCAGGAAAAAAAAAGAATCTATGGTTAATGTTAAATCTCTAAAGAAGGATGTAATTTGTTTTAAGAAAAGAGGAAACTATTTTAATTAAATACTGAAAATGGATATAGAAAACATAGAAAAAAAATTTATTGATAGTAATGGAGAAAAAACTAAGATATATATGAATTAGTTTGTTTTATAAAATAGTAAAATCATGTTTAACATTACCCATTTTCACTATAGAAACAATGATCATTATGGAAATATTTTTTTCTTAATGAACCTCAATTATATATTGTTAATAATGCCATTATTTTAATAAATATATTTAAATTTCATTTTGTAAATCCTTGAAAAATTAAAAAAATTTGGGTTCCAAAATATTAAGTTGCTAATGTAACAGGACCTAAGAGAATTTAGGTACAAAAAACATACTAGTTTAATTCCTTTTTGTTGGAAAAATGTCATGATAACAGTAGCACTAAATGGTACATGGATAGTGATTTTTCAAAAAATATGAGTGGTTACCTCTATAGGTTTCACTAACTATAAAATTATGATGGTGGATATGTCACATTTGGTGAAAATACTAAAGGAAAAAACATTAGAGTCAAATCTATTGGGTAAGCACTACAGTCATCACCAATAAGTACTTTCTTAAGGCTTGTTTCAATTTGTTTTAAATATTTATATAAATTTTTATGATTAGTTTTATATTTATTTTTAATGATTATTTTTATATTTTAAAGATAAATTTATTAAATTTAGAGTATCGAAAACTGAAAATATTTACACACAAGATATTCATTATCTATATAAAAAATGTGAACTATTTGAATGTTGAAATTAATGAATCTTGGTTTTTAAATGAAGTATTGGGAATTATAATTTTTATTAACATGGAAATTTATCTAAAAAAATTAATTTTAGAATTTCCTCATATTAAATTGGATAAAAAGAACCTATGTGATGTATGCTAAATGGTCAGGGAACATTAGTTTTCTTTCAATCCAATTAAATAGGTTCCATATTATAGACCAATAAAACTTATTAATATGGATTTTTTGGTCCCAATAGAACTAAAAACTAGGTGTAAAATAATTTTTTTATGTTTTCGTTGATGGTGTTTCAAGATATACATGTGTTTATTTCTTAATAATTAAGAGTTAGGCCTATTTTTTTGTAAATTTCTATATGCTAGATCAAAATAAAAAAGTTTTTAAATTATTTCCATGAAAAGTGGCCATATGGAAGAGTTTTAGAATCATGAATTCAATTCATTTTACTCAAAACATGTGAGTAAACATACATTATTTTCCACTATGAAACCTAAATATATTGGTGTTTTTGAAAGGAGCAATATGAACGTACAAGAAATTGATAGAACTATATTCTGTGAATATAACTTTCCTAATTTATTTTTAGATAACACTATTAACACATAATGATATATTATCAATGGAGATCTAACAAGACATATCTTAAAGAAAAAACCTTATGGGTTATAGAGAAATAGAAAATGAAAGGTTTAATACTTTGATGTGTTTGTATTCAAGGTGTATATATTTTACACCAAGGATAATATTGGTATGTTTGATAGAAAGATTAATGATGGAATATTCCTGGGTTATTCTACCACTTATATTTCTTATATTGTTTTCAACTTAAATTAAAGGATAATTGATGAGTATACTCATGTAAAATAGAAATATCACGAGTCATTTGGTTAAAAAAACATTAAAATTGATGACTTAAGTGATTCTATGGACAATTTTATAATTGAATATCTCTTTTATTATAAAAAGAATGATGATTTAGAACATGACTAAGTTCAAATTATAATGGGCCTTTGGCAAAACAAGTAAACTTAGAGCCCACAAATCAAGCCCAATGATGTAAAAGTTTAAAATTTAGAAAGATAAAATTATTGAAATCATTTAAATAAACTATTGACAAACTTAATTCTAAATTTTTCTAGGAGATCTAGGGATCCCAAGTTTACATTTAATTTCTGGTCCAGATTTTAAGGCCCATAAAAACTACCCACTATTTAAAGACTAAATTTTGAATTTATGATTCAATTAGTATGAAATATTTAAAGAAATTAGAGGAAACCTGGAATAATATATTTATCTTCTATTACTATTAAATACTTTCCCATATTAAATGACTTATATTACTCCAAAAGGGGGAATTAATCTGGTCCTATTTTTGTGGTCAAAGTTGATAAGTCCAATTTCCTTTGATTTATATTCCACCTTTTACTATCCTAATTAAATTAGAGGGAATTTATTATTATAGGGTATTTCTAAGGATCATAAAATTACAATATAATTATATGGTAGTGAAATTAATTGATATCCATGTTTATTCATTCAATTGTAATGTTTCTCTCTCATTTCATAATTTCTTACTCAAATTCTCTCATGTAAGTTTTTCATATCACTTTAGTTTCTTAATAAATATTCTTATTATTACCCATTTATATTTTTCTTCATATAAAATTAATTCTATTGAGTTTGGGAGTGAAGATATTCATAGCATATTTTTTAAAATTCTTCACACAATGGTGGAGTGGTCATTTTTTTCATTTCTTCAATACCACTTCTTTAAGTTGACTACCACATTCTATTCAGAGACTAGAGTCAATGGAAGGACTAAAATTTAGTGGTTTGATTATAGGAAGTTTCTTGGGTTTGTATTGGATTTTATTCTATGTTATTAAATACATAAATTACTTCTTTGGTTTGAGAGTTCAATTGTTGGACATATTTTCTTCTTTGTCTTCATCGATATTAACGACGAAACAGTTTGAGTGCTTGTATGAACCAATTCCTTGGAGTGATCATGAAGTGATCCTATAAGTTAATTGGTGATTAAAATTTAAATTGTGTTTGTATTAAATTGGATAATTATATTATGGAGTTAAATCATTAACTGGATACCTCTTGAATTAGTGAAAAGAAAATCCAAAGAAAAATAGTTACATCTATTCTAGCCCTAACAACAACCCAGGATCAACCCATATCCATCAATTATTTACATTAAAATAATTAGGTTTTACATTAATAAATTTAAAACCATCCTCATATGAAAATTATTATTTTAGTTTCATAATTACAAACAACAATAGAGTTGGACACATTATATCCAATCCTCCATCAAATCAAAGTGCCTCTAGGTTTCTTCTTCAGTCCATATGAATTCAATCCTTAATTGTACTTCAGAAACCACTTCTAACTACATTGTAATATTGGGAACAAATAAAATTTAGCTCCATTGTGGGGATCCAAGTAAGTATCTTAGACACTCACCTTCTTTTCTCACCCCCATTTCTCTTATCATTTCCTTTTTCTATTTGTGTGTATCATGAAAATATCATATTCAAATTTATATCTACTCCAATAGAGTATCATCAATATTACCCAAAATTAATCTTAGTATTGAATCAAAATGAAAATCAATATTGGGATGCCTATGGCTTAGGGAACTTATTTGATCAACCCTTGAATGAATACCCCTTACCTGGTGACATGTAAAATCATTTGAATGATGAATGATTAAAGGATAAATTTACATCCATCTCAATAATAGTTAATAAGATCAATTATAATAAAGTACATGATGTAAAAATTCTTATCCAGACTAATCCCCTAAAAATTTGTGAAAAAATGTGTGATAAAATAGAGATAATGAATTTAGAAGTATCATTATTGAGATTAGAACTAAAAGGAAGTGAAATGGATATAGTCCTCATTCCCACTCAGATTGTCCCATCCTCAAATTTGATAGAAGAATCTTATTACATAAAAAACCCTCATGAATTTACTGAAGAACCAACATTAGGGGTTGTGATTGATGAAGAGGATAAATTAATTTTTTAAGAGTATTTAAATTATGAGAAAATTGATTTTATGTTTTCACAAGAGAGTAATTTGACATCATGGATTGATATTTCTGAATATAACACCATCTAGGATTTTTTAAGAAACAAAAATCACAAAACCATTGGGATACATAAAAAATAGAAAGTCCAAAAAAATTCTTCAAACAAATATTACAAATTTGGTGGTTAAATCATCTATTTGAAAGGAACCAAATATATTGAAAAGTTTTCAAAAATAAAAACGAGTTAGATACAATGTCTCGACCTGTGCTTGGAACTATTATCCTACCTGATCTCAAAATTACGGTGCTTCTTTATACACTCTTAAATTCCTAAATAGTTTATAACCAAGACCTTTCAATTTTTCTTCATTTTTCTATTAAATACCACAATATAAGAATGATCATTGATGTCTTAGGAAAGATAACAAAACCAAATGGATCAACTATTTATGATATTACATGAATTTTCCCACTCATTTTAGTACAAATATTTTAAATTAATACAAATTTTAAGACAATAATGAATCTAAATATTGGTGAGAATGTAAAAAATAAAATTCTAAAAATATTAAAGATTCATATTGGATTATTTGGGGGGGAGGGTGGTCAAAATCGAGCTAACAATATTAAAATAATAACATTTTGAGAGGCAGCCCGACTTTTTTATTGTTTTAATTTTATTTTGTGTGTTTTTGTTTTCTATTTCAAGGGAACCCCCTTGGGGTTTCCAGTGTGATATAATGTATCTTTTATGTGAGAGTTTTTAGCTGAATAATTTTAGTATTTACAAATTAAACCCATGATTTCTAAATCTCAATCTCAACCATGAATCATCCACAAGTATTCTACGTGTGATGTGAAGCCAAAGTGAAATATTTCTTTTTAATTGGACTTCAAATCAAAACCAGGTGGTCTTGTTACATGATTTAATTTTAAATAACATATCCCCATATTTCTTCTAAATTATAATATCTCCATTCCCTTCTATTTGAAAATTGAGGATAGTTTCATTCTAAGTTGGGGGATTGAAAATATAAGATTATAATAATAAAAGTGGTCTTTTGTGATAAAAACAAAATTAAATGAAAAACATTGCATCCATTATCCTTACATTCATTTATTTACACTTTGATTCATGAAAAGAGAAATTTTAAATGATTTTTAAAGACTTGATTATGATTTGAAGGCACGTTTATGTTCATGATCATAGTTTTTGGAAAGTATGGTTGTTCAATGTGATTTTTCAATGATTACATTTTCATCATTTTAATCAAAATTACATAATTCACATACATTATATTTTGGCTTTATGTTAGAGTTCTTAGGTCCCTTTTATCATAGAATTGGATTTGGGATCACTTTTAGTTTAAGTTTATTATCCAATAACAAATGAAAATAATGACTGCATTGAGAAATTTTATGTCAAAATGTGTTACATTCAAAACATGGGGACCATTACAGCATAGTTTTATTTCCCAATTTTAGGCCCTAGAACTATTTTTTTGTGCATGGGATTGAAAAAATGTGTGGTGGTAGGAAATTGGGGATTATGACTCCATTGTTGTCCTGCCTAGAGTTGGTCTTTTCATCTCTATTGTGGTTCAAAAAAATAATAATAAAAAACTTTAAATTAAAAAATTTTACATTCATCTTAATGTTTAATGTGATTAACACATAGAGCTTCCATTTGTTTCCCCTTGAACAAGAAAATGGGTCCCATGTATTTTGAGATACAAAACACATCCTCATGCGTAATTAAAATTTGATGAAATTTAGCGATGAATTTTAACAAAAAAATGGTATTGGGATTTTGATTTACTAGTGAATATATATTGTGTTAAATTATTTTGAAAATTTTCCTGATTTTTTGAATGATGTATTTTGATGATATTTTTATGTTATATTTTGTTTGAAAAAGGGAATTAAATTTCATATTTTTTAGATAACTTTTCCTTAGGACTAAAAAAAATCAAGCTAGGGGTGTGATTAGGCCTTAAATAGGCTAACATTAATTGATTATATTTCAGTATTCATTTGTTTCTATGAACATAAACACCAATTGTAGTGAATTTTATAAATTGAACTTCATTTCTCATCTTATGAGAAATTTACATTCAAAGTGAAATTTTGGGCCAAAAAAATCATCATTTTGTGGAAAAACATATATTAATTTTTTGAATTTTATATTTTGAATATTATTTATCTATTTTTTGTAAAATTTTATCTTTTAGTATCAATGGATGAATCATAAGGGAATACATATATTGTTTTTCAATGAACTCTGAAATTTTTGGACAAAGCATAACAGGTCTTATACCCATCAAGTAAACTTGAAGCCCACAAATCTAGCCCAATGAAGCTAAAATTTTAACTGTAGAAAGAAAATATTATGATGATAATTTCATTCACATGTGTATATATCTAATTATGAATATTTCAAGCAGATATAGGGATCCAAATTTGACATTTAATCTGTGGTCCATATTTGGAGGCCCTTAAAACGAGCCCACTATTTCAAGAATAATATCCTAATGAATGATCCAACTAGAATAAACTTTTGAATGAAATTAGAGTATAACTAGGAGAATATATTTATATTCTACATCCATCAATGATTCTACCATCTTCAATGACTTATTTTAACTCAACGTGGGGGATTGAATTTGGTCCTATTTTTTTGGTCAATGTTGAAAAGTTCAATATCATTTCATTTATCTCCCACCATTTACTATCCTAATTAAATGGGAAGAAATTAATTGTTGAGTGGTCAAATTAAGGTTCATAATATTCATTTATAAGGATATGGTGGTGAAATAAGTTTATATCAATTTTTATTCTTTCAATTTTAATGTTTTTCTCACATTTCATAATCACATGTTTAAATTATATCATGTAAGTTTTTCTTGTCGATTTAGTTTATTAATAAAATTTATTCTTCTTAACATTTTTTATTATTATTTATATAACATTAATACCATTTACTTATGGATTATTCCTATTCACAACATATTTTTTGAAATTATTTACACAACGGTGTATAGGTCTTTATTTCTTTGTTTTCACTTCTTCAATAACAATTTTTTAAGTCGACTTACACCTTCCATTGAGAGCCTTGGATAAATGGGAGGATAAACCTTTTGGGGTTTGATTCCTGGGAGTTTATTGGGAGTGTATTTGATGTTATTTTTTGTTATTAAATTCTTAAATTAGTTCTATGGTTTGATAGTTCCATTCTTTGACTTATGTTTTTCTTTGTCTTCAGTGACTTTAAAGATGATACATTTTCAGTGCTAGTACAATCAAATTCCTTGGAGTGATAATTAAAGTGATCCTATAAGTGAATTAGTGATTATAATTGAAACTTTGTTTATATTAAATTATTTAATGATATTTGGGAGTTATCTCATTGATCATATACCTCTTGAACTAGTGAACAAAAAATACAAAGAAAAATGATTACATCCATTGTTTCCCTAACAACTTCCTAAGATCAACCCATATCTATTATTTATTTCCATTAAAATTATTATGTTTTTCATTTATAAATTTAATAACATTCTCTTATGAACATTAGTATTTTAGTTTCACAATTACAAACAATTCCATAGTTGGAAACATCAAAGGCAACTCTCCATAAAATCTTCTTTTCTCGAGGTTTGTTTTTTGTTCCCTATCGATTTGATCTGTACATGAAATTCAATGGCTAATTCTAACTGTAGGGTAAATATGGGCACAAACAATGTGCAATATTTTAGGGTAAAAAAGTGCATTTAACAGCTGCTATGATAATTTTCAAGGTATTTAAAAGGAATAATTTATTTATCATCACATTTTCCATAAAATGTATATCTTTGATTAAATTTCATACTTAGATGCTAGTTTTGGTGGGTATAGATTAGGTAAAAAGAGTACATCAAGAACCTAACACTTTTTATAAAATTTTTAAGATTCTTAGTTTAGTATGAAACTACAGTATGTTGCATTATCAACCACTAAAGCTTGGTACATTTTAGTTAGTAGTTGTTGTCCAAAAGTGTTGTGGATAAAACACACATTAATAGATATCTTATTCAATTTTTATCTTATGAAAACTAAATGTGATTAAAATTCCACTATCAAAATTTTTAAAAATATAGCAATCCATTATATAACCAACTAATTGATCTAAGGAATCATTTCATAAAGGATTACTCACAAATAGTGATAATTCATTAGAAATCATTAGTATGAAATATAAGATTGTGACATATTTGCAAAGACATTACCGAATGATAGATTTTATTTCATCAAAATTGAATTAGGATTATTTTAATTTTAATGATTTTCCTAGTTTAAATATGATTAATAATTAATTAATTATTCAAATTTATTTATTTTTCACCTAATATTTTTAGATAAAATTTGATGTGTTTACCATTCCATAATTAATTTTATGTTTTTTAATTTAATGCTTTTTAGTTTTTCTTTTATTTTACAGCCTCACATTACTAGTCACTAGAAATATAAAAACTAGTATATATTTTGCAAATAGTTTATAAGTAGGACTACCTTTTACTTGGAACCCCATTGATTTTGAACAACATAGCTCCCTATTTTCTTGACATGAATATAAACCCAAATAATTTTCTTTCTTGACCTCTAAACCCATTATTGGAATGGTGAAGTCTAGAAACACTAATGACAGATCTTCATTAAGTTCAGAGAAAGAAAAATCAAGTGGTAAAAATTAGTGTGTTATACTAGGAATATTTTTGGATCTTTATTGGAAGAATCAAAAAAATATTATTTTGAAGAGATTTACAAGTTTTCAAGGGTGGCAATTAATCATTGATGATAAGAATAAATGATCTATGTATGAAATGTAATTAAGATAGATTTATGTGAATAATTAGTTTTTCTTTTCTTAGTCTGAAGATGTTTTTACTGAAGGATATGTATTTATTCTATAATTCTTCTATGAATTGGATAAAAGTGAAAAAAATTGGAAAATTAAGTAAAAGATAACACTAAATATCAGGTTAGTGATCATAGTATGGGGGAGCATACTGAAATTTTAGACCCTCCAACTTATATAGTTATTTATCATGAGTCGAGACCTTCTCTAATTAAGGTGGATCCTGTTAGAGAATCTTATATGGACGAGGGTGCACCTGTAGATTAATCATATCCTAATATAGAGAATTAGGCACTTGATTTTGGAACCTGCGTGAAGTTCAAACCAGATTCTAGTGTTGGAGAAAGTGTTTTACTGAAAACATTTCCTTTAGTAGGGCTGAATTTGAGGAAGTCAACATAGATATAGAAATATAAATGATTTATAAAGTGGTAAAGATAATGTTTCTTCTATAATATTATATCATTAAATTTTATTTGAAAAAATACCTTAAAAAACTAGTAATGAAATTAGTGAAAGCCTGCCTTCAGCATGTAACACTAATAAGTTACCATCTTTTAATACTAAAAAAATGTTTTTTAAAATTAGTAAAATAGGAAGAAACAGATTTTGAGTTTGAATATCATGTCAAGATCTTTATTTTCAATGCGTTTAATGAGGTTGAGAATGATAAAGTAGATATATATGATCAACATGATAATATGAAATAATATAAGGTTGAGTTTTAATCTCTAAAGTATAATTCAATATCTAAAACTGATTTTTCTATTATAATGAAAATGATGGATTATCAATCATAAATTTTGAGGAATTATCATCCTATTTAGATAGGTGTTTCAAGATAAGTGTTCGTGGAAATAATATATTTAAAATAATAGATAAATTTATTATAAGAGGATTCAGTTTAAAATATTTAAATTGATTTTTTTGGAAGATAAATAGATATTAATTTAAATTATTTAAAATTATTGTTAATTCTTAACCAAATCCCTTTTATAATTCAGATCTTGATAAGTTAAATGGGTTATTAAAAGCTCAATCTTCACTAACTAGGGAAGTGAAACCTATTCATTCCAATATTAAAATTTAGTTATATAACAAACTACCTACATGAGGGATAAATTGAACATAGTATCTTATGATGTTTGTATTATAAGTGAAATGGTTCAACACCTGTAGTATAATGTGATTGTTATAGATAAATTTTCAGAATTTTAGAAAACTTTATCTATTGATATTTATAAAACCATGAATAAATTAAGAATTTATTCAAATATTTAAAGGTATTTAAAGTAACATTCAATGGATACTTTATTTTTTGGCCAATAATCAAATTGATATTAAGTAATGTATTGAAATTTTGAATATTTACCAACATTGATAACCCTTTAGTGAATATATTATAGAAAATTTTCGGATTTAGAGAGATTAATAAAAGGTAAAAGAGTTGATTTTATTTTAAAATAAACCTAAAATATGTCTAATAGTTTTATCATATTTTTATTTGGATGCTTGAAAAAAGAAGTTGGCAGATTGCATGTCTCAAACTAATATAACCTGGTTGAATAATTGGGTGACTTAAGTAGATATGAAAAATGGTCTTTGGATTTTAGTTGAATTATGTGAACATGAATTTTTAAAGATTATGGAATCCCATACTAGACCACTATTTTAAATTATTTATATAAAATCCCTTTGACCAAAACATCTAGAGAGTTATTCCGTGTCACAAGAATTTTTGTAACATTATTTTTCTCATAGATCCATCTTGGAAGAATCTAATAAGGATAATACTAGAAAAGTTATTATAGATTATTTATAAATCTTTTGGAGATATTTCTTGTCTTGTGGAACAAATTTTAACCACCCTCAATCTTATAATCAATCTTCCATCCTCATACCTCCCTGCCCTTGAACCTCTTGCTACTCAAAAAAAATATTTCATAGGAAATTTGTTAATTTCATTCAAATGTTGTTTGAAATTATTATTGTTTTAGTTAAAGTATTAATACAATATATGAAACTATAAAGAAAATATCTATATAAAACACTCTTCATATTTTACTATAGAAAAAGAGCTATAACTATTGTCTAAAAAAGGGATATGAAATGTTTCTTGATTATTATAAGGATGAGATTCGGAGAAGGATAAACATGGTTGGAAAGGATCTATTTGAAATGATAAGTAGAAATTATATGGGTGAGGAACTACTAAATAGATATCCCACTACTACAAAAATATTGGAAGTGTGTTTTGGTATCATCACCTTATACCATGATGTTGAATCATAGACTTCTTCTCTTACTTGGAGTCAAATGGATGTTGTCTCTGGATTGAAAACTCCAAGACAAAAGATATTTTACTCTAAAGTTACCAAGGTTGATAAAGAGAATATTAAGAGGCTTATTCATGTTATTTTATCAATTAAAACATGTTTGGGTAGATATAAAGTAGGTATTGAGGCTATAGGTTCTAAAGGGATCCATTTCTCACCTAAATGTAGTGGTTTTATGAAACAAATACTTGATCTAAGTTCCAAAAATTGTTCTTATGATCCTAATTCTTCACCTGACCTTACAAAACAACAAAATAATAAATGTAAATATTAAAATGTATTTTTTTTGTATTATTTATTTTTAACTTCTATTTTTAATTTCATTATTTAGTTAATGAAATTTCAATTCCTTTTTCCCATTCTTCCTTAGATATTTCATGATACATTTAGTTTCATTACTGTATTTCTATTTTTTTCATTAGATCCTACTAGTAAATTCCAAATTATACTTAATTTAGACACTTATTATTAATTTTATAAAATTCAGTGAACAATATTGAATATTTTATATCTATTATGCAGTTCTTATTTCTGATCTCACAAAAATAAGGAGAAAAAATAGAATATTAGGAAAATTTATTTCAATTTTAATATTCTGAAATATTATGATCTATACCTTATCAAAATATTCAATTTTCATTTTTTTTAAATATATAAAAATTTATTCTTAAAATCTCTCTGTGTGTTTTTAACATCAAAAGGTGGATATTATTGGATGAAATAATTCCATTCCAACACAAACCATTTTATCATAAGTTTTAATGATCTGAAAAGGCCTTCAATTTGTTTCTAATGGTTTTTTTGAAGTGTCTGGATAAATAATATAAAATTTATATATATATAGGTTGTTTCTATTTAGGTTGGAGAGTTTTTCTATGTGTTGAATTCATACATTCAAGTCTTATAATGTATTGAAGCCTTACACTGATGCCTTTTGATCAGTATTAAGTTTGAGAGAAGTTATGGTTTTTAGAAAAAAAAATTAATTCTAAAAATATTGTGATTATAAAAAGTATTACATTTAAGAATTATGTTTATATAAATACTTACGATGAATAATTTTGACCAGAAAGAATTCGTATAGAGAAGTATAATGGTAAATCCTTACATTCACAGTAAATTGTTATGATATGAAGAAATTTTTATGATCACTCAAGTCATACGATCATAAATTAAGAAAAAAAAGACTTACCATTAAATTATAAAGTTAAAAAAAATAGAAATAAGTCTTACGATGATAAAAAATTTCATATCATTAGATGAATACATATGATAAAAATTATTATTAATTTTTATACTTTTGATGATTTTTATGTAAGTTAATAATATTTTATTATAGTTTTTAAGAGGTTATTACCATTTCAAAATATGAAGGGAATTATACTCATAATTTTTTATCAATAATAAAGATGTATGAATAAGAAAATACTTGAGTAATTAAAACTACTATTTCAAAGAAGTGAAAAGTTTCAAGGAATACTCATGCTATGATGAAATGATACTATTTTTTTATATTTGTAAATTAAGTCACATGAAAATGAAAAAATGATTTAATTTATAAATACTAAACAATTTATAGTATAACATTTTAATTAAGTCATAAATCAGGTATAAAAGAAAGAAGAGGTTCAAAAATATGAAGAAGTGCGCATGATCTATTTTTCAATTCATTCTAGTTATGTGAATAAAAATAATAAATTTTTTATTTTTGTGATAATTATTATAATTGTTTATAAAAAAATGTTCTTCAGAGTTTTTTCAAAGTTAAAGTTTCTCTATGGAAGTTCAACCATCTATTAGTTGCTACTTGAAACTTTGGAATAAAACTAAAATCATTTTTACATCTATCTAATTGTAATTCATAAACTATTTTTACTTGGTGTAAAAAGTAAGAGAATAAGTATTTTAAAATGGGTAGCCCATTAAAATCTATGGGAAACTTTTGAAACAAGGTGCAGTTTATTTAACTCAGCAACGTGTCTTAACGTCTGAAAATTTCATTATCTCCTAAATCAAATTTCATTACACCATCTATCCAAAATTATTCCCTATCATTAATGAACTATTTCTTATAATCATTAATTTTATATTTGGGTACTCATGGTCCATAAGTAAGTGGAAAGTAAGAAAAATTATTTCTTTACACATAAACATTATGAGAGGTTGTATAGAACAAAAACTATTATCCAAACACAATGTGTTACACCATCCATAGACATGAATTAGTTAGCACAATCCACTTTAAAACACTGTCAATCATTATGACTATCCATAGAAAATTTTGTGTATATTTGATCAAACTCCTTCCATGCCAATGAATCATCAAGGAAAGTTAAATTATCATCCTATTTATTTATCTCCAAATCCAAAATTATTAGTTTAATAATTTTATCTAACATGAAGAATATATTTAACCTTGGTTTAAGTGGAAATTAATGCAACTACTATGGTGATTTATTTCACTCAATTTAACACCCTATTAGGAACGAACTAACTATCATTATTAATATTTTTCACCTTCCAACTAAAATAGTAAAAAATAGTATAAGTATTGAGATATGAATTCTCTTTTCTAAATAACATATAGTTATTTTTACGTGCATCAATGGTCTCATATATGAAACCAAGGTTTTTAATAAACTTTTGATCTTAATAGTATGACTCCAGAATATTTTCTCTTAAAGGGATTAGATTCTTCATACATAACAAAAACATATATAAGAAGGTTTTGTCCAAAAATTCAATGTCTTTAGTGTAACATTTCAACAATTAAGGAAAATTTTAGGAATTTAGTGAACCTAGGGTATAATTAAGTTTTTTCTTCATTAATAATTTCAAATAATTTCATTGCTTTTCCATAGGAACAATAAAGTTGATTACTATATCCAACATCATTATTCATGGTGTTAATATCTTCAGTTGAAACTATTGTATCATGTCATTGAGAATTATGTTGATCAGATCAACTGATCTCAGATTAAAATCCATTTGAAAGCAATCAAATTAGGGATAATGAATACACTCTTTCCCATGATGTATCTATGTCTTCTAGATTTTTAAAAACCATTCATAAAAGGATTTATATTAACAACACCACATTTTAATAGATATATATTTACACATTTTATACAAGGAAAAATAATTAAATCACCTTAAAATTAACTTTTTTAAATCAATAAATTACTCAATACCCTCATTATATTTGGTAAATAATCTATCTAGTAGATCCATCCATCTCTTAGCCATATCTATATCTATAGAAATAAAATAAATGAGCTATAAGAACAAAAATTATTAATATTTATCCATTAATATATAAAAACATTTTAGTTAGTTATATTTGTAAATTTATGTTGAACTTTTTGTCACATTTGATGTTTAGTTTACTTAGATTATTTATTCAAATTTATATTGTCTTAAAAAAATTATAATATATTTTAAAATAAAAATAATGTTTCTCATTATAAATTAAAAATAATTTTAAAATAATAATAATATTTCTTTAAGGTGTACAAAGAGTAAGTATAATAAATGTAAAAGTGGTGAAAAGGAATAAAATGATGTTGTTTTTTACTCAAACACCCTATTCATTTTTCAACAATGAAAAAGTGAAAATAGTATATTCATTGATTAGAAAATTACACCAATACATAAACTAACTTTGAAAAAAAATTAAACCTAATAAATTAATTACTAAAATTTGAAAAAGTAATAAAATAATTTCTATAAATATTTAATCTATTTATCAAATAATATTCAAAAAATATTATAAAAATTATCTCATGTATAATCTGTCTATAAAAATTAATGAGAGTCATAAGAAAAAATAATGAATTTAATGATAAATTCCTACAATAAATTGGAAAAATAAAAATCATTTGTGAATATTGTAGTGATTACATCAATCATAATATTATGATACATTAAAGCAAGGGAAAATTAATATTACAAGTGTAGAGGTAAATGTCTATTTTAATTTAAGAAGAGATTATACACTCTTTGAAATTATTTTATCAAACATATATGCATCATAATATTTTAGAAACTATTATAAGAGTACATCCATTTAAGGGATCCTTTTCTTAAATGAGAACATATTCCCTAATAAATATTCACCTTAAGGTATAGAAAAATTTCCATTGTAAAAATTTAATCTATTTAATAACACTTACAAAATAACTTAGAGAAAAAACCCTAAATAAAAAAAAACTAGTAAAACCATATTAATAATAAATCAATAAATGAAACCAAAATTTACGATGATATTTGGTTTATAATTGTATGTAATAAATGACCCTAAATTTGGAAACATAGAAAATTAATGGAACACATATCACAGTGAGGGGTTATAGTCATCAGATTGAGATGAGTTACATGGGGGTGTAGAGTGCTGGTAAATTGTTTGTATGTTGTAGGAGGGAAAAATAGTTATAAATTAGCCATAACGGGGGATTATAAGGGTACCATAGGTTCAATTTTAGGGGAATAAGGGGTTGGATTCTGGGCCATAGGGGGAGGGGTTTTCTTTGAATAGTGTTTTCAGGGGGGAATAAGAGAGGTGGGAGAGGGGGAGAGTTCCTGAGGGGTTCCCATGACAGAATGTGTTAATAGGGGTTTATGAGGGGGTGTGGGGTTTACATGAGGGTATGGAGAATGTGGGTTCACATGGGGGGTGGGAGGGGTTAGGCTGGGTATAATGTTTTAGAGATGTTTAGAAACATCCAAATGTCAGTCACTATTGACCCTATTAGGAACTATTATTTAGTAGTTTTTGGAATTCTGGCCTTCATAATGTCAAAATTCTAGTATTAGAGGCCAACACTAGATATATTTTGTTTCACAAATTTTTTTGAAATAGTATATCGAAAAAATTGATTGGATTTTATCAGGGTGCAAGTTACGTTACTCTATTTTTGTTAAAAAATGAATTTAGTTTATCACATGATATGATATATGGAATGACATAATGATTCATAACGGAAAATTCCTATCATAAAAAGTTCAAAACGTAAAATACAATAGATATTTTTTCACAATTAATTAAAATTGAAAATTATAAATTTCAATATACAAATGAATGGTTTTATAGGCAACAACACAAATTATTGTTATGAATAAATTTAATAAAGCATACACTTTTATCTTGTCACACTCTACATTTGAGTTATAGGTAGAGATAAGTGGCAATTTCATTTGGTGATAGGATCATGACTTATATCCCAAGATGTGATAGGGAATTAACATTTTTCGTGGTTTAGATTAAATAAAAATAGAGGATATTTTAAAAAATTGATGAATCTATGTAATAGGTCACAAAATATCATAGATTATTATTGGATTTATCACTCCATTAAATATAGATTATCTATTAAAACGATCTTCTATATTTTATAATCTATTATATAGTATTGGTGATTTACTAATGAAATATTAATGAACATCAATGATAATATTTGGGAAGTTTGAGTATGAAAACTAGTAAACATGGATTGATCTTATAGTTTGGATTTACTTTTATTTGCTAATGAAAAATACCCTGGTTTTGGGATTGTTGGTATACGTTATTGTTTTAAAGTGATCATAGGACCATGTTTTTTTAAGAAAAGAATTTATGAATTTAAATATCCTTAATTTTATTACAGGGGCATGAAAAGTGGAATAAACTAAATTCTTCCAAGGGGTTCGATAATATTTCTCAAACTAGTGGAGTGATATGAAATAACAACGCTTTAGTCATATTAAAGGAATAGTGGGGATAATAAATATTGAAGACGACATAATGATAAATCCTGAGATTTGAGAGATTTATTTCAGAAAGAATAAGAGTAAGAATGATGATCATATAATTGTGTTTATTGGATCACCTGTTATATATAGGTTCATCTGTTATATTTTTTATTCAATTGATGTGTATGGTTATATATAGGCAATTAGTGGTGCTATGACTATTGGGGATATACTGTGAGTCTTTATACCATTACTTTACTTGTAATCAATTAATCATTTTAGTGATACATATATGCAATAATGAGTTAAATATATATCTAATGTAGATCAAATTGGGTGAACCAAGTTATTAATTGTGTTCACTATTTGTGCTAATGTTTTTCGCAACATTATTACAATAAATTGAGGTTATAAATTCTTAGAAAAGAGATAATATTTATTTCTAAAATTCATCACTACAGAAATAATGAACCCCCCCACCCTTAGGATTCCATTTATATTGGGTCTATTTATTAACAAATATGAATTTATATTAAAGGAATATAACACACACACACACTCACACACACACACATATATATGGTTAAGAAGAATAATAAATAACTATTGAGTGATACTAAAGATTTTATTTTTCTAACAGGATCCTTATCAGACACTAAATATGCTATAGTGATGGAATGTAAGTAATCTAATGCTATGTGGGATATATTTATTATCATTTATGAATTTGACTTAAATATTTGATAATCTAATCTATAGATTATTTTAAATTCATTTAAACACCCTAATATTATTTTAGATGATTCTATTTATCAATTCTTTAATTGAGTTAATGATGTGATTGGATCTATGAGAGGTATTAGAGAAGCAGTTGAAAATATTTATATTTTCAAAAAATAAAAAAGGAAATTAAAATATTATTTTAATACAAATGTCCCTATTATTATAGAAAAACACCCAAACATTGTCTCCCACAATGACCAATATAGTACAATATTTTTCTATTAAATGTGATTGCAAAAGGGTCTTTAAAAGTCAAGAAAACTACCAAGTGAAGTTGTTATCAATTATATAGAGACAAGATTTATGTTTGATAATTTGAAGCTTAATAAAATTACATAATGAAATTTATTTCTATTAGAATAAAAATAGACACGGGGAAGTTAAAATGAAAATTTCCTCTAACATTTAAAAAATTTTTAAAGGCATTTCATCATGCTGTAAGTGGTACTTCCAAGTATAATGATCAACAACTCCAAAAAGAATTTTCAAAGAGGGAAGTGAAGTATAATTTTATAATAAATAATAATAAAATATTTGTGAAATAAAAATGAATAAACCTCATAGAAAAAAAAATTATTGTTATGAGAGTGATTCAAAGATAATAAAATCCTGAAACTGTGAAAATTGTAAAATGGATGCTTTTGTTACCATTCTTGATTAACAAAATTCCACAAATATTCTTAGTAAAATGAATAACTTGTTACTTATTCTATTTATTGTAGTCTAATCTTGAGTGTACCCTAGAATAGGTTGATAATCCAAGAGATAATGTAAAAAAACCAATGAAATCATCAATGAATACATGAAGGTGTTATAGAAAATGAGAATGAGATGTATTATACAATGGATTAACTTAAATCTAAGAAATATGACAATTTAATGAATTTATTTTCAATCTAAAATTAAATAAAATGAAGAGAATTCTAAAATTATTAATGAAATAAATGGATGTAATATGGAATAAGAGTGATAGTAAAGGATATGTAAGTTAATGTTTTCGTAAAAAAAGAAATTTTGAAGCTGAAATAAAGTCTCTTATAAAAAATTACATTATATTTGATAGTATCTCATATGAATTAGAATAAGATAAATGTTGTGTATCTTTAAATAATATAATTTACTCTATTAATAGTAAAATATCCAGTGTGATTGAAAAAAAATATTTTAATATGATCCTCATACTACTAAACATAAAAATTGGGCTACTAAGATCATATTTGTGAAACTATCAATGGTTAAAGTTAATTGGAAAACACTTAAAGTAAATACGATGTTTAATTTTAGCTCAAAAATGTGATACTACTATAGAATCTATAGATAAATTGTTAATATTTATAAAGAATCAAGGAGATGGATATGTAAAAAATGTTCAAAATATTTTCATATAATAGAGTTAAAATGGTTCTCGATATATTTCTCTTCATGTGGAGAGTATCAACACAAAGAAATTTATTTCTTAAGAGGTTTTGGGAGAAGAGTTTGGAGAAGATATTTACCACCAAGATCTCAAGTGAGGAATATATTTTCTAATATTTTAACAATTTTCAATTAGTTTGATCTGTTAAATGAAGAATAAGACACATCACATGATAAAAATACAAGAAGGGGCATTGAAAAAACATGGTATATACTTTGTGTTAGAAATAAGTAAATATAATATAGAGGCAGGAAAGAGACAGTGTGTAAGGAATTTTATTTAAAATCAATGATAATTATGGGGAAAGTATCTTAAATGGTGTATGTTACTCACATATGATAGGGAAAATTAATATATTGTTTAATTTAAAATGAAAGGTAAATGAAAAGTTTAAATTCAGTAATTAATGTGAATTTCAAATAAATGGAATAGGAAGAGTCAATCCTTTTCTACTAGAAATATAGTCCATTCTAAAATACATATACAAACATTTTGGAAAACCATTGGTATTGGAACCCTATACTTAGGGTTTCTTCAAACCATTGGTATAAGGTTCACCAATATCAATGGTTTAAATAAACCATTACATTAAGTGCCAATATTTTTGTATACTGATACCAGTGGTTTATAAAATCATTGGTATGTGTCATACTATTATTGTCTTATTTTTATGTGTAATAATAAATAATATTTCAAAATATTTAATTTTTAACACCCGTCATGTCACTGTATATTTTATTTTACATGTTTTGATGAGTTTTAGGTACGTTTTATGTTATCATGTAATCTATGCCAAAAAACTCAAAATTTGAAGTTTTTTTAATGCACTGTTAGCATGGATGGTTTAGAGGAAACTGCATGGTTACACTTACTCAACTAGTTTTTTTGGTTCATTCTTTTCTACGCATGGATTAAATACATGGGTGGTGCAAGAGTTGGTTAAAACCTTATGCCACCTAGGGTAAATAATGCGTGTCTTTTGGGGAATCGTGGTTATATTACACGACATAAAAACAGTCAGGTAACCCCGACATAAATTGTACGGATTGGATCTACAACTTGATCGTGCCATTTGGTATGGTTAGTGAAAATTATTTCTAACTATGTTGATTTCTAGGTAAACCATGTGATGGAATTTTAGCTAGTTAGTGTCTTTCACATGGTTGGCGAATGGTTTTACAAACCGTGTGGCCAAACCAGGTGGCCTTCCCAGATTCATCATAATTAGAATTTAAACTTTTACCCATATCAAATATTAAATCTCTAGACCTCATTTCTCTCCCCCTCTAGTTTTAATAGACTAGGAATGATACCCCTGGGAGTCTCCTCCCTTCCCCATTTGTTTTTTGTGTCCTTATACCTTTGACTGATGTGGGGTTATCATTGATAAGTCCCTCTAATCCCATTTCTCTCCTCTTTACCTTGATCCATATCTTTCCAAATAACCCTAATCATGATGTGGGTTAATTTTAGGGTTAGAGTTAGTCTTAATCATTGGACTTTTTTCATGTAGGGTTTATAGAGGGTGCATCTTGGACTATGGGAGTGTTCACCATTACAAGACATGACATCCATCTTGTTCACTATTAAACTAAGGTAGGTGTTTCTTTGTTTCAACTTTATATTATATGAATTTAAATGACTAATGATTTGAAAATAGTATTTCATTTAAATTTTTATTATATATATGATCCATGAGGGGAAAAATTTATTAAAATATATTTATACCTATGTCACAGAATGGGATTCTGTGGCAAGTGTTTGCAAAAAACGCCCAAGTGGCTTCTCAAAGGTTGTGAGTATGAGTAAAAGTGGATTTTAATGATAGTTATGATTTTTAATTTGGTGATTGAAATTTAATGATTTTAAAACCAAGTTTTTGAGTGATTAAATGGGTTTCAAATTTTTGAGATGTATTGTTTGTTTTAAAAAGGGCAAGTTAACCCTTATGTGTTATATTTAAAACCTTTGTGCAACCATGGTAGGTTTTTATATGAAAGGTTGGAGGTGTTTAAATTTTTTTATGAAATAATAATGAGATGGGTAGTTTCAAAGGGTTGTTCTGTCCCATGTGGGTTATATTTTGGAACCTATTTCGGGCCTTAAAGGATTTCAATGATGATTTTTATGGATGTGTGGATTTCCAAATGATTTTGAATAATATATTTTTTTTAAATTGATTTAAAGAGAGGATTTAGACATGTTATGGAAATGGTGTGATATGGATTGGAATTAAAATATTATTTCAAAAGGATCATTTATGAATTTGTGAAAAATGAGTTTTCATTAAAAGGAGCAAGACCCTCTTTAACCCCTTATGATTCTTGAATATCCATGGTTGATTGTGATTCTATGGGGGATTATTATTATTGATGCATTTTTACACACTACATATATTTTTCTATAATGCGATTTCTTCATTGTTAGCTTATTAGAGGCGAGGAATGATTATTTCAAATGCTTCATATTTGATCTATGTAATTATTTATTATTCTCACCACCCACTATTTTTCATGGTAAACCTTGGGAATACGGTAGGTGGATTAGTCAATTTATTCCCTGACCTAGGTTGATTTTTTTAAGGGCAGTTACCCTAGGATTGAGTGAGCCCATGAAGGTGGAATTTCCCCCATAAGTAAGTGAGCTCATGGGAGGTAGGGATCAAGAAAAAGAAGATGGGGAATAGGAGAGGGAAATGAGGATCTTGAAGGTTTCCAAATTTTGTATACATAAGAGATCCTAGAGAACCTATGGTTATTTTAATTCACGACAGTGCCCATTTGTTATATCCCATTAGTTGTATCTTGTGAAGAACCCGACCCATATACCCTCAAAAAATAATACCTGACCTAAACCATCACATACTTAGATGGTGTTCTCAATCACTATGGACTGGTGACTAGTACCCAGGCATAAACAACAACTAGAGGGAATGATTTCACCCAACCTGATGTTGAAAAAATGACATATATTTATATACATGATAGGAATAAAAAAATAAGAGTAAAAAAAGAAATATATGTTATAGAAAAAATGAAACAACCGAAGTGGTACAACGTGAAAGTAGATAAAAAATATCCATGGTACAATTCCAAGAACAAAGGAAAACTAAAACTAAAATAATTACTCCATGTGATATAGTGGGAAAACTCCCAAAATCACACTAATAGATACCTGAGCACATCTGATAGAAATGTCAATGCCTCAATATGGTTCCTTTCATTTCCCTCTATCAAAAGACATTACAAGTTCTATCCACCATTGAAGGGGTGTATAGGCTATGATCTAGACAAGATTGGTAGGATCCCACAAAGGTTTTCCATATAAAGTCTCTCTACAACAATTTGAACATGCTCAAATTTAATGAAAACAAGGCATGATAATTGTTAAAACATTTTTTATATCAAAATCATGCTCAAATATAACCCCCTTTTCAACAGTTCCAAATAATCTAGGTAAAACAGTTTCAAAGCATATCACATACATTAAAAAAATTATTCCAAAGCATGTATCTCATATAATAGAAAATAAAAAGTAGTAAAAACAAAAGACATAGGTAAACCACACCATGGATCACAACATGTTAGGATAGATAGAACACTCACACCTCAGTACCATAGAAATTGTCTTTAGTGGCGGTTTTTTAGTGGAAGTTTTGGGAACCGTCGCTAAAACTTTTTTTAAAATGGTTTCATAGCGGTTTATAATAAACCGTCGAGAAATTTTTTTTAAGCTGCATACCCTTCCCCCCAACCCCAACCCTGCTTCTCCCCACTTCCCCCGCTTCCCCCGTGACTCCGGTCCCCCGCGACCCTGGCGACCCTGTGACCCTGGCTACCCCACGACCCATCGACTTCGGCGACCCCGACCCCCCCACGACCCCGGCGACCCCGCGACCCCAAAATTCCCCAGGTTTCTTTCTTTCCATATTATTTTCGGTTTTAATTAGAATTTTGGATTTCATAAGGTAGTTTGAGGTGAATTTTGGTCATGTGAATACCTCATTGATTTGGGTTTTTTTCCACATGAAGGTTGTGTGTGCCTATGATTGAGATTTGTGGAGGTTGGTTCTAGATGGGTTGGGAATGAGAATACATATGAAATCATCCTCACATAACTAATATAAAAATTTATATTATTGAGAACATGAGGGTTTTGATCCTTTTGAGGTTTCTGGGACATGAAGACCATGCGGTTGAGGTTCTAGTTGGACCATGTTGGGCATTGTAATCTGGGTAAAAAATAAAGGTTATTATTAATTTGAATTTTTGTGGGCTTGTTTTTAAATTTAGCTTTCAGATTTGGGATATTTAATGGAAGTTAATTTTAGGGATAGTTTTAGGGTTTGTGGGATTTTGGTGGAATTTAGGTTCTTGGTTGTGTTTTTTCACGAGGTGTATGTTTTGTCTAAATTTCAGCATTCTATATTATCCCTAAATGGCGCAGAGATATATGCTATGACTTTACCTATTTTGGGTTTTTGTGTTTCATGTTTATTGTTTTAATATGATTGGAGATTATGAGGAAATTTTATAGAATTGTTTAATCCTCTTAGACGTGTTTTTTGTTTGGATTTAATTCTCTCAGATACCCCCAATTTGTTTTCCCACCCAACCACCTCTTGAAATGAGGTATCATGGGGTTATATCATTTTGAATTTTATACTTATACTAATTACATTATATATAAGTAATGTGTCATTAGGGGGTTGATTTTTACACCCCATGAAATAAATTTCTTATTTTTTAATGATTTTAAGGACCTTTTTTTAGTTTACATATTTTTTTAGTGATCGAATTCTGGGAGTGGTGCTGTCTAGATAAGTTTAACATGCAATGGTCTAGAAGCACCATGGGTGTGGGGTCACCTCTATCTAGTGAAATACATAAATAACCTCTTAAACACCCATATTAGAAGTAATTTTGATGTAGGGGTTTACCTATATGAAATAGGGGGAGGGTCAACTCGGTTTGTGGGGAGCCATAGTGGTGGTTGGTTATAGTGGCTTCATGTGGGGATAAAATAGGGAGGCTTCTACAGTATCATTAGCTTCATACATACATTTTTGTTATAATGGATTCATGGGGGGATAAAACATGGAGGCTTCTACAGTATCGTTAGCTTCCTACTTACAGAATCAAGTAAATAGTATTTGGATCCCAACATCACTGTAAAAAACTAAGCTGTGATAAAATGTGTTTGGTGCCAATTTTTTTCTATCATCATGGGGATAGAGGAGAATATTGATAAAGTGGAGTTTCTTCTCCAACTCTTTTATGGATTGGGCGCAATTGTGTTCAATTAATGGAACTTATATGCTCTTATCCATCATTTTATCACTTCATGAGAAGAATAGGTAGTCCAAGAATATAACCTCCTTGAATTCAATATTTCTACCCATCAAGACAAAGATATAGAGGATTCCATTAAATAGTTGCATAATTTTTCTATTGATGAAGCATGGCCTCATGATTTAATAGCTATGAAGATAGAAAAACCACAAGAACATGAGGCGCATGTTGAAAGGGTGTAGGTGTAGCTACTATCAGCAGACATAAGGATTGAGCCCATTATATGAAGAAGTTTAAAACTAACCTCCCATTTTAAGAAGACACATCCATTGGATAAATTTAAAGATATTAAACAAATGAACCTTCAATATTCCATCATCAATTATCATCAGGAATTGGATTATTTTTTGATTTGGACGATTTGAGTATATTATAGTTGTTTTTATCATTTTTATTTACCTGTAACATCAAAGAGAGACTCCAGAATATGGATCCTTATATTGTTTGTTTTTATTAATTAATGAAGATTTTTTTATTCTTAATTTTCACCCATTCTGTAGATTTTGTTTTAGCTTGATTCTCACTTCATCATAAACTATGAAATTTTTGGAGGAAACATCATTATAATAATCTAAAACCAATTGAACATTGAATTGGTAATGCATAAAGTCAAATATGGTTCTAAAAAATGCTTGATTCAGAAATATTTCCTCGGGCACATGTATCATATATGGGTATAGGCATAAGTAGAATAACTGTAACACTAGATTTAGTCTATTTGGATGAATTAATTCATTTTGATCATGGATCATAGATGGATATAGACATAAATACCACTAAATTAACACTATAGTTAGTTCATTTGGATGAATTAGTTCCTCATTTATATGGATCATGGATGGGTATAGGCATAACTTCCATCACTATAACACTTTTTTCGTCCATTTGGATAAAATAGTTCACTCAACATGATAAGGATCTAAATGGTGTAGATTTAGAGTGTGGATTCCAATGTTTAAAAGGGTTTGATCACCCCAAAATTATTTCTTCAAACATTTCATAAATATACCTCTGGACTGATAAACTGGGGATAAGAGAACATGTGAATGCTTAAAAAATTTCATAGTCAAAAGGGCCTAGCAAGTACAGCCAGACTTCTTCTAGATTAATATTATTAACCCCACAAGCATTAAGTCATTTATTTTATCACCTTAAATTTTTTTGATCCTCATATTGGGGAGGCCTAGTTCACAAGGAATTTTCTTTTTATTAGGTTTCACTTTATGTATTATCATCCTAACAGAATTTATTCAATTTTTCAATTCGAAATTCTTAACTTAGATTAGGTTAGCATCATATCAAGTTAGTGGAGACTCAATTTTTACCTAGGTTTCTCTTTACAATTGTTCACCATGATGAGTTGTGTGTATAATTAATTATAGAGTTTTAGTTCATGCAAGTTCTACTGATGTAGATGATGTTCAAGGTTAGAAAAATTTATCCTAGGCGCACATTGTTTATGTTTATGATGTGTGGACCATAAGCTGGGGTAGCCTACATGAAGATATGTTTCAAGTTAACCTGATATGAATTGGTAAAATATGGTATCATGAATATGTATGATCTCATAATTAATTATAACTCAATAAAACTAATGACCACTATTATTGATAATAGTGGGTTTTCAATCTTTGAGATTGTTTTAAAGCTTGGTTGTGTAATATCAAGAGGAAAATATATGCACTCTCTAATCATAAATAGAAGCAGTGGAATAAGGGATGTCCCACTTTTACTACCTAGGTTGAAGGAGTTAGATATGGTCTTGGAACATGGTTCATTTAGTTTATGGTCATGAATCCCATACCATTTACATTGTGATTTAGAGTCACACAATCAGGACCAATTAAGGGTTACATCCTACTATTTCTATGATTCTTCATCAAGATTGTAAACATTATTTTTTTCCTCATGATCTGTGATTCCAACCAAGTTATGCTTATGTTAATTTTTTAATTTAAAATTATATTTTGATGCAGTAAAGGGTTTCAAAAGTCAAGGGTTGAAAATTTGGTGATTTGGGAGAAACTTGATAGGAATATTGTTTAGCATAACTTTTAGTATTGACCATGTGCTAATTGAGTAATATTTAATTGTTAGCACATTGTTTATCTTTTCCAAAGAAACTTCCCCTATCCCAAACACTAGAGGGTTCATATCTAACTCAGGGGATCATCTTTATTATATTATATTTCTGTAATCTTACACTATCGTATATATGAATCTCTTTCTCAATTTAGTAGTAACTATGTGTTTTAATTTTTTTATTATTGTGTAGGCACATTGTGATATACATGGATAAAAGCTGGATCACATTACCGAGGAACACAACTCAGTATGTGAGGGTTTGAATGAGTTTTTAGATTTTGAAATTTCTAATCGATCTGTTGAAGGGAGAATAAGAAGTACATGTTTTAAATGAAAATTTAGAACATGGTTGAAGAGTGATAATGTTTATGAACATTTAATACTAAAAAAATTCCCTGGTCAATATATGTGTTAGCTTTGGCATGGAAAATCGAACATTACAGAAAGATTGAGCACAAATGTTAATCCACAGAATGAGGTCCCCAGTTCTTCGACAATGGAAAAAGAAATGTAAAACCTCATAAATGATTCATTCAGCTCTGAAAAGACACCACTCTCAGCATCAAAACATATCAGAACAACCAGAGGAGGGTTCTACCAATTGCAACGTGACAAGTGATGTTTTTTGACTACAACACAATTATATCAAGATTGTAACATGTAATTGGATCCTCCTCTTGATTCAGTGGAGCCAAATGTAAGAGAAAACTTCACTGAGGAAAATTCATTTCATGATTTAGTTAACGATGGAAATCCATAGTTTTATAGTGGGTGTTTGAAATATTCAAAGATTTCATTTCTGTTGAAGTTGTACCATATCAAATGTTTATGTGGAATTACAAATAAGGCAATGTCCATGATATTGGAATTGATTCATGATGCATTTCCTGAAGAAAAAATCCCAAAATCTTTTTATGATATAAAAAAAGTAGTTAAAAACCTTGATTTGAATTATAAAAAAATAGATGTGTGTCCCAATCATTGTATTCTTTTTTGGGGATAGGATTCAAGTAGACAGAATTGCAAGAAATGTTCTTCTTCTAGATGGTATTAAAAGGGTGATGTTGGAAGTCTGAATGAACATAATTTCATGGAGAAGAAGAAACAGAACACACCTGAAAAGGTTTTGTGTTACTTTCCCTTGAAGCCTCGATTACAAAGATTATTCATGTCATCAAAAAACGCCGAACACATGAAGTGGCATTCTGTAGATAAAAACAATGATGGGTTAATGAGACATCCACGAGATTCCCAATCGTGGAATAAATATGATTCATTATATCTAGATTTCTCAGCTGATCCTAGGAATGTTCCATCGGGATTGGCTGCCGATGGATTCAGCCCATTTGGGACTTTGAGTACCAGTTATAGCACTTGGTCATTTGTTTTTATCCCTTATAATCTACCTCTGTGGATGTGTATGAAACAAACATCTTTTAATATTTTGATGATTATTCCTAGAAAAAAAATGCCTAGAAATGATATTGATGTATAATTGCAGCCTTTGATTGATGAATTTCAAGAGTTATGGAGCAACGATGTTGATACATTTGATGCTTATTCTAAAACAATGTTCAAAATGCATGCTTCTTTAATGTGGACCATTCGTGACTTCCCTGGGCTTGGTAATTTATCTAGTTGGAACACATACACGGGTTTGGCTTGTCCCATTTGTAACTTTGATTTTGAGTCCAAACGACTACCTCACTGTAGAAAATGGTGCTTCTTGTGCCATCGTATATTTATCGTTGTATCTCATAGATTTCAGCTGAACAAATCAAAATTTAACGGTTCCATTGATTGTAGACCACCTTCAAAATTGTTAACTGGTTCTGAAGTATTGAAATAGCTTGAAAATATTGAAACAGAATTTGGTAAGGTTCATCATTTGAATGATAACAGTAAACGGTTCCGAAGTGCATTGTTAGGTGAAATCAGAATGCAACAATGGAAGAAAAAATGTATATTCTTCAAACTCCAGTATTGGGAATTTAGTTTGTTGTGGAAAAATCTTGATGTGATTCATATTGAGAATAATGTCTGTGATAATTTTATTTTCACATTACTTATTGGGCATGGAAAGTCGAAGGATCATCTCAATGCTCACAAAGACTTACAAGTAATGAACATAAAACGTGATCTCTGGCCAGATGAGAATGAAAAGTACGCTCTGGCCATTTTGGCAATGAAAAATAGGGATAAAGATACATTCCATAAAACTTTAAAGAATGTGAAGGTATGTGATTGGTATTCAAGTAATATCTTGAGGTGTGTTGAATTGAAGAATCATAAGTTACATGGATTGAAAAGTCATGTTTCACATATTTTTTTCCATAGTTACTACCATTGACATTGTGTACATTATTACCTGAAACAGTTTCTGCTGTTGTACTCCAATTCTGCACATTTTTCAAGAAATTATGTGAGAAAGCTCTACATCCATTTTAGCTTGATAACCTTCAGGAGAGGTTTGTATTGACCCTCTGTGCAATGGAGATGATCTTTCCTCCATCATTTTTTACTATCATGAAACATTTAAGTATGCATTTGGTTGAGGAAGTGAAATTAGGAGGCCCCATTCATTATTGATGGATGTATCTAATTGAGAGGTAATTTATTTATATGTTTTTCATTTATGTAAACAATTTTTAACAATTAAATATATGTATAATATTATTATTTTATTTCACATATATTTTGGGCATTTGAAAGCATACGTGAGAAATAAAGCTCAAGCAGAAGGCTCTATTGCTGATGACTAATTGGCTTAGGAGTGTATTACCTTTTGTTACAGATATTTGGATGATATTGAGAAAAGATTTAATTTCGTTAGACATGTTGAAGACACATCAAATCAATCTCAAATGCATCAAAAATCTAAAATATTTCATGCTATTGGACAATCAGTTGGGAGGACCTCAAATGTGACACTGACAGAATTGGAATTATTACAGGCACATAGATATGTGCTACTAAATAGTGAAATTGCAGATCCATTGATTGAAGAGTTTAGGATACAAACAAAGAGAAGAATGAGAGGCCGAACACAAAATGAGAAAGATATAACGTAATTTGTGAATAAAGAGCTTGTAGAATGGTTTTCACGACGTGTAAGTTGATAAATATTGCAATAAATATGAATATTAGTTTGACACATACATTTTGTAAATATATTAGATTATATTTCCTTTTTAAGATCATTAGTATTAATACTTGAGAATAATTTTCATAATATTTTATGTTTCTTGCTAGAGGTCCAATACAACAAGTTAGAAAGTTCGAAGCTTATAATGTGAATGTCTTTAGATTTCGTACAGTCGATCAAGAAGTGGGTTTGAAAACATAGAATTGTGGTATATTTACATTTTCTGAAGTGGGATACTATGTAATTCTGCATGATATTATTGAATTAAACTACCATAGCCATTTTTCTATTGTTTTATTCAAATGAAAATGGGTCGATATTATTGGAGGTGTTAAAAGAGATTTCTTGCAATTGACTTCTGCAAACTTCTCTCGCTTGATGGATGTTGGTGATCATGAACTGCATGATCCATATATCATATAATCGTAAGAAAAAATGGTATATTATGTTAATGATGTTGTGGATGAAGGTTGGAGTGTATTTTTTCACATAATACAAAGAGATTTGTATGATATGGGTGATGAAGTGGAAGATTTGACCTCTAAAATTGAATTTCATCAACAACAAGAAGCAAACTTATTTTTCCATCATGATATTAAAAATATTATTCTAGTAAGGACAAATGAAGTGGATGAAGCAATGGAGCAGGAAACCGACATGATTGATGGAGAAAATTATTGTATGTACAATTATTTATTCATTCAGAAACCACTTGTTTTATTTATGTAGTCATTCATTATCATTGTTATATATATTTTGTATGTTAGTACTGGGCATATATTATAATTTTTAATTATTTTTTCTACATAATTATATTGAAATATATATTCTGAACTAAATTTTATTTTATTAAATGACAGTAATGCCACGGAGAAAGCGGTACACTATTTTATCTGGTTCTGCGACAGATGACGATCCATCTGGCTCCCTCCCCCTGGAATCTAATGCAGCAACTGCCTACACCCCTGCACCATCTCTCACACTATCTGTGGGTGTCCCATTAGAGGCTGAGTCATCGACTCCCCCTTCAGAAGCCTCAACAGTGGGGTGGCGACACGCCCCTTCCAGTTCATCACAGACATACTAGAGTGTCACTATCATAGGTACAAATTTTAATTAAATAAATTTATTGCATTTTTATTCTAATTGTTTGCTCATTGAAGATGATAAAAATAAAACTGTGCAGAAAAATATAATAATTTTAGATGTTTGGAATATGAATGGCGAGAAGATAGTCGTGCCATTTGATTCGTATGGGGTCCCTATGGATGATGCCGCGAGGTTACTTGGCCAAATTCTAGGCCAGCTAGTAGTGGATCCCATTTCCCTTCCTATTTCTTATGATGATTAGAGATATATGCCTCCAATCTAGAAAAATGATGTTTTTGATTCCCAAATAAAGGTAATTTTATTACATTATGGTTTAATTGAATGTCAGGTTACTAATATGTTCAAAATAAATTTCTGTATACAGTCGTTCTTCCACTTTACAGTTGCTGATGTGATAGCACAGAAGTGGATGTTGAAAAATCTTGGTAAGAAATGGAAAGATTTCAAATGGATATTGTGGTGTGAGGTCAACGATACTTCGTTTACCGTGGAACAAATGTATGAGAAGCTACCCAGTAGGGTACCGAAATAATAGTGGAAAGTTTCTGAGGACAGATATCGTGATGAGAAGCAGATGGTATTGAAATATATATTATTATATTATCCTCATTTTACATTTATACATGTATATGAAGAGGATATGACATTGAATACATTAATTTTAAATTTTATTTTATTTATTTCAGGATCTCTCAAGACAGAATGCATCAAACCGAGCTAAGCAAGTTATCCCTCACACTGTAGGCTCAAAAAGATTTTCTAGAAGCTGAACGACATTGGCAATCTTTTAATTAGTTTAAATATTTATAAGAAAATATTATCTTTTTAATATATTGAATTATTTATTTATCTTTTCTTAATGCAGTCACAGAGTTTATGGCACGAAGCATCCCGAACTGAACAATGGTTGGATGTTCACAAAAAATCAGATGGATGTTTTGTTAATTAGCCTGCCAAATAAGTTGGGGTATAAAGTCAATTTTTTTATTATAATAACTTATTATCAGTTTTTACTTTGTTAATATATATTGATATTTGATTTATATGTTAAAATTAATGAGTTGTGGGATGTCAATCCTAGGCAGTCCTACTCAGTCTCCCAGGATGACCCAGTTGCTAAAGTCCTTGGGAAGGAGCATTCTGGTAGAGTGTGCGGGATGGGTTTCAGACCCATACCATCTGAGGTCTTTGGCATGTCACCAGGGATCCCAGATGCATCTACTCCTTCTTACAGTCAGTCCATACATGAAGATTCTCAGAGTGAGATTTCTTCTCTACAAAACACAGTTCAAGATCAGGGGGCTCAGATATCCACTTTGCATAAAGTGATGATTGATATATATCAGCAGATGAGTAGATATGCCCCCAATGGTAGTGCATCAACTGGTGGGCAGTAGGTAAATCACAAAAAAACAAAATCATTTAGTTTTCAAACTTTCATTGGTTTTAAGTTTTAATATAAATATGAAATAGTATTAAATTTTCAATATAATGTTCTTACAGGTGACAACAGAAAGTGGAGATGGAGGTGGAGAGGGTGACAATGCATCATCGGACCATGAGTAGTTTTACTGTTGATGTGTTGAACAAATATGGGAACAATTGGTTTGTATTTGTAACATGTGTGGCACATAGTTGCCACCAGACATTTTCATGTCCTAACATTTTCTTAATTTCTCATGTTTCCTTTTATGCATTTTATTGATTTCTAATGTTTCCTTTTTTGTCTTGATTTCTTGACTGTGGTATACATAATTCCAGTTAGTCCTATGCTTGAATTGGTAGTTGAGATTTTGTATGACTAGGATTTAAACCCATTGTTGATGTGTTGAAAAAATTGGGCCATTTCATAGTGATCAAGGGGATAGTGTTATAGACACTTTGGTGAGGCAGAATGTGTAGATAGTGAATCTTCATGCGTTTTTAATGGTTATCATATTCTGTTCGTGATGATAAAATGTGGTCATACCCTATATAGAACCTAGGTTCCTCTTAATGGGAGATGGAATTAAACCGTATAAAACTGGGATTCATTGTACGATGTGTATTGTATGATCTAAAAGTCTCACACTATATAAAATTTCGATTCCTCTTACGATAATTATGATATGTTCAAAAACATTACCTCATATAAAACATGGAAACATCACATTATGTGAGATGAAAAAATAATTTTCTTCAAGACATGACATTAATTATTTTGTCATGGTCTTGGATGTATGATCTTACAATGTGTGCAATAATATTCAGGATTTTGTCATGGGTGGAAGGGCCTACTCACATAGATCATCGATTCACAGCTAATGAAACATTAAATGACTAAGGATCAAAGGATAATGGTCCTTGGAATAGGGTACAACTCATAGTTCATAAACCTTGGGGTTGGAGGATAAAATGCATGAAAAATTGGGTAAGAAATTTTAAGGATCAAGGGGGGGGGGGATGGGAATTTCTCCAAATTAAAATAGATGCACAATTTGGCCTCTGTCCAAGAGGTTTCCAGGTCATATGGATTGGCTGGTCCATCCCCATGGTTTGAAAAACCCATGTGGTGGCCATGAACTACCTCTATCCAAGGGGATTAGGCCATACATCCCCTGGTCCATAGTGTAGTGTTATCTCTAACCATGCACCAACCAAGCATTATACACTGGATAGCCTCTTTTCTACATTTTTCAAATACCAAATGCGTGGAGCACCTCCAAACCCCACATGTTCTCAATGATTATTTTATTTAAAAAAAATGCAGTTAAACCAAAATTTAAATTAAACTTACCTCAAATGAATGTTTGTATCTTACAGGTTATGATGTTCATGAACAACAGTTTTCCTAAATATCCTTGAGTTATAAAAGGATGTTATACATGGTTATTTTTGTTTTAAAGATATATTTATCATTTTTTGAGATATTTTTTATTTAGATCAATATTATACTATTTTAGATACTAAATTTCAATAAATAATTCTATGAAACATTCATTTTTAAATGAAAATATATGGAAACTTCATGATGAATTGTTAGGATACAAAGGATTTTGATTATTTTAAATATTCATGTAATCTATCCACATGGTCTAGAATGTCATCATTATTTTCAATTTATCCTTCAATGTTTTTATTTGAATCTCATGAATGTTTTAAATAAATTTATGATATAATAGAAAAATGATATTGAGTATTAATTAATATATGTTTATTTGATATGTATGATTGAGTTGATGTTATTTTATGAGATTGTGTTAGGTTCTATATTTATTTGATAGAATTTAATTTTTAAAGTAATATAAATTTATTTCACTTTAAAAAATCCATGTGAACCTAAATAAGCTATTGAAATATAATTCTTGATATGAAAATCCACTTAATGGTCAAATTATGATTGACTTGGTTTCTTATTCTATCCATATTTTGGAAAAATGTATTCATCCTTACAGAACCCATGCTTGAGATTCGATATGGGAATTCCATAACTATAATCCTTCCATATTCCATGTTTACAAATGTTCTCAATGGGTAAGGTAATGGTTTGATGATATTGAGAGAATATTTAGTATTTTACGAATTCCTAAGACCTATAAGATCAAGTTCACTACATTCAACCTCTAGGGTTTGAGTTGGAAATTTTTAAAGACTATAGTTTATATTGAGTTAGAAAAGACCCAATATTAGGCATGTTTCATGAATTTTTTTATTCAGAAATATTATCCTTAAACTATGAATGTGGTGAAGGAAATTGACTTTATATTTCTCTTATATAGGAATCATATATTGATTGAATATGTTAACTATTTCACCGAGCTGATGAAATATATGACTAAGTTAGTCATAATTGATACCATGGAGAGGGTTTCTTTTTCTGAACATTTAGTTACAGGTGTCTCTATTTATCTTGAATAATTATATGTATGTTTTTTATCTTGATGCAAAGGTAGAGGTGATAATAACATAAAAACCTAATATAAATGGTGTTTACTATATAAATGGTTGTTTTTAATGTGAATTGAATTATGAAAATAGGGAACTGAATGGTTTTACATAGGGAAGTGTTGGCAGCATCAAGATATCCTCTCAACTAAATTCATCAGTTTTAATAATAGAAAATCTATGATCTTCTCACTACAAATATCCATTTATGATGTTCCACTATATTTTCCAAGAATCACGACCATAAATTTTTTACGAGTTGCCTCCATTATTTTTTAAATATTATGTGCATTAATATGTTAGGCTATTGGTATTTCTAGTTTCATTTGTTTTTTAGGGAAGTGGTGCAATGGAAGTAGAATTTTTTTTCTGGTCAGCTTTTCGCGGCGGTTTTAACCACTGCAAAAAGTATACATGTAAGACATTAGCAGCAGTTTTAATAGCTGCTACAGAGTTGCATCACCCGCGTGCATTCCGCGGCGGTTCTTGTGAATTTAGCGGAGGTTATAATCGCCGCTAAAAAATTAAAATTGAGGGATCATAAAACTGCTGATAAACTCAGTAAATCCTCTGTGAAATGAGGCAGCTAAGACGCTTCCCCTAAACCACAACTACTTGGAAATAACCGCCGCTAATAGTTTGCCAACGCCAAATTTAGCGGTGGTTTTTGTAAACCACCGCCAAACCATGTAGCGGCGGTTTAAACCACCAGTACACGCAAAAATAACCGCCGCTAAATGGCACTTTTCTTGTAGTTCCTAGACATATATAATTGCATATATCTAGTCTCTAGATATATGCATCAAATCTAGAGATCATAGGAACACCCTAATAAGTGATCCTCCCAAAAGGTCTAACAATTCCCTAGAAAAATAGTACTAAGGAGAAGTGGAACACTATTTTCAATGATTACACTAGGGAAATAGTAGTACATATTCCAAGAATCAACACAATTCTTTTATTTCCCCACATTCCCAATTTCTAAAGGCATGATACTTTCATCACATTCATTGATGATGTGTTCTCCTTGATCGAGACATGATGTTGGGATATCAATTCCTCCTTTCATGGATTCCTCGTTAGTTAATTTTACATATTATAGGTCTCCTTCATATATTTAATTAATGTCTATGAAGCTATTTTATAATGTTATCTCAAGGTGGACATCAGTTAATTATGCTTCTTCTGTCTTTATAGGGCAACAACCATTGGTCAGAGGTGGTATTAATCATAGGCATATTGGGCTTGTCTTGACATTGGGTAGCTTGGGCACCTGTAAAGTATTTCCATTTGGAGGGAATATCATGTGTGATGAATCTTAGGAATATAACACAAGGTGTGATGAACTTTACCTTGAGACCCTCTCAAACTTGTACCCAACCTGAAATTCTACATACTCAAAAGGTGCTCTGGAGTTCCACAGGCTGGAGACTAGAACTCAGGAATCAAAAAACAACCAGAGGGAATGATTTCTCCCAAACCAAATAGAATGAATGGCATAAATACATACGAAATAGAGACAAACAATGAAAGAGATAAATATATTCCATAACTGAAAGAAAAAAACACAAAAAAACATAAAATTAGAAAAAAATACCCAATTGATATGACCAATAACAAAAAGGAAATAATAAACAAAATATCCACTCCAACAGTCTCCTTGTGATAGAAAGGGAAAACTCCATCTATATCACCACTAGATTCCCAAACCCAGTTGATAGAAAACTTCACTGCCTCACTGGGTTGCCTTTCCTTTACCTGCATCCAAATACATAACAAGGTCTATACCCCACCAAAGAGATGCACATGGTGTGAGCTAATAGGATCAGTAGTATCCCACCCAGGTGTTGCATAAGAAGTCTCTATATAAATAGTCCAATAATATTTAACATTAATGAAAACAAGGACTGATATATAGTTTATAGTTTTTTATATCAAAATCATTGAAAAACATTTAATTTACCCTTTTTTAACATTTCAAGATAAATCCATGTAAAAAAGTTTCAAATCATTTGATATAAATATATCAAATAAGATATATCAAATCAATCAAGATCATGTATCACATATCATATCAAATCCATGACAGTAAAACAAAAAATTCAAGAACAAATCATTGGTAACATCATACCAAGGGACACTCTATGTCAAGATAGCTAGGAAATTCATACCCCCAACATAGAAAATCTTGAATGCATCAATTACTTAGAAATATGAATTGAATCTAGGTAGTATAGGAACACCCCATTAAGTGAACCTACCAATTGTTTATATTATGTCCCTATAATGACAGACCTAGAGAGCATAGAAACACCCAATGAGTGACACCCCTGACAGGATCAATAGACGAGGCCTATTACTACTCCTTCAACTTTAGTACACAAGGCTTCCCATGTTCTCTATTTTCCAAACTAATTCATCAAACCATTTCATCAAAACTATTATTTTCAAATTAGTTTAGAAAACCATTTCATAATTCTTTTATAACTCTTTTCATTGACCAAAATCATGTGAAAACCATATTTTATCCAAAACCCATTTCCATGCACACAGTTCAAATTAGTAAATCATGCCATTTAATTTATAAAAATATTTATAAAAACCACTGAAATGGAGTCTATCCACTATATTCTATAGAAGTAGCTACATACCTCAAACTCGGGGTCACACATTCTCGTAAACGGTTCCACTAAAAATAAGAACACAACAATGAAAACAGAGGACCTAAAGCCAATACATACATATATTAGAATTGATTCAACAAAAGAATGAATGGAAGAAATTTTATATCACAAAACAACTCTAAGAATGCATATCTTCCGCACCAAAACATACAATGGAATGTACTCGGAGGAAGATCACACAATAGATAAAGAAGAAAACAATAGAATAACCATCACAGATCAAAACATTCTATAACATAACACAATGGAACTACCATGATCTAATTAAATGAAGAATAAAAAGGATTATCTTACCTAGAGAGACACCACACACAACCGTGATGATCAAATGATTAAAAAAATATATTTGGAAGGATTGGGGGTCCCCAAAATCACAAGGGAAGAGATATGGTTCGAGAGAAAAGAGGATCCAAAAAATGAAATAAATAAATCACTAGAAAAGATCCCTACACATCCACCCTCCTGATACTTACATGAGATGTAATCCCATTACACACAGTGTAATCCATGGGGTCCATATAAATCAAAAATCCTATAGCCTTCTCACAAAAACCTAATCTTTATAAATTAAAAATTTTGTAAATCCTTTTGACAGTGTGTAACCATTATCACGATGTATTAATCTCACGACATGAGACTATAAAAAATGGACATCATGTAATACCGTTACACATCATGTAAATCATCAGAAGTTAGTGGAAACTCTATTTTTATGTAGAAAAACACAAAAATGCCTCTGACATTATTAAAACTCGGAGAGAACCCCATTTTCCATTACATGATCATACCCAAACTCCATTAATTGAAAAAACATACATCCCAGAACATTAGTTCTTTTTACCCAGGAAATGTTTCTCCCACCTATGGACTCCAAAGATGCACCCAATTATTGAGGAAAATGAAAAAACATAAGCGAGATACTTGAAATATGGTAAAGGTATGTCACCGAATCGAAAATATAATACCTTCTATCCCCAAAAATCCATGTGGAAGAATGAATTTTGGTAAAGACCTGAGGAAACTTCACCCTCATCAATGACTCGCAATCCCAAGTCTCATGAGAATCCGATCCGTGTCACCAAAACACTAGGGCTAACAAAATCAACTTCCCATGAAATGATTTCACTCAAGAGTCAATGAACTCTATTGGATTCTACACTACAGAAACATCTATATTTAACTCAACCTATTCCCAAATTAGAATATGAGAGGTATCAGGATGGTATTTCCTGAGCTATGACATGTGGAAAGTATCATGAATATCTGTCAAATGAATCAAAAATTCCAACTGATAATCAATTTTCACAAGCCTCCTAGTGACTTAGAATGGTCCAAAATATATCGGAGCCATCTTTCCTTGATTTCCATTACGATGGTGACCCAACTGAGAAGATACATTAACGAAAATCTAGTCACCTATAGAAAAGTCCACAGAATTATTATGCTGATCTGCATAAGATTATTATCAACTAAAAGTTTTCACTATATCTCAGTGTATATTTTGAATCCTTGTAGATGTCTCCTAAACCAAACCTGGTCCCACAAAAGAGGATTCACCCACCTCTTCCCAAAAATAGGTAATCTACATGGGTGCCTTACAAATTCTCGAAGAGATCCACTCTGAATGATGACTAATAACTCTTCTTATAATAAAAGTCAACCTATCCCAAATTTATATTCCATGATTGAACAAAATACAAGACCCAGGAAAAAAATATTTCTTCTAGGATGAAAATAGCATGCTCTTTCTAACCGTCTGTCTATGAATGCTATGTTGTAATCAACAAAACCCAGGTCCCCATCACATCTTTGAGAATCATCTAAAAATATTAATTAAACCAAGGGTCCCTATCTAATATCATGATAGAAGAAACCTAATGTAAACTCACATTATAATTCACATACTACTTACATAGATCATCATGTTTAGTAGTGTCCATGATCAGAATGAAATGAGATGAATTGTTCAACTAATCAATCACATCCCAGGTAGAATTATTTACTTAGGGAGTTCGTGGTAATCCGAAAACAAATTCCACATATACATTATACCATTTAAAAACAATAATTGGTTGAGGATAAATAAAACTAGAATGGTTCAGATGCTCTGTCTTTATCTATTAACATGTGTGATAGTGGGGCACATAATCATTGATGTCACACTTCATAATCGGCCACCAGAATAACCATCGCATGTCATAATAATTTTTTTTAGTGCAAGGATGAATGAACCACAAAGAACTATAACAATAAAAAAATCAATCTCCCCGCGGATAATTGGAAGATAATCCAATCCCCAAAATTAATAACACTATCATAAGAGAGAGACTAATTGTAAATAGTCTCCCCATCATATAGGGTTACTGAAATTACACTGAACTCTTCATGTTGTTAAAAATTATACAGAATAAACACAAGTAGAGATGATGATAATCAAATTATAGATAGAACCATACCTGAAATATTATCCTATACATCCATATGAGAATGAGAAAAAATCCAAATAAGGTTCTACTCTTCCTTCAGTTAAAAAATAGCATGCAATGACACTTTTCCACTGGGATCATATATAATGATATTCTTCTTCATTGGGGTATACGTGATATCAATGTCAAATGTCCAATAGTATTCCGCCCACCACCTATATCAATGATTTAATTCTTTTTGATAGAATATATAACTTAAAATCCTACGGTCAGAAAAGACCATGAATATCTACCCAAAAAGATAGTGTCTCCAACACTTAAGAACATGTGTAACTGCAGAAATCTATATGTTTTGAGTGGGTTAATCTTATCACATGGTCAAAGCTGAAGAGAACCATAAGCCACCACATGATCATATTTCATAAGCACACAACCCAAACTAGAACTATAAGCATCATGGAAAACAACATACCGATTACCTAGCTCATATAATATCAAAATAAGAGTGATGTGAGAATTCATTTCATCTCATAAAAATAGTTCTATCATTTTTCATCCCATAAAAATTTCACCCCTTTGCTGGTAATAGTAGTCAAAGGTGCTATTAAGAATATCTAGTAAGTCATTAGAAGCTTCAAATATCAATGACATTCCATGGTTCTTCTCAAGGAAAAAAGCCTTCACCTTATTAGGATCAAATAATAATTCATTCTTGGAAATAACTTTCCAAAAGAGTTTCACTTCATGGATATAAATGTTTTATTTCAAAATATTTCCATATAAATAGTGAATCGTCAGTATTTCTAGAACCAAACCCAAATGGCTCTCATGGTCTTGATGAGATATTGAATATACAAAAATATCATCCATAAACAATACCAAAATTTTCCTAGATACTAATGGAATATTTGATTCATCAAATCCAAAAAAATAAAAGGATTGAAATTCAGAGAAAATGACATACAAAGATATTTAAAATGACCATACCTGGTCCTGGAATCTATAGTCACTATATTAGACTCTGAAACTATGAGATGATGACAAACCTATCAAAGATCAATCTTCAAAAACTACTTCCCCCTTTAACTGATCAAAAAATAATCCACATTATGTAAAAGATACTTGTTCTTAAGCATTACCCAGTTAAACTTCCGATAGTCCACACACAATTAGAGTGAACCTTATACCTTCTTGGAAAAGAGAAATTTTGATGCCCAAGGAGAAATACTAGGGGGAACAAAACATTATCCATCATATATTCCGACAGAATATTGATCTCCTTCAGGTCCATTGGTTCCATATGATAGGAAGGTATCAAAATTAGATAAATAATAGGCACTGGGTAAATTGTAAACTCTACCTCCAATTATAGAAGAATCCTAGAGAAATCATCTGGGAATGCATCAGTAAAATACTTAACAACAATGGGAAGATCAACAATAGAGGAAATTTAATTAGGCATAACTACTAAAATTGAAAAAAAACTCCGGATTTTTGAGTGGGCAGGTCCTATAAGACCATACCTTAGATTCCACTCTCCCTAAAAACCCATGATCTACCATTAACTATATGATACGAGAAACGCCGATGATAACAATCAACCTCATCAGATGCACAACAAGACAATCCATCTCAATGATAATTTCAAACATATGCATATTGAGAATAAGAAAATCCTAGACTATCTCTATATCAGATATCGACAACACCAAATAAATACACCAAATCCACTGCTCTATCCTATTCCCAAGAGGTTTTTCTAACATTATTAAAATGAATATGAGCTCCGTTGGAAGTTTAGGAATTCCAACAAAAATGACTAGATATAAATGAGTGGGAATTACTAATATCAGGTAAATAAATCTCTATATAAGATATAATAAATATGGTAATTCTCACTATTACTAGAACTATGTCAACCTCCTCCAGAAACTCATCTAATATGTAAAGAATCTTCGCTCCTGAGACCTATTTCTTGAGTCGTGTAGTCCTTAAAGCATCTGAATTGTCCATAGTAGCCTTTAGAGCTAATGATCCTTAAAAATACCAAGAAGTATACATATCCTTGAAGACATTATACAGATGATAATAATATCTACAATTGTTACAAATAATTGTTTTTTATGTACAAGAATGTCTAGTGTGTCCAACCTTTTAACACAGATATAAAGTAAGGGGAACACTAACAGCTGTAACTAAAGGTGTAGAGGATGAATTCCACTAAGAATCACCTCCACCACTCCTAAAATGATCTTCCCACTTCCTATTTTCCTTATAATACCAAAAAATATTCCTCTTGGTGGAAGATAGGTTGTAGAATATCCATCTTTGACTTCCATATTCAGCTCTTCCATCGTATCTCTTTCCACTCCCTCCACACAGGTCTAAAGCCTCATCATATATACATGTGATTTGATATCTAATTGAAAACTCTGCAGGTACTACTATGCTTTTATCTAGCCATTCTTTACTACATCTAGTGAAAAATAAACCAACATAGAATATTAATTGGTGTATGCTGACATAGAATTCTCTACTTCTTGCCAAGAGAGGAACTCTAGAGACTTCTACATCATTATAAACTCTAGAAAAAAAATACTAGAAGAATATATTCTTGAAAAACTTTATGTCTATTCCCACTTTCCTATCCTCTAGTACCATGGAATCATACCGTTTCTTGCTATGACCATCAAGTATGAATGCTTCACACTTCACTTTGATACTCTCAGGTGTATCCAAGAAGGAAAAAATTTGATCAATCATATCAATCTAGTCTCCTACCTCTTGATTTTAATCCATAATCTTAAATAATGGAGGATTATCATTTAATAATTCATGGGATTGATCCCTCTCACCTACTATAACATCTCAGGTAAATAATGAATATGAAATTTTCATATTTATTAATATTTTTAAATTAAATATTAATTTTACTTTCAATGGGATGATATTTTTGATAGCGTACTCAACACGCAACAATGGGTTTATTTGAAATATTATGTTGCATACAACTTTGAGTTATACCGAAAAACAGTATAACAATATAATATTATTTTAAATGGTAGTTAACACCTAACCGTTGTATTGAAGGTAATGAACAAAACAAAACACAATATGATTATACATATTTGTTAAATGTTTTTACATTTATCCAATAAAATTTAGACGCTTGAAATGATAATGAATCCAATTTTAATCATAAATATTCAAATGTTTTTAAAATGTATTTTTACAACCTTTTGATGGAGAACCCCTTTTAAATATATTTTTTCTACCTTTTAAATATTCTATTTGACAAAATAAAAATTTTCTTTATAATTGGGGCATAAAAATTTACTTTGGATGAAATTTTGGTATTTTTTTGATAATTTTCATTTTTTAAAAAATAGTGAAAAATACAGCATTTTAATTCCAAACTTTCTTTTAATATAATTTATTTATATAGATATATTATCATTTTATTTGGTTTTAAAGTTTAATTAGATTATATTTTTACCATTTAATCCAATTTTGGTAATTGGAATTAATTTTACCTTGAAATTGGATATAAACAAATGCCAATCTTTTGACAGTTATTATTCTTTAAAAACACACCTTTTGGTGTTGACAAAAGAGAATTAATTTTAAATTAATTTATAAAAATTATGTGTTTTGAATTTATAAAAATGGTTTCCATATTTGGAATCAAGAGGTCCAAAATTTTCAAATTGGTAACTTTTATTTTTAGACATTATGAATAGTAACTTCAATAAATATTGTATTTACCATGGTTAAAGGGAAAATATGGTAAATAAGGGTAAACAATAATATTATAATAATATTAAATTTCCCTAACACATGTCCTAATATTATTGGATGATACATGTCTACCCATGTTCATCCCTTGGTCGATTTAGTAACCCCATGGAGCCACTTATAAGTGAAAATGACACTTTATGGCAATTAATTTGAAGTTAAGGAAAATATAACATAAACATATATCTCTTAGTAAAACAATTTTTATAATGATTTATATAAGTGCTATTTTGGACTATAAATAGTAATTTTAAAGATAAAAATATTTCCTATATCATGATATTTGATTTATAATTTCTAGACATCATATAAATAAATTTATATATTACACAATGATGATGTAATGATTACATCATTAATGAATGTTTTAAATAAATGAGTTTATAAATATTAAAATAAATTAATTTTGACCACTTTGATGCCATACATGAATTTTATAAATTATTATAATTTTTTTTATTTTAATTAATGTATATTTTTTAGAATGAAACAAGTTGTTATATATTTTTTTAAATTGTCTTGATATGAATAGTTTATAAATTTACATAAATGATTTTTTAAAAAGAATACTATTTTATTAAATGATAAAATAATCATAAAAATATAAGATTCGGACAAATGACATATATGATGTTAAAAATGTCATTGATGATCCATTTTTGGATCTATTGGAAATTTTTAGTAAATATATTAACCACAGAGTATGAATTTACCAGAGGAAATGGTAAAAGAAAAATTAGTTAAGTAAAGGTGAAAACAAAAAGATATGGTTCTTTTATGCCCTAAACTAGTATAAAAACCATTGGATGAGAGGTTTTAGAAAAATAATCACCTTATATTTGAATTAAATGATTTTGGGACCTTTTGAAATCTAAATTTTGTTTATAATAAAATAATAGTTTCAAAATTTCCTAAAGAGCCCCTCCCCCCTATAAAAATCCATCACCTCTAACCCTTACTCACACCTCTCAACCCCCCTTGGATCATCCAACCTATCCCCAAATAAGATCCCAAAATACCTCTATTCTACCTAGAAGCCTTAATTTGGGAATAAATAAATTAAATAAAGTTGTTTGGTTCAAACCAAAGGTAGTTACCTAATTTAATGGAGATTAAAGAATGAATGAGTCAAGTCGGACACGAGGTAAGGGAACATCTTAACCCAATTTCCATTATTTGGGTTAATCTTATACTTTTTGATTATTTCATTATATGATTATTTAAGAAATAAATTTTATGTCCTATGTAGTATTTGTACATTACTTATGTGTACATATAGTGAATACACATAATCGATCTATTTTATTTATAAGATGATATCTAAAAGGGAGCCTTTCACCATCATCTTTTAGCCAAAGACTTCTTTTATGTTATGTATTTTAATTTCCACTTTATTATATTGGGACATGTTCTTATATATCCTTATTTCTGTACATTTTATGTCCATGTGATGAGAGATCCTTTTTTCTCTCATCAACTCATTTTCTAAATTTTTAAGTGACGCCATTAAGCTGCCGAATTTTCGTAAGGGAACTTCTTAACCCAATTTCCATTATTTGGGTTAATCTTGTAATTTTAATTATGTCATTCTATGATTATGTAAGAAATAACTTTTTATTTAATATATTATATTTTTACATTACTTATGTGTACCTATAGTGAATACACATAATCGATCTATTTTATTTACAAAATGATCTTTGTAAGGGACTTCGTCTTAGTCTCATTTGATTGAGGAATATTTTGATTTATAAAATAATTTCCTTTATACGGTGTATAAACACCTTTTACTTTTAATTTCATTCAAAGGTAATATTTTCTCTACGAATCATTTTACCAGATGACAAAAAGAATATTTCTTTTTAACATATGTGGCGACAATGACCTTTCTACTTCCACTAGCATTATTTGATATTTGGCTTCCTTAACAAGCCGTAATATTTTTAAAAAGAAAATAAATACCATATAATATTTTTATGTATTTTGGTATTGAAATTTTTTTATAATGGATTGATTATGTCAATATATTAAAATGTTACATTGTGATTTCAATGTGTAAATGTTATCTTTCCTTTATGCTTGTTCATGTTTCATGATTATGTTATGGTTCTTGGGAATTATTTATGTATACGAGTCTTTCTATGATAAACCTAGGGAGGGTGATCCTGAGATAGCTCTCCAATGCATTGGGTAACATAATGGAGGTGAATGTAAATGTTTCTCCTAAGAGATTTAGGGAATATACTATGATGGGTATTCCAAATGTAACTCCCTGCATAGTTTTGAGAGATAAAATGTAAGTATTTTATGGATGACACAAGTTACCTTTATGATTTATGATTTCCATTTGTTATTCTTACATCTTAGGATCTTGTGTTGTATGTTAAATATTGAAAATTATGATTTCATTTCCTTGTATATAATGATGGACTAATGTTTTATTTTCTTGTTTTATAACCCTTGCTGAGATTTTTATGCTCATACCAAGTTTTTGAAATGTTTTTCCCATGATATATGGTATGGTAAGAGAAAGAAATAATTCAAGAAGATTTATATCAGGAAAAGAATTCTTATTTTCTTTTAAGAGTTTTTATTTTATTAAAAAATGGATACTGAGTAGAAGTGTCTACTTCATAATATTTGATATATAAATTAATAGTTATGAACTAATTTTATAAATATATAAACCTGAAAAGATCCTCAATGTGAATTATTAACTTAATTCAATATTACGTAACATTTAAGGCCGGGGCCTTATAGTTGGTATCATAGGTCAGTTTAGACAACTTTAGGGATTAAAAGTTTTTATTAAACACATCGTTAGTCCCTATATCTATGTTTTCAGTTAAATCCTTGTTTTATAGCATTTTTAGATCATGGAAAGATAGTTACAAATTGAAGTAGGAGGATCTCAAACAACATTCCTACCTCTTCTTGATGACATGCTTGAAATAATTGTTGTGAAGTCATGTTCGAATGATTGTGAAACTTTTAATAGAATACAAATATCTTGAAAGCAGTTGTTTGAGATATCAAACACCTCCACCATACCTCGATACCATTGTGTTTTATAGGTTGTATTTTATCAAATAGTATTTCCTCAATATTACCATATTTTAATGAAAGGTAAATATTATCAAGGTATTTTAAAATATTTTACCTTATCAAAAGATTTTGAATCATATTATGATTTTGAAAAAGGTGTTGAAGAAGGAGACACTTATACAACCTATTTATATTTGATTTTAATATATAACCTCTTAGAACATACTTATGGTATTTTAAAAGGACCATTGATTGAATGTTTCAACTCAAACTCAGTATGACAATTTTATAAAAATCACGTATTATCAGATGTTTTGAAATTATATTTCATACATGATTATTTTATGAAACAACTTTTTTGTGAACACCCATATGAACCAAGCTGTATGAGGTGTATTTGGATAAAGGCAGCAGATGATTTTGAAGGATTTTTAAATCATTTTTGAAATGCATGGACCATCTATCTATGTGAACATTATGATGATGAAACCAGGTGGACTCCATGATCAAGGTACAATGTTCTTTCTTTGTGGATTGTGTTATTTTATCATATAGAGGTCAAAAAATTCAATATATACAAGACTTCATGAATTGATATATTGAGGTAATTATGAGTTGGGATGAAAATGAGAGGTTTAAGACAACCATTGAGGTTAAATCATGTTAGGGTGATTTTTCAGTTTTATAAAAAGGGGAAACATGCAAGATGGGTGACAACCTGTTGCGTTTGGTATGGCCATAGGAATCAAACCCACAACCGAAGGGTGACAAGGGCACATTGCCTACCATTGGCCTACGTGAAGTCCCATGTTAGTATGACTTATTTTTTTTGTTAAATGATTTTATGGATCAAGAATCAATTGATTTTAGGAACTTATGTTTTATCAAATGGATATCCTTAGAATAAGAAAATGATTTTGTGATTATTTGATAAATGTTATTTTGGTAGAAGTTTTCTCTTTTTGGGGAACACTATATGCCAAAGGAAAATATAATACTATTGAATTTCATTTGTGGAGTAATGGTTGAAATTTTATTTTGGAAGAATCTATGTTTTTATTATAAACATATAACAATTTGGGTTATTTATTGAAATGATTAGCCTATCATAGAGAATATGTGATTTGGTTAATTACACTTTAGTATTAGACATTATGGGTAGTCGATGTTTCTTGGAGATAAATGTTAATATTCACAATGGAAGACTATATGATTAAATTATTCTATGCTTTGGGTTTCAAACCTAGTTTGAAATACATTGAAATATTTTAAGGACAATTGTTTATTTAATGGTCTTTATTGAACTTTTGGTATTGTTTTTTCAATTTTCGAGATTAAGTGTAGTGTTTATTTTTATAAAATATCATCATTTTTGGGGATTATCTGATATGTACTAACTATTTTTGTTTTCATTAATGTATAAAGAAAGGGGAAATATATAGTTTAACTTTTGTGGATTATGTGATTCTCTAGAATTTGATTCCAGTGCTTCAGGTGTGACCAAGTCTTCTTGAATACTCATCGTTTGGAGAAAATATGAGTTTTTAGAAGAATATTATTAAAAGATGAAACTCTACTTCAAAAGTAACTTCAATTTTTTTCCGTCCTTAGTCAATCTCATAAATAAATTCTCGAACTTTATGAAATAGAACTTAAAACAAAAACACTGTCTGTTTACTTTTCCTACTTTGAATCCACTGACCGTTTAACCCATTACAAGTTTGTGGGTTTCTTATTGTTAACTTTCTACTTATCATGTTTTCTATCACTCTCCATCAAAACTTGACACCTAGTTTATCTTCCATATCAATTTATTCATATATGGAATCCAAGTATGGGTTATTTTAGGTGAAGTTTTTTTACTTCAATTTCTTTCTTTCTTTTAAAGTTATAGTTTTATCAACTATTTTTCCAATGTGGGAAATTAAATAATGTTTCCAAGAACAATTTAAAAATTTCTAGGACGCAATTCCCAAAAGGGCGGAAGGGTGTAACATCCCAGCTAAATAATGAATATGGAATTTTTATATTTACTATTTTTTTGTATTAAATATTAATTTTACTTTAAAGGTGATTCTATGTCCGATAGCATACTCAACATGCAACAACGAGTTTCTTTGAAATCTTATATTGTACACAACTTTGAGTTATACCAAAAAATAATTTAATAGCATTATATTATTTTAAATGGTAGTTAACACCTATCCATTATATTGGCAGGAATGAAGAGAACTAACTAAAATATAATTATACATGTTTTTAAAATGTTTTTACATTTATCTAATAAAATTTAGAGGCTTAAAATGAAAATGAATCCAATTTTAAGCATAAATACTCTAATATTTTTAAAAGGTGGGTTTTTCGCCTTTTGATGGAGAACCCCTTTTTAAATCATGTTTTCACAATTTTATATGTTATATTTGACAAAATAAAATTCTTATTTAGAATCTAGACATCAAAATTTACTTTGTATGAGATTTTGGTATTTTTCTGATAATATTCATTTTTTAATGAATAGTGAAAAATACTACAATTTTATTCAAAAATCCATTTTAATATAATTTATTCTTATGGTTAGATTATCTTTTTAATTGGTTTTAAAGTGTAATTAGATTTTATTTTTACCATTTAATCTAATATTTTTCATTTTAATTAATTGCACTTTGAAATTCGACACAAACAAATGTCAATATTTTGATAGTTATTCTTTCTTACAAACATGATTTTTGGTATTGACAACAGGAATTAATTTAAATTAATTTTTGCAACTTCTGTGTTTTGAATTTGGAAAATTTTATTCCATATTTGGAATAAGGATGTCCTAATTATTTAAATAGGTATCTTTTATTTTTAGTTATCATGAATAGTAACTTCATTAAATATTTTATTTACCATGGTTAAAGGGTAAATTTGGTAAATAAGGGTAAAATAATAATATTAAAATATTATTAAATAACCCTAACAAGTTTACTAATCCTATTGTATGCTACATTTCTAACCATGGGCATCATTAGGTCGATTTTGGGACCCCATGGAGCCACTTGTAAGTTAAAATGACACTTTATAAAAATCAATTTAAAATTAAGGAATATAAAACATAAGCATATATCTCCTAGAAACGAAATTTTTATAATGGGTTATATAAGTAATATTTTTGACTATAAATAGTCATTAGAAATATGAAGATATTTCCTATATCATTATATTTTATTTATAATTTTTATACATCATATAAATAAATTTATTTATGACACAATGATGATGTAATGATTACCTCATTAATGAATGTTTTAAATAAATGAGATTATAAGTATTAAAATAAATTTATTTTGAAACATTTTATGCTATCCACGAATTTTATGGATGAGTAAAACTTTTTATTTTATAATTAATGAAGTTTTTTTGGACGAATCAAGTTATATATTTTTTAAAAGTCACGATATGAATAGTTTAAAAATTGAAATAAATAAGTTTTTAAAATGAATACTATTTTATTAAATGATAAAATAATCCTAAAAATCTATGATCTGGACAACTGAGATATATGAGGTTACAAATGTCATTAATGATCCATTTTGGGTCTCTTTCCATATTATGGTCAATATATTAATCATATATTATGGATATACAAGAGGAAATGGTAAATGTTAAATTAGTTATGTAAAGGTTAAAGCTAAAATATAAGGTTAATTTTATGCCCTAAACTTGTATAAAGCTCATTGTATGAGAGAATTTAGAATAATACTCACCTTATATTTGAATTAAATGAGTTGTGGACCTTTTTAATTAGAAATTCTGTTTATAATAAAATAATATTTTCAAACTTTCCTAAAGAGCCCCTCCCCCCTTTATAAAAAGATATCACATCTAACCCTTACTCACACCTCTCAAGCCCCCTTGTCTCTTCCAACCTCTCCCCAAATAAGCTCCTAAAATCCCACTTTTTTACCTAGAATTATTAATTTGGGCATAAGGAAATTCAATAAAGCCTTTTGGTTCAAACCAAAGGGAGTTACTTAATTTAAAGGAGATTAAAGACTGAACAAGTCAAGTCGGACATGAGGTAAGGGGGATTTTTGACCAAATTTCTATTCATTGGGTTAATATTATACTTTTTGATTATTTACTTGTATGATTATGTAAGAAATAAATTTGTATTTTATATCTTGTGCTTTTATATTAATTTTGTGTAACTATAGTGAATACAAAAAATCAATCTATTTTATTTACAAAATGATTTTTTAAGGCAAACTTTCACCCACATATTTTAGTCAAAGGATTCTTTTATGTTATGTATTTTAATTTATATTTTATTATGTTGGGATATGTTCTTATATATATCCTTATTTTTGAACATTTTATTTCCTTGTGATGAGAGACCCTTTTCTCTCTAATCAATTCATATACTGAATTTTTAAGTGACACCGTCAGGCTGCCGAATTTTTGTAAGGGAAATTCTTAACCCAATTTCCATTCTTTGGGTTAATATTATAATTTTAATTATGCAATGATTTTATTATGTAACAAATAATGTTTTCTATCCTATATTTTATTTTTACATTACGTATGTGTACCTATAGTGAATACATAGAATCAATCTATTTTATTTACAAAATGATCTTTGTAAGGGACTTCATCTCAACCTCCTTTCAATGAGGCATATTTTTATTTTTACAAAAATTTCATTTATATGGTGTATAATCCCATTTGACTTTTGATTTCATTCAAAGGGAATATTTTCACTATAAATAATTTTACTAAAAAAAATAATGTTTCTTTTTAACGCACATAGTGATAATGAATTTTTTGTCGTCACGAGTATTATTTGATATTTGGCTTCCCTAACATGCCGTAATATTTTTGAAAATAAAATAAATACCATATACACTTTTTACATATTTTGGTATTAAAAATGGTTTTTATAATGGATTTATTATGTTAATATATTGAAATGTTATATTGTGATTTCAATGTGGAAATGTTATCCTTCCTTTTATATTTTTTCATGTGTTATGATTATGATATGGTTATTGAGAATTGTTTATATATACTTATGGTTTCGTGATAAACCTTGGGCAAGTGAGCCTGAGATATATCTCCAATGAATTGGGTAATGTGACATAGGTAAATGTAAATGTTTCTTCTAAGAGATTTGGGTAATATACTGTGATGGGTATTCCAAATGTAACTCTCTATGTAGTTGTGAAAGATACAATGTAAGTATGTTATGGTTGACACAATTTACCATTATGACTTATTTTTTTCATTTGTTATTCATAAATATTATGATCTTGTATTTTATGTCAAATATTGAAAGTGTGATTTCATTGACTTGTATTTATTGATGGAGTAATGTTTTCTTTCCTTGTTTTATAAACCTTACTGAGCTTTTTATTCTCATCCCAAGTTTTTGAAAAAAAAATTCACAGGATATAAGACAGGGTAAGAGAAAGGAAGAATTCAAGAAGATTTATATCAAGAAAATAATTATTGTTTTATTTTAATAGTTTTTATTTAATGAAATAAATGGATACTGAGTAGTAGTGTCTACTTCGTAATATTTGAGATGTAATGTAATAGTTATGGGTTAATTCTCTAAAGCCCTAAACCTAAAAAGACCTTCAATGTGAATTATTAACTTAATTCAAGATTATGTATTGTTTACGGCCGGGGCCTTATACATACATCCCATGGATGTACCTCAAAGACTAAATCATAGACTTGCTGTACATTATGGTTGACAGAATGAAAGTACATCATGATAAAATTGATATGATTCTGATCTATAGGTGGATTACCTTGAGGAGATTCAGATACACCCTCTAGTAGAACCCAAAGAAAACATCTCCGAGGCATATTGCTACACACTAAAATAGAATAAATGATTAGTAAATAAAATAATCTTAGTTTAATCCTAAAGTACATAAGTGAAAACTGAGATTAATATAAAGAACTAAAAATTGGAGACACAGATCCCAACATCCCAAGGTAATATAAGGCCCCGACCTTAAACCTTACTTAATATTGAATTAAATGAATAATTCACATTGAGGATCTTTTTAGGTTTAGAGTTTTAGAGAATTAGATCATAAATCATGAATTACATTCCACTTTTGAACAAAGTGGTTACATAAAATATAGTATTCATTTTTTCCCATCAACGGAAACATATTTAAAATAAAACATGGATTTTTTTCTTGACCCTTCCTTGATACTATCATCATATCATGCACCTTTCCCTTGACCACTGAAAAACATTTCAAAAACATGGGATGAGCATAAAAAGATCAGGAAGGGTTATAAAAAGTATGGAAAGGAAACATGAGTACATATATACAAAATAATGAAATCATACTTTACCCATAAAACATAAGCACTTTAACATACCTCATAAAATCATGAATAAATCATAGAAATCATAAGACATAAAGGTAACTTGAGGCATTTATAACATTCTAATGTATGGAGTAACCCTCTTGGTTACGTTTGGAATACCCATCACAATATATTCCCTAAATATCTTCAGAGAAACCTCAACGTTTAACCCCTTCGCATTACCCAATGCATTGGAGAGCTATAACGAGCTCACCCACCCTTAGTTTATCAGGGAACCACCTGTCTTTATAACAATGCCCAAGAACCATAACATAATCGTATCACATAAAACATGCATAAAGGAAACATAACATTTCCACTTTTCAATCGCAAGATATCAATACAACACATTGATATAAAAACATTATGAAAACCATTTTCAAAACCAAAATAAAAGAAAAGTAAAACATGGTATTTATTTTTCTTTTAAAAAATGGCATGGCTTGTAGAGGAAGCCGAAACTCAAATAATGGTCACGGCGGCGGAGAATTCATTGTCGCCGCATACGTATGACAAAAACATTCCCTTTTGTCGTTTAGTAAAACGCTTCGTATAATATACACCGTATAAAAGAAATTTGTGAATAAAAAAAATATGCCTCAATGAAAGGAGATTGAGACGATGTCCCTTACAAAGATGGTATCCTTGGATTAAGGATAAATCAATTACATAATTATGTCTGACAAAAGAATACACTAATTATAAGTGGATATTAAGTGTACAAATATCAGAGGACATTCACACATATTCATAGAACAACATATTCAAGGAGTACAAGTTTATCCCAAAGAATCAAAATTGGGTTAATAAGTTCCCTTGCAAAAATTCGACAGCCTAACGACGTCACTTCAAAATTCATAAAAAGAGATGATGAGAGATAAAAAGGGTATCTCATCACTTGGACATAAAATTTACATCAATAAGGATATAGAAGAACATATCCCAACATAATATCATGTGAATTAAAATACATAACAAAAGAAGTCTTTTAAAAAAAGGAGGGTGAAAGGTTCCCTTACCGACTTGGGTAACTTTCGAAACGTACACCCCATTGAAGAAGGGAAATACAATGAATATGTAAATTCCTATAAATTAAATTATATTAAACAATGTTTATAATAATGGGAAGTACATACACCACTCAAAGTAAATGGTGGAAAATGTAGCATAAATCTCATGGGACTAAAAGTGAGATGAAAAATCCCTTACGGAAACCTGGCAGCCTAACGGCGCCACTTAAAACTTCCAAAAATGGATTGATGAGATAAAATTGGGTCTCTCATCATATTACAATAAAATGTACAGAAATAGGAATATAAAAGAAAATCCCCCATCATAACAAATAGGATCTCAAAAGGAGTGACATAAAGGAGAGTACTTAAAATTAAAGAGACAGGTTAGATCTCTTATGAAAATTCGGCAGCCTAACGGCGCCACTCAAAACTTCCAAAATGGATTGATGAGAGAAAATAGGGTCTCTCATCATATGAACATAAAAATTAAAGTATGATTAATATAAAATAACATCCCAATCCTAAGAAATATGAGCTTAAAAGGAATGACATAAAAGATTGTACTTAAAAAGAAAGAGAGGGGTGGGATCCCTTACCTCAGGTCCGACTTGACTCGATCATTCTTTAACCTCCTGAATAATAAACTTGAGTTAATTTCTACTTTCTTAAGAACTGTTTTCGAGTTCATTATTCCTTTTATATCACTTACTACCATGCTATTAACACTATGTAATTATTTAAGTTAATAATGGTCGTTTTGTAGATCATTGCTACTTGAGTCAAAAATAAACTCTTTATAATTACAAGTTGTTCATGTGGTAAAATATATATCATATCCAGAATTATATTCATTATTTAGATATCATATATATCATATATATCCATTATATACATGCATTTATAATATTACATAACATTTAGAGGTAAGAAATGAAATGCACCGTTCATGGAGATGACAAGTCCTACGTACGCATGAACGCTACTTCCATTTAAATTTCTTATTTAATGGAATTAAAACATAATTATACATAATAGTATTATAATTCCAGTATGGTATCATATATAATATCATTAAATCTATCCTTTATACATACCACATATGGTATTAATGAATCAAATCACTTTGAGGGGGTTGTAGTCCGCACTTCCTAAAATGAAGATATCGCGTTTAACCATAATGAAAACCATAAAGGTATGCCATAAATGAAAAATACAGAAGATTAAGTAAAAAATAAACATATAATATATCATATATAAATATAGTGACATCTTAATGGCCACCTTTTAGGGTGTTAAAATAATATTGAACAATCATCGTTTCGTGAGGTAGAAATTCACCATCCACAGAAACAGTATGTTCTTTAACCATTAGATGTAGTTGTGTGTAAGTGTATCTAGAATACTTCTTATAACAACTTCCTAGTATATTTTAGATACTGGAGTTGTTACAAAAGAAATGAATAAAAAGAGTTTAGGGGGTTGGAGAAGCAAAATAAAACAAAAGAACACAAGTGAAGACATTACCTTAAAATCGGGTATATCTTTTTGATTTGAGCTCAAAGGCTTCCATGGGAAGACTTCTGCCCAAAGTGAGGCTTCTAGGAGTAAGATAGGGATTTGGACAGACAAAATGAGCATGGTTTGGTCGAGCCAAAGGCTTGAGAGTTGTGGGTAAGGTGGTCGAGGTGGGGGCCTTTTATAAGAGGAGAGGAGGGGAACTCTTGGAAAGTTACAAAATGTTACTTTATATTCAAATGCGTTTAGGATTTTAAAGGTCCCAAATTGATGTATTTCAAGGATAAGGTGGTAAGGGTTCGAAATATACTCATCCAATAGGTCTTGGACAAGTGTAATTTATAGTTTTAACATTATCTTTTCATTTTATTTAAATCTTTTATTAATGAGGTAATCACTGCATCATCATGATGTCATAAATAATTTAATTTATCTAATATCTAAAAATTATAAACAATATATCATGATGTAGGAAATAATTTTATATTTCTAATGAATATTTATAGTATAGAATATGACTTGTATAACCCCATTTAAAAATTGTTTTAGTAAAACAACTCATGCTTGTGACATTTTTATTTTAATTTTAAATAAAAAGTTATTTATGTCATTTTCCAACCAAAGTGGTTCCATGGGGTCCCCAAGTTGACCCATGGATTTTATTGGTCAGCCATGACACATCCAATGAGGGTAGGACATGTGTCTAGGTCATTTCATATTATTAAAACATTATTTTTACCTTAAATTACACTAATTACCTCTAATCGCGATTAAAAACTTAAAAGTTACTATTCACTGAAAAATTATTTTAATCCCATTGAACAATATTTTACATCTTAATGAAAACCATGTATGTCGGATTTTTGAAATTCAAATCACAGAAGTGGTAAAGTTTCATTTAAAAGAAAAATCATTTTTTAAACTTCCACTTAGTGGTTTCACTATTCATCAAAAAATGAAGTTTTTTCAGAAAAATACCAAAAATTAACCCTAAGATATATTTGATATTACGAATTCAAAAATGATGTACATTTTATAAAATTAAAAAAATATAAGTTACTTTAATTAATTTAATAATTTAATCCCGATGTCAGAGCAAATAGCGTGTTTTTATGAAACAATAAGTATCAAAAGATTGACACTAGTTTAAGTCCAATTTCAAGATGAAATTAATTCCAACGACCAATATTGGATTAAATGGTAAAAATATATTCTAATTTAACTTTAAAACAAATTAAAAAGATAATTTAATCATATAAATAAATTAGATTAAAAAGAGGTTTTGAATTAAAATACAACATCTTTCACTATTCATTAAAAAATCAACTTTATTGGAAAAATACCAAAAATTTACATAAAGTAAATTTTGATGTCCCGATTCTAAAGAAGAATTTTATTTTTTCAAATATAACACATAAAATTGTCAAAAATTGGATTTAAAAGAGGATCATCATCAAAAGGCGGTTAATCGACCTTTTAAAGAATATTAGAATGTTTACGCTTAAAATTGGATTCATTCGCATTTTTAATCCTCTAAAATTTATTGTAAAAATTAAAAATATTTGACAAACATATATAATAATTTTTTAGTTAGTTCCGTTCATTCCCGCCATTACAATGGCTAGGCGTTAACTACCATTTAAAATAATATTATTTTTTTATTAGAGTGCAACGTAAGATTTCAAAGGAACTCATTGTCGCGTATTGGGTACGCCATCGAGCATAGTGTTCCCTTTAAAGTAATATTAATATTTTATTCACAAATATGGATAAATATAAAAATTTCATATTCTTTATTTACCTGGGGTGTTACATCCTTCCCCCCTTTTGGGAATTGCGTCCTCACAATTTCAAAATTGGGCTTGGAAACTCCATTGAAAGTCCCACATCGGAAAATGAGTAAATTAAACTACCACTTTAAAAGAAAGAAAGGGAAGTACAAAGGTCACCCGGGTTAACCCATACTAGGAATCCATGTATGAAAATATGGATATGGAGGAAAAAAGAAAGGGTCATGTTGTGATGGAGAGTGATAGTAAACATGTCTAGGAGAAAGTTAACCATAAGAAAATCACAAACTTGTGATGGGTTAAACGATATTGGATTCCCCAGTAGGAAAAGTTAATGGACAACATTTTTTAGTTACTTTTCATTGAGGAATTTATTTTTGAGCTTAACTAAAACATAAGGAAAAATACTTACTTGTCATGTTGACTTTCAAATTTTACTAGATTTCTTACACGAACTCATATTTTCTCCAAAAGATGAGTATTTAGGATGACTTGTTTACATTAAGAGAGCTATAATCAACTTCTAGAGAATCACCTAATCCACAAAAGAGAGCTATATACATCCCATGTCTTTAGACCTTAACCAAAAATAAAACCAAAAGGTTAGTATGAGATTAGATAATACCCAAAAAGGATAATCCTTTATAAAAAATCTATTCTTAATCTCCAAAATTTGTCAAACAATACCCAAAGTTCAACAAAGACCATTCAATAAAAAATTTGTCCATAAAATTATTCAAAGTAAACCAAACTAAGATTGAAACCCAAATATTTGAAGGATTTAATCACATAGTATTCCAAGGTAAAAATTAACATTTATCTCCAAATAACATTAGTTTCTCTTAAAGTCCCATATTGAAAAGTAATTAACCTAATCACATATCCTCGATGATAGGTTAATCATTTCCATAGATAAACCAAAATAAACTTACTATTGATTCCTAAAATCATCTAACTAAAAAGAATTAGTCAAACTAACCAGGTACTTCACGTAGTCCAGTGGTAGGTGATAAATACCAGTCGCACTTTGGTTGTGGGTTCAATTCCCGCAACTTTGTATGACGCGACGGGTTGTCACACGATCTGCATGTTGTCCTTTTTCCAAAACTATATAATTCTTATAGCATTCCCCAAAATAAGATAAAATCTTCAAAAATAATCATAACATATTTTAACATCAAGTTTACCTCATGCCTTTAATTTTCCATCATAATATATAATAACCCATAATTACCTCAAAAGTAAGGATAATATAAACCCTAATGGTTACCTTTATAATTATTACCTGAACTTCCACATCAATTGGTCATCTCATACATGATGCATTACAGAACATACCAAGGTACAAGTGGTTGATCATGACTCCTTGATAGTTGGTTTAGAACAACCACGAGTTTCCTCATTGAATCCCCCATTTCATCTAGTCTCTTAATCAGAGAACCACCATAGTTTCCTTCAAACCTATTGTCACTTTGGTGCTTTCTAGATCCTTCCATTCACTAAAAACAAAACTTTCAGTGTGAGTATATCAACAAAACCATCATGTACTAAAGAGGAAGATAAACACTAAGATATACTTACTCATTCATTTTATCTAAAACTATGACTCTTTCTGAAATCCTAACCATTATGGTAATGTCACTTATGCCTAGAGAATACCCTAACCTCTAAAGTTATCTAAACTGACCTCTAATACCAACTATAAGGCCCCAACCTTAAACCTTACTTAATATTGAATTAAATTAATAATTCACATTGAGGATCTTTTCAGGTTTAGAGTTTTAGAGAATTAGATCATAAATCATGAATTACATTCCACTTTTGAACAAAGTGGTTACATAAAAGATAGTATTCGTTTTTCCCCATAAACGGAAACATATTTAAAATAAAACATGGATTTTTTCTTGGCCCTTCCTTGACACTATAATCATATCATGCACCTTTCCTTTGACTTGTGAAAAACATTTCAAAAACAAGGGATGAGCATAAAAAGCTCAGTAAGGGTTATAAAAAGTATGGAAAGGAACCATGAGTACATATATACATAATAATGAAATCATACTTTACCCATAAAACATAAGCACTTTAACAAACCTCATAAAATCATGAATAAATCATAGAAATCATAATACATAAAGGTAACTTGAGGCATTCATAACATTCTTACGTAGGGAGTAACCCTCTTGGTTACATTTGGAATACCCATCACAGTATATTCCATAAATCTCTTCAGAGAAACCTCAACGTTTAACCCCTTCACATTACCCAATGCATTGGAGAGCTATATCGGGCTCACCTGCCCTTAGTTTATCATGGAACCACCCATCTTCATAACAATTCCCACGAACCATAACATAATAGTATCACATAAAACATGCATAAAGGAAACATAACTTTTCCACTTTTCAATCACAAGATATCAATACAATGCATTGATATAAAAAAATTATGAAAACCATTTTCAATACCAAAATAAAATAAAAGTAAAACATGGTATTTATTTTTCTTTTAAAAAAAGGTATGGCTTGTAGAGGAATCTGAAACTCAAATAATTGTCATGGCGGCGGAGAAGTCGTTGTCGCTGCATACATACGACAAAAACATTCCCTTTTGTCATTTAGTAAAACTCTTCATTTAAAAAAGATTTATTTTGAATAAACGAAAATTCAAAGGGGTTTATACAATGTATAAAAGAAATTTGTGTATAAAACAAAATATGCCTCAATGAAAGGATATTGAGACGATGTCCCTTACAAAGATGGCATCCTTGGATTAAGGATAAATCAATTACATAATTATGTGTGACAAACGAATACACCAAATATAAGCGGATATTAATTGTAAAAAAATCAGAGGACATTCACACATATTCATAGAATGACATATTCAAGGAGTACAAGTTTATCCCAAAGAATCAAAATTGGGTTAAGAAGTTCCCTTGCTAAAATTCGACAGCCTAATGACGTCACTTCAAAATTCAGGAAAAGAGTTGATGAGAGATAAAAAGGGTATCTCATCACTTGGACATAAAATTTACATCAATAAGCATATATAAGAACATATCCCAAAATAATAGTATGTGAATTAAAAGACATAACAAAATAAGTCTTTTAAAAAAAGTAGGGTGAAAGGTTCCCTTACCGACTTGGGTAACTTTCGAAACGTACACCCCATTGAAGAAGGGACATACAATGAATATGTAAATACCCATAAATGAAATTATATTACACAAAGAGTATAATAATGGGAATTACATACACCGATCAAAGGAAATGGTGGAAAATGAAGCATAAATCCCACGGGACTAAAAGTGAGATTAAAAAACCCTTACGGAAACCCGACAGCCTAACGACACCACTTAAAACTTCCAAAAATGGATTTATGAGATCAAATAGGGTCTCTAGTCATATTAAAATAAAATTTACAGCAAGAGGAATATAAAAGGACATCCCCCATCATAACAAAGAGGAGATTAAAAGAAGTGACATAAAGGAGAGTACTTAAAAAGAAAGAGAGAGGTTAGATCTCTTTTGAAAATTCGGCAGCCTAACGGCACAACTCAAAACTTCCAAAATAGATTGATGAGAGAAAATAGGGTCTCTCATCATATGAACATAAAAAGTACAGTAGGTGTAATATAAAATAACATCCCAATCATAAGAAAGATTAGCTTAAAAGGAATGACATAAAAGAGTGTACTTAAAAAGAAAGCGAGGGGTAGGATCTCTTACCTTGGGTCCGACTTGACTCGATCGTTCATTAACCTCCTGAACAATAAACTTGAGTTAATTTATACTTTCTTAAGAACCTTTTTCAATTTCATTATTACTTCTATATCACTTACTACCATGCTATGAACACTATGTAATTATTTAATTTAATAATTGTTGTTTTGTAGATCATTGCTACTTGAGTCAAAAATAAACTCTTTATAATTACAAGTTGTTCATGTGGTATAATATATATTATATCCAGAATTATATTCATTATGTAGATATCATATATATCATATATATCCAATATATACATGCATTTATAATATTACATAACATTTAGAGGTAAGAAATGAAATGCATCGTTTATGGAGACAGTAAGCCGTACGTACGCATGAACGCTACTTCCATTTCTATTTCTTATTTAATGGAATTAAAACATAATGATGCATAATAGTATTATAATTACAGTATGGTTTCATATATAATATCATTTAATCTATCATTTATACATACCACATATGGTATTAACGAATCAAATCACTTTGAGGTGGCGGTAGTTCGCACTTCCTAAAATGAAGATATCGCGTTTAACCATAATGGAAACCATAAAGGTATGCCATAAATGAAAAATAAAAAAGCTTAAGTAAAACATAAACATATAATATATCATATAGAAATATCGTTACATCTTAATGGCCACCTTTTAGGGTGTTAAATGAATATTGAACAATCATCGTTTCGTGAGACAGAAATTCACCATCCACAGAAACGGTATGTTCTTTAACCATTAGATATAGTTGTGTGTAAGTGTAGATAAAATCCCTCTTATAACAACATCCTAGTATATTTAAGATACTGTAGTTTTTACAAAAGAAATTAATAAAAAAATTAGGGGGTTGGAGAAGCAAAATAAAACAAAAGAACACAAGTGAAGACATTACCTTAAAATCGGGTATCTCTTTTTGATTTGAGATCAAAGGCTTCCTTGGGAAGACTTCTGCCCAACGCGAGGCTTCTAGGAGTAGTATAGGGATGGGGAGAGACAAAATGAGCAGGGTTTGGCCGAGCCAAAGGCTTGAGAGGTGTGGGTAAGGTGGTAGAGGTGGGGGCCTTTTATAAGAGGAGAGGAGGGGCACTCTTGGAAAGTTACAAAATGTTACTTTATATTCAACTGAGTTTCGGATTTTAAAGGTCTCACATTGATGTATTTCGAGGATAAGGTGGTAAGGGTTCGAAATGTACTCATCCAATAGGTCTTTGACAAGTGTATGTTATAGTTTTAACATTATCTTTTCATTTTATTTAAATCCTTTATTAATGAGGTAATCACTTCATCATCATGATGTCATAAATAATTTAATTTATCTAATGTATAAAAATTATAAAAAAATATCATGATTTAGGAAACCGTTTTAGATTTATAATGAATATTTATAGTAAAAAATATGACTTGTATAACCCCATTTAAATTTTTTTTTAGTAAAACAACTCATGCTTGTGAAATTTTTATTTTAACTTTAAATAAAAAGTTATTTATGTCATTTTCCAACCGAAGTGGTTCCATGGGGCCCCCATGTTGACCCATGGATTTTCAATGAGGGTAGTACATGTGTCTAGGTCATTTCTTATTATTAAAACATTATTTTTACCTTAAATTACACTAATTACCTCTAATCGCGATTAAAAACGTAAAAGTTACTATTCACCAAAAAAGTATTTTAATCCCATTGAACCACATTTTACATCCTAATGACAACAATGTATGTCGTATTTTTGAAATTCAAGTCACATAAGTGGTAAAGTTTCATTTAAACGAAAAATAAATTTTTAAACTACCACTTAGTGGTTTCACTATTCATCAAAAATTCAAGTTTTTCAGAAAAATACCAAAAATTCACCCTAAGATATATTTGATATTCCGAATTAAAAAATGATGTCTACTTTAAAAAATTCAAAACATATAAGTTATATTAATTAATTTAATAATTAAATCCCGATGTCAGAGCAAATAGAGTGTTTTTATGAAACAATAAGTATCAAAAGATTGACACTTGTTTAAGTCCAATTTCAAGATGAAATTAATTCCAACGACCACTATTGGATTAAATGGTAAAAATATATTCTAATTTCACTTTAAAACCAATTCAAAAGATAATCTAATCATATAAATAAATTAGATTAAAAAGATGTTTTGAATTAAAATACAACATCTTTCAATATTCATTAAAAAATGAACTTTATTGGAAAAATACCAAAAATTTACACAAAGTAAATTTTGATGTTAATATTCTAAAGAAGAATTTTTTTTGTCAAATATAACACATAAAATTGTCAAAAAGTGGATTTAAAAGAGGTTCGTCATCGAAATGCGGTTGATCGGCCTTTTAAAGAATATTAGAATGTTTACGATTAAAATTGGATTCATTCTCATTTTTAATCCACTAACATTTATTGTAAAAAGTAAAAATATTTGACAAACATATATAATCATTTTTTAGTTAGTTCCATTCTTTCCCACCATTACAATGGCTAGGCGTTAACTAACATTTAAAATTATATTATTTTATTATTAGAGTGCAACGTAAGATTTCAAAGGAACCCGTTGTCGCGTATTGGGTACGCCATCCAGCATAGCATTACCTTTAAAGTAATATTAATATTTTATTCAAAAATATGGATAAATATAAAAATGTAATATTCTTTATTTACCTGGGGTGTTACAAGTAACCTGAGTCTCTTCGTAGCAAGAGATGACCAGGAAACCACCGAAACCTTCTTCTCAAGTCTTAGAAATCCTATCTCTCGTCCAAAAAATGTCCCAATATAAGGATTCTACCTCTGATGCCAAACTATGATGAACCCAACTCAGATACCCTCTCAAACCAGTACTTGACCCAAATTACCACATATCCAATGGGCTTTTCCAATCCCCATGGGATGGCGACTAACACCCAAGCATAAAAAAACCTAGAGGGAATGATTTCACCCAACCTGAAGTAATAAACTTTCCATATATACATAAAAATAGATAGAAAAAGTGTAAGAGATAAATATATTCCATAAATTATAGAAAATAGTGGAAGCTACAAAACTCAAAATTTGAAACAATCTCCAAGTAGAAAGTCCAAAAACAAAAGAACATCATTAGAAAACAACCACTCAAATAGTCACCATGTGGTAGAGTGGGTAAATTACCATTATCCCAACACCATCTACCTAAACCCAGATGTTAGAAAACATATCCTCCTCAATATGGTGACTTTTATTTCCCTATATTTAAAGACATAACTAGGTCTACACTCCTACAAATGGGAGGATAGTGTGTTAGATAACAAGTTTAGTAGGATACCATATATGTGTTCCATAAAAAATCTCTATAAAAGTAATCAAATCATGCTCATTTTTAAAAAAAAAATCATGATAAATAGTTTTAATTGTTTATATGAAAGTATCAGAAAAAATAATTTTCTATTTTTATACATTTATAGATAAATCCGGGTAAATCAGTTTTAAATAATTTCATATACATATGTCACAAAAGATATATAAAATCATTCCCAAAAAAGTATATCATATCATATCAAACCCATGGAAGTATAACAATAATAGTACAATCCAAAAGCATAGGTAACATCATACTAAGGACCAATCTAGGTATAGATATGCTAGACACTCGTACCCCCGACATAAAAAATCAGTAACAGATCAATCCCCTAGACATATACATTGAATCTAGGCATTATAGGAACATCCCAGAAACTGAGCCTTCTAATAGTGTCCACCAATTCCCTATATTAATAGGATTATAGTGTATAGGAAGACCCCATAAGTGAACACCCCAATAGTATCATCATATGAGGCATATTACTACTCCTTCCACCTAAGTACCTAAGGCTTCCCATGTGTTCTATTTTACAAATAAATCCATTGAACCATTTCATCAAACAATTTCATCAAAACCATGCATTGAAAACCATTTTAGAAAACCATTTCAAAATTATTTGGAAACCATTTTCATTAACAAAAATTTTAGAAACCACATTCTATCAAAAACAAATTTCCACGAACACTAATCAAATCAGTCAATCATTCAATTTCATTTATAAAATAAATTATCAAAACTATTTCAATGTGGTTCATCCAAAATTGTCTTGATATGGAACAACCAACCTAAAAAATGAGTCCACACACATTTTCAAGGGGATCCACAAATAATAATAACACAATAATGACAAAGGAGGCCCTAGAATCACTCCTCACATCTCTTATAATATATTTAACTAAAAAACCAGATGCTAGAAAGGGTAGATCACAACAAAACTCGATGAACACACACCCACGACACCATAACCAACAATGGAATGACAGCTGATGGAAGATAATAAAACTAATATAGAAGAAAAAATATAATTACCAAAATATATCAAAAAATACATTAACACGACTCAAAGATGCTACCACAGTCAAAAGAAACAAATAAGAAGAAGGATTATCTTACCTAGAGAGACATCATGCACAACCCTAATGATCAAACATAGAATGAATTGATCCAGACAGATATGAGGTTCCTAAAATCATCAAATAGGAGGTACGGATCGAGATAAAAGATTCTGTAGTGAATGAAATCAAAAAATCACTCGTACAATGCTCTAAAAAGACACCCTCATGAGAATTATATATCATTTAATCCCTTTACATGTTGTGTAATCCACGAGGTCCATATATGCCGAAAACCCATCTGCCTAAATAAAATGATATTTAAACATTACACAAATGTAAATACTTTTCATGGAGTGAAATAGTTCATTCTATGCATTCTACTCCCAACGTGAGCCTAAAGAACAATACACATTATACACACCAATTATACATCATGTAAATTCACATCAGAAAGTGAAAACTCTAGTTTTCAACAGAAGAAATCTAAACTGCCTTGGGAATTCTCTAAACATCGGGAGAACCATATTAATCCATTAAAAAATTATACAAGAGTCCATTAATTCAAAAAAGTATATACCCCTATACTTTTGGTCATTTCCCCTTTAAAATGCACTCCCACCCAGGGTTTCATAAGATACACTTAATTAGAGAGGAAAAAGAATAAAGAGAAGGGAGATAACTGAAAGACGGTAAAAAAAAGGTAACACAAGGAATCCCATGTAAGTCACAAGGTAATTGTCTCCAAGGTTGAAAGTATTTTGAGGATTTTTACCTCAAGAACACCAAATTTTATTTTATGGGATTGGGATTTTATATCAGGGTATAAGTTTATCTTCTTGTGGAGACAATTAGAGAATTAATTTCCTGTGTAGATATATCGGGTGGTATAGATTGTCCCCTGGGTGTGTATGTCACACTCATGATTTTATGAATTACATTTCCACAAGGGGGATGATTTCACACATAGAATTTGATTGAGTGTGTCCCCCCTAATGGGGATGATTTCACACTAGTATGGAGTGTGTCCCCAGGGGTAAGATTTCACACTTTATGATAGAGTGTGTCCCATGGGGGGGATATTTAACACTTGATGATGGTGTCTATTCCCCCAAGATGGATAATTTCACACTGGGATGATGTCAGGATTGAACCTTATGGGGGAATCTTACATACCCTACCAGTTAATAGAGATCAAACCCCATTTAGTTCAATGATGCTGTTTAAGACTTGTTCATATAGCTGAACGTAATAAAATAAGGAATCTCAAGTCATGAAAGGAGAATTAATAAGGTATGTAGTGAGGATTATGCATCGAATTTACCTAGAATGGGATACACATTCAATGGAGGGGAAAGATGATGCATGGATTACGTGTAAAAGCTACCCGGTATGGGAGTCACATCTGATGGTGGGGAAGGATGGTGTGGGACTTATGTGTATAAGATACCCAGTATGTGAGTTACATCTGATGGTGGGAAAGGAAGATGTGGGGTTTACACATATAATATTCTTTGTATGGGAGTCAGACTTGACTATGAGGAAAGACTGTGTGGGGATTACGTGTATAAGCTTCCTGGTATGGGTGTCACATTTGATGGATGGGGGAGGTGTCATCCCATGTGTTCCATTCATGGGTAATCCTATGTTTTTTATAAATGGTAATAATAAAGTTTAATGTCATGTTTTATGGACGTTTTCATGTAGTTTAACATCATATGACTAGGATTTAGAGTTGGGAAGTTTCACATCTTGCAGCTCAGATGAGGATGGGGCTTATACCTCAAGGGGGACCATGTCAAGGAGAGAGGAATATTCTTCATAAGTAATCTCTACCATGATAGGTAATCCATTTTCCTTGGTGACAAAATATATAGGGATTACAATTACACCTCTCATGCATATCTTGGCGGGGAATGGACCTGGTACTACCATGGAAGAGTGGAAATCAGGTGGTTTGATGTTAGGGTACCTATGATTAGGAGAAAAAGGAATTAGGGAATCTATTCTTAGGATAAAAATGTTATGGTAATGGATGCATTGAATATATATGGGACATCTGTTTTGGGACCAAAACATTGTTTCGTTCAACTTTATTGTATTTCACGGAAACAAAGTTGTGTGGTTCATGGGCTATAGAACAAGCACAACACATGGATTATGGGGGAATAGGTGAATTGATGATTCATATTTTCACACTAATCAGGGTTGAAAAAAGAACTATTCTCTTGAACTAACCCAATAATTATAAATACGGGTCACATGAGGATCTTTCAAGCGCATGAAAAGATAAGTTTGGGCCCATAAGAGGACGGTTATGAAAGTTATCTACCTTTAATGTTCCATAGATTATGGTGTTGTGTGATGTTCTCGAAGAGGCGGTTTTCTCAAGAGAAGGAATTGCTTCATCTTTCATATATCCTCCATCAAGGAATGGGGTGAGTTTCTATTTATAGCTAAAATTATTATTTGATATCACAAAAATTCACTATATCATAGAGTTAGTTTGCGTAATTCATTGAAATTTTCTACTTAGGCATGACCACACAACATATTTTATTCAACATCACCTTTCTCATGAAACTGGATGGCTACATGATGGGCTTACGTTCAATGATCTCCCTTTTTGAGTATTTTCTTTGGGAACTAGTGGGTCTTGACAATGCAACCTATAAGAGTCATCATCACCATTCACATGCTACTGTTTCATCATGAAACTAAATTTTTTGCTTGAATGTATATTTTTTCATGAATATGACTTGTCTATATTTTTAGACGTAAGAGTATCCAAAAAACATAGAATCACATTTTCCACACAAGTCATTTCCATACAGAACCACTTATTTTCATGAAACTATTTAAATTTGCACGCAACCTTCTTTTTATCATTATAATGTTTCTTCATGGAAAGTTTCCTGTTCAATCAATCCAAAAATTTCCTTTTGGGGTGTGAGACATTCTTCTGACACCAATAAATTTCCCCATCAGAATCAATGTTGAAAATGAATGTGAAGCTCGTGTATAGAGGGAAACATCAAAGAGTGTGGTTTATTTCCATTCATTGGCACAACTCCCATTATGAGTCACAAAACTATGTTGTGCACTCATGAAATCAAGATGGCCTATGACTATAAATATGGAGAGGGGGCCTTTTTATGGTTCCATGAATTTTATGAAGGATAATACATCTATCATGTGAGGAACATACAACTTTGTATAAAATACTGAGCCTTTGGCTGTGAGTTTCACACAACTCTTATCTTTTGTGAAAAAAAAAGTTCTGCCTCTGATGGACATTTTCATGACCTACTCTAAGGTTTCATAATGTAGATAATTTTCTTGAATGGAGCCAATAATTATGTGATATAGTCTTACAATCCATAGATATTAAAGAAATAGAAAATCCTATAGACCAAACTAAGATTGAAATCACTATTTCTAGCTAGTGGGATGATATGGTAGGGAACCCAGAAATCCCTTAGGCTAAAAGGGTAGTTTATGAAAATAGGGAACTCTACGGCTTATTGCCTGAACACCAGATAGGCTATATTCTAAGAAACCTCCTACCTATCTACAAATTTGGGCTAATATATAATGAGCTTACCCACTAAAACATCACTTCCTTGGGCTATCTTACTAGGGATCATGAATATACTTCCATCTACACTCTAAGTGGATAGATGAGGATATTCACTGGGGAGATTCTAGATGATGAATAGTTCCTTCCCTACTACACAAACATCTTCCAGAACAACATTCATAACAATATCATGGGACAGTATAAGGATTAGGGCCTAAGGGATGGGGGGACTTCAATTATTAGTGGGAATAGATTTACTAGGTAAACTATATTTGTTAAGAGTACTGGGATAATCTACATCACATAAGACTATATGAAGTGGTTTGTATATCCTAGTTCCACATGTATTGTCATCAGGAGATACTACTAAAACTCATAAGACGATGGTCCTCAAACACCAAAACCTTCTACCTCTATCTTGGGGAGGTGGGAATCATCCTTTGAGATCTCTACTATGTCAGTGGTGTCTCATTGTTGGAATTATAGTATGAAAAATACCTCCTAATGATGAATCCCTTGGGCGATAGGAAATAAAACCTCCTCATGTAACAGATCCTTATGGATGCATTGAATCAAGTACCGAAGCATCATCCCCCATTCCATTAGGAAATAACATTCCAAACTTAGCTGGGGATGTTCTTGAAAACTCTAGAAGAAATGATACTAGGGAATCAAAAAGAGTGTCTAGTGGAACACCAAAGGCGAAATATGGTATCGTATTGGATGATAATAGAGGAAGGTCACTATCAACTACGGGGATACAACATGAAGGTGGGATGGAAGTAGACAGTCCACTATATTATATTTCTATCCACCTTACTTAGTTTATGGCTGCTTCCTATGAGAGATGAATTCATGGGCGTACATATGGGGTTTCTTGTGATGGAAGCTATCATAGAATCTGGAAATTGGGTAAACCTAGGAATATTGTTTCTGGACCACATCTATATCTAGTTGGACAACATGGCGAGGGGGATCATGCACTAAATGATCTATGGTCCATTATTGTTCTTGTATGGGTTTATTGCAGCTCACCATGGAGGTTATAAACTCTCAAAGCCCATCAGTCCTTCAAATGTGGGCATGTGAACCTCACTGCTCAACATCACCGGGGTTCAGCATGTGTTTTTCAATGAAGGCAGTTTCATGATCAATATCGACGATGATGGTAACTTCATCTTACTTCCATTCTCAACTCCATCCAGCAAGATGATGGATAATATGGAGGGGAGTATTGAGCATCATAAATATATACAAAAATTCTAAGGCAGAGTACTAGTTTCCAAGATATATGGAAACACTTATTAGTAGTTCACTTGATAATTTAGATGCATCCAAAAGAGAAAAAAGAAAGTATACATGGGGATAAATAAAGAAAGGTATCATTTCACCCACCATATTTTGTGGTATAAGTTCATATGATATGGTATATGGGGGTTCATCATGTTTCCTCCCACTAATTTCAATGCCAACCTCTCTCATACATATGTCATAATTTGGATAGTTATATATCCAAGTGAAATTTTATGTCATCACCTGAGGGTAATTGTGTTGTCAAGAGAGGTGCATGAGTAGAAGGGTGGTAGGTGGGATGATATTTGAGGGTCTCATCATGTGTTGGGGGACCCAACTAAAGATGCAATGGGAGAATATCAAGGTGCTATTTCCCCCACCTCTTTGAGAGGATGGAATTCTTCAGAAGTGATCCCAGAAGTAGGAATATGGATCTTAGGCTGGGAGTAACAGAACCAATGAGGCCCCCAGAAAGAAGCTAAATTATTTGTGAAAGAAACAACTCATGCTTCATTCCCCATGCATTGGGTGGCCTAGGGATTGCTGTGGATGGCCCTGATCATAGAGAATATGTGGTAGAGCATGAATCAATATGTAATCAAGCTGCTTGGGGTTGGTCTCACTAGGATAAATATCATGGAAAACTATCATGAAAGGTTTTCATGCCTTTTGGATATAGATACCTTTACACACCAACATGGGGAAGCCTATCGTCTCGATAGCCATGTGTATGTGATGTTTGGTGGTGATCCTGATCATGAGGGGGTGAAATATTTCAAAGAGTCAACATAGTATGCATCGACCCTTAGTGATGATACAAAAGGAACCAATGAAAAATAATCATGGGGATCAGCCTCTAATTAGGTGACTCCCCATGAGAGTAGTGAGATAAACCCTATGGGTGATGACTTGAATGATCTTATTTTTAGTGAGGTAAGTTGAGTTTTTTAAATCTATTTCCGATTATGAACATTATTTTTTTCATGTAATGTTTTTAATTGGGATGGATTATTATATAAGAGACAACCTATGAGGGATAATGGGTTTTAGTAAGACGGGATTAGGGTGCCATAATAGATATCAGTGGGCATGCCTCAGAATCTATGCCTAAGGCCGCTGAAACTGGAGGGTCCATGAAGGAGGTCAGAAGGGTGGTCTTGGAACCCCAAATCCTCCTAGTTATCTATAGGGGATTATTCCTTGGTATACTAATGGTGGTGTATACCACAAGTAAGATATAAAGTCTGAGGAAACTCATTATCGAGATCTCCATGCCTTGATGTAAGACTGAATCTCAACCCGGTTGGATCTTTTCAAATTTTCATGGATCTATTGAGTTTATTACATAAACATGTTTATTTTTTATAATAATGTTACCCAGCTAGGAATGAGTGTACTTGTGCTAGTTTTTGAAGTACCAATCGACATTCAGGGGTCTCCTATAGTGGAATTCCCTATCAAAACTATGGGAACAGACTATTCCCAGACACTCACCCTCCATAAGTATTTCTCAATTATGTGAGCCATATTTACCCAATATGTTATCACTAATCAAACTAAATTGAATGATTTTTTTAAAACAGTGCTCTAAAGGGTGCATTCCCACAAACATATATGGTTGGGAAACCTAGGGAAACCCCCCTCAATGATTGTTCCAAATATTGGGGAGTCAACACTCAAATATGATCTGTACATGATCTAGATATGGAATCCTATCATGAATGTTGTTGATATGTCTATGGAGGTAGAGATTTAGGTGAAAAATATGATATTTCCAATGAATATTTGGATGATGAAGACACCCTGTTCAGCTTGATCTAGACCCATCTGAGAGGATTCATAAGTAATAACCTTCTGCTGCTATCCTTGTGGCCTTACCATAGTAGGAACCCATTCCGCTCGAGTAATTAGAAGATTCTAGGTTTTATGTTGCTGAGGAGGATATCATAGTCTGGCATAGGCCATGGAGAAGCATGCAGATCATTTTTTTACCCACACTCTAGAGCCACATCTAGTGAGGTGGATGGGGTCCCTCTTCCACTGGCTATGTAACATGGAAACCATAGGGGTGGATTCTCATTCTCTCCATGCAGGGGTCTATGACTAACATGTTGAGTTGGTTAATTTAAAAAGTCAAGTATTTTAAGTTTATTAACACCAAGAGAAATATGATGGAACCAAGAAGATATTGGAGGCTGATCAGAAACATCAATGATTAGAAGATCGATTGAACGAGCATGTGGATATCATCAATTCCCAAGAGGAGATCGTCAATCAATTGGTGTATTAGATATAAGTGGCTAATGATTGAGCATAGGAGGAAGTAACACATATATCCGAGTTCTAGGATGGTCATGGATAGGTATTAATCAGGGTTGATGATATTTTAACCATGGACGAGGAGGAGGAGGCAGAGTTTGTTAGGATATAACTAGATTTGGAGGCAACACACCAAAGGATGGCTAGGATAGAGCACTAAATTTCCATGGTGGATTCGTTGGAATCATTTTTGATGAAAAAAAGAGAGGCTCCAGTGTGTAGATGAACCTTGCATGCTTTTTGAGTTTATATTTTTCAAACTTGTGTACATGGACATTTTTCTTTTACTAAATCTTAATTCCACACTTCAATCTCAGTAACAAGAAAACTAATTATCAATATCTAACCCCATCTGAATCATGATCAGTGTGAGAAAAAATGTATGACCATGTGATTTATCATTTGTATGGAAGTGTTAAAAAATGTTCATACACTCAGTGTCTGAATTTGTTGATTGACCATTGGGAGCATCCTGGATGAGAATGTTCTTGAGAGATCATGATATTATCTAAATGTTTGACTTTATTTCTCAATATGTGGTAGTGAATGAATGCAGTAATTCCAAAAGAGTTTAATTCTACCTGATCAATGGGGTGATGGAAAGCATAAATCAAGAATCCAAATATTTGAAACACGAATGGGTTGTCATGAAGATAGAGGAAAACCACTAACCATTTTGAAAACATAAGTTCAGTTATTATTTTTCCATGTATGGGAACAAACAAATGAGGGACGACTGCAGAACATGTTTGAAACATAAGACTACTTAGGAAGTGATCATAAGTATTTCAGGACATGTACCCAAGATGGCAGGTAAGCCATTTTTGAATAAGACCATACCGTCAATGTGGTCCCATTCATACATTAAAGAGGATGGGGATCCATGACATTGGGTAGGCACATTGGTTGAAAAAAAAAGTTAGCCTCATTTTACATGGGGCGCATCTTCTCGGATGCTGAGCAATGGTCTAAGAATATGAATGATATGGTTGGGGACCAATACAAAAAAGAAGAATGGGTTTCTTAGGATAGGGTCCAAGATGATTCATAGATTATTGTCAAAAAATGAGGATGATGGAAACATTGTTTAATGTGATATGATGAGGATTTCAAATCATACAGTTTCACATCATGTGATATGGATGTGTGAACCAATGTGAATAACACCTGCCCAGCCATTGGTGGTTAGGGCATATGATGGTAACACAATGGGTGCCTTTTGGACTACTAATGTTTATTCAACACATCCCATTTACTTTTGTTTTTTATGATCCCAAATTCCCTTCTTACTTTACTGTTATTCTTGTTTTCTAAGTGTGTTTATTAGGATTTACTTTATACATATGATTTTGGCAATAAAATTCTCTACATATGGATTCTAGATATTCTAGCTGAGTATTATCTATGTCATGAAAATTTTCTATATAAATTTTATTGTCTATGTGATAGAATTATATCTATGTTGATTAAATATCCTACGTTAATAAAATGGATACGACAATAATCATTATCACAAAATCACCTATGTAGAAGTTTTGCTAAGTCAATAAGATCACCTACATGAGGAATCAACTATGTGATCATTTAGTTACATGAAACAGTCACATGAAGTAAAATAATACATAAGAAATCTCTTACATGAGTAATTGGACATGTAAATTAGTTACATGATGAAATTGGTTATGTGAATCTCCTATGCAATGAAATTGGATACTCTATTTCAAATTAGCTATTATAGATTCATAAATATGAATATCAGATCTATATTACTTCAATTTAGATAAGTGAATTAAAACTATCTACATGGGTCCAAATCCTCAAATCAGCTACGTGATTTTAATTCATAAATTCAGCTACATGGATTAATTTTTTCAAATTGGATATGTCAAGTAGATAGTTAGTATTTATTATTATTGAATCAATCAAGTGATGTTTTTAATGTTACTATAAAAATATTTAATACTTAATTTCCTCTTCTATATAAAGTTTATTATTATAATAACCATGTTACGAGATATAATAAAAATGATTTTTTTTGTTGGTATCTTCTTCTATTTCTAAAGGATTTTACGAAAAATGGAGTTTCACTACTCTCTATTTTTTTATGTTCTATGTGTAGTGGGTTTAAATAATAGGCAGTTCATGGATTGAAAATAAGAAGAAATAGAAGTTTTTTATGAGAAATTTTTTCATGCGTAAGATGTGAAGTGAACAAAAATAAAAAGTATTCTATTTTAAAAAAAATCATCTAGAATAAACTATTTTCAACGAAAATAATAAAGAATATGTTTTTATTTATAAGCTATGCTTATTGACTTAATTTTCTATGATTGTTGGACTCTCCATGATTTAGTTACTATTCAGATCATTTCTCTTGTAGGTCTCTCTTCCATCATATGTTCTTTACATTTGTTAGCAGAATTCTACATCTCTTTCTATTTCTATATTCCATTACAAAGGTTCCTATTAAAATTAATTTTGAAGGTTGTTATGTGTAAAAACATTCTAGAGATTTTTCAAAAGTTCATGTACTTTTATCAAGTGTAGACTACTTGCACTTAGTCATGCAGTCCCTGGGAAAAGGACTGAAACTCCCTAGTAAATGGACCAGACTAGTGAAAATCAACACACTCAAATAGAAGAGTGGTGGTAGAGTAGAATATGGGAATTTCATTCCCCAAACCACTATAAATTGAAATTTTTTGGTGCATTCTATGATTTTAGTTCCACTACATGTTTACTAATGAAAAATACAAAAACTAAGTCATAAACATGAGGAGGATAATTTTTAGTGAAAAAGAAATTTGAAATAAATTAATCCACACCCTCTCAAGTCTTTTTATGGTCATAATATGACAGTGGGTACTCTATAAAGGGGAATGTGAGGAAATATGAAATTTAATATTTGTAACTAATGTTTTATTAAAATGATGGATTTAGTGAGAATAATAATGTTTCTTCTGGGGACCGTATTGGATCCCAAATGGCTTTATACCTATTTATTTTTTTCCACTTATTTTTTCCTAAGTCACACGGGTGACCTAATTATGGGATTTTGAATATTTCTCAGGTTTACTTTATGGGTTTTCAACATAAAAAAAGTTCACTTCGTAACTAGGTTGTTTAAGGTCATTCCAATTGGACCACTAGGTTTCAAATTTTTTAGGTTCATAATGCTCGGACCATAGATCCTATAAAAAGGTCATAAAGCATGGATCAAAGGGTTGAAAATAGTTTAGGGTTGTAGTGATTGTACCTAAGGGATGTAAATATTAAAATGTCATAATTCTTTGACCTTAGTCTTATGTGACTCAAATGGGATTTCATTGGTGTAGGGGATAGGTAACCTGACGTGAATAAGTAACTTATTTGGCCCTACCACACAGAACATCTCAACGAAATCTTGCACATAGTTTAAGGTCATGGTGCTTGGATATGGGATCCTAGTTTAATGGTGTAGTGTTCAGACCATCGGGTGAACATCCCAAAAGGACATTTATAACATGTATAAGTGAAAAAACAACATGAATTAAGGGCTAAGGATGCCCAAAACCTTACAACATATCCCAAGGGTGACTTTTTTCATAGTTGAATTTCATGATTCTTGGACATGGGAACTAAATTTAAGGTCACAGAGTTCAAACTAAATGAAAATTGTTTAAGGTTATAAGTACTGAACTGTGCCCTTTGTGTCTCTAAGGAATATGAATGGTTTTATGGAAAGTTTACCTAATGTGAAAGAAGGGTCCTAAAAGGCCACCTGATGTCATGCAAAACAAATCTAAGACAACCTTTACACAGTTTAGGGTCATTAGTCTTCGACATGAGATCCTATTTTAATATTATTATGATTGGACCATGAGGTCATCTTGTGTCTCAACATATTGTTGAGAAAACACAAACTACCATCTTCTATGTCTGTGTGAGCCATGGTCAAAGAGAGAAACAATAGAGATATAGAGTTCCCGTAACCTGTAGGGGAGAGTACAATGAGGGGATAAAGTGATTGGAAAATCATGTGAGGGTGATCGTTAGTTTTGAGGATTGGATAGTAAAAGGGGAATGACTGATGAGTGGGGAATTTTTTTTACCATGTTCAAAGAACAATTTCTACATCTACATCAGTTTTGGATGTGGTGAAAAAATACAAGATCGACCATTGACCAAGTTTGAAACACGAGATCCCCTATTTGTTACTGATGATCGGTATAATCCTAGGATGGTATGTGAACCATTGTATCTAGGATCCACTTTCATTATGGAGTGTGTTTAGATTTAGATAATTATTATTATCCAAATTGATGAAACCACGAATCATGGAAGTGCAATTGGGAAATTTCCTAAAATGAATATTGAGTTCTTTGGGAGATATTCATCCACATGCTTGAACATGTTAGATTAAAATTCAGGTAGGTTGGAATCAAGAATTTATTATTGGGAAATGTTTTAAAAGTTAGTTGATGATAGGTCTGAGCCTAGGATGAGATTTCTAGGTGTCACTATATATCCTATGAGTTCATGAATTAAGCCACACATAGTTTTGGGACACAGTGTGGAAGGAAACTAACATTGGACATGTGACATCATCTCTAGAAAAGATATCAACTAATCCCATATTATGAGGTATCCTGATATTATATGGGGTAAAGATATAGTTTAATTTCATGTGATAAGGATATTGATTTTTTTTTTCTTTTAGTTATTATATGAGGAATCCCATTTTAGATGGGGTATGGTTTTTTCCATCCCATACTTGTCATATGAGGAATCCATATTTTATTTTGGGTAAGGATACCATTTAACATTGTTTTATGAGGATGTTAGTTTTTTATCTCTTATTTTTCATATTAGGAATCCTTATTTCAAAAGGGGGTAGGTTTTTAGTTATCCCATACATTTTTTTTGAGTAATCCCGATTTTACATGGGGTAGGGCTATAGTTTAATGCCATATTCTGAGGGAGTGAATTATTTTTAGTCATACCACATTTGGTATGTGAGGAATCCTATGTTCATTTCATTTGTTAAAGCTACAGTTCAACATAATGTACTGAGGATGTTGGGATTTGTAGTTTAGAGTTGTACAAATCAAATAATTGATGCCACTAGTTTATGTTCATAAAGCTCATACAAGAGGGGTAGTTACTAGTTAAAGGTCACATTTATTTGAACAAATGGGTAGCTTATAATTTGAGGTCATAGATCAAGGATACAAGGGAGGGGAATTGGTGTCTAAAAAGGGATTGTGTTGTATAAAAGATTTATAACCCCAGGTGGAAGGATCCTAGGTGACCATCTTCCACAAAAAACTCAAAAAACCATTACTATGTCAATTTTATGATGTTGGGGGAAGAAAGACCCCATAAAGAGTTAACAAATGGAGATCTACCTAGGATATGGGATTCATGAATCACTACATATCCCATGGGATTGGGAGTCAAGCCACACATAGTTCTATAAGGTAGTGTGGCGGGAGACCAATTTCTATAGGGGATAACCTCTTAGGTGAGGACTCTAAATCATTTCATGTTATTATATGTGGAATACAAAATTTATATGGGGAAAGGCTATAGTTTAACATTGTGTGCTGATGATTTCGGTAGGGATTGTGCACTGATATTAAAATTATTTTCTTCCCCATTCATGTCACAAGGGAATCTCAAACTGCTAATGGGCCAAGGAATATAAGTGGGACTTATACCTAAAGAGGAGGCCCATAAAATAATTTTGGGGAAATAATACCATGGGTAATGGGTTGTTTTGTGGTGATTTTGTGGATGGTCCTGGAGATAGAGAGTTTAGGAGTTAGTATGTATCCCATGCGAATGGAAAAAATCCACACATAGTTCTAGAAAGATATGGGGTACAGGTTTATTAAAGACAAAGAGTGAATAAAACCATGAAAATAAAGAGAAGGTTCCTAAAGTTTAAGATCATAATGCTTGTACCAAGACTAAAAGTTTAAGTTCATAGAGATTTGACCATCGGTAGGTACTTTAAGGAAGTCCTGGTGGGGTCAAAGAGTTAAAAACTAATATGATAGTAGGTAAGGAGGCTTTACACCACATGAGGCGATCCAGTATCCGGTTGAACACAGTTTAAGGTCATAAGGTTTGGATTATGGAATTTGGAAAATAGTTTATAGTCATGATGCTTCGATTGGGATTTTTTTGTTTTAAGGGTATTTTCATGTCATGAAAGAGGTAAAACCTAATGTGAAAGAAGGGTGATTCAAGCCCACATTCCACAAAAATATCCTAGAAAAAATAGACATAGTTTAATGTCATATTTATTGGAACGTAAGTGTGGACAAGGGGATAAAGGGTTTATGAGGAACTTGTGGCTGGTCCTAAATATAGGGGGTCTAGGATTCACTATATATCCCATGGAAATGGTAATCAAGAAATATTGAGTTTTATATTGCATTGTGGTAGAATAATGACACTGGAAGTAGGGGAAACTCTCTCTAGGGAGGGAATTGAGGAATTCCATAGTTTTAATGGGTAATCCCCTGCTAATGACATGAGGAAAGGATACTATTTAACAACATGTGATAAGGATGGTGGCTATTTGGGCATCCCGAAATTGGTATGTGGGGGATCATATGTTCATTGAACAAGGTAAGGTTGTAGGTTAAAGTCATGAACTTGGGGTGTTGGGATTTTCAATATAATTTCATGAAACTTGGACTATGGTCGCTACTGGTTTATGGAGAAGAATATTAGACCACAAGGGTTGAAAATAGATTAATGTTAAAATGTAAGGCCATGAATCCAATTTTTAGGTCATAGATTTTGGAGCATGGGTTTCTATAGTCTAAGGTCATGTATATTTTACCATATGTATTCACATGAATTAATCCTTAAGACACTTGAAATTGGTGGGAGGTGAGATACACTTTCTTTCCATGATGTTCAAAGAGTATGCTCAGTTGGAATAGACCTTATGGATAATGTAAGGTATTTCCCATTTGATCCCCAATTTTTGTATTTTTAACCAGGAATCATTAGCATTCTATGAGAAAATACTATGTTATCATGGAGGAAGGATATAAGGTGGAACTTCTTTTTGAACACTCACACAAGCATATTATGGTGTGTCTCCAAATTGTAAAAGGTACATAGTCTATTTTACTCATGTAATTTCATCTCCAGTATATGTAATTATTAACTTGTTTCTAATGTATTGTAATCATGAAAAACTATTTAGAGTGATTAAAACTAATCCACAATGTGTAAAACTCCCTCTGTTAAATAAACTAGGGATAATGGGGTCTCCTTGGTGGAATTTTGAGTTATCTTTTGATAGGACTAGAGGTCATTGAGGAGATTTTTGGGCCAATAATTTTTTTTCTAGACTACTATCTTCTACAATACATTATAAATGATCTTTTTGAATACCTAACTCTAACCATTTTCACACACATTCTAGAGAGAAGTATAGTTGGACTAGATGCTATACATGGTTGAAAATTTCTTCATCTAAACATCTTGAAAGTTGGTGCCATTGACTCTTAGAATACTATGAGGAACACCAAATCAATGGATGATGTGGGAGCTCATGAACTCGATCACATATCAGGTTTTTAATATTTTGAGGGGAATTGATTTGTATCACTTTGAGAAGAATTTTGATGTAGTAAAAATGAACCCAAACTATCGAGTTTCACTGGTGGGTATTGTTTCACAAAGTAAAGTCCCCATACCAAAAGTGGACTAGAATACATGGTAGCATGGAGAATGTCTAGAGTTCAATACAAAAAGTTAGTGTGGATATTATATTCATGAAATCTATTGGATAACTTAATGAAATCATGAAACATAAAGGTCCAGAAGTAGCCCAATCTCTGAATTTTTTGGGAGATCTTAAATCTTTCTTGATGGCAACTATAGGACATGACATGGAAATCTATCATAAAATTAGGTACCTAGTTTTGTTGGATAAAAAACAGGAGAATTACATTGAACCCACATATGTGTAAGGTTTTATCTTGGACAGACCCACTATAGAGGGTAAATTTCGCTTCACAGTAGAAGATTTACTCACTCATAGCTCAGTTAAATAGGATAATTCCACACTGGAGAAACATGATAATGGGATTTGTCTAATTTTATGTTTCCTTGATTGTGGGGGGATTATAAAATCCTTGTATAGAAGTAATGATAGCCAGTTGATTCAAATTTTGGTTTCTAACATTTTAGGTTTTGGGGAAAATGACCCTACGATGTGCCACATGAATGGTGAGGTCAACCTGGTTCGGTTTTTCTAGATATGTGTTCTAGATTTCCAAAGCATTGACACAACCATTCTTCGACCATGGAACACAAGTCACCTTTGGATTGGAAGGGAACTAGGACATCAGCTGATGGGTACGTTCTAGTGGGGGGACAAGCTCTTTATTTATGATGTTTTAGTCACCCTTGATCTTTTTTATGACTAGTTTGGATTCTCCCTTAAGGTGTAAATGGGGTACATCAATATCAAGGTCCAACTCACGACTCGTAATGAGGCCCTAATACACTACTTTATTGTTGGGGAATCCTTTTGTCAATGAGAATCAGTACAACAAGACAGATTTTGATGGAGTGTTGATGTTGATTCCAAGCTATAGCCTATTAAGATTAGGGTTTTTGAGCCTTCTACTAGTTTAGATATGGGAGGCACCATCAAAATGAATCTTCCAACATGGTAAAACCTGATCCACTATGACAATATCTTCATCTGGGAAATCAATAAATAGGGGAATGTTTATAGGGGATGGATGTGTTTCTAGGAATTCTACCACTTCCTGAACTTTAATGGCCTTTTATTTGAAAACCTAATGTTGAAATGCTAGAGGATCACCACCCATAGTGCCAATAATCCTTGTCATCAAGGGATAATTGAGAGTATAATTTAGTGGCACTACCCAATACACTAGATGTATCTCACAATTCTACAAATAATGTTGCAAATTATACACAAAAATAACAGCCTGGAAAAACTCTTCTCGATGGGGGAGTATCCGTTCCTCATGTCTAGGAGCCTATGATTGAGATAATATAGGTTTTTTTCCCTACCTTCATTGTTTTTCATGGTTATAAGGGCTCTAAGGGACCATTATAAAGAAGTCATGTATAGAACTAAAGGCTTTACTGAAACATGTTATAATAGAACCATAGTGTATAGAAAGTACTATATAATATCCTTAAATGTAGTTTGACACTCCTCATCACTTTGGTAAATGGTTCCTTTATTTATGATCCACAAAAGGTCTTACGATTATTGTCTAGATTTGTAATAAATCAGTATCTGTAGGTTACGTTATCTTAGAGGCCCCCTAACTCTTGTAGATTTTTTGAGGGAGACATTTTATTGATGGACATGATCTTATCTAGTTCAAACTCGATGCCTCTATACCTTAATACAAAGTCAAAAAACATTATATAGGAAACCCTAAATGTGAACATCAAGGGGTTCTTCAACAAGTGTTAGGAGTGGAGGAAGCCAAATATTTTCTAAAGATCCTTGATATGGTCCTATCACTTGTGGGATTTGACTACCAAATCTTCCAAATAATATTACACCCACATACCAAGAAGTTTTTTGATTATTTGGTGCATGAACCACTGGTAAGTGGCCCTAATATTTTTCAAGACAAAAGGCACCATCTAAAAGCAGAATGTCCCTTAGGGATCTATGAAGGTAGTGATATCATCATCTTGGGAGTTCATTTGGATCTGAATGTATTTGGAGTATCCATCCATAATAGAGAGTTCCTATAAACTAACTATATCATCAATCAAAAAACCTATTACTTGAAATGGAAAACCCTCATTCATATAACAGAGTTTGAGGTATTGGATGTCAACACAAATTATTATCCATCCATTATTCTTCATGAATAGGACAATTTTGGATAGACACATGGGGTACTAGAATTCCCTGATAAATTTAAATTTGATAATCTTGTTGACTTTATCCTCTACCATAGAATAGTGATAGGGGTGAATCTTTTTTGTAGTCTCTTTGAACTCATGATGACCCAATGGGAGGCTATGTTGATGAAAAATGACTTGAGGGTACAACCCTAAAATCTCTTCATACCTCTACGAGAATATGTCATGGTGCTATTTTAATAAGCACACAGACTATAGATGCTCCTCTGGGGACATGGATACACTAATCAATTTTTGGATAATATCATCCTTGATACCAAGGTTCACATGGGTTAACTCATCAACAGTGGTGGAGACACTCTCCTCGAATACAGGAGGGTGAATTCTAAATTCCCCTCACTATCTGAGATAGGGGAATCAGAGTGAGGAGGTGGGGCATATAGGCCAGTTAACCCAGGGGGAGAACTAGTGTATTTTCTGGAGGATATGGAATTGCCAATGAGGGTTCCAATTATATGAAGACTAGGGTGATGAAATATTTCAATACAATTTTATATGGTTTTTGGCTGTGAGGTCCACCATTAATATCGTTGAAATGATGATGAGTAAACCTCCATTAATTCATCCCTACTTTTTAGAACATGTAGGAATGATTTAAATTACTAAAAATAGGTTGAAAATATCTATACACCATAGGAGATGTTTTTTTCGGTATATATCAGGCATGTCGAGTTTTGAAATAAATGGTAATCTATAAGTGTTTCTTTTTTTAGAGACAACGAAATATCCCCCAGGTATAGTTTCATGTGATCTAACTAATGAATTAGGAGAACAAATATATCATTCCAATATACCCAATGATCAGTTGTAGTGGCTATTAAATACTTGAGATTATTCATGCTCTCTACCATGGCAGTCGAAACCTATTTCCCAACCATTTTCCAGTACCCGACATCTAGATAACAGCCCTCAAAAGAGCTAAAGGGAGATGCATCACCCTAGAGTGACCCTACTCATCCATTTAGAGAGTATTTAAGGAACTGGTGATATGAATAGGGGAATGATTCATGAAAATTAATCTAATTTATTCTTAGAAATTCATTTTAGGATGTATCCCATGCGATAGCCCTGAATTTGGTTCTTAATACTAGACCACCAAACCAAGTCATCTGTTGAATTTGTCCATGCAGTGTCTGTTAACTATTTTCATGACCCTGAATTCTTAGGGTGGATGGAGTCATATCTAATTATGTAATACCAACTTATAGAGCATCCAGGTTGGGATGAGAATGATCTCAGAGCTATTATTCACTAGGAAGTGGAAGATTTCCATGCTATTGAACTGACATGTGATATACAATGGGTGTATGTGCCCCTACATGATGACATCCTCATCTTTCCTAGAAAATGAGATTATGAAAAAAATATTCTTCCTTCCTAGAATCTCTTACATAGTAGGATTTATTGGAAGCTACCCCAGTCTCAAACTAAAGTGGCATTTTTAATGCTTCAGCGAGGGTCTCACACATTTCTGTTGAAAAGTAGAGAGCCTCAATGATCAAAAATCATGCATGTATTACTAAAAAGTGTTTTTCACATGAAACATTAATTTAAGAGGAATATTCTTTCCTAAAGATATTTTAAATTTTTTATAGGGGAAAAATATGTCGTTGGATGAATTATTATGGCCCGACTAGTACTGGTGATATTCTGTTGCCGGCTAGATGTCCTACTCTACACAACTTTCAGTTGAGTGTCAGGAAAATGGGGTCATGCTATGGATGGACATGGATTATCATGGAATGTTCATGACTGAGCTTCTTGGTAAACTAATATTGTTAGTTTCAAAGTAATAGATGATAATATAGACTAGGAGGGTTGTGATTGCTAAGAACTATGCAAGGATTGCTACATGGTTTTTGTAGTATGAAAACCCTAATTTGAAGCATTATAATGAGAATTATAACAACTCACATGAACAATAAATCTCCTTAAATTATTTTATATAGAGTTAATCAAGGTGTTTACATTGTATTTTTTAATATCAATTATTGTGAAGAGGTACACCAACTCAACAATTTTCTTAGAGGAGTACTATTACTCATCATCGGTGGACTATTGGAGGGATGAGTGGACCATGGGTGCATCTCCCAATTTGGGAGACATGAATATGCTAAGAGTGAAATATTCCCTTAACAAAGACAGGAAGATCTAAATTCACTTTCTCTATTAGTTTCTATTCCTCCATGACTTAGAACGTTGTGAGGGAAATGTGGAGGTAGTGGTCAGAGGAGTATAAACCAAAAAGGGTTCTTGATTTCTCAATCAGAAATGAATAAGAGCATGGGCATGAGAGACTAAATTGTGAGCCAACTATTCAACATAATTTGCATACCATGGCTTGGAACTAACTTCCAATCACTAGAGTAGTCACTATAATTATTGGGTTTAGTAAAGATATGTTCCACCTGTGCTAAAACATGACCCAGTTTGATTAAGGCATGATCGACTTGGTCCATGAGCCAATACATGAATACAAATAATTCCTTGAAGCTGTGTCCGAGGATCATATGGTATGGGATGTTATTGGTGTGAATAGTGATTCTAGCCTTTGGGAATCTCTTACACTCTAGAATATTTAGGAATCCCTTTTCTCGGGTATAGAGGAAGTATCATGGGACCAGAGAATCCATAGAGGTGTAAGTCCTATTTCTTCTTTCTATAAAAGGGGCATTGGGAGACTAGCTTTGATGAGTATCAAGGGTCACATTATCTCATCGAGGGGGATATAGAAGAAAATTTATTTCTTAATGGTGTTGTACAGGGTGATTCTACAGTTGGAAAGGCTCATCCGGAAAGGGGCCAACATGTTCACCATCTTAGAAACCTCTACATGAACATTAGTTGTAGTCTCTAATTTCACATGCCTTCTCAGAGGAGATAGAAGGGGAAATGGATGTGACTATTTTCTAGCTCAATATAAGTCTTATTTTAGATTATGATCCTTTTTAGATAAATCCCAAAATCCACATAGGTAGTTAATGAAGATGAGGATAGATCCACCTCATCCCCAATGTTCTCTATTCACATCATGAGAAACTACTTCTGGGATAGTGGTGTTTTAAGTGAGTATGAGAGTCTCTTCCATCTTCTGACAAAGTTAGAGAACCAGTCATGCAACCTCTATTTTCAATTAAATAGGTCATTTATTCTCACCATACACATGGTGGAGCTGAACCGGTAGAGTAACAATCATCAAAGAATTCCCTAGATAGAAACAGACCCTATGGGAAAATGAATGTACGAGATGAATGTAGGACCATAAAAATTCTAGAAAAATCATCAAATATTGGGGGAATCCTTCGATTATGGAGTCCCCAACATTGGTTCCTACCATGAGGATAAGTGGGTTAGATTCTGTATTGGGTAGAACATTCCATTAAATGTGGTGATTCTAGGATTACCAAACTTTTGAGGTAGTCAAACATTGTCCACCCTTACCGGGTACACATTTCCTTTTGGAAGAATAGCCACATATCATGTTTCCAAATCCTTTAGGTGAGTAATGAGATCAGATATCATGTCATACTAGAGAGTTTATCTAGCAAACAACACATTGAAAAGCTTATTGAATTGGGGAGAAGAACGAACTTCATTATGAGCTGCATAATCGTGATGCTCGGGCAGGGTTGAAAACCCATTACTTAGTCATTTACCACAATTACTGAATTATACACTAATTGGGTGTGTAGGTTCACCAAGTTAAAATTGGGTCATCTAGACAAGGAGTACTAAGTACCCCACTAGTGGATATATCGGTTCCCTTATGTTGTTGTTAAGATTGAGGTGCTGCATAGTGAAGAGGATGAGCCTTTTATTCTCTTCAAGTTCTTAGAAAATGGAGGCTACCCTGAGGCCCAACTATACTTTTGGTGAGACCTCAGAGGGGTAATAGGGTTCTACATATCCCTTATCCTTTCCAAATCACCAATGTGTAGGCAATAATGTCTCATTGGGGGGACTCATGAGGACCATCACCTCTCTCTGATGATGAGTGAGGACACCTGCCAGGGGGTGTAGTTGGTACTGTTTCACCCCATGAGGTGGATATTCCTGACCATGACCTATGTCGGTGGCCCTATTCTTATGATACTATAACAGGTTAGTGTTGACCATATTTACCATAGAGGTAGATAGAGAGGAACCCTCACTATTGGAAGTTGGGTCAGATTGTTTGTTCTATGACTATCCCATTATGAGGCTGAAGTGTAGGGTGTTATACTACCCCAATCCTATATTCTTCATGTATGGAGATTCCTCTTCCATGAATCAATGTATAACAATGAGGATTTTAACATAGATCTCCTAAAGAGTCTATTAGTATCAATACAACTAAGGGCACTGAGGTATTGGGAGTTCCTTAATCTAAACCTTCCTACACTATTGGTTGATGGAATCAAGGTTCTCTTGGATCCCTAGGTAGGTTAGTTAATGGCCATAGAGGTGATCAAATGTTTCCCAGATAATCTAGAAAATCCAGCTAGTCCTTGGTGAGGGACTCTAGGATGATAAATTCTGGAGCTGCAGATGTCCATAACACAACTGATAGCTTTTCGGTGTCCAAAAACTCCAACTATATCTCTTGCTCAGGGGAAGGGTCTTACTCTTGGACGTCCCAAGACCCTATCGGTGCAAAATGATATAAGGGTGGTGGAATCAACGTAGAAATGATTTTCAGATACTGCATTGAAAGAGGGGGCACTACATGGGTTAAATATCCGCTACACATTGGGACTTCTCTTAGAGGCGTATCCATCTTCAAGACCAAGTCCATGTAAGATAGGGTGTTTACCAATGCCTCAAGTGCGAGGGAAGAATCATCCATTTTATGATTAGGGGAGTGATCAACATCATCTAAGGGAATCAATACAAACCCCGAAATCCCTCTATATTATAATGTGGAGGTAGAGTAAAGGGAAAATGGATGTGATATAGAAGGTTACACTGTGAGTCCTTAGATGGACGATAGGACATCCTATAACTATAGGTATTTGTGGAGGGATTTATGGATCTTGTGCACCTAATATTCTGATATTGTAATCTCCAATTACTGTTATTGTTCCCTATAAACTGGAAATAGGTTTGAAGGCTCCCTCATTAAGTCATACATTTATTCAAAGCTTAAAAGGTCAATGATAAGATGACAATTCCCAGGGTTCCACATCTAATGTTGAGATACTTCTCCATGAGAGGCTTTCTGAATGAATTTTTGGTTTTAACCTTGTGGGATATGTCTAGTACCGCATGCACAACCCCCATGTCGAGTGTTCACCTTACAACCAAGGGACTGTTCTTTGAAGCATGGCATGTCTTCATCATGGGGTGGACCACCATTATGGTCCATGGCGGTGTATGGAGGACCTACACATTGACTGGTGGTGGTGCAAGGAGGACCTTCTCATTGGTTGGATGAAGCACTAGGAGGACCTTCATACTATTTCATATAGGTGTGGGGAGGACCTATGCATTAGTTAGTGGGAGAAAGGGGAGGAACTTAATACTGATTGGCGAAAGAATGGAGAGGACATCTGAATCAGTTGGTGGGAGCATAGGGAGGACCTATTTATTGGTTTATGGAAGTGTGGTGAGGACCCCCACATTGGTTGGTGGGAGAATATAGAGGACCTATAAGCTGGTTGATGGTAGTATGGAGAGGATCTCCACATTAGATGGGGGGTTCATAGGGATGGCCTCCGTTATGGTAGATGGAAATCTATAGAGGACCTCCAAATTGGTTTTCCTTATCCTAGGGTGGCCCATAACGACTACATGTGGTACTAGAGAATGAGAGAGTCATCCTGACCTACCTAAGAGGTGGCTGGGGTCTTGATCCAAGGTGGGAAAAGATGGATCCTCGTTCAAATGTTAATGAGATATGGTGGAATATTCTTGCAGTGTCATGGTCTAGATAATCTGTAGAGGATTCCCATTGTCAGGATATGTTCTCGGACATCCTGTATTGTCAGCATCGGGAACTATGATATAGTTTTGATGAACCATGGATAAAGTAAATTTATTCATCAGTGTAACGACCCGAATCTGGAGCCCTTCCACTAGCACCCCGTACCTGGTTTGCCACATGACCTCAAGCACATTTCCCCAAATGCCAGAGGCAACCGACTAGCAGCGAGGGCCTTGGTGAGTCAATGGGGAAACTATGCCCTCATTTGGTAAAGTATGCAGCGGTAGAATAAACATACACAATATCAGAAGTAGTAAATAGCATGAAACAACTGAACATAAAGTAAAAGAAAGGTATGATATAACAATGATGCAGGATGGTACATGTGTATATGGAAAGCAGTAAGCAAAACAAAATGCTGAAATACAACTGAAACCAAAGTACTAAAAGTAAACAACAACTCCAGCAGCATCGCGGGCCAAGACCCAGTCCCATGCTCTCCAGCTCCGACCAGCAATCAAGTACCTGAGGTGGAAGGGCCACAATCCCTACCTAAACGTGCAACCATATAATCTGTTTGGGCCAAAAAGCAGGACCCAAACAGGGTGTGAGACTAATCCCAGTAGGCAACCTCCACAAGATTTGTGCCCTATTGTTAGTGAGTGATATAACAAAAGTAAAGGTAAACAATGTAGTAAACAATTCTACCAATTACCATTCACATTCATTTAATTACACAACCAGGGAAAACCAGAAAAGTTTCTTATTCCAAGATAATCAAGTAACACAGCAGGTATCTAAAAAGACTACCTAACACAAGCAGTACAAAACCCAACCTTGTTCTTTGGCTTGGTAGAATCGTCACAACCAACCATAAAAATTAACACTGACTCTCTGGGTGGTTTAAACTAGCAGACCCCTATAGTCCAATAATCAAACAAGGCACATACACTCTGGGAAGCTCTTACGTCAATTCCCCTATGGTCTTGAAATAATAGCTACAGACTCTCTGAGGAAGCACTTCGTCTAATTACTCCTGTGGTATCGATGTGTGGGTAAACTAAGAACACTCTTGGTAAGCACAAAGTCCGATCCCCGTAGGTCCTGCGTGCGAAACTAAAACCAACAGACCCTCTAGGGAAGCACCTAATCATCTATTCCCTCGTTGATCTCCCGCACCAGGTTCTCACGGTCTTGAGCAGTCCTGTCGTGCGTAATCGACTATTAGCAGCCCAAAGTATGTTAATCAACTACTTGGGTAATAGATTCAAAATGCATCCACAAGCATATAAACAGTAGACAATACATGAAATAAAGTCAACAGGCACACTAGCAATGCAATAGGAGTTGCGTCGTAGGCAAACCATGTCAAACGGAAAACAACAGCCAAAACAAGGGGAAACACCCATGGGGTGATCCTCAAACATGCTAACAAGAAATTATTAATTATCTAATAACCTCAATCATAAAATCAATATAAGGAATATAAATAAACAGGATCAAAACCCTAATCCGGGATACCCGATACATGGGTATCCAGCACTTTTGAAACCAAAACTCAAAGAACTTCAATGTAGGGCAACAAACCACCTACCTTGATCCTTGGAGATCGATATACTTGAACCTCAGCCTGTGAATCGGCCTAGAACGGAGTATATCTTCAAAAATGTCTAAAATGCTCAACCTCAGATAAGTCACGTGAGAGGAAGAATCAGGAAACGAGGCTAAAGAAGAACCAAGAACACACCGCTGCGATTCTTCTGCAATCGAAAAAGTTCGATTCAGAAAACCGGTGACGAATCGGTGTCTTGGAGAAGAATCGGCCGCCTCGGACACTCTGGATGTAATTAGGTGGAGAAGAAGGTGTTTACGTGCATTAGGCATGACCCTGGTCCGATTAATAAAATAAAAAGAAAGTACACGACATGTACTTCTTGAGTACACGATGTGTACTTCAATTTTCCATACCCCGAAATAACCGGCCTCCACCTCAGCCTTACACACCATGTGTTTGGCCAGGACACAGCCAATCACATGGCTTTGAGTGGCAGAGGAGTACACGACGTGTACTCGGAAAATTTCCAGGTACACACCGTGTGTGTGGCCCGGTCTCAGCCAACACACGACTTAGAGTTGCAGAGGAGTACACAACGTGTGCACATAAAGTACACGACATGTACTCTGAAAATTTCAAGATTCTCCATTTTTACTTAACAAAGCCCATAAAAGAGATTGGTACCTGAAACTAAAGCTCCGGGTTCTTACAAACTTCCCCCCTCAAATAAATTCGTCCCCAAAGTTCCCAATAAAGGCGTAGAAGAAGAAACCTCAAACAACTCTAGCCACTGTGATCGCATATCATCCTCCCTCTCCCAAGTCTTGTCCTGTATACGGTCGTGCTGCCATAGCCCCCGTAGCAGAGGAACAGACTGACCATGGAGTACTTTTTCACTACGATCAACAATCCAGATAGGATGCTCATCAAAAGATGTATACTGCTCCAACTCAACCTCCCCGGGTTGCAAAACATGAGACGATTCTGAGAAATACTGTCGAATCTGAGAAACATGAAAGATGTCATGCATAGCCTGGTATCTCTGAGGTAACTGCAACCTGTAAGCAACCAGCCCGACTCTCTCCGGAAACTCAAATGACCCAACATATCTCGGTGAAAGATTACTATGTCTCTGAATCCTCTAGTGTCCCAACCTCGGTGCGACACACAGGAAAACCTGATCCCCGACCTCGAACTCCAGAGGTCGTCTCCGCTGATCATCATAAGACTTCTGTCGAGACTACGCTATAGCCATCCACTTCCGAATCAGCTCTATCTGCTCTGAAGTCTCCTGAACAAGACGAGGCCCTAGAAAAGATCCCTCACCTGCCTCTAACCAGCATAAAGGTGATCGGCATGGCCTACCGTACAAAGCCTCGTAAGGTGCCATCTGAATAGTCTCCTGAAAACTGTTGTTGTGGGAGAACTCCACCAGAGGAATATGCTTCTCCCAAGAAATACCAAAGTCTAGAATGAAAGCTCAGAACATATCCTCAAGCACCTGGATTGTACGCTCGGACTGGCCATCAGTCTGGGGATGGTATGCTATACTCAAAAGTACCTGTGTACCCAACGCCCTCTATAGCCCCTACCAGAAGTGCGAAGTAAAACACGCATCCTTGTCTAAAACAATGGAGTGTAGAACTCCATGCAGACGTACAATCTCCCAGATGTACAACCGTCCCAACTCATAAACACTGAAGGTCTCCTTGATCGGCAAGAAGTGTGAAACCTTCGTGAGCCTATCCACTACAACCCAAACTGCATAATTTCCTTGAGGCGATCTTAGTAACCCTGTCACGAAGTCCATCACAACATCATTCCATTTCCACTTAGGAATGGTTAACTGCTGCAAAAGCCATGCTGGTCGCTGATGCTCTGCCTTCACCTACTGACAGGTGGAACACCGCATAACAAAACTAGCCACATCCTTCTACATACGTAGCCACCAATACTGGCAGTGCAAGTCTCGGTACATTTTGGTTACACCAGGATGAACTGCCCAAGATGAGGCATGAGACTCCCACATCATCTACTCACGTATGTCTACTGAAACCCATACACGGCCATGAAAACGTAGCACCTAGTCATCGCCCATTGTCCACCCCGGATTAGGGTCTCCATCTGACACACCCTCTTGTAGGACTAGGCCTTCAGGGTCTAATAGCTACCTCATTCGAACTCGATAAAAAAGGGTAGAGGTAACAGCTACGGAAGAAAGAACCATCTGACCCTGTCTGTCGTGTACCTCCAGATGCATCTCATAGAACAGAGCCATGAGATTCCACTCACTGCTGGCTTCCTGAACTGCCTACAACTGGGTCCTCCTGCTCAATGCGTCTGCCACAACATTGCCCTTCACAGGCGTATAAGCAAGCTCGAAGTCGAAAGACAGTAGGTACTCAACCCACCTCTGCTGTCTCAGATTCAAGTCAAGCTACGTGAAGATATACTTGAGGCTCTTTTGGTCAGTGTATACCACTAAATGCTCTCCCATGAGATAGTGCCTCAAACAACGTAAAACATGAACAACAACAACCAAATCCAAATCATGTGTAGGACAGTTCTTCTCAGGTGGCATCAACTACCGATATCCGTACGTGACAACACGATCTTCCTACATAAGCACTACTCCAAGAACGATGCCAGATGAACCACAGAAAACTGTATAACTCTTGCCCGGCTCTGGCAGAACTAGAATCAGTGATGAAGTCAATCTCCCCTTCAGCTCCTGGAAGGTTGAGTCATAGGATTTTGACCAAACAAACTTCACCCCCTTCTTAGTCAAGCCCATCAACGGTGCTTCTAGGTGTGAGAAGTCCTGTATAAACAGCCTGTAGAAACCATCCAGCCCTAAGAAACTACATACCTCAAAGACGTTCTTCAGCTACTCCCAGGTGACTACTTCTCTCACCTTCTTTGGGTATACTTATACTCCTATCTCTGAGATGACAGGACCAAGGAAGTGAATATCATCCATCCAAAAGTGGCACTTTGAGATTTTATCATAAAGCTGATGCTCCCTCAATGTACTCAAAACGATCTCAAGATGGGTTTCATGGTCGTGTCGAGTGTGAGAGTACACCAAGATATCGTCCACGAAGACCACGATGAAGGAATCCAAGTAAGGATGGAACACTCGGTTCATCAGTTCCATGAAAACTGCTGGCGGTTTCATAAGTCCGAACGACATAACCGTATACTCGTAGAGGCCATACCTTATCCTGAAGGCTGTCAGGGGTATATCTGAAGGCGTAACGTGCAGCTGATGATAGCCGGATCTCAAGTCAATATTTGAGAACACCCGAGCTCCTCGAAGATGGTCGAAGAGATCATCAATCCTCGGCAAGGGATATCGGTTCTTGACCATCAACAGGTTCAACATTCGATAATCCACACAAAGCTGTAAGGTACCATCCGCCTTCTTTGCAAAAAACACAGGTGAACCCCAAGGGAAAGTACTGGGTCAGATGAAACCCTTAGCCTGAAACTCCTTCAAATGCTTCTTAAGATCTTGAAACTCAGGTGTAGCCATTCTATAAGGAGGTATGGATACATGTGAGGCTCCTAGAACAAGCTTAATCGAGAAGTCTACCTCACGCTCTGGAGGCAAACCTGAGAATTATTCTAGAAAGACATCTGGAAAGCGATCAACCACTATAAGAAAATCCATCTGAGAGGTCCCCTGATCATCCATGTATAAACTAGCAATCTGGGCCGTAACTCTACCCAACCCATGATTCTCTGGTCTATCTCTGCTTGCCTGGACATCCCATTCTCCCTTTTGATGAAAATACCTGCCCTCTGGTGAAGTGAAACTCACCCTGTGGCGATAACAGTCGACAAAGGCCTGAAAAGGAACTAGCTAGTCCATTCCGAGAATGACATCGTAACCTGTCATCTCCAGGACATAAAGATCCCACACGAAGTGACACCCACCAACCTCAAGGGGGCACTAATTACACTAATGCACATTAGAAGTTCTATGTCCCAAATGAGTGTCTAGTACCAAGGATTCCTCAGAGGTAAGGATAGTAATTCTAAGGATCTCCACCGTGTGCACATAAATAAATCTATGAGAAGATCCGGGATTAAAAAGTGCAGAAGATAAAAATGAGGCTACTAGGATCATACCTCAAACTGTGGAAGGTCTAGGATCCTACTCAGGATGAATCTTCTCTACTGCAAACGTCTGGCTAGTACCACGACCCTATGTAGTAGCCTGATATCCCTGAGATGATCCCCCTTGAGCCTGAACACTGCATCTGCGACCTCTACCCTGGCCTAAATGACCTGAAGAACTCCATCCCCCAGTCTGTTGGGGGACTGATAATCCTGCTCCTGAACGAGGGGTTGAAACAGATCGTCCTTCACTAGCCACTGGAAGTAGAACACTGCAAAAACGCTGCATGTGACCCATCTTGCTGTAAGTTCGGCACTCCACTGGATCCCTCACTCATTGAGGTTTCTTATGCCCACTATTTTCGCACTAATATCACACCACCTGGTTGCCAGAAGGAGGATCTCGTCTTCCAGAAGATATTCCCCGCTTCCTTGAGTCACCTCGAGTAGACTCTCGGTGGCGCTTCCTACTGTCAGTATGAAATGACTCAACCTTGGATGCTGAACCGCCCTGGTCAACAGCTCTAGTCTCCCTCAGATTGCTTTTGGTGATCAACACCTGGTTGACTATCAGAGTAATATAATCAACTGAAAAACGTTCACCTGTGATCTGATCTCTGGTTTGAGGCCTTCCTCAAACTTCCTCGCCAAAAACATCTCATCATTTCCCAGAACGGGAGCTAAATGCTGTAACTCAGTGAAGCGGGATGAATAGTCCATGACCAAAAGAGTACCCTGTTGCAGGTTCATGAACTCCCTGGACCTGTCGGCCCTCAACGTCTCTGGATAGAAGAAGTCATAGAACGTACGCTGGAATTCGTCATAAGCTATAGTGTGCTGGCGCCCTGCTTGTGAGACTACATCCCACCATCTCTTGGCAGAATCTCACAGCATGTAAGTCGCGAGCTTCACCCATCTGTCTGGGGGTGTCTCTATATGCTCGAAGATGGAAAGCATGGTTTATATCCATTACTCTGCAACCTGAGGTCCTCAATCCCCTGTGAAAGTGGGAGGATGTTGCTGCTGTAAGACTCGCGTCATCTCTGTCATAGACGGGGTAGGATGCTGAGCTCCCTAGAAGGTCTGCATGAACCTCATGAAACCCTCTTTGAACTGAGTGTTTGCACCAGTGTTTGGAATCACTACAGGTGCCATATCCGGAACAATCGGCGGAACTACTAGTAGTCCCTGGTTGTTGTATCAGGCGTACGGTCACTGCCTGGTTCTTCACGTGAAATGGGAGGACGTCTTGGTGCCATAACCCTGAAAGGTGAAAAGCACACTCCAGATTTAGGATCAACAAGAATAGAGGATGCAAGGGTACAATACATGAACAGGAGAGAGAAACACTTAAATTTGAAAAAAAAACTGAACTACACAGCGTGTATTTAAACTACACGGCTTGTTTATTAAAGCCATTCACATGGGCGTGTAATTCTGCCACCATTGGTCATGTAACATTCCAGACTACACGACGTGTTTTCCCCAAAACACGACATGTACTTGGAATCCACTCCCTTGCTGAAGTCTTTTTGCACGGCTAACCTACACGGTCTTCCAAAAACTATACTACACGGAGTGTGCACTAAGGACACGGTGTGTAAAAGTCAGGCTTCAGCAGTCCGTGTAATAGGATACATGGCCGACCACACAGCTAACCCCTTACACGGCGTGTTCCGAACAAACACGGCGTGTATATGGATGGATAACACCGACCTGTGTTGTTCGTGACACGACCGGGTACCTAGTTGACTACCACACGACATGTACTTAAGGTACACGGCGTGTCCCCAAAGATTCTCCGACACCCCGTGTTTTTGTTTACACAGATAGTAACACAGTTTAAAAACATCACGACATGTATGAAGGAAGTGCACACCGTGTATTCTGGTCTTTTCCGGGCAGTAGCTCTAAAACTGCTCTGAACTCTAGAAACACTAAAAAACAACCAGCTATGTGCCAAATTGCGATCCGTGGGGGACCATACTCCCTGCGAATCAAAGATTGACATCATAACAATGCATACAACAAGTAAACAGAATAACAAACAACGATCCGCCAAATTCCGATCCTCGAGGGCCCATAACACCTCCAAGAACAGAGCTTGGCGCCCATACTAAACATGTTGTAAAAGAAGTAATACTATATCAGCGCAACAAGTATTTCTATCATAGTAACTACCACAACGGCATGCATAATCTATCACGACATCTATCACAACAACATGAAATTCTAATTTACTCTAGATGGCATGGTAAAATGCATGATAAGTGATTTCCTACCCAGTGCCTATATGATGCATGAGATGGAACACCCTCATCTCATCGGGTTGCAACCAAATAGAACCATAATTATATTAACTGTAACAACAGAAAACATGTGCATCACCCAATGGTGAAATATAATAAACTACAACTCTTGCAAAAACTGAAAATTGCAATTATGAGGTAATATAGCTTTTCCTTGTACATAGGGTAATTACTCTCGGGCACAGTTACGTACTAACTACCCATTTTTTCCTATCCATGGATATTGTCGCAAAATAGTAAGCAACAGTAAAGAAAGAAAACTCCTCTGATACCACTTTTTAACGACCCGAATCCGGATCCCATCTAATGGCGCCCCGTACCCGGTTCACCACATGACCTCAAGTGCGTTTCCCCAAATGCCAGAGGCTGACAACTAGCAGCAAGGGCCTTGGTGAGTCAGTGGGGAAACTATGCCCTCATTTGGTAAAGTATGCAACGGTAGAATAAACATACACAATAGCGGAAGCAGTAAATAGAATGCAATAACTGAACTTAAAGTAAAAGAAAGGTCTGATATAACAATGATGCATGATGGTACATGTGTATATGGAAAGAAGTAAGCAAAACAACATGCTGAAATACAACTGAAACCAAAGTACTAAAATTAAACAGAAACTCCAGCAACATCGCTGGCCAAGACCCGGTCCCATGCTCTCCAGCTCCAACCAACAATCAAGTACCTGCGGTGGAAGGGACACAATCCCTACCTAAACCTGCAACCATATAATCTATTTGGGCCGAAAAGCAGGACCCAAACAGGGTGTGAGACTAATCCCAGTAGGAAACCACCACAAGATATTTTTCCTACTATCAGTGAGTGATATGGAAAAAGTAAAGGTAAACAATGCAGTAAACAATTCTACCAATTACCATTCACATTAATTTAATTACACAACCAGGGAAAATCAGCAAAGTTTATTATTCCAAGATAAGCAAGTAACACAACAGGTATCTAAATAGACTACCTAACACAAGCAGTACAAAACCCAAGCTTGTTCTTTGGCTTGGTGGACTCGTCACAACCAACCATAAAAATTCACACTGACTCTCTAGGTGGCTTAAACTTGCAGACCCCTATAGTCTAGTAATCAAACAAGGTACAGAGACTCTAGGAATCTCTTACGTCAATTCCCCAATGGTCTTGCAATAATAGCTACATACTCTCTGAGGAAGCACTAACGTCTAATTCCTCATGTGGTCTCAATGCGTGGGTAAACTAGGAACACTCTTGGGAAGCACAAAGTCCCATCCTCGTAGGTCCTGCATGTGAAACTAAAACCAACAGACCCTTTAGGGAAGCACTTAATCGTCTATTCCCTCTTTGATCTCCCGCACCAGGTTCTCACGGCCCTGAGAAGTCCATTCATGCGTAATCGGCTGTTAGCAGCCCTAATTATGTTAAACATCTACTTGGATAATATCTAAAAAATGCATCCACAAGTATATAAACAGTAGGCAATACATGCAATCAAGTCAACATGCACACTAGCAATGCAATAGGGGTTGCCTCGTAGGCAAACCATGCCAAACAGCAAACAACAGCCAAAAAAAGAGAAACCAACCATGGGGTGATCCTCAAACATGCTAAAAAGTAATTATTAATCATCTAATAACCTCAAGTATACAATAAATCTAAGGTAGATAAATAAACAGGATCAAAACCGTAATCCGGGATACCCGATACCTGAGTATCCGTCACTTTTGCAAACAAAACTCAAATAACTTCAACGTAGGGAAAGAAACTACCTACCTCGATCCTTGGACATCGATATACTTGAACCTTGGCTCGTGAATCGGCCCAGAATGGAGTAGATCTACAAAAACTTCTAAGATGCTCAACCTCAGATAACTCACGCGAGAGGAAGAATCAGGAAACAAGGCTAAAGAAGAACCAAGAACTCACCGCTACGATTCTTCTGTAATCGACGGAGTTCAATTCGGAAAACCGGTGATGGATTGGTGGATCGGAGAAGAATCGGCATCCTCGAATGCTCTAGACGGAATTAGGCGGAGAAGAAGGTGTTTACGAGCATTAGGCATGACCTTGGTCCGATTAATGAAATAAAAATAAAGTACACAGCGTGTACTTCAATTTTCCGTACCCCGAAATAACCGGCCTCCACCTCAGCCTTACACACAGTGTGTGTGGCCCGGACACGGCCAATCACACGGATTCGAGTGGTAGAGGAGTACATGGAATGTACTCATAAAGTACACGGCGTGTACTCTAAAAATTTCCAGGTACACACCATGTGTGTGGACCAGTCTCGGCCAACACACGGCTTAGAGTGGCTGAGGAGTACACAACGTGTGCTCATAAAGTACACGACATATACTCTGAAAATTTCCATATTCTACATTTTTCCTTAAAAAATCCTGTAAAAGAGATCCATACCTGAAACTGAAGCTCCAGGTTCTTACAATTAGCTTGTATAATTGATCAGTACTGGCACTGACAAAATCTAATGGGGGGCCTTTTAGGTAGATGTCGAGAAGTGGTTGTTATAGGTGGGGCTCAGACATCCCCTACCTTCTCGACATATGGGAGTGAACTATCAGTGAACATTGGGGGTGGGTGATCCCAAATTGGTTTTCTATCAGAATGGGGGGGGGGGTTCCCCCTACACATCCCCTAGGGGATGTGTTTCCATAAAGGTATCGATTCATTGAGATCTTGGTAGGCCTTATCCTTGGTGGTAATGACCACTTCCTTCCCATACTGATGAACTAGGGTATCAATTAAATTCATATATATGATCTCATAAGGAGATATGGGGAATATGAGCCCAGAAGATGAAATAAGGGTAGAAGTAGTTATAGGGAAGTGATCATGCATGATTTACACATCAACATTTCCCCTTCCCTGGTGCCTATTGCTGTTAAGTTTCCATTTTTCAGTATATTGAGTCTTATAAGGCATTTGGATTCAACCATCTGTATAGGTATAGTGAAAGTGATTACTAAGGACCCAACATTATCCAGTCTTCTTGAGATGGAGGAGGGATCCACCTTGACAATATCATAGACCATGGATTCCCAACATTTCTACCACATGTCTCATGTGAGTTTTATTTTGGGCCCACCGTTTTCTTTGTGAGACTTAGAATCAAATATCTTTATTTGGTAATAGGAAAATCAAATGGTGTCCCAAAAACTACTATTCCTCATAGTCGAGGATAAGAGCTTAACATTAGGTTTACTATTTTTTATGCTTTTTCTCGAGTGAGTGTCAATTAGGATGTGAAACACTTATTTTGTTACCCCACATTCTAAATTTCTAATAGTAGGATACCATCTTTACTTTAATTTGTGATATCTATCAATTGATAGAAATATAATGATGGGATGCATGTTCCTCCTTTCATGGATTCCTCATTGGAGCAATTTTTCATATTCAGGGTCTCCGTCATGGATTTTATTATTGTTCATTAAACTTTTTCCTAACTCCATTATATAATCCTCCTATTTTATTACAAACCTTTTCAGTACATGGTACATGAATATGACCTTTTAAAGTTCAGTTACTTGGATATAAGGTATATAATACATGAAAACATAAAACATTCTTCTAAATTAAATTTAAATACATATTCATAGGTTTAAACTAAGTTACAATTACCACATCTCATAACTAGGGGACATAAATCAAATGAATTGGGTGGGCATGAGGCCTAATAGGGGAATAAGCAAAGGAAACATTTAGCATGTCATCATGAGTAATATCAATTAGAACATGAGTATTAACAATATATCTTTAATGAGATATCATGAGGCATATAATAATAAAAAGAACATGAACCATAACATGGAAATTTGGATACAACATTTAAATGATTCATTTGTAATCATATGACCAAGGTTTCATAAATGAAAGTTACCAAGGATATTCACCAAGGTATCATAAAACATGTAATCTCTAGAGATTAAATTCTTTACCCAATGCAATGGAGTTATATTAGGGAACACCTTTAATAAGCATAAATTAATTTAATCCACATAGATCATAATAAATAATTTCATTAATTACCCTTGGATAATAAAGGATGTGTTTCTTATCAAACTCATGATGTATGGAAGTGCTTAAATAATTGATCATTACATCATTTTTAGACCCAAAAAAGAGCATGTGGTTTTCTTATATGTAAATCACAAAATAAAATAAATAAAATTTACATATAAGTGAATATAAATAAGAAAATAAATATGTTTTGTTATTCACAATAAGAAAATGAAAGATAATTTCTTAAGTAGAGAGAAAAATTTGAGAAGTAAATTTGGTAGCAGGATGGGTATATAAACTAGATTTAGAAAAGGGTAAAATGAGAGGGAAAAGGGTATCTGATTGATAAAAAATAGTTTGGAAGTAAGGATATGATCATAAGGGTAAAAAAATAGAGTGACCATAACATTAATAAGACATATACAAAAATAGGTTCTTAAATTGAAGAGAAAGGAAGGATAATTCTGTTACCATGAATAGATACTCCTAGATATTGAGGAATGGAACATTGGGGGATTGTGGAAACCAAGTGGGACTCCATGGGAGTTAAACCACATAAAATAGATGGATGATGTATTTAATTGAAGGTAAATGGATAAATGGGTTGGTATTTATAGTAAAATTGGAGGAATTGTTTTATAATTTCCATATATAGGTCTTGGAAAACTAGGTTGTGGAAAATGAAAAACAATTGGATTAACCATGGTATTTACTCATGGTTTGGGACATTTTGGTAAAATTTGAAGTTATTATAATCCTATGCAACCAAACCCTATTTTTAATACTTTTTTTTGGCATGGAAGCGTTAATATTAAAAAAGGAATGTTTTTAAAAATCAAAAATTCCTTTTAGACATTGGAAAGTCACTTATAGTTTTGGAAGTAGGTTAAAATATATTAAAATAATTAATATTCATAAAATATCAAATTTTAGGTCATGGATTGTGATTAATTAATTATTATGTCATTATGAAATAAGTATGAAGTCATTAAATATACTAAAAACTGAAAACTATTTTTTTACTATTTATGAAAATATATTGTATTATAGAAAATTATAATATATTCTCAATAACCTAATTTAGAGATGACTATTTTAAGTATAATGTTTATTTTTCTATAATAATTCTCTAAATATGAAAATTTTAACTTTAAAATATAATAATCTATATTTATTTAAAAATAAATGTCTTTTAGGATGAGTCAAATTTCTGGCACTTATAAAAAATTTACTAGGCCATAATAAAATTGAGTTAGGATTTATATTTTGATATGTTTGTTTTAAAATAATATTTTATTTAAAAAATTATTATTGTGAATATTTGAGTTTATCATAAATGTATATATATTATATATATAAAAATACAATTATGTTTTATTTTCATCCAAAAAATTCAAATTATCAAATTCATCTCAATTAATTGTATATTTTATTAAGAAAAAAATTCTTAAGATGAATTGAAAGAATAAAAAATTTACTTATGAAAATAAATTTAAAATTTAAGTAACTAATGTGTGGACACATAACCCCTTAGTACACTCGCATCCACTATAAAGGTAAGGTATATAATAGTGGTAGTTTCGTGGGGTACCTCGGCTAACATCAATCGAGTTGTAATCTCTACTTACTTGAAATTATCCTATAAGAGAACTTGGTTAGGATTCAGTTGCTAAATATTAGCATGGGATTGGTCAAGGGAGAACCTCAGTGGCATTACCTCCATCCCAAGATATAAAAAATGGGATTTAAATGGAACAACTCTACTAGTTGAGGCCATAAATTCTACTTTTGGAATCAAATATCCTTTGTCTTTATTACATATAAACACTAAATATAATGGTAAAATTATCAACCAAGGGAACAATTTAAGATTGTCATATTGAACAATATTCATATGAGACCAAAAATCAAATAACCATTCAATCCCAATGTTCACATGTCTCTTTATACCCTAGAAATACAACATCATTCTTTCACTAAAAAATCATTACTATTTCTCTTATGGTTATATTTTCATTTACATAATATATGGATTATTGTACTTATATATTGATTTAATTATATTGAATTTTCAATAGGGATGATGATTCTATTAGAGTGGGGTGATATTTATTTTCCCATTATAGGTATTCTATTTTATATTTTTTGTCCAGTTGTAATGTTTAGAATTTTAATTGATTTCATTGCTAACTAATGTAAGGATAATTATTCAGAAGATCAATGTCTTTTTGGTTTCTATTTATACATTATGTGTATAATATAATATACATAAAACATTTATTCAAGAAAGAAATATTATTTTAGAAAATTTTGGGTCGTTACATTATTCTCATTTTAAGAAATATTGTCCCTGAAAGTTCAACTCATTTTCTTAGTTAAGAAAATATAATTTTTCCTCATTTTTTTGGTTCCCATTTCTCTTATTCATTTTTATAGTCCATCCATATCACTTTTAGAATGTGAGTATTATTTTTGTGTATAATCTTGCCTCTATGGTCACTACTGGAAATATCACCTATACCCACGGTTTAAAACCGTGGGTATAGGCTATACCCACGGTTTTATGAACCGTGGGCTGTAGTGGCGTCAACATAGCCCTATCCCCACAGTTTTGTAAAACCCGTGGGGATATCCAATCAAAATTTTGTAATACCCACAGTTTTTTAAACCGTCGGTATATTATCTATTCCCATGGTTTTCAGAACCGTGGGAACAACAACTACCTAGAATACTAAAATACCCACAGTTCAATGAACCGTGGGTATAAATCATTCCTGGAAAACTCATATACCGACGGTTCAGTGAACCGTGGGCAAAGATTCTTCTCCCAGACCAGCAGCTGCTATCCGCAGCCTCCCTCCTTCTTCCAATGCGCACCCAGTTGCTACCTGCTTCCAGTGCGCCTGCTTCCAGAGCACCCAGCTGCCCGCAGCCTTCCTGCTTCCTGCTTCCATGCACTCATTATAACAAATTAGAATATAATATTAGTTGGAATTGACACCATAAGGCATATCATCATGAATGAATAATTATTTAACAGCAATAACCACCTCATTATGAATAATTTCCCAACAAAACATACTGAATTCATTGGAGAAACCACCAGGACATTAAATACTATCAATGTTATGACAAAAAAGTGCTACCTGAACCTCCTCTTTAAATTTACATGTAAATATATTCATCAAGATACAATGATAACTAATATCCTAGGCTTCCAGAACAATTTCTCTACACCCAGGGATTAAAATCAATCCATTGTTGAACATGAAGGGAAGGGGTACAACCCTTCTGAGTAGGTGAATCCATGGAAGTGGAGAACTCATGGTACATAAATTGTTGAAGGTGTAGTCAATATCATGTTCAGTGAAGGCCTCCACTCACTGCAAGTACTGGACTATAAAGAAAAACATTAAAAAGAAAATAATTGGAATGTTTAAGAACACCATCCATTTTCTAAGTTATCTAAATAGAAATTTCATCATTCCATGCAGTATAATGAAATATAGACAACATACTTACATTTAAAATGCAACAAATTGCCTATTATTATGAAGTATATCAGAATTTATCAGGAAAAAATATATATTTTTGGAATTCTACAAATCCTGAACAGTTGAAGAGAAATCTGTGTAACTTTAGACCACTTAAACAGGGATTTCAAACATCAACATAGTTTAATGAAATATAAACAAATATATTATCGACCTAACCAAATACATTTAAAGATAATTTGATCCATAAAAGTAACATTATAATTGAATAACTGATTAAAAATATGAAACACTATAAACCAAAGATTAATGTTGGAAACAAAATCGTAGAAACATGAAACACATACAGTGATTAAAACAGACTAACAGTGAAGACGATATACAAATGATGAATGGATGTAGATATTGGTTAAATAAGCTGAATGGTAGTGAATATATTATTAAAATGATATGTGATACTAATTATTAGGTAAATAATCAGCCATGGGTACTCAGCTTCTCCTCCCCCCATTCCCAGCACCTCCCCCCTCCTCCTCCCCCTACCCAGCTCTTCCCCTTCCCCCCTACCCAGGTTGTCCTCCCACCACTTCCAAGCACCTCCCCCTCCCACCAGCCCTACCACTGCCCAGCCCCATCCCCCCTGCCCAGCCGCATCCCCCACTAGCCCCTCCCCCTGCCTAGCCCCATCCCCATCCCCCTGCCCATCCCCATCCCCCACCAACCCCATCCCCCCTGCCCAGCCCTATCCCCCACCAGCCCCTCCCCCCTGCCCAGCCTCATCCCCCCTGCCCAGCCCCATCCGCCACTAGCCCCATCCCCCCCTACACAGCCCCATCTGCCACCAGCCCCTCCCCCCTACCCAACCCCATCCCCCATGCCCAGCCCCATCCCCCACCAGCCCCTCCCCCCTGCCCAGCCCCATCCCCCCTGCCCAGCCCCATCCCCCACCAGCCCCATCCCCCCTGCCCTGCCCCATCCCCCAGATAGCAGGAGAAATGTTAACCATTTTTAGATGATAATAATGTTAAACATGTTTTTAAAAAATGTATAGATTAAAGATAGAAGAAATCACACTATTCAGATGATTACATGAAAAACATTTTTTTCATCATAACAAATTTAAGTACTGTAGGTTTTTAAGCAGATAACACAAATAATAAAAATTTAAATATTACATGATAAAGAGTTATATAAAAAATGGTTACCATTGAAGGTGTTAGTTCCATATTTGTGGTTCATTGTCATGATAAAGTAGATAGAAAATATTGAAATATTTATGACAATGATAATATTTAAATGTACACACTCCTGTAACTGTAGAAAATTACGAGATGGAAAGAAAAATTTGTTTGAAAGAATTAGAATAAACATTCTATATTTAATTAATACACATGTGTTTATGTTAATGGAATTAAATTAGTAGTCATTAAATATAAATATTGAATACCTGATCAGTGGACATATTCAAGGCTGTAGTATCAAATCATGTGCCAATGCTTGAAGTCCCTGGAGAAGACCTAATATTTCGATGCTCCAATCATTAACTGTTAAAATTAACATAACAGTAATAATAATTTCAATTGTTAATAAAAAAATTAAATACCAAAGAAATTTTACTTGGATATATTCTATGCCAGTACTTATGAAGATGCATTGCTTTGATCTCCCTGTTCAATAATGAGGAAAAAATTAGTATTTTGTGTATTTTTTTCTAATATAAATAGAAATTTTTATACACTCCTACCTACCCGAATGTCTTCAAAGCATTCAGTAAATATGTTGATGTAGTTGTCATTATTGTTGATGAAAATTACTTTATAGCTCTTATGTTCGAAAGAAGCATTCAGATTCACATCGTAGAAGATGAGTTCAAGTTCATATAGTAAACCACATGCTGATGTGTTGAAGCTCTCCAACAATAGTAAAATGATACACACTAAATTAAATGTCCATTAAACTTCGATTTAGACTACTCCTGCATTGAAAAATAATTAAACAAAAGTACTATAAATATAAATAGATGATATTACGGGCATATTAAAATATAATAATTTTTAAATCTATTAGAATCTTAATGAGATCCCAAAAAGGAAACAGTAAAACTAATTAAAAAGGAAGAAGAAACATAAAAGAATCAAAATTTCAAAGATACTTGGACCCCTAACTTGAATAGTATGCATTGTGACTAGAAAACAGAAATCTATAGCCGTTGTTTCAAGGATGTTCGTACTTCAGTAACATGAAATTTTTGATTTCCAGGCTTTACAAAATCCGTCAATTGCTCAATGGAAATGATTTTTTTAGAATGCAGTTCAATCAAACCGATGCAATTAATAGATATTCACATTCATAAAATGAATTTCTAGGTATGAATGTGATCATACAAAAAAGGAAACCCTAGATTGGGGAGGTTAAGGAAACCCTAGATTGGGGTTTCTGAAGGAGGTGAAGCCGGATTTCGTAGTTATTGTAAGTGATGATGGAGGAGTATGTTATCATCGGTAATACAGATGCAGAGATAGAGGGTTGAGGTGAAGGAGTTGAAGGAGGTTAAGGCAGTCAATGGCAAAGAAGCAAAGGAAGGTGAGCACGAAGGATTTGGAAGCTAGTTTGTGGAGACCGAATGGAGAAGCTAGTTTGGGGAGACCGAATAGAGAAGCATAGAAAACCGTCGATTGGGGAGAACGAAATAGGTGAAGGTGGAGTATCAAGATGCATCAAAAACCCTCTTTTTGTGAGACTGATGAAGGTGAAGTCGGCAGACGTCGAGGAAGGAAAATCAGGGGAGCATCACCAATAGGAGATTGGGGAGACAAAATTCTTGGAGGAGGCACAGGATCCATACGCAGAGCAGATGAAGAAGGAGGCGTAGAATCCAAAGGCTCCAAGGGTTGTTGTAGAGGCGTTGCACTTGGGAGAGCTTCGAGGAGGCAATAACGTCTGGGAAGTGTAGGAGAAAGTGATGAAAACCATGATTAAGAGCAGTGTGGGTTGGGGGGGTAATCGGGAAGGGGAGCGAGGGAGGGGAATCGAGGAGGGGATCGAGAAACCTATGGGATTTGCAGAGGGGATCGAGAACTAGAGAGAATGATAGGGGTTTCGGGGAGGGGTTTCAGGGAGGAGAGCGTGGGTCGAAGAAAATTCCAGAGTGGGGGATCGATAATGGGTTAGATTTTAGGGTATGGAGGAAGGAATAGAGAATTAATGGTGACGTGGATGCATGGTGAGGTGACACATAAGCAAAGAGAAAGCATACTTTTGTATAGATAATAGATAATAGATACCCCCAGAAATTTGAACGTTAACAATGTTTCATTGAACAATACTCATAGATAAATCATGAGAGACCAATCTATGAATATTAATTTCAGTCATCTCTTCAGGTCACATAGAATCTTCCTATATTTTACCCTTTTGATTTTATGTTTTCTCTCCCCTCCATAGGGATCCTAAATCATCTATATTTGAAAAACTACCTCTATGAATAGGTTCCACTACAATATCCTAAATTATACCACCTAAAGGAATATCCCTGGATGCAAGAGATACCACAGTAATCCTGTAATCTAGGTTATCTTCCCCCTTATTATCATTAACCACTATCATTGTTTAAGATTTTGGAGGCCTTCATGACATCTACATAGGATCTAGATTGTAGTCCTTAAAAAGTGGGTTAACAACCTCTTTAAAAGAGGGGTAATTATCCAAGAAGGATTTACCCAACATCTGAGAAGATGACCACCCCCCAATATGATTCTTTATTATATGGAGACAATCTAGGGAATCCACTGGTACCTCTATGTCCCAATTGAAAGATACAATACAAAAAAGAAGGGTCAAAACTATATTGATATGTATATGTGGTAATATACAGAATACACATATCATAAATGAAACTATCGCAAGTAGTACCTGATCATGTCCTTGTTCATGTTCTGTTCGGTTAATTCTATATCACAGCTGCTCTTGTACAGGGAGGCCTACAAGAAAATTATCACACATCAAATTTCACCATAGAAAACAAACGAACTCAAACTGGGTTGACATTCCAAAAACATCTTATTTGTGATCGTTCAGGATCATTTGTATACAAGGGTGAGAGTTGGGGAGACTTCCCTATGGAAACCATATCCAATCCAATGGTCATTGCACTGCTGTAGAAGAAAACAATGGACTTACTCAATGAGGGTGCCAATGCCCACATAAAAATTCCGATGACTAAAAATGAAATGCGATTCATGTGAAATTCTACACAAATAAAACAACAACATAAAAAAACAACCAGTTTAATAATGATTAAAAGGTCATCGACACTTCATACATTAATTTTACCCTCTTCAATGGACACGTCAATGTTTTCAGTAGAAGAACCCAACCATTGTAAGGCACATTGCAATTCCATTGTCAATACTATTTATAATGATTCTTGACCTAAAATCATAAATCACAATAATTAAATGATAACAATATCATGTGTTCATTAATTACAAGAGTAGAAATATTAATTTTAATCTTGAAAATAAGATGATATCACAATTTTACCCTTTTCAATGCCATTGATGTTGGAAAATGAATCAATATCACCTAAACTGGAGATTTCACCCATACATTGAAAACATTAATCAACCAAACATGAAACTACATCATATTATGAAAATATGAGTCTGGGGTTAAATTTCATATTTGAGGATGCATTTGAGTAAAAAAAACTAGTCTTGATGTAAAAAATGGTGTGGTAAAACCATACCTTTAGCGACGGTGGATAAGTCGACACCGTGTCCAGCTCCTCCCCCTCCCCCTCCTTCCCCACTACCCAGCCCCTCCCCCTCCCTCCCCACTGCCAATCCCCTCCCCTCCCCTCCCTCCCCAGTGCCCAGCCCCCCAGCCCCCCAGCCCATCCCCTCCCCCTACCTCCCCACTACCCAGCCCCCCCTGCCCAGCCCCTACCCCTCCCTCCCCACTACCCATCCCCCCTATCCAGCCCCTCCCCACTACCCACCCCTTCCCCTCCCCACTTGTCGAGCCCCTCCCCTCCCTCCCCACTAAACATGATTTTTCTTTTGTGTTTAGAGTCTTCCTAAAACACACAAAACCACATTGAAAAATTAGAGAAAGGAAAGCTAAAAACCACAAACAGTATATGAAACATCTAAATCAGTTAGTCCACTCTGAATACACATATAACTATCATATCACATACCAATCAGTGCCTTTACTTTTAAATCAAAATATTAGAAGCAAATAAACCTTCTCAACTCCTTCAATAGACGAGCTCTTCTGCTTCAAAGTAGAGGACACTGTCATACTCGCCTGATGAACATCCTCTGCATGTCAAGTATATGAAAAAGAGATTAAGTGAATGTAGCCCCATCCCCTCCCAGCCCTCCCCTGCACCCCTCCTCCCAACCTTCCCCTCCCAGCCCCCCTCCCAACCCTCAACTGCAGCCCCCCCCCCATCCCAAGCCTCCCCTCCACTACTAAGTCCAAGATTAGATGGTGAGATAATAATAAACACACCAAACCATAAAAAAATATATGGTATGTGAATATTACCTAAAGAATTTTCAAATAACACCCCTGATGAAAACATAATCCAAAATGCATTTCATTGCATAAAGAAATTCACATACAAGCAGTCCACCAACACAAAAAAACATTAAAACTCCGACAAAAGTCTCTCTGCTAAATCAAAAATGGAGGGGATTAATATCCACCCATAACCATCATTGTCATCCCCATGTCCAGTAACATCATCATCAACAACAACATCATCAGCATCATCATCACCAATAGCAACAACAACATCATCATCATCATCAATATCATCACAAACAACAGCATCGACAACATCCTCGCAAGCTCTATCACCACCACCGTCATCACCACTAGGACCCTCATGGGAATCACCCGAGGAATTATGTAAAGAGATCATTGATGACATACATGAATGAAAAGTGGAAGCAACCTCTGGTGGTAGCGACTGACTGAAAACTAACAAAGATTTCATGAAATGTTCATTCATTAGCTTACTTTTTTCATGCTCCTGTAATACTATTTTATTTGTCGTAGCTAATTCAGCACGTGTACTTTCTAACTCAGAGGCCTTAGAGGCTTTAGAGGAGTCCGATGACGACCAATAGCTAGAGGGGATAATGTTTTTTCCTGGTCTACAACAGACTCTTCCTAGATGCTCCACACCTAACACCTGACTGAAATGATCATTTGGCCCTATGTTTTCAGCTTCCTCATCCATGGACTCCACGGCAGACTGTTGAAATTATAAACATATTAAATTATGAATTTTGTATAAATTTTTGAAATATAAATGAAAAAACTTACAATTTTTTCTTGTGTTTGTGAATTAACTACAGTTCCATCTTTTCTTTTCTTACTGAAGCAGAATAATTTGGCATGAGGTACAAGACCTTCAATGCCCCATTCAGCTTGCTTCATATGATAAATTCACAAATTTGGATTACAACTATATATGATAAATGAAAAAAATTGGATTGAACGTACCAACCACTTCTCATGATCGGGCATTGTAGTGCGCCCCAATGTGTGTAGATATGTCATTTCATCTTTGATTTTTTTGTTTTTCACTGAAACTTCCTAAGAAAAAAAATCAATACAAGTAATAAGAATTATATTTTATATAAAAACCATTAAATATGGGTAGTACCTTATACTGTTCAGTCTTCCAATGTGCGATCATTTTTTGATATTGACTTTTTGGATAGTCAGGGTTTGTGGGTACACCCTCTAACTCAGTACCCACTCTGCTCCTCCAACCAATATGTTACTCATACTTGTATGACCACCAATACTCTCCAAGATCACTCAACCTAGCAGCTTTGGCAGCTTCACATTTAGGAAAGTTAAATAGACTCTACAACGAAAATGTTAAGTCATATTAATACATTACTAATATAAATATAAATTTATAAAATTTCCATACCCATATATCCGCCCATGCCCTATCCTTGATGTCAGCACTGATATGTCTCCATGAGACCGGTTCCACCGGAACGATATCATGATATTTGGATAAATTAGCCATGAAAATTCTACACTCCTTAGCATTTTTACCTACTATTTGATTTTGAGGATTTTAATCCACCATAATCTAAGATTCGCGATTCCAGGAATCCCGCATTCGAGTGCGCCCACGTCGCCTACTAGAAGATCCCACTAAATAACATAAGAGGTGAAAAAAGAATAGTTAAGTGACAATACAATAGGACAAAAGGGAAATTCTATAATTTGAAACATTTATAATAAAAAACCTGATGCTGGATCGTGAATAGGCTGTGAGGCATCCATGGACTGTGCTGGATCAACATCCTCGGAACGAAGTATCTGTTCCACAGCATGCTCCGGCTGATCTTCATGAACAAAAGTGGAAACTAAAGGAACAGACTCAATATGTGTAGGATGGATGGTAGGAAAAGGAGGTGGCGTAGACATGTCAGAATATGCATAGTAGGTATGGGGATACATGAATGGATATGGAAATTGTGCAGGTGAGAACATCATTAGAGTCGGCGTAGTCATGGAATGGGAAAAAGAGGGTAAATGGGATGATGATGGCAGCATGCATGTGAACATCCCAAGGGTCTCAAGCAGAGGGACAAAATGTGTGGTAGATGGGATATCCACTGATGGGTAAGTGTAGGGAGTGGTAACACAGGAGCTCCTCTTAGGTCTAAGAGGATCCCTACTCGTTCCCTTACTAGGAAGAGGAATCTCTGGAGTTATATATCCCTAAAATAAATTTGATCAAAAATATGAACTTCATATTATATGTAATGCAAAAGATAAATATTAGAATTATTATACTCATTGAAGACAACTCACGCTCGCGTCTAACAGGATCAACATCAAATAATCTTTTCTTGCGAGCATCTTTAGTTTTCTTCATATTCTGCATAAGAATGAAATAAATTTTTTTTAGCAACAATTTTTACAAATCATACATACAAATTATAATCCAAAGAAGACAAAAAAATTTATAACATCTTTCAGTCATGATAATTTACAATCAAGTTATACAATTTTTAAAACCACATTTCAAACCCAGTTTTCTGAATTGAAATAAATATAATTAAATGAAACGAAACCAAACAATACTAGAACAGACATATCATTCCAAACTAAAACTAAATTAAAGTAATTACATTCATACCAACCAGAGAAACTCACGTCAAGGTAAACTGAATGAACTCTGAATATATATGGTTGCTTTTATATATTACCCTCCACTACCTCAGGTTCAACATCATCTCTCACAATGGGACAGTTTGTGTTATCAAATACAATATTTTGGCTAACACCAATGGGGGCGTCAGTGGTGAAAATTTCACCCCCGGCATCATGAAAAATATGTCTTGGGATTACTTCAATAATGACACCGTAATCAGGTTTCAGATGATCTTTCACATAAAACACTTGTTTTTTTATTGATGCTAAAATGTAAGGTTCACCGGTACGCAGGAATCGACTCATGTCAATAACTCTAAATCCTCAATCATCAATAAATGTACCATGCCACGTCAGTGAATCAAACCATTTACATTTCATCATACTGACTCGACCTTGAGAGTAGTAATCCAATAACAATATTTTCTCAACCAGTCCATAATAATACACATCTTCATATCGAGGTCGACTATTTGATGCACTAGCATAACAATCTATTCTAGCAGTTAACATAATGCCATTATTCCATGTTCTCATTTTGACTGCTTTATCAGTTGTAAAAAATTTATATCCATTGATTATTAAAGATTTGCAGTCACGAACCAAAGAATTGGGACCAAAATCCAACGGTCTTAATTCTTGAGAAATGAAGTCAGTATGTAAACTCAATACCTAGAATACATATTAGTAATATAATTAAATATATATTTATATTTTAAGGTATATAATTTAATGGTCATACCTTTGATTTCAACCAAGCTGGGAACTCTTGGCTATGCATAACCTCTCTCATTCTCAATGGAAAAGACCGATAAAGTCTACTTATAATTTGTTTATGTTCTCTACATAACATGACAATAAAAGTATAAGGTATATGTGATATGATATCGTATGAGATAACATATATATATTCAAATTAATTACTTGATATAGGCATCGAACAAACCAAAATTAAACAAGAATGTATGATGTTCCATATTCCTCTCTTCAAAGATCAATGTAACCATTGTATATGACCCGAAAATTCCACCTGTTTGGTGAAGAGATGGAAATGAGGTCTGAATTTCCTCATACTGCTCATATTCATTTATCATTGGTAATATTTGTCTTGTTCTCACATCAGACAAATATATTGAACAAAAATCCATACATTCTTGGGCCAGATAACTCATCACAATGAAACCTTCAGGATATTTCTTATTTCAGACATATGATTTCAAAGTGAACATATTTCTTTTAGTGGGATACATCCACTGAAAAGCGACTGGTCCCCCAAGAAGTGTCTCAGTTGGAAGATGAACTGTTAAATGTAGCATGAAAGTGAAAAAGGATGGAAGAAATTTTTTTTCCAACTCACAGAGAATTAACGGAGCCTCTTGCTGCATTTTTATCAACAATGATTTGGATAACCTTTTAGCACAAAGGTCTTTAAAAAAATGACACAACCGAATCGCTGCCGCCCTTACATTATTGGATAGAAAATGCTGAATTTCTATTGGAATAAATTCATGGAGAAGGATGTGATAATCATGAGTTTTTAGGGATTTCAATTTCAAATGTCTTCTGTTGACTCATTTAGATATGTTGCTGGAATAGCCATCTGGAACCTTGATATTCTCCAATATTTCCATAAATTGATCTTTCTCTGTCGGTGTCATCACATAAGAAGAAAATGGAACTTACCATTTGTTTTCACCGATACAAACATGATGTAGTTCTGGTCGAATACCCCAATCCAATAAATCCCAACGAGATCAGAAGTCATCTTTGGTCTTCCCCTTAATATTAGAAAGAATTTCAAGAAACATTTCACATATATTTTTTTCAATATGCATTATGTATAAACAATGAAGTAACAAATTCGTAGACTAATATGGAAACAAAAAAAAATACTTCTCTTTTTCCAATTGTAAGTGACTTCAGTATCAACATTCTTACTCTTTTGAGATTTCAACTGACCTTTCCCTAATGAAAAGTTTAAATCTTTTAATTCGTCAAGCACATAACTTCTTGACATACATTGAGGAGGTTCTTCAGTGTCAACATTATTATCAAACCTCCGATGATTATTCCTGAATTGATGATCCATTGGAAAGAATCGTCGATGCCCCATGAAACTAAAACTACGACGATATTTAATCCTTCTCGATTGTATATTCTTCATACAAACGGGACATGATAGTTTTCCCTTCGTGCTCAAACCATACATCATTACATAGGCAGGTAAATCATTTATGGTCCATAGAAGGGCAACACACATCTGAAACGTATTCTTTGAAGAAGCATCAAATGTCTGCACACCGAAATCCAAAAGTTGTTTCAACTCTTTTATTAAAGGTTAAAAGTAGAAATCTATATCATTACCATGATCCGAAGGTCCAAATATCAGTAAACTAAATAAAGTGAATGGTTTTTTCATACACATCAATGGAGGAAGATTATAAACATGAATAAAAACCAGCCACGTGCTATGAGCAGTAAGTATCTGACCAAACGGATTAAAACCATCGCATGATAGGCCCAATCTGACATTACTAACCTTAGCTACAAAATCAGGATGTTGTGCATCAAATTTCCACCATGCTAATCCATATGTAGGATGGACAATCTCATCATTACCTTTAATTCTCTCGACATCATGCCATCACATATTGACTGAGATTTCTGGAGACATGAATAGATTTTGAAGTCTGGGAATCAATGGAAAGTGCCACATGACTTTCTGTGGCACATGAGATGGTGTTCCATCTGCATTTATCTTCCATCGAGATGTACCACATTCTTTACAGTCATTACAGTCAGCTGTTTCCTCCAAATATAAACTGAAATCTTCTGGACAAGCATGTACTTTATTAGTAGCAAATCCAATATGCTTAATTAACTTCCATGCCATGTAATGATTTGATGGAATATCTTCACCATCAGGAAGCAAGTCCTTCAAAAATGTTTGAATATAATCAATGGTGGTATTAGAAATCCCACACATGGTTTTTCCATGATATAACCGTATTAAAAATTTCAACTTGGTCATTTTAGTACATTCTTGATATACCGGAGTTCTGGCATCATCCAATAAATTTTTCACTCTCTCAAAACCATCGTCTTCAACATTTTCCTCATGTGTATTGATATCATTGTCTTCTTGCACCGACATGCTATCTCTCTCGGAATGATCCACATAAGGAAACTAATCAAATATAAAATTCTCCATGTCACTTCATTCATTTTGTTTATGAACAGACGAAGATTGACTCGTCTCTCCATGGTGAAACCAAACATTATAGTTAGATTGAAATCCAAATTTTGTTAAATGGTAAGTAACTTCTTCTCGTCTTAACCATGGTCTTACAACACAATTATAGTAGGGACACTGTATACAACCTCCCTCGGACGCATTGTTAAATGCAAAATCTAAAAAATTCTCCAAATTACTTTGAAACTCGGTTGAAATCTGATCGGTACGATACATCTAGATTTAATCCATTCTATAACAAGAAACAAATTATCATTCAATAAATAATGTAAATCAAATTTAAAAAATTCATTACAATTAATTTTATTATTAAATTAATCAAAGCATATTAGTATCTAGAAAAACATATTTAATGACAAGAGGAGTCCATGATTGAATAAGTAGGTAAAAATAAAAAAGGTCTACCTTGAGATGTAAACTAAAGAAAAAATTTAAAAATGTCACTCCCAAGTAGTCATTGATGGGGAATAAAAAAGAAAATTTCAATGGAAAATACTCTTTTGTAGATATAGAGGCATTATACACATGGGAAGAAAATTTTATTTTAATAATATGAAATTATAATTTTATAGATTATTTAGTAGGGGTTATTTTATGGGGAATAAAACATTTAATGAAAATAGAGTAGTTATAATATTAATTTTTTGTAATTAATATTGAAAAAATATTTCAAGGTATCCTACAAATTTTGTACAACATGATGCTTACAAGATATACTTTTATGGATTCAAATGGAAGTTTGGAATATTTTTTCATATGGAAAAGATATGTTTTTAAAAAAATACATCATGATATACTGGGAGTATTGAGAATCAATGTTTGGGGGTTTCAACCCCTTTAAAGGAATGAAAGTTAGAAACATATTGTAAATTCTATATAGAAATCACATAACATGTTTGATATTCTTGAATAAGTCTATGGAAGGTGTGACCATCCTATTCATGATGAAAATGAATTCCTCATCAATATACCATCCTAAAAATATTTGAGTTTTAATACTCAAAATCATCAAAAGAAGAATAGAAATGTGAAGGAGAAAGACTTAGTTGTTGAAGTTTCACCCAAAATATCCAAAGGGGAAAGTCCATGGATCTTGGAAAGTGGATGTTCTTCTCACATGAGCTTTTTTGGTTTTGAAAATTCTCAAAACAAACCACAAGACCAATTTAAATATCTCAATGGGTGTATAGGCCATTATTCCTTGGGTTAGTCCATAAGGCTATCATCCCCTATCAACTATCGCATCTCATACTACAATGTCATCATTCCCCACTTCCGGACTCCATTAATGCCTCAAGGCCTTCATTCCCTTCCATTTTTCATTCATGACCCCACCATATTCATCATGAATCACATATCAAATTCTCCCCCTATATAGTATTAATGAATTCATGAAGGATCCATTTTTAACTTTGATACAAGATAGTATAATTCTACTATCCATACGTATATATATATATAAACCCAAGTCATAGTAAGGAAACTTTTTATCTATATAGAGGAATAATCATATCATTTTAAAAGTATTATTATGGTTTGTACACACACGAATGAGTATTTCATATCATACATTTTTATATAATTACAAAATCATAACATGGTAAGAACTTCTTGCATTCAACATATTGAAGCCCAACATCAATGTTCACCACTTGAATCAATCTCACAAACCAAAGATCCATGGAAGCATCCCCAAATCACTACATGAGTATTCAAGGGTTATGATATATGATGAAGAACATGTTATGGTATGAGATCATTTTAGACCTATCCATAAAGATACTACAAAATTAAGAGATCTAGATGGATCTGAGAATGACCGGGAAAAACCATCTTTCCATATTTATTTTCCAAGTAAATCTAGAAAGGGTCACATTGGATATCCTTGTAAATCCTAAACCTGGATAAGAAATCCAAGATCTAGTTCCTTTATAAGGATAATAAATAATATCTAGCAATTATAAGAATAACAACAAACAAATCATAAATTATATTTAAATCTCAAGGAATGATTAAATTCTATGTAAATGGTTTGGTTTCTTGGATTAAAAAATCATGATCTAACCATGGGAAGTTCAATACCTATTCAAGTCACCTGCATGGTTTGGAGACATGGTTTTGTAAACCCTATGACAATCATGATGTTGATTATCTTTAGAGTTACATAGTTACCATGGAATTGTATCTATGTTAGCTCTAAAAGTACCCCTACCATATATCACCCACTACTCCTTTCTAATAGGCTTCATAGTTACGTTGGGGGACTACACTATTCCCTCTAACCATTATCACCATTAAATTCTTCAACCCCCCCCCCCCCAATATCCCAAAATCTACTCAATACATCACCCAATAAATGTAACAACTCAAATAAACTCTTAATAAAGGCTAAAAATAAGGCTTAATGCACCTAGAAAGTGAGTGGTTGTTCCAATATCCCCCTCTAATGACTTGTTGAACTCAATATGTGTCTCTAGAGGTCTAAATCTAACAAATAGGTCTAGTAATGCTAAACATATGATTCATTATCACATTTATCTTCTTTAATATGTATGTTATTCCATAAAACCTTAACAAGAGGCTTCATCTTCCTTCATAGTTCCTTTATTCATCTATCAACAATCCATATTGGACCTTTCTCAAACAAAACATTTACCCCCAACACAACATTCTCAATATCAATTACATTTGAATGGTAATTATTGAAATTTATAAGTAGGAACGCATGGGAAACATCATATATAATAGAAAACTGATGAATTTGATGATACCCGGAGGAGAGGGAGCCGAGAGGGGGGAGCAGGGATGTCGCCCGACCTGGGGAATGCAGGAGAAGGCTTGGATTTTGAGGCAGAGGTGATGTTCGGGAGGTACAGGTCGATAGCGGAGGTGGAGGCTAAGAGTCAGAGCCAGGACGCAGAGTTGAGAGGTAGGTTTGAAGTGGGGGGAGTGCGGCGGAGCTGGGACGTGGAGCCAGGAGGCGGAGCCGGGAGGTAGGGTTGAAGTGGGGGGGGGGGCAGAGCTGGGACGCGGAGCCGCGAGGCGAAGCTGGGAGGTAGGGTTGAAGTGGGGGGAGCGCGGTGGAGCCAGGATGCAGAGCCGAGAGGCAGAGCCGGGAGGTAGGGTTGAAGTGGGGGGAGCGCGGTGGAGTCGGGACGCGGAGCCGGGATCCAGAGCCGGGAGGTAGTGTTGAAGTTTGTGGAGCGCGAATGAGGGTTGAAGTGAGGGGAGTGAGAATGAGGCTGATAGTTAGGGGCTGAATACCTATGGTTTTAATAAAACCATGGGTATAGACGGTTAAAAATCATCTATCCCCATGGTTTAAAGAATCGTGGGGATAGATGTGTGGGGATAAACCCCATTTCCATTAGTGGGTACAGAATCTCCACAGACTACTCCTCATAAGGGAGGTCATGTTCCTATTGTACCACATAGAGATTATGTACATGTGAGGGATGATGATTGTACTTCATCAAGAGAGATAATTAGGATAAATCATTAACTTCAACTAGATTTTGAGGAAGTGATTACTGATAAGCTACTACTCTTATGTGATCAAGGATTTCAAAGGGGTAAATGTACCTAGGGATAAGATTCACTTTATTTACAAATCACATTACTCTTTTCCATGGTGATATCAAAAGTAAAACTTTATCCCCAACATCAAGGACCAAGTCCCTTCGATGATTTCCATCATAGATCTTTTGACGACTCTGAGTAGCATTTTTGTCTTGTTTGATGGAAAAAACTTTCTATCGTATCTTAGAAAAGATCGATCCAAAGAAATTTCCTCTCACCAAAATTATACCAAAAACATGTATGTGTACATAACTTCCCATATATATCTTCATATGGGTCCATTTTAATACTTTAGTGGAAGCTTTTGTTGTATGAGAACTCAACCAATGAGTGGTATTGATCCCATCCACCTTTAAATACCATTTATCATATTATCATCATGTCTTCGAGTGTAAGAATTTTCCATTAGTTTTTGGGATATAGGTCATATTGAAATTCAATTATGTATTTAGAGAATGTCGAATACTTATCTAGAATTTATATGTGAACCTTGGAGAATGATCAAAAAAGATATATATTGGAACCCTATGAAACATCACCACTTACTTTATGTATATCGTGGAATGTTTTCAAGAGATAAATCTTCCTGAATACTGATGAAATGGGAATTCTTAGTGAGTCGATCCACTATAACCCATATCCAATTGTTTCTTTTAGATGTTCTAGGAAGACTAGTGATGAAGTCAATAGTGATATTTTCCCACTTCTATGTTGGTATGGGTAGTGGTTGAAACAACCCTTTATGAAGTTTCAGCTTTTCATTCACTTACTAATAAACCAATCACATTTTAGTGTAGTAAGTAATATCCCTTATCATATTATCCCACCAATAATGATCTACAAAGTTACATATACATTTTAGTATTTCCAGTATGTAAATAGAATATAGAGATCTGATTTTCATACATCATCTCATTCTTTATCTTCTATAAAGATGGGACACACATCCTTGTATGAAATTAGAATACACCTTCTTGATCAATATTAAAATCAGTAAAGTTCATATTCTTCAGAGCGTCTATATTCTTCTATAACAAATGATATTCTCTTCAAGATTCCTTGACCTTCTATAGTAATGATAGTTGAGAAATAATTTGGGACAGGGTTGATGATGTCCCTTCCCTTATGATTCCCATGTCTAATTTTACTATGTCCTTGATCAATAGATCTCCTTGAATAATCATAATTTCCAACAAAATAGGTTATTTCCTACATAATTCATCAACGAATTTGTTTTATCTTCCAACATGACAATGAATTGAATAGTCAAAGTCTTTAAGAAGTTACAACCATCTCCTTTATACCATTTTCAATTCATTTTTCATGAAATATAATTCAAATATTTCTGGTCTGTGTATATATCACATTTCTCCCCATAAAGGCAGTGCCTCTATATATTAAGAGAAAAAATAACTACAAATAAGTCCAGGTCATGAGTATGATAATTTTTGTCATGAGGCTTTAAATATTGAGTTGCATAAGAAATCACCTTTTAATTTTGAACAAGGACACACCCAGGCCCTTTCGAAGATGAATTGTAATAAATAATGAATCCTTATCTAATACAGGGTGGAGTTAACATAGGTGCACTAAACAATCTCTTCTTCAGTTCATGGAATCTTTCTTCACACTCCTTTTTCCAAATGAACTTATCCCCTTTTCAAGTAAACTTGGTTAGTAGATTTGAAAGTCATGATTTTTTTTCAAAAACCTACTATAATATATTTCTAAACCAAGGGAACTACAAATCTAAGTTAATATTATAGGATGATGCCACTCTTCAACAACCTTTTATTTGTAGGGTCAACTGATATTCCTTCATTGGTTGTAATATTCCCCATGAATTAAAATTTTTTTAACCAAAATTCACAGTTTCTAAATTTTCCAAATAGCTTCTCCTACCTCAGAGTTCCCAAAATAACCCTTAAATAATCCTCATTTTCCTCATAACTTTTGGAATATATTATAATATCATCAATAAATACTACCCCAAATTTATCAAGGTAGTCCTTAAAGACTCTATTCATCAAATCCATAAATATAGAAGGATTATTAGTCAATACGAATGGAATAACAACAAAATCATAATTCCAATATCTTGTTCGGTAGGTAGTCCTTGGAATATCTTCTTTCTTCACCCTCAATTTATGATACCTAGATCATAGTTCAATATTATAAAATAATTGATCCCCATGAAGCTTGTAAAATAAATCATCAATCATTGGGAGATGGTACTTGTTTTTCACTGTGATCTTGTTAGGTTATCTATAATCATTGCATAGTCATTTTTATCCATCCTTATTCTTTACTAAGAGAATAGGTTCTCCCCAAGGAGTCACACTTGGTCAGATAAATCCCTTCTCCTAAATATCTTGAATCGGATTATATAATTTCTATAACTATAAATTTTCCATTCTATATGGGGTCTTTGATATTAGATTGGATCTAGGTATGATTTGAATGGATAAATATACCTATATTTATGAAAGAGGTCTAGGTAAATCTTTAGGAAACATGTTATTGTATTTCTGAATGATGGTAATATTCTCAATATTTATACATCCCTTTCCCTATCCCTATTCACAAATCCTCTCCAAAAATAAGGATCTGGGATGTTATTCTTAAAAAAATCCCGGGTCAAGATATATCTCCTTAGAAAATGGATGTAGGTTGTGCATCAAAGTCTATATAAATTTACTTTATTTTTTAGTTTATCTTAGTATTATACTTTGAGAGCCAGTCCATCCTTAGTATAGTATCATATTCTACAATGGGAATGTCTACAATATATGTGATGATATTATGCTATAAAAAGCTTATACTAATGTTTCTATACACTATTGATGAAAAGATAATTATTATAAGAGTCTTAAATGATAACTATTATTCTAGAATTTTAGGGATTGATTCTATATTCTTTGGAAACATGAATGAAATAATGGAATTCATAGAACCAGAATCAAATAATATACTTGCTAGATTTTAGAGCACAATAAGTGTACCTGTGACCACATCATTGAGATCCTCTGTTTCACCCGTCATGATAGAAGCTTCTCTACATTTCTCTCTTGGACTATGCTAAGATGACTGTGGTTTCCCTATATTATATTACGTTTTGGAAATTGATTGTAAAATTTCCAAAGATATCCACACTTGAAGCATCTAACTTCTAGAAGGGCCTGCACCATCTTCCCTTTGTCGTTAGTGTTGATAAGTTGAGGATTCACCTCACCACAATAGTTTCTATCTTTTTAGGGCTAAAAATCCACATGAAGGTGGATATGTCCTACTTTGGGAAAATATAAGCTATTATCTGACTCGAAAAATCATTCTGAGAATGTAAAGGATGGTGTGTGCAAGTTTCAACTTGTGTGTGCATGATCAAAATCTTCATGAAATAGTATTGTGTTCCAAATTTAATGACATTTCTCACCCCTTACACAAAATTCACTCGAATAAACAAGGTAAATTCATGAAATATATCATTTTTTCACACAAGATACCCATACATACATAAGAAACTTTTTCACCAAATGAAACACCAAACTTTACTTTCTGTGGATGGATGCCACAAAAAGGGAGAAGTTGCGCGGAAGGTGTCTTCCACGACCGAAATCTTGAACGCATGTCACTGAAGATTTAAACTAAAAATATAAGTTCACCCCATTATTAATGGTAAATCCCTAGTAGAAAAAGTGTCTCTCTATTTCATGTATGTCCTATCTTCCATGAAATCTCGAATACATGGAACCCTCATGGTAGAAAATATTGTGTGATAGGTTCCCTACAGGTCCATCCAAGACTGGGACCACCATTGTGTAATCCTCACCCAGCCTTTGTCAAACCTAGTCAGGTGAGAACAAAGTATCCTCTTGCACACACCCTTGACATTGTGTGCTAACCTATAGTATTTCACACACCCCTTCTTTGAATCTCCTTGGATTTCCCTTCTATAAAAGCACCATGTTTGAGAACCCATTGTGCCCAAAAACTCCAACCTTTAATGAACATCCTGTGTAAAAAACTAAAAAATTGTACAAATTAATTTCATGGTTCCTCTTGAGGTATCCCCTATTTCTCTAGTGAATGATTTTTCATATCTTTTGCTTCGCATCATAGGCACACTAACATGGATTCTGTGACTAGACACTCCTCCCTTCCATCATACCATTGCTTTGCTAGATCCATTTCAATCTAAAAGGTGCATGATTGGTGGTTATGTAATCCCAAGGGGTAAGGAGTGAGTATCCCATGTCCGATCTACATAATATAAAACTACCTAGTATCAACATCCTCAACACATGATGTTAAACTACAGACCTACCCTATGAGATAAGCATGGGATGCTACATGTGTGAGTGGAATGGGATGGTCTTTAAACCTCCTACTATCACAGGGAATGAGATCCTACTCACATGGAATTAGACCCCCCCATATGGAATGATGTCATCCTTGGGAATCATACATGTATTAGACCCAAATCATCTCTCATTGGTGTTTCTTTCAATACATGAGTGTTAGGTCTACTACTTCATCTTTTTTCTCAAAATAAGCATGACTCACATGGGATTTAAAGTTAGAAATCACCTTGACATCTTTCCAATCACCACCGCAATCTTCTCCCATGAATAATTCCCAACCGACCTTCACCCAATTGGTTACTACCATGCGTAAGAACTAACTAATATTCACCCTATAGGCCTCCTCCGTAGGTGTAATCCCCAACCATTATGAACATCATGGGATTTTATTCCACACTAGCTCTGATATATAGAAAGCCTCCGTGAGGTCCAAAACCAACATCCACAACCATCCTTATTTTCTTTGGGCTATATATCTGGTAAGATCATCCCCCCACCTAGATATGGAATCCTCTCCAGGTTCCTTGGGCTGTCTTCATGCATAAGATCCATCAACATCCTCACTTCTCCTAGATGTCCTTGGGAAGCTCAATTTAGAATCCCCACACCAACTCCAAACAAGTGTAATACTATTTTTAAGGATAACTTCCATGCATAATCCCCACACTATCCCTCTTCGATGCTCCCTTAGCTGTATGATCACCCTTATCACATGATGTTAAAATAGATGGACCAATCCTATCATACAAAATTAAACTACAACATCAAAATATGTGGGTTTTGATCCTTGTCATCTAGATAGGGTACATAAAAAACCTCCTTGAGGTTCAATCCCAACCAATTCCAAACATAGGTTCTCCCTCCGAGGGACACACTTTCTTGAACTGCCTCTATAAAGAATTATGATCAACCTTATCCTATCTCCACAAGATGTTAAACTCATGAACCAGCTCCATAATATCTACCTCATGCTATAAATGGTATTTCTATAGTGAAATCCTTAGAAGATATGCACCCACAACATCAGATACCTCCTAAAAAACATGGTATGATAGAGGTAAAAGCCTTGTAAGATATTCTCCTTTGGAATCAGATACCTCATGATCTACCTGAGATTCATTGGATTCCACACATAAGATTCCACCATGATATTCCCTTGTCATATGAAGAATATAGGTGACCAATGTTCCCTGCATCCATACATGCCATTGATTCCCAACATGTCAACTCTTCTGGGAAAAGTTTTCTTCCCAATCAAGACCCATTGGAATTTCCATACTGAATTAGTGTAAATAACCAGTGTCCATAAAGAGATGACATTAGGAATGAGTTCCACAAACATGGATTAACTATATGGGGGATACCTATACTAGGTGATGCATTCCAAGGAGGTATCCATGGAAGGAGAAAATAAAATCCCATCATCTTATTTCAACCAAGAAGAATACATCACTGATTAAAGTGATGAAAGTCACACATCTTTGGAAAGCTGGAATGTAGGGTAGTAAAGCACTTTAACGCACATTAACACCCATAACATTTATCTTCAAAAATGTATTGGGAATAGAATTGGTAAACCCAATGAGATATCTTCTTTTCAACATGAGAACTAGTACCATATGAGACATCATCACATTATTATGTTACCAGATCCAGTTATCTAGTTCCTATACCCACCAAGAAAATAGTGGTCTCAACATAAAACTCAAAAAAAAATTGGGCAGTTAAATATTGGAAATCCTAGTATAAATTTTTTTAGGGAAACTCTATCTCTCTCGATACATGGAAGATTGGATGATTCTGGGGAATTGGGGAATGATTTCCTTGAATCTGCACTAAAAACTGAATACAACTACTTTGTAGGACCCCGGCTGTAGAAACCCATCCACCCAATGCCTGAAAACGTAGGGTAAAGAGAAATATTAATCCCAAAATCCCACATGATACCACATTCACAATGAATTCCTCTATGACTATAGCTACTGAGTGGCCATGCCAGGTATCACTCTTGATGATCATCCATAAAAGGGTGATGAACACCCTAGTACATCTGTAAAAGAAGAAGGAGGTCATTCCCACAAAGAATTTGGCTCATTGGGACCAAGTGGATTCAGTGCCTCACCAACAACACCTACCCCAAGGGCTACACATAGAGAAAACCCTCCCCATTCAAACATAAAACCACTTTGGAAGCCTCTCCTCAGAGTGATCGTATGATTTTATCCCCTGTGCTGAGGAGGTGGGGAATTTTTGAGTCACCATGGTTGTGGATACCACTCAGGACCCGCCAAGAAGGGCTCCCACTAGGCCCTATCTGCACCAGTAATGTCCGGTCCTCCAGGTCAAAGAATAGGTAGACTATACCCCCGATCTTCTTTCCCTGATCCAGACCACCTGACATCAGCATCTGGCACTAACCTATGAGAATTCTAATCGAGGGTCATCATCTTCTATAGCTCCTGTGGCCTCTTCCACCATAGATGCATTCCTCCAGATTCCTACAATAGAAGAGTAGGGATCCACCCAAACCCAGTCTGTATCAAGACCTCAGCTTCCCTGTAGGTAGGTTGGGATGAATGTTTCAATCACTGTCACCATAAAAAGCTGTTACGAGCCATCCCATGAAGATGAGTTTCAGTGGGGAGGTCCTTCCCTTGTCATCACCATCCAAAGTGGAGTCCTCCCCACTCTCACAATTAACATTATGTTCCTCATTATGACATTACTAGTTCAAGAGGAGGTTATACCTACTTAAAAAACCTATGTGAAGGTCCTCCCCATACTGATATTTCTATTCAACATGGAGTCCCTTCCATTGTCAAATCCAATTCGTGGAAAGATTACCCTTATGTTGTTCATAGATCAAGTAGAGGTCCTCCCCACTCTGGCACTGATAAATGTGTAGACCCTACCCACTTCATCGATAATCAACATAAAGGTCCTCCCCATGTTCCCACTGATCAAAGTGGTTTTCCTCCTGAATTCATCTCCAATTTGTACATAGGTCCTCCCCATACTAATTCTTCCAAGCATGGAGGTCATCCCTATTCCATAGTCAACATAAGTTGAGTTCCTGCCCACTCTTTCAACAGTAAACTTGGAAAACATCCCAATGCTTCCACCAGCTCAAGTAAAGGTCCTCCCCGCTCCAACATTGATTATTGTGAAGGTCCTCCTCATGTTTAATCTTTTAATTATAAAAGTATCCCCTATTCAATTACCAATATTAATCATGTATGTCCTCCCCATGTTCCTACCGAACAAATAAGAGGACCTTCATACTTCATCAGCAACTAGAGTGGAGGTCCTCCCCAATCACATAATATTCTAAGTGGAGGTCCTCCCTGATCCTATATAAACCAATAAAGAAGACCTCCATGTATCTTATCTAATCAAAGTGGAGGTCCTCCACACACTAACACCCCCCAGTGAGGATTTCCTCCCTGTAATAAAAAACCACCCTACTGTAAGGAACCATCCTGGGATAGAAAGGCGAACTTCTTCCACTGAAGAAAAAATCATGGTAAGAAACAATTCATTGTAAACCCCAACAATATTTTGGATTCCAAGGGGGAATGCAACACAATAATGGATACTTCACCCCATTTTTCAGCATCAGAGTCTAGGGAAGGGGCTCAGTAGGAGAAATCAGTCATCTTGGAAGGTGAAATTAATAGGATCCCCAAATACCTCTACAAGTATATGCAGGAAGAGGAATATTTGGATCCCTTCCATGGGATCATGGTATATTTTCCTCTATATTATATAGCTCCCCTCTCCACCTATATCTAGGATCATAAAGAACTATTTTAGAATGGGGTAGATTATGAGCATCCAGTTTATTCCCTAGAGAGCACTGCTTCCCTCACACATGAGGTAGTGGGGAACACTTAGTCATATTATGACGTAATAATGTGGTTGGTAATGCCATTGAGAGACGAACCATCATGTAGTGAACAATTGACTCATGAAATGAATCCTCCACCGACTATCCAAACTCCTCAACTATACACCTAAGTGCCACCACCAATCTCTCAATCAATACTGATTGAATATTAGGAAAACCAAGAGATAGAACCTGCATAAAAAGAAATCATTTAGGAGACTCTAGCCACTGATCAGTTTTGGTAGTATTCTGACCAAATGTAACTTCGAAGTTCGATGTACTAGAATCCCTTACCAAGGCCCAAGTCACGTGGTTCTGCCAGACTATTAGGCTGATGCTTCATCAAATATGTGACCATCTGTTAGTCTACCCTAGAAGCTGAGATAACTTCTATGACATTGATCAGTAGTCCCACATGTTTGAGTTGGAAGCACTCTTAGTGGTTCAGTACCCTACGTTTCCTGGAGATCATAGGACCCTCCAACAATGGTGTCTTAAGAGCATCATAATTCTCTACATAATCAAGGAAGATGCATTCACACATGTGTATATCATGGTATGAGGTAATTATGATGTTATCCACTTCAGATCTATTTTGTGATAACTGGACCTACTCATTGATATTGAGGACTTTCCTCTGGGAATAGTTACGGTTAACATGGTCATTCCTATGTTACATGAAAAAAGGGAAATCAACGTAGGTTATGATAAGTAAAAACCACCTCAGGGGAACATAGTATGACATAGAACCTTATAAAGGTGTTCGTACCCAAATGCTAAGGTAGAAAATTGACCTCAGAGATCTCTCCACATCATTACATTCCTTTCAAAACATTAACGAGGGTAAAGAGAAGATTGGGATCTATAATCCTTCTGATCAATCTCATATTTCATAGTATAATAGTCTGATCTCAATATCGTTACCTTTATCTAGCTGGTCACAAATAAGAAGAGGATCATCGATGATCTCCTTGCTGAGAAAAGCTCGAATTATGGTGCCCCTCAACAGGATCCTATTCATCCACCTTAGGGGCATCCATATGTCCTCCTCGGCCAGTTTATACCAGTTGAGATCAGTGATTCAACACATCCAAATAGAAAAAAGGTATATGTTTATGGCATGTTTCCTATATACTAGTCATTGAATCTACCTGGTCGGCATGATCTCATACCTTGGGACCAAGATCGAGCCACTCCCTGAGCGGTTGAGCCTTCTTACCATGTTATGATTCTGTCAACATATTGGTGGTCAGGTATCCTCCTCAAGATAGGGAACCCCACCAAGATGATTTAATAGATGCTCTCACTTCTCTTCTTGAAGCCCAAGAGATATGACATGTGGTTATACCCCCCAATATCAATCTGTATCTAGTGTGGAGGGATGATATGCAAGAACCCCTAGATTTTGTGAACCCTAACTATTCCCCTTTCAATGGGATGAGTGACCCACAATAGCATCTAACCCACTTCATCTAAACGTATGAACACATGTTGGGAACCCGAGATTAGTAGGAGGTCACCAAGATAGAATGTTTTTTTAGAAATTAGATGGACCAGGGATTGTCTTGTATATCTAGTTACCCATAGGGTCCATTACTGGATGGGATGATCTACACAAACATTTCCTCAACTAGTTTAACTACACCATGTTGAAGACAATCATTTCTGACCTCTTCAAGTGAAATTATCTTCTTGAAGAGTGTGTTGTAGACTTCATTTCCCAATGTAAAGGCATGATGTATTCACCTGATATCCCACTGACCCAAGAGAATATGCTAAAGATGTGTGTGGGGAACTTCAAGACTGATCTGGTCTCCACCCTCATTATACATAACTTCCCAGGTGGATTCTAGGATTTTTCTAACAAGGCCCAACACCTGGAGGAATCCTTGCAGCAATCCATGTAGGTATTCCCATCCCCTCTTCTAGATCCTAAAAGATGGGATTCCAAATATGATATTATTGTTGGTTTATAGGCAGATTCCCTAGATCTTCTAGAGTTTTTATCCGCTCTATGAGTAGATCCTTATTAAGTTAAACACACTCATCAAGCTTAGCCTCTCCTAGTTCAGAATAGACAAATACTACCTCTCCAAGTATAGCTGCATATATGAGACAACATGGATCCAACCCATCATCAGGATCCAACCCCCCATCAAGGCCAAGATCCCAGGGTTATCTTACCATATAGTATAAACCCGACCAATTAATTCAAAGTTTCATTGGTTTTGGTGATTTCCTCAGTGCCCTAGAACATGGGATTTTAAAGATTCCATACTGTAATAATCCCCATGAAGTCGAGCATACTGGTTACACTAACCATTAAATTTACCAAATGATCCTTGTGTATACCACCTGAAAAACTATATTTTCAGCGATTTCATTCAGGGATAGGTGGAAAATGGTTTGGTCAATTTGGTAAATGTATCGACATAGGTGGCATGCATCTCTGTTGATCCTGATAGTGACTGTGAGGGCTCATGTGAATGGAATCTGGTTTCCAACCATGGGACTTAGAATTAGGATGAATGGTTGGCCCATAGGGTATCCTCTCACAAAAATGGTTTCATTATCACGCATTTAGGCCATCAAGAACCTCAGAAAGTATTCATTCCTTCTCCAGCTAATTCTTCTGCATCTATTTTTTAGCCCACCAAATCTCAGAAAAGTTGGTGTCGATGGTGCAAGGGAAAGATGAGTCCCCTATTGGTTCCAAAACATTCCTGTAACCTCAAATTATTCATGCCTTTAGATTTGGATATCACCCCATGGTCCTCCCAACATTGGAATATTCCTCTAACAATGATCATAAGTATGCCTCTATAGACACCGTTGATTTGGTAGATCCATTCTTGGTCCCCAATGATGAGGAATCTTAGGTAAGTCCTCTAAGTGCCTATAACCAATGCCCTTGAAGAAATGGCTGAAGGAAGGAGAACTAACAGAATGATCCTATTATTAATCAAGATAAGTAATTCATGGTATCGAGACTAGACAACATGTGTTTCATAAAGCTCATCAGGTAGAACCCTCCCTACCTTCTCTATTAGAAACACTGTCAGAACTGACCATGATAATTGACCAAGAAGAATAGTCAAAACCACATTGAAACTGGTTGTGTGTAGCTAAATACAGGACTCATCTAGCCAACATTCATCCAATAGTGGTTATGGGTGAGTTATCTTATAAGAATAAGGACATTTCCATCTCTATTTGGAATCAAATGGTTCATCTAGAAACACCCATTATGCGTTGATCTAAAGGGAGACCCTTTTCAGGCAGAAACAAGAATATGGAGTTGAAGTACGATGTAATTAAGCACATTTATAGTATAACTTCAATGATATAAATCCTCAAGGCCCTCCATTTGTTTAAGGTAATGTGTGAGGCCCTTGTAGAAACCTTGAAACCCCCCTCTAGTTTGAAGAAGAGGTAGTGGTTTCAGAGACCTTATTTGATGAGGAGGCTAAGAAAGTATAATTCTATGCCATCATCTAAGTCACTAGAGATGATTAGGTCTCCCTTGTATGAGGGGAATATCTGACCGATGTACAACACAAGACAATTAAATGGTGTGGATGTCCACCCCTACATGGTGGACATAGGTTCTGGGATCAATCTCATCATAACCTGGACACTCTACAAGTTGGGACTATCTGAAACAAATTTGAGTCCCACTATCTTGAAGATACAGGGATATGATAGGATTTAGGAAAGATTTTTTGGATGTACTCATTTGAATACCCAGTTCAGTGTCTTGGTAAAAAATTCTGAATTCATGGTTGTCTCACAGGATACTTCCTACAACTCTTTGATGGGAAGACCCTGGATTCATCTGTATGGAGAAGTCCCCTCGTCGTATCACTAATTCCTCATATACTCCATTAATGGTCTGGTAGGCATGATTCAAGGTGATTCATCCCCCTTTGACTCTTGTTAAACCCTCTATCTAGATTATGAGAATTAAAAATCAAGGAAAATGAGGTTTGGACCAATGAGGTTGAGAACAAAACTATTTCATCTAGACCATGGGCAGACATGGATGACACTTTCAACCTCCCAATTCATCCGTTGGAGGATACGACACCAGACGTTGGAAATTTATTTTTCATTTCCAATAGGAAAGGGAATAGTGTTCCTAAGTACAAGGAACATCAAAATATTAGGTGATACTCCCATATGGGGTAGGCCCAGGTGATACCATTAAACCCTATCCTTATGAGGCACCAAGATTTACTCCCCATGGCTACCATCATACATCATACCCACATGTTCTGTGGAGCCAGGTTTAATTTCTAAAAACCAACCCACCACCATTTATTTGACATTAATCATGGACCTTATGGTCAAAGTCCTGATGGAATTATATCAATATCTCCTCTCACCATTGTTTCAGTATAGTAGGATCCCCTAAGGGATGATTAAAAATCCACCCAAGCAGAAACCAATGTTTCACAAGAATCAGACGACCCAAATGAACTATCTCCACCCACTGGTTCACCTTCCTCTGATGATGAATAGGATTTGGAAGAATCTCCTCCTTCTTTTTAATAGGGTGTCTCCACCATCTTTGATGAGCTAGTACATTTGAACCATGGTACCGAGAATAATCTATTGATGATGCTGATCAGTGTAGCCATGCCTTTTTAGGTATAATAGAAGTATGTGGATTTATTAAAGTAATATCAAAAAAACATTTCTTAGTGTTATGAAGATATTATAGCACTATACCCTCAAGTATCTATCTATATTCTTGGTCTCCCGGTGAGTCATCCTAAGCTCAAGAAGCGTCCCAAGTAAAGGCACCCTTCTAATTGTTCCATGGTTGAAGCTGATGATGATAAGCATATCAAAGACAGACTTTTCAAGGAAGTTAAATATCCCAAGTGGTTATGCGACATCATATAACCCAGAAAGAAGAATGGATAGACTATAGACTATTGATTATAATCTATCAAACACCATTTTACAAAGGATTATTTTTCACTTCTAGTGACAAAGATGTTGATCGATGCCACAGTTGGGTTCCAGGCTATCTATTTCATGGATGGATACTCAGAATAAAACCAGATCAAGATGGCCCTAGAATATGAGGAGTCCACCTCCTTTAGAAAACCATCGGTAACCTTATACTATCATGAAATCCATTCTGGTCTGAAGAATTAAATATCCACTAATCAGTGTGCTTGGAACCATATCTTCAAACCGATCCTCGAGATGCTAGTGGAATACTTCATAGACGATTTGGTGGTCAAATCTCACCAGAGTCAGGACCATATCAAAGGTATTGAGAATGTGTTTTGATTTATCTTCCCACATTATTAGATGATATACCCCTTGAATTGTGTATTAAGGGTTACCTATGGAAAGATTCTCTTTGTTTGGGTAGATACGATATCATCCAGATCGACCAAGAGAAGATCAAAGCTGTAATATAGATGTATCCTTTGAGAAACCTACCTGAGATCTGAGAACATCAAGTATAATTAACACAAGTAAACCAATTCATAGTAAATTTTTCCATCATTTGTAATCCCATATCTAGCCTCATGGTGAAAGGTAACATCTACCAAATTGGGTGAGGGGTGTTAGGATGCCTTCAAGGAAATCAAGAAGTATCTTCTATTGCATTTGGTCTAGATTCCACCTATCTCAGGGAAACCTCTGGTCCTTTATGTGACTACCCTAGAGTGATCCATCAGTTACCTTCTTTCTCATAATAACAATGATGTAAGAAAAAAACATTTATACAGTCTCAATCGCCTGATCCTCAACATAGAGGCCAAATACTCCCCTAACAAGGAGAGATGCCTTGTGTTAGTTTTTGTAGTGGATAAGTTGCGATACTATCTACAACATCATGATACAAAGTTGGTTTCCAATGTGAATCTACTAAGGTATATCCCCAACCACGCCATATTTACTGGATTATTGGAATACTGTGTGGTGATCCTTTAGCAGTTTGACATCAAGTTTGTTCCACATAAATACATCGAGGGTCCAACATTGAAAAAATTTCCAGCCACCAACCTAGATCCCGAAGAATTGGATCTGGATATTGATTTACCAGAAGAGGACATAATTTCCGTAGATTAGTATATTCATTATTGGATGATGCATTTCAATGGTGTATCATGGAGTCCAACCAGTATAAAGCTCAATAATTCTATGCTCAAAAAAGTAGGCATGGGGATCATCTTCATCACTCCTGCACATGATATTCTATTCTACTCATTACTACTGTCAGAAGACCGCACCAACAATGAATAAGAGTTTAATACTATCATTACTAGTCTTGATATGGATCCCAAAATTGATGTTCTCCAATTAAAAATGAAGGGAGACTCTGATTTAGTCATTAAGCTGATCAATGTTGGCAACATCGTTAGAATTCAAGAACTTATTCCCTAATTGGAGCACACTCACTAGCAAATGTCACATTTCCCTTATTAGCAAGAGATTAATCATGTACCTCTATCATATAATGGTCGAGTCAATTCCTTGGTCGATCTAGATACCTCTCTTATAGAGCTTGAAAAGTATGATCTGTTCATTCTTGTGGCACACTGAATGGTCATTTCTCCCATCACTCCAGATGATGAAGACATCCAGCAGGTAAAATAGCTGACTTCTGGTGCTTCTACATTAGGACCACTAGTTCCCCCATTATTGAAGAAACCACAGATTGGATAACCCCTTTCATCGAGTAACTCCAATGCGATGATCTCCCACAAAACCAAGCTGATTGTGAAATAACTCGGTGGTGCGTAGTATAGTTTACCCTTCAGAGTGGGCCCAACGTCAAGCATACTCTCTACAGATGTTGATTTTGTGCAATTATCCTCTATTTCATACGAGGAAATGATATTTCCCAACTCATGCAAGAAGTTCATGCCGGATCATGTGGTGTCCATTAAGAAGGACTGAATCTCTCCCATTGGATTCAGAGTATGGGATACTTATATCCCACCATGGTCCACAACTACATCGAATATGCCAAGAGGTGTCATACGTGTCAGATACTTGGTATTTTTTTTCATCGACTTCCAGACCCCCTTCATACTACCAAGTATTCTTTTCCCTTTGTAGTATGGGGACTCGATATCATGGGACCTTATCCACCAGTAATAGCTGTCCAATGAAGGTTAATTCTGACTATGAAGGATTTATTCTCCAAGGTGATGGAAGTGATTCTTATTTAAAGAAATCAAGGCAAAATCATTGGTTGAATTCGTGAGGTCTACATCATCCACTAATTCTCATTCCCTCGTGAAATTATCACTAAAAGCATCCCCAAATTCTGGGATTATGACATAAAGAAGTTGTAGACCAAGTATTTCATCTGAACTAACCACACTTCCTGCTGTTATGTACTGGAAAATGGAAAGATTATGGTGTTTAAAAAACGCTAACCGAATTTATAAATAAGGTGGTGGACTAGAACAATAAGAATTAGGCAGACAAACTCCCTAATGTTCTATTGGATTATCAGATGACAACTCATAATTTCACCTACGTGACTCAATATTATATAGTACACATAACTGAGGTAGTCCTTCACATATATATTTAGTTACCACTACTCTGAATAACTGTCTATTATTTTTAAGATTTTCTCAAAATGCGTCACCTTGGGTTAAAAAACACAGACCAACATTTTCATGTCATAAACCAATTTCAGGGCCTGTAAAATTTTCATTCATTATACTAGTTCATGATATTATCTTATTAAAGGTTTCCATCATGTAACCATTTCATGATGTGAAAATTCATAACAGGAAGATTCCATAGAAACTTATAGAAAATCCCCTGGGTCAACCCAAACCCCAAAGGAAATCCTCTTAAGCGTTTTTACATTTATACCCATACTCCATTAATTCCAAAAAATACACCACCCTAAACCGTAGTTCATTTTCCCCAGAAAATGATATATATCCTTGGAAGCCCCAAAATGAAACCAAATAATGAGTGAAAAGAAAATAGATATAAAAAATACCCCAAATAAGGTAACATGATGTTACAATCTCCCACTATAAGAATTTCCATTCCTAGAAATTCATAAGGAAGAATGATATCTAGAAAGAGGTGAGAAATATTCTACCTCATCAATTTCTGAAAATATGATGTCTCATGAGAGTCTAATACATATCGCCATAACACCTAGCCAATAAAATCAAATTCCCATTCAATAACTTCACATAAGATTTAACTATATCCATTGGCTTATATATAAAAAAATCCTTTGTCTCCAATTCTATTACATCCCAAATTAGATTGTGAGATGGATAAAGATAGTAAATTTTATACTAAGATATTTAGAAAACATCATGAATACTCATCAACTGAACTAGAAATACTAACCAATAAGAAACATTCCCAAGCTACTCAATGACCTCAAATGGCCAAAAATATCTCAAATTCAACCCTTTCCCTATTTACCAGGACTATGATGACCCAAATAAGAAGAAAATTTTAAGAAAACCGGGTCAAAAAAAGGAAACACAAAATGAAAATGCCAATTAACTACATACAATTTATCAAGAATATGGGCTATAACTATATGTTAATATATATAGAGAATCCTCATCAAAGTATCCTAAAAAAACTCAGTCATACCAATGTGGCCTTTCACACATATTCCAAAAAAATAGGTGGCCTTCATGGGTGACCATACAAATCCTAGAATGGTGATGTTTCAAACATTGATGAATAAATTTTGTTATAATAAAAATAAACTAGTTCTAGGTTTCTATCTAATAATCCACCAAAATCAAAGACACACTCAAGAATCATATCCTACTGGATCTAAATATCAGGCTTTGTCTGAACGTATACCTATGGATGGTAAGATATACTCAACATGATCTTGTTACCCATATCCTCTTGGAGACTCTTCTAGTACCTTGAGTTAACCCTAGGATCCATATCCCAAGAAATGGTAGAGGGAAACCCATGTATCCTCACAAACACCTATACATATGGTTTCCCATGTCTTTAACTTTAGTGGTGGCCCAGATTATAATTAAGTGAACTTACTTTTTCAACTAACCTGTCACCAACTAGATAACATTCCACCCTAGGGGAGTGTTTCGCACGGAATCCGGGGATGACCTCCTAGACGGGAGATTCAAATGTTCCGATCGGTTTCTAACGGGTTTGTTCGTAGAACCGGAAACATCCAATGATTCCACATCCGTTTGGACCTACTTTCCAAAGGCAGGCACTCATTAGCTTGTGGACTAATTAGGCTTAGGAATTTGCATTGGTCGAGAGGATGGGAGGTCGGACTCATCACACCTTTTTGAGGGGAATTATTGTCTACTCCGGGACTCTCTTTATAGATTTAAGTTATGTTCGTGAATCCTTATTACATTACCAAGTATAAAATGTGCTTTCCTTTAGTTTTAACAATCAATGATTAAATATGCATCAAATTTAGAGAATCTTTTATATGTATTTGAGGTTCTTCATCTATAGAGAATCATCTATATTTGTTTAGAGATTCTTGGTCAATGGTATCCTTCAAAACATTTATATAAAAGTCTCTTGGTCATTATGATGACCAGGCTGGTTTTAAAGCCACTCAGTGGGGCACTTGAAGTTTATTGTCATTCAGAAGGACAGAGATTATTTCAAAGTTGGGATCGAACCCATGACTGGGCTACCTACGTATCCTTTGTTTTGGAAAAGGAATCAGAACCCACGTAGTTTGAGAAATGGAGTATAATGTTTATGATTGATGGATCAAATATGAATGTCATAATTACTTTTACACTCTAAGCTCACGTGAGTCATGCTCGGTGTGAGAAAAAATAGGTATTGGTAAAATTTAGACAATTGTGCCATGAAAGATGCAATCATAAGAATTTTTTTGGGGCTTATGTATGGATGACTGCCCAGATAGATGAAGGTTTAGGATTTACTTTTAGGGAGAAAAATCCATGAACAGGGTCCATAAAGTTATATGTGCTTCATGGAGATTTGAATACTCTAATCTTGGGGCTTACTCCTAAGGAGGATGCCCAAGTTAGGAGGGGACTTATGATGGGGTTTTACTCCTAAAAAAAGGAAACCCAAATCAAAGGTAAATTATGACTGGTTAAGAGAAAATTTAAGGGAACTTGGGGCTTATTCCTGAAAAGGAGACCCAAGGTTATGACTGAGTCTTATTCCTGAAAAAGGAGACTCAGGTTAGGAGACTTGGGGCTTATTATTTAAAAGGAAGCCCAAGGTTATGACTGAGTCTTATTCCTGAAAAAGGAGACCCAGGTTAGGGATTAAGGTTTGGGGCTTATTCCTGAGGAGGATGCCCATATTTGAGGTTGGGGCTTACTCCTAAGAAGGATTCCCATAATTAAAGGACTTGATTGGGGCTTACTCTTGAGGAGGATGCCCAGGATTGGGAACTTTAAGAATTTGGGGCTTACTCTTGAGGAAGATGCCCAGATTAAAGGTTTTATCACTGGGGATTATTCCTGAAAAGGAGACCCAGGTTAGGATTCTCTCATCTTAAAGGATGAGGTTGAATGAATGAACTCTCTGTATTTTAGTGACATAAGGATATTTAAATCACTAGACTTTGAGAGAGATTTCACAGAATTCCTTTTAGGTAAGAAAGTCAAATCAAGAAATCATGCCATAAATGGCTTTGAAGAGTGTCTTGAAGACTGAATCTCGAAAAGGAAAGGTGAAATGGCTTAAGAGGGGTAAAAATGGGCAAGATGGGCACCCAAAAAGATAGGGGCGCGCAAGTCTTTCAAGGCGCACAAGTCTTCCGTGGGCGCGCAAGTAATGGTCACGCAGGTATACCTGCGCGACACATAGTGTACTTGCGCGATTTTCAACCAGCATTGAAATACTTGAGCGACTCTTTTTTAAACCCTTTAGAATGTTCTCAAGGTTCTTCCAGAAAAGGGACACACAAGTTATATTGAATGAAATAAGTCGGCACGCAAGTGTTTGATAAGTTTCAACACTTAGGCCTTCCTTCTTCTCTTTAGATCTTCCGTTCTAGGTAAGAAATTACCTTAGAAGTGTTCCGGAAGCTTTGAGAAGAGACTTGGGCGTCGGGAGCTTCAATCTGAGTTTCTGGAAAAAGATCCTCCTGAATGGGGGGCCCACAGGGTCTATTTATAGGCAAAAGAAGACCCCGGGCGGTTACCGGGCGGTTACCAATTAGGTCTCGCAAGTCACCTGCACGACCAAGGTAGCCGCGCAAGTACACTTGCGCGCCAGTTAGATAACTTGCGCGGTGAGGTTTCTGTTGATCCTTTCTTCCTTCCTTTGTTGATTTTTGATGTTTTCTTCAAAAGGCTGAATCACTTTGAGCTCAGATATTCTCTTTTCCGATCTTTAGATTCTGTGACGAAAGGAGCGTCAACAAAAGTCCCCCCTCAGAGTTTGATCCGGAGAAAAATGAGGATTTGACTCTGAGGAAATCGAATCCCTCCAAAGGAAAAGGGAGGGCGCGCAAGTCTTTCAGTGCGCAGAGGGCGGCGCGCAAGTCTGCGTCGCGCAGGCCTTAAGCGCTCTAGGTGTGGTGCGCAGGTAGGCTTCCTGGCCTATAAATACACGGCCTCACCTCCGTACAAGTATCCGGATTTCCGGACTTCATCCCTTCTCGAGCTCTCGCCGCGCAGGTCACCTAAGCCGCGCAAGTCACTTTTCCACTGTTCCCTCGCTGTCACGCTCCTATAAAGGTATTCTTACTTGCGCGGTTTATACTTGCACGTCAAAAACTAGCGCGACACACGAAATACTTGCGCGTCCTTGTTTAGACTTGCGCGACTTAATGCCTTGGCCATTTTTTCCGAATTTTTTCACAAATTTTAAAAAATAAACCCATTTAAGAGTTAAATTTGTTCAACTTTTGTGCAGATTCAATGGCTCCTAAGGGAATTGGAACGGCTAATGAACTGGCTAGCAAGCGGATTGATGACATGATGAACATTATTGGCCAGGATTACTATGATATCTGCGACAGCACTCCCCCAGATTTGGATAAGTACTTGAAGAAATATCATCTTAATAAATCATTGGATGAAACTCATATGAATGGCATGAAAGCCATTGCAGATGCTAAGAAGGAACTTCCGCAAGCTGAAAAGAGTGAAGCTGGTCAAGTGCACGAGCTTCAAGTAACTGCTGATAAGGCTCAGGATGCTATACATCAAATGAAGACTTATGTTGACAATCTTCTATAATTATTGAAAGAGAGAAGAGACTCCAGTCTGTGGATGTCTTTCTAACTCTTGTGTATCAATGAAAAAACACTTTTGTCTTCAATCATTTGTACCTGCATTCTTCCATTACCTGCTTCAAATTTACTTAAGCCAATGGGCTTAGTAATCATAGTTTTATTTTTACTAGGATTATTACAAATAACCCTACAAACTTTGAATCTTTTAACTGCTCAATATTACCTAAATCATAAAAAAATGTATATTTAGTGAGCTAGAACTTGACTTTTATTCAGAGTTCCTTTGTCTTTTGTGTGGGCAGTTTAATGTCATGCACGCCGGACATAAAGGGGCTAATGTTTAAGGTCGAAATAGCTTTGACCGAAAATGGATTAAAAATGGATTCAATTCCTTGATAATTTATCTGAAAACATATTACCATACTCATGTATGAGGGAAAAAATGTAAACTATGGCTTAAGAATATTTGAATCTGAGGAATGATATGAAAAAAGAGCTAAAAGGCATTAGAAGAAGTAGTTTCCAAGAATGAAGTTACTATTATTTAACAAAACCCGTTAGGGGGTTGAAATATGCAGGGCCACCTACGGGCATTGGCTGCATGGTCAAATAAATAGCATCTTTTGGCTGACAAGTCTGTTATGTGGACTGTTTATGCAAGGCCACCTATGGGCACATGCTGCATAGTCAGGCAAAAGAACTCCCAGAAATTTACTTTCCTAGTGCTAAAAGCCAGTGAAAGTTTATGGAGATTCAAATTTTCTAAAGTATAGAGTTTGTTGTATGGAAAGAGGTACGTGAATATGGAGAAGATATTTCCGAACAAGAACATCGAAGAACTGGATGAACATCACTCCTACGAAGGTCTGACCCAGACGTAGGGAAGAAGAATAAACCATAGACTTGAATACTTTCAGATCATGAAAAAGGATATGGGACAAATATGTTAAGGATGGCTATTTTTTCGGATCCCTACATATTGTCGTTTAAGACAAATAAGGACAAAAGAGGCATTCTTCCCAAGAATGAAGTTACTATTATTTAAAAAAACCCGTTAGGGGGTTGAAATATGCAGGTCCACCTATGGGCATTGGCTGCATGGTCAAATAAATAACATCTTTTGGCTGACAAGTCTGTTATGTGGACTGTTTATGCAAGGCCACCTATGGGCACGTGCTGCATAGTCAGGCAAAAGAATTCTCAGAAGTTTGACATTTTTGTGACTAGAAGTCATGAAAGGGGTTATGAAGATCTGAAAATATTTAAGGTTAGGATTATAATACATAAAGATGGGTATTGTCCAATGTATATAGAGATACATAGGTTAATGAAAACCATAATCATGTTGTGGATGGGTCCTGAATTGAAATTTTGGACTTCACTACGTATCTCATAAGAATGAGAATCAAGCCATACATAGTTCTTGAAATGCAGTTTAACGTCGTGCAGGACGAAAGTATGAGTGATCTTAGTTTAGGGTCATAGAATTTGGACCATAATAATGAATACACAGTGTGTGTTTTCATGAGGACTTTTCAGCCAAGGGACTGAAAGTGAAATTTGGGGTTAGGCCCAAAAGACTTGGGACTGGATTCGAGGGACACTCGAATGTTCCTACGTATCCCATAAGGATGGGAATCAAGTCCACGCAGTTCTAGAACTACCCTTTGTACAAATTTGGTTCGTACATGTGAAGGGTGAAAGGGGACTTTAGTGCAATGATGGTTTAACCTGAGATAAAAAGTTTTGGCATTACCATGTATGCACGTAGTATTTTGAAAATGAAACATGATTTAAAAAATCAATGTCAATAATGGTTCCTTCTCAAATGAGGAAATCAAAGAATATTGTAGTTTATTGTCATACCGGACAAAAGTGTTGTATAGTTTAACATCATATAACAAGGACGAAAGTGAATCAATGTAAAGATATTGATTCCAGAGGCGGTTTCACAAATCAACATCATATGAGGTTGTGGTGAACCTATGTGAAGAGATTGTTTTTGGGCTTGAACCCTGGGAGGTTGCCTACATACCCAGCCTGGAGGGCGAGGATCAAAGTCCGTGTAGTTCAATTAAAGAATGAATTAATGATCAAGTTGTTCTTGTGGACAATGATCTAATAAAAAAATATTGTTGGGACTTACACATGGTTAGTGGCCCAAAGGGAATGTTATGGTTGATGTTCGCTCTAAGCTCACGTGAGTCATACTCGGTGTGAGAAACAAGAGGTAATAACAACCTTAACGATGCACAGTTTAATGTCATGTAGGACATAAAAAAGGGACTATGCAGTTTAAAGTCTTGCAGTTAGGACTATTGGTGCTACACAGTTTAGTGTCATGTAGCAGGGACAAAATACAGTTTAATGTCATGTAGGACCTATCAAGGATTTTCTGTACAGTTTAGCGTCATGTAGTTAGGACGATGGGGATAAAATAGTTTAACGTCATATTGGACGAAAAAGGGGGACTGTGCAGTTTACTGTCATGCCATAAGGACAAAATAACACACCATTTATGTCATGTTGGATGAAAGTGTGAATAGTTTAAGGTCATATGCATGGACCGTGGATGGTGCAGTTTAATGTCATGCTGGACCTTTGATGATTATATAATTTAACGTCTTTTCGGACGTGAGGGACTTTTATACAGTTTAGCGTCATGTAGTTTAGGACGTCACAGTTTAATGTCTTGCTGGACATAAGGGATTTGAAAATAGTTTATGGTCATATACATGGACCAGGGATGATGCAGTTTAAGGTCATGCTGGACGGTTTAGGGAACTTTTTCACAGTTTAATGTCGTGTGGGACGAAGTTGCAATTTAAATTCATAATGGACCATTGCTGTATAGTTTAACGTCATATAGCAAGGACGAACTGGTGCTGTACAGTTTAAAGTCATGTTGCTAGGACTAAGGTGAACCAATATGAGGATATCAGTTCTGGGGACTTTTTACAGTTTAATGTCATGATGGACGTTGGAAGTGCCACACAGTTTAATGTCGTGTTGCTAGGACACAATATAGTTTAATGTCATCTCGGACAAAATATAGGATCTTCTGTACAGTTTAATGTCATGTAGATAGGACATAATAACAGTTTAATGTCATGTAGGACAAAATATGATCTAATGTGATTGTTTTGGATCTGGGAACAATATTTTGTGTGTATACAAAATACTTCTTCAGAAATCTGGCATTAGTTGGAGTCGTGATGTGTTCTCCATCCATTGAGATCAGAGAATACGCTCTATTGGAGTAGACCTTATGTATTGAATAAGGTCCTTCCCATTTTGGTTCAAGCTTGGGAGGCTTCTTTCCTGGTATCATTGGTGCTCTGAGAACCAATACCAATTCTCCCTGAATGAATGAACGAAGACGAACTTTTTTGTTAAAAGCTCGTGCTATCCGATTCTGATAGACTTCCAAGTGGTGAAAAGTGCACAATCTTTTCTCATCTAACTGTTCCAATTCATTCAACCGCTTTTGGGATTTCTCATCTGTTGATAACTGATCACAAATGGCTATTCTGAGTGAGGGCAATTGAACTTCAATTGGCAAGACTGCTTCTGTTCTATATACCAATGAATATGGAGTAGACCGCGTTGCATTGCGAGTGGTAGTCCGATAATCCCATAAAGCATGAAAGAGTTTATCAGGCCATGACCTCTTGTCTTTATCCACCATCTTTTGCAGTATATTTGAAAGAGTCTTGTTGAAGGCCTCTATCTGGCCATTAGCCGCTGCATGATATCGAGATGAATGGTTGGACTTAATGTTGTATTGTTGATACAATTTCTTTACCTCAGAAGAACAGAAATTGGTGCCGTTGTCTGTCAATATGGTATGAGGGACACCAAATATAGTAATGATGTTAGACTTGATGAAGCTAACAATGCATTTAGAACTGACTTCTTTGAGAGGTACTACCTCTGCCCATTTGGAAAAGAAATCAGTAGCAGTAAGAATGTACTTAAACTGCTTGGCCGTAGCTGAAGGGTAACGTCCCACCACATCCATTCCCCATGTGGAAAATGGCCATGAGTATTTAGCTGTATGAAGCAACTCTGGAGGTTGATGAATGAAGTTGGCATATACTTGGCATGAATGACACTTCTTTGTGAAATTAACACAATCTTGTATCATTGAAGGCCAGAAGTATCCAAGCCTTCGAATTTGATCAGACAATCTATGTCCAGACTGGTGGGCACCACAGACTCCTGCATGCACTTCCTTTATGACAGCCATTGTCTCTTCACCATCAATACATCTGAAGAGAACTCCATCAAAACCACGTTTGTAGAGAATTTTCTCGAGGTGGTTTGGGTCATCATAAAGAGTAAAATTGACCACACGTTGCCGAATTTGTTCTTTCTCGGCTCTATCTAGTGGAAGTGTTCCATTTTGAAGGTATTCCCTGATAGGTGACATCCATCCTGTAGTATGACCATACGGTTCAGGAATGGGACTAATTTCATTAATTTCCTCTGTTCTGACTTGAACATAAGGTGAAATTGCACGACGATGGGCAATACAGATGGTTGTTTCGTCCCGATTTGGACCTGCTAAAGCTGTGGCTATATTAGCCAGTGCATCATCTTGAGCATTTTGTGATCTTGGGACATAAGAAAATGTCGGTTCTGAAGGGAATTCCGACATTAACTCTCTGACGTAATCATACAAAGGGATTAATTCTTCTTTTCTGATGGCATAATCCCCATTGACTTGTTTGATTACCAGGTCTGAATCACCTTTCACCTTTAAGTGATTCACTTGTGCTTGAAGCGCTAGCTCCAAGCCTGTAATGAGAGCTTGGTATTCAGCTTCATTATTGGTACCACCTTCCCACAACAAAAAGGAATAAGGTAACACTGCCTTATCTGGAGAAAGGAGCACAATTCCTAAACCAACTTTGTTGAATTTAGGATTTTCCATTTTCTTCCCTGTTGGACTTCTAGAAGCACCATCAAAATACATTTCCCATGTTTGAGGACTCTCTTGAATAGAGAAAACTTCCTCATCAGGGAGTTCAATATCTGAATACGTGTCTTCCACTGAAGGATGTTCAGCCAGGAAATCAGCCAGAGATTGGCCCTTAATTGCCTTTTGAGACACATACTGGATGTCGAACTGCTGTAGAATAACCGCCCATCTTGCCAGACGTCCTGTAAGCATTGGACGACTAAGGATGAATTTGAGTGGATTATTACGAGATACCAATTGGACCTCATGATGTTGCAGGTAGTGTCTCAGTTTCTGAACTGCAAAGATTAATTCTAGGCAGCACTTTTCAATACTTGAATACCGGTTTTCTTCTTCAAGCATAGTTCTACAGAGATAGTAGAGACTATTTTCATTCCCAGCATCATTCTTTTGAGCGAGAAAGGCACCCAATGATCGCTCTAAAGCTGTCACGTAGAGGATAAGAGGTCTACCCTCAACAGGTGGCATAAGTACTGGTGGACTCAAGAGGTATTTCTTGAGAACATCAAATTCTTCTTGACATTCTTCAGTCCACTGGTAACTGACTCCTTTCTTCAATAATTTGGTAAAGGGTAAACTTTTGCCTGCCAAATTGGCGATGAAACGCCGAATATAGGATAAGTTTCCTTGAAGTCCTCTTAATTCTTTCAAATTATGAGGAGGTGACATACCAAGGATTGATTTGGTCTTCTCAGGATCGACTTCAATACCACGATGGCGTACAACAAAGCCGAGGAATTTTCCTGAGGTTACCCCAAAAGCACATTTTAAGGGGTTCATCTTCAAATTATGTTGTCGAAGCTTGTCGAATACGACTTCCAAATCAGCCATGTGATCAAAACGTTGTTTGGATATAACCACCAAATCATCTACATAGAATTCAACAAACTTCCCTAGAAAAGGTTTGAAGATACGATGCATGGCGCGTTGATATGTTGAACCTGCATTCTTTAAACCAAATGGCATCACCCGGTAACAAAACACACCTTGAGGAGCTTTGAAGGCTGTATATTCCTCATCTTCTGGGGCCATTCGGATCTGATTATATCCAGAATATCCATCCATGAAAGAAAGTACTTCATAGCCAGCCGTCGCATCAATTAAGAGTTCTGTAATCGGAACTAGGAAATCATCTTTAGGACAATACCGATTAAGATCTCTGAAATCGATGCAAACCCTAATTTGTCCGTTCTTCTTCTTTACAGGGACAATATTAGCCAACCACTTGAGATATTGAACTTCTCTAACGAAGTTAGCTTTGATAAGCTTATCCACTTCAGCCTCGATTTTGGAAGCATAGGTTGGGTGTGTTCTTCTCGCGGCTTGCTTGAATCCTCGATGTTCTTTTGGCAAACCCAAATGATGGGTGGCAACATCAGGATCAAGGCCAGGCATCTCTGTATAATTCCAAGCAAAAATATCTTTATTTTGCTTTAGAAAAGAAATATATATCTCTTGTTCTTCAAGGGTCATGGCCACACTAATTAAAGTGGGGCGTGGATCTTTCTCTATACCCAGATTTACTTCTCTGAGTTCATCCACAGTGGTAGAGATACCCTCTTCAAATGTTGGAGGAGCATCTCTAAGATCTTCCTCTTCCTCTTCATCATGTGTTATTTCTTCCGTTTCTACTTGCAAAGTAGATGAAAAAACGAAATTCTCATGATCATAAGAGATGTCAAAATTTTCACATTTTGAAGAAGAAGCTTCCATTTCCGACCCTATTGATGATAAAGGGTCTTCTTTGGGAAATAAAGAGGAGATGATGGATTGAGAATCGACATCAATATTCACCTCTGGTGTTGCTATAACTTCTTCTGGCCTGATTAGCAAAGTATAGACTTGTTGGATTTCAGCAGACGAAATGAAAACGTCACCACTTATGCTTTCATCACTGCTTGGTAAGTTACCAATTTCTCCCATGTTGTCTGGCTCGATTTCCGTAATTGACATTATGGATATTTCCATAAGAGTATTTTGATTTGGGCCTATTTTGTCAATTTGACTGATAGGTAACACATAATCTGTACTCACATGTGAAAATGGATTTATTGGAATTTTTTCCAAACCATATGGAGCATTAACTTTGGTAATTTCCTTCATTGTAGATTTTTCTCTTCCCTTCATGTGATAAAATTCCGCCTCAATGTATTGAGACTCACATGTCTTGACCGAGGCCTTATCACCATACAATGTTCCAACTTGACCATCGAAACAGTATTTGAGACATTGATGGTATGATGACAGAATAGCTGCATGCTGATGTAGCCAGGGTCTTCCAAGCAAGATATTGAAAGCTGAGTCTTGATCAACAATCATGAAATCCGAATTGGAAACAAGATCTCCAAACTAAGTTCTGAGCGTAACTTCTCCCAGTGGTTCTTGTTCATTTTTATCATAAGCTTGCAACATCATGGTAGAAGGATATAAATCAGATTCCATGAGGCCTAATCGACGAAGTGTGCGAATGGGCATGAGGTTGACTCCTGAACCATTGTCAATGAAAGCTCTTCGAACATCTATACCATTGACTTTGCCAGATAAGTACAAAGGTTTTATGTGCCCATGCACAACATCATCTTCATCTTTATCAGTAAAAGATATCACTGCATGACATTCCGCAAGATTATTCTCTATGTGATAGATTTCAGCTGCAGCAATTTCAGCTTCAAACTCTTGAGGACTTGACAAAGCTTCGATAAGTGCTTCCCAAAGATCTCTTGACAGATTCAAAGCATCCAAAATTGATAACTTGGCTGGTACTTGGTCCAAGTATTTCAATATATCATACTTTTGATCTAGAGGTCTGCGTTTCCCAATAAGAATATGCGGTTTAGTAGGTACCTTGGAAGCAGATGCTTTGGAAGCTGATGCATCTTGTATTGAAGTCGGCAACAACCTTGGTTTTGGAAAATTAGACTGATTAGATCCATTTACTTGCTGAGATAATGAAGATGGAACTTTTAATCGGTCTTCCAAAATAACTGTGCCGAAACTGATTTGGCCATTGGCAGAAGAACTTGCTTGTTCTTTTTGAGCTCGCTGAAGGGCTCTACCACGAGTTTCTGCTTCATGTACAGTGCTAGCAGGGGTAGAATTAGAGTAGTGGCTTCGGAAAGATCCACGTCTTCCCCTATATCCTGAACCTCTAGAACTTCCTCGGGTTCCCTTATTTGATACAGGGAATTCAGGCTCATCAAGACTGGAATATGAATCTGTTAATTGAATCATTATAACAGAACCAAAGATTAACTCTTCGTCTGATAAAGACTCTGCCTGGTTAGCCTGTTTAGGCTGTGCCGTTTGGTGGGACGGTGCCTGTGGCTTCGAAGTAGATGGCATGAAATCTGCCAGAGTCAAAGACAATTTAGGCTTTGCTACATACTCATCTTCTCCTGATTCCTCTTTCTTCTTTGAATTGCGCTGCCCTTTTGAGGATTTGTCTTTTGATGGAGGCTTTACTGCAGCTTTTGTAGGAGACACAATTGGCTTCTTCAATTGTGTTCGCAAAATGGAATGGGTCCGATTGATTGTCTTTCTGACTATCCAATCATCATATCTTTTCGCAGTTTTTCTTTTGACTTCCTGCCACTCGCCTCCTTCCTCTGGATCTGTAGCGGTAATACACGCTACATGAGCTGAAGAACCCTTCAATTTGACTTGTCCCAAGTCGACCATCTTTTGCAGGAGGTCTTTAAAGACAAAACACTCCTGGATGGGATGCCCCAACATTTGATGAAAGGGAAAATAATTGGGATGGTCTTCATCTCCTTCCTTGTTTGGACTCTTCGGCACTGGTAATTGAACCAAATTATTTTCCAGAGCTGAAATGAAGTAACCAGGAACTTGATCAATTCGGAAAGAGTATGTTTTACTCTTCATATCCTCAAATTGTTTTCGTCGTTGATCTTTTTGATCATTTGGACGAAACAACCTTTGTTTTTGGCATTCAGGAGGTGGAGCCCTTCGAGAAGATGAAGGTTTTGAAGTAGAAATAGGTACAGGTGCCTGTTTAAGCATAACTGTAGCAGTTTCTGCTTTACCCATTCTTCTTCCTGGAGCTGATGGAATTACACGAGATTTAACCTTAGCCTGTATAAGGGAATCTTCAATCTGTTGAGCGATTGAAGTAAGGTCTCGAAACCCTCCTATGTATTTCACAGGGATCAATGGCGTGCGTAATTCGTCACACAAATTTGCCACACATATTGGCAACAATTCCTCCTGAGGGAGTGATAAACTGAAGGAATACGTTAATCCCTTCCAACGAGAAATGAAATCAGAGACTCTTTCATTCTCCCTTTGCTTGCAGTTTGTAAGATCGAAAACTGTCGTTTTTGGCAAAGTTGAGCTAAACTGAAGAAGGAATTTTTGACGAATATCCTCCCATCCGATGACTGACTGGGATTTCAAGCTTGTATACCAGACAAAAGCTGGTCCTTGCAAGGTTCGCACGAAGCATCTGAGTTTCACTGCTTCTTGCTGCTCTGGAGTTCCCATCATAGGATCACAACAAGACACGTAATGCGTCAAATGTTGTTCAGGGTCACCTGATCCATTGAAAGTAGGGAAAATAGGGTTTCCAAAACTGGATGGAGGAGAAATTGAATCTACCCATTCAGGGTAAACTTTCTTTTCAGGTTGAACTTGCGCCCGTTTCCCTTCCGTAGTTTCTAACCAAGCTGTTAATGACTCAATAGTAGTTATTAACTTTTGAGAAACGTCAGGTTGAACTTGGTTTTGGGTAGGTGCAATGAATGGAGCTTGGACAGACGTGGTGGTTGGTGCTGCAACTAATGGTAGTGCTGCCAACCGTTGTTGCGTTTGACCCGTAGGATTAGACCTCTGAGGGTGTACTGATAAAGGAGGATATTCTTGATCCACCTCAGTAGTTACAACAAATTCCTTCGGCTGTCAGACTTCAGAATTCTTAAGAAGAAGACTACTCTGAAGTAGTTCTGCATTCAACCTTCTTAATTCTTTCATTTCTTCCTCCTGTTGTGCAAACCTTTGCTCTAATGAGAGCGATTGACCTCCTTCAGAGGAAGGGTGAGAAGTAACCTGATTCATTCCTTTCCCCTTATTGGATCCTTTTCGGAGAGGGGGAAGTGGGTTACTTGAAGGAATACCCAGATTTTGGGTAAGCCTTTGATTACGTGTGCGCACACCTTCTTCATTTAGGTCTGTGTGCGTAACTTCTTGAGCAGGAACCTCTTCGTCTGATCCCTCTGATTGAGCCTCATCTGGTGAATCAGCAGCAACGACATTGATGACAGTAATGGATGCATATTGCATAGAATCCTTTCTATCAGCATTTCTGTGATATTGTCTCCTTCCATGTCCATGATGAGACATGGCATTCCGTTGACTTGATCCCTCAGGAATTTCTTGGAGAACCGTCACTTGGAGAGAATCTCCTGAAAGCTTGGCTCTTCGTTCCTCTTGAGGCTTATTCCCTAATCGAGAGAATACTGACTTTCTCTGAGGGAGGGATTGAGGATTTGAAAAAGTCCCCAGTCCGGTGGACTGGGGATGTTCCTGCTGCTTCCGCTCAACTCCTCGAATCCCATTTGTTGACTCTGAGGGTTGGGTTAGAGAAGTCCCCAGTCTGGCAAGCTGGGGTGTCTCTTGACATGCTATGTCTGAGATCTTCTTAAAATCTCTCTTGATCTTGCAAATTTTAGTTTGGAAATTAGCTGGATGCATTAACCTGTATCCACATTTATCACCTGGTTCAACAGATCGTTGGATGATTTCCGAAACTTCTGTCATTTGATGACGTGTTTGCTCCAGACGAGAGGCTTGTGCAAAATTCTCTCCTGCTTGATGTAGGAGCAATTCAACAACTTGTTCTCTATATACTTGATTTTGAGAGAAACTAGTTGAAGCTTGTTCTTGAGCAAGATTTTGATTATTAACAAAGCCCATTGACTGTGGCCGGCCATGGGCAATAACATTGCATGAGACCATTTTCGGCGGGCTTCGCTGACCGGAAAGCACTGTGAAATGTAGTTCTCCGTGAACACCCCATCCTCTGATATGAACATCAGATGGAGCATTGGCAATTAACTGACGCAATCTTCTTAGTTCGCCAAGGCATGAACGTTGAAGGGTTCTCTGTTGCTTTTCAGCCTTTGGATACCGAGAGACTGATAGAGATGCCAAATCAATCTGGCGTTGTAACCCTTCTATTATCTTAAGATGATTTTCATATTCATCGTAAGATAATACCTTCTTCTTTAATTGACAAAGAGTTTTCCATATGTTGAGACGAATATCATGGATTCCTTCATCCGTCAACATCTTTGGAATGTCGTACTGGGAGTCAGCCAAAGGCCAAAACATGACTGGTACTTCACCTTTTGCCAGTTTTTTCCTCATGTTCAGCATTTCCTCTTTATCATTAAATGAAGATTCTTCTACCTGTTTGGACCAGAGTTGGTGTTTCCTTGTTGCTTCATCGGATTCAACAAGATTGGTAGAGAAATCACTATTCATGCTGGAAGATGAATGACCCAGGGATGGTTCGGAGAATAACCTGAACCCCAGGCTATCTTCTGATGGAGAAAGAGTTTCACCTGCCGATAGTAAAGCATCAGACATGACTGGTTTTACGTTTGCAAGTGCCTCGATATAGGAGGGCTTTCTCGTCACTACATTGCCTTCTGAAGAATTTTCGAAACAACGTGAATCACTACTGCAGAGAGGACTTTCGCAGCGAAGTTCATCACCATGAGGAGGACCGTCATGATGGGTTACAGCAAAAGATGAAATCTCTTGCTCCTTGGTCTTCTGACCACACAGAGGGTTCCTGTGGCTCTCATCTGAAGAAGAAACTTCAAGATTGACCGAATTTTCATGAAGCAAGTCTTCATGAAGAAGTGTCTGTTGAAGACCTTCAGAATTAATGTTCCCGTTATTGGGAACTGAGGGAGTAGAATCTTGAATTCCGACAGATAAATGTCTGAGGGCTTCAAGAACTCCAGCATCGAGCAAGGCCTTATTGCAGATTGGCCTTTGATCTCCTGACTGTGCTGGGTGGATCTTTTTCTTAGATGCCTTCTTACTCGCATTAGAAACCACTTGATGACGAAAGTGATTGCTCTGAGCAGGTGTATGTGCCTGATCAGGAAAGATGGTCAGGTTAGGCTGACGATCTCCACTCAAATCAGGTGTATGTGCCTGACTTGGTTGTCCGTATGATATGGGGGAGTATGCCCCATAACCCTCTTGGACTGGAACAGATGTGTGTGTCTGTTCCGGAGTGAATCGTTGATGTGTCACTCCATTTCTAGGGATAGATTTATGTGTCTGTCCCTGAGATGATGCTGAAGCTGTTATGATATCCTGGAAAGCATCCAGAATATGAGCAGGAATTTTCTTCTGCTCTTTCACCATTGACAAAATATGTTTGGTGACTTCAGCCGCCGGAACGGGGATATACGTCCATTCCGGGCTTGGAGTAGGTGTATGTGCCTGCTTCTGTCCTCCTTTTCCTGTCAGTGAATCCTGACAGTACTCAAGTGTGGAGGCAGAGAGTTGAGTCTGCCTCTTGTTTGTCGTCGGGACTTTCCGACTGACTTCTCCCGGCGCTACCAAGCGAGACTGTTGGTAGGCCTGATTAGTATTAGCAGGTGTATGTGCCTGCTGATTACACTTCGCCAAACGCGGTTGACGAGATCCATCATATGTAGTCAGACGATCCGGCTGACTAACTGGTGATGTATAGGCAAGTGTATGTTCCTGCCTATGGTACTCCGCCGGAATTGCCTGGCGGGATAGGCTTGATGCTGCCAGACGAGTCTGCTGGACAGCGGAATTAAAACGAACAGGTGTGTATGCCTGCTCGTTGTTTGCCACCAAGTTAGGTTGGTGGACTTCTCCGGAGATGGCAGGGATGACAACCTGCCTATTGTTAACCAGATTCCGTCTCTGGCGGTTCATCTTGCCTGCTCGGGTTCGAGGAACCTGAGCTGAATGCCTGGAGTCGGTACCCTCATCATGTTGAGGGCGCACTACCGCACGAGTCTAGCGGCGATTGTTGATGGGATCCCTTGAGAAGGACTCATGTATTTTTGAATTAAGGTCTTGCGGGACCTGCTCATTAACTTCCTCAGAATAAGGGAGTGAATGGAAATTGTGTTCCGGGGATAACGACCTGAAACGGTTGGAGACGGTAGTCAGCACCGCCTGCTTCTTGATTGCTGGCCGTCGTTGTCCGGACGACCAGGTAGAGTTGTTAACTTGGAGGGCTTGATGAGCAGCCTCCAGAGTTGGGATAGTACCGTTGTGATGGTACTCCTTAACCAGTGCATTAGAAACCCAGCGTTGAAGACGCTGAGTTGGTGATGTCATCCTCAGAGCGGATGACGTTCCAGAAGGAGTAGCAGCATTGGTTTTCACAGCAGCAGACCTCACAGTAGAGGTGTTCACAGCAGCAGTATTAACAGGGTTGAATTTAAGGAAAGCCATTTTGCAGAAGATCTTGAGAAAAGAGTGCCTGTTCCATGTAACAGACATAATCAAGATGAATCCGGCCACTGCATCTTTTGGATGAGCACATTTCAATGATTGCTTTGTTGGCCCAAGGGGCCTAACAAATAAGAAGAACATCACTTTAACTTGGTTAAGGATTCACGTCGGGTTCACCATTTTTTGTTTCTCACGGAATCCGGGGATAACCTCCTGGACGGGAGATTCAAACGTTCCGATCGGTTTCTAACGGGTTTGTTCGTAGAACTGGAAAAATCCAATGATTCCACATCAGTTTGGACCTACTTTCCAAAGGCAGGCGCTCATTAGCTTGTGGACTAATGAGGCTTAGGAATTTTCATTGGTCGAGAGGATGGGAGGTCGGACTCATCACACCTTTTTAAGGGGAATTATGGTCTACTCCGGGACTCTCTTTATAGATTTAAGTTATGTTCGTGAATCCTTATTACATTACCAAGTATAAAATGTGCTTTCCTTTAGTTTTAACAATCAATGATTAAATATGCAAGAAATTTAGAGAATCTTTTATATGTATTCGAGGTTCTTCATCAATAGAGAATCATCTATATCTGTTTAGAGCTTCTTGGTCAATGGTATCCTTCAAAACATTTATATAAAAGTCTCTTGGTCATTATGATGACCAGGCTGGTTTTAAAGCCACTCAGTGGGGCACTTGAAGTTTATCGTCATTCAAAAGGACAGAGATTATTTCAAAGTTGGGATCGAACCCATGACTGGGCTACCTACGTATTTTTTGTTTTGGAAAAGGAATCAGAACCCACATAGTTCGAGAAATGGAGTATGATGTTTATGATTGATGTCTCAAAGATTAATGTCATAATTAATTTTACACTCTAAGCTCACGTGAGTCATGCTCGGTGTGAGAAAAAATAGGTATTGGTAAAATTTAGACAATTGTGCCATGAAAGATGCAATCATAAGAATTTGTTTGGGGCTTATGTATGGATGACTGCCCAGATAGATGAAGGTTTAGGATTTACTTTTAGGGAGAAAAATCCATGAACAGGGTCCATAAAGTTATATTTGCTTCATGGAGATTTGAATACTCTAATCTTGGGGCTTACTCCTAAGGAGGATGCCCAAGTTAGGAGGGGACTTATGATGGGGTTTTACTCCTAAAAAAAGGAAACCCAAATCAAAGGTAAATTATGACTGGTTAAGAGAAATTTCAGGGAACTTGGGGCTTATTCCTGAAAAGGAGACCCAAGGTTATGACTGAGTCTTATTCCTGAAAAAGGAGACTCAGGTTAGGAGACTTGGGGCTTATTCTTTAAAAGGAAGCCCAAGGTTATGACTGAGTCTTATTCCTAAAAAGGAGACCCAGGTTAGGGATTAAGGTTTGGGGCTTATTCCTGAGGAGGATGCCCATATTTGAGGTTGGGGCTTACTCCTAAGAAGGATTCCCATAATTAAAGGACTTTATTGGGGCTTACTCCTGAGGAGGATGCCCAAGATTGGGAACTTTAAGAATTTGGGGCTTACTCTTGAGGAAGATGCCCAGATTAAAGGTTTTATCACTGGGGATTATTCCTGAAAAGGAGACCCAGGTTAGGATTCTCTCATCTTAAAGGATGAGGTTGAATGAATGAACTCTCCGTATTTTAGTGACATAAGGATATTTAAATCACTAGACTTTGAGAGAGATTTCACAGAATTCCTTTCAGGTAAGAAAGTCAAATCAAGAAATCATGCCATAAATGGCTTTGAAGAGTGTCTTGAAGACTGTATCTTGAAAAGGAAAGGTTTAATGGCTTAAGAGGGGTAAAAATGGTCAAGATGGGCACCCAAAAATATAGGGGCGCGCAAGTCTTTCAAGGCGCGCAAGTCTTCCGTGGGCGCACAAGTATTGGTCGCGCTGGTATAACTGCGTGACACATAGTGTACTTGCGTGATTTTCAACCAGCATTGAAATACTTGAGTGACTCTTTTTTAAACCCTTTAGAATGTTCTCGAGGTTCTTCCAGAAAAGGGACACACAAGTTATATTGAAGGAAATAAGTCGGCGCGCAAGTGTTTGATAAGTTTCAACACTTAGGCCTTCCTTCTTCTCTTTAGATCTTCCGTTCTAGGTAAGAAGTTACCTTAGAAGTGTTCCGGAAGCTTTGAGAAGAGACTTGGGCGTCGGGAGCTTCAATCCGAGTTTCTGGAAAAATATCCTCCTGAATGGGGGGCCCACAGGGTCTATTTATAGGCAAAAGAAGACCCCGGGCAGTTACCGGGCGGTTACCAATTAGGTCGCGCAAGTCACCTGCACGACCAAGGTAGCCGTGCAAGTACACTTGCGCGCCAGTTAGATAACTTGCGCGGTGAGGTTGCTGTTGATCCTTTCTTCCTTCCTTTGTTGATTTTTGATGTTTTCTTCAAAAGGCTGAATCACTTTTAGCTCAGATATTCTCTTTTCCGATCTTTAGATTCTGTAACGAAAGGAGCGTCAACAGGGAGTGTATAGTAATACAACAAAAAATATAGTGGACACCTCTTCCCATTACCAAACCTATACTTGATGAGGCATGATATTCTTGGAAGGATTTAGATTCTCAAACTTTAACTATTAATAGGTGTGGCAATGGACATGTAATCTGTGTATAGTAATACAACAAAAAATATAGTGGACACCTCTTCCCATTACCTAACCTATACTTGAAGAGTCATGATATTCTTGGAAGGATTTAGATTCTCAAGCTTTAACTATTAATAGGTGTGGTAATGGACATGTAATCTACAATGTCACACTTTATACCCAAACACAAGAATCACCGCACCATGTGTTTCCGACGCTTTCCGCCGTGGCGCGCGCGCACATCCGTTCCGTCCGCGGAGGGGGACGCGCGGCGCTTGCTGTTGCCCCGCATTCCCTCTTTCCAAAGGTGGGCGGCATTCGCTCCTTATTCAGGGACGTCTTCTCCTTGATCGAAACGGGATGATGGGATGTCGGTTCTTCCTTCTGGGGATTCCTCCTCAGAACTCGTCACCTAGTCCGGGTCTCCCTTATAGATTTAATACGTAGTTCGTGAAATTCTTCCCAATGCCATGTTCCCATGGTCACCGGTTAATTACACTACTTCTGTCGGGACATTCCAAAGGGTCCAGTCAGGGTAGCAACCTTCAGTCGGGGGAGTAGTCACGTTGAGGCATCAGTAGCATGTCTGGATGCTGGGGAGCCTTGCATGTCTGTTTGTTATCCCTGGTCACAGGGCTTCTCGAGGGCATGGAAACCCAAGGCATCCCACATCGAGAGCGGGGAATTATGTGTCATAGACACATATCTGAGGTTTTCCTCAGCTTGCCGTGTTAAACACAGGGTATGCCGTGAGTTTAACATCTAGCGGAGATGGATCAACCCAACCAAAGAATCAGCTAGGATAGATCGGATTGAGGGACCCTCCGTGAAGGGATGTCGATACCGGGGCCAGCCCATGGGCGGCTGTGAAGAAGAGCGTACCGACATGGTCTCACCGGGATAAGACGGTTCGGGTGAGAATCAGGATTGGTGATAGGTTGATGAATGGAGTGGAGGGAGAGTGAAATGGGACCATCGCAGGGGAAACAGTGAAGTTGGGCTTGAGCCTTGATGAGGCTTCCTACGTATCCCCGTGGCAGGGAATCAAAGTCCGCGTAGTTTGGGATGGTGCCAGTAAACCGACGTGAAGGTGTACCTTGGCCCGATGAATGTCGTCAGCGAACCAACGTGAAGGTGGACCTTTTTCTGAAGGGAATCATCAGCATACCGACGTGGAGGTGGACCTTGGTCCGATGAATGGCGGGCTTGAGCCTATGGAAGGCTTCCTACGTACCATGCCTTGACATGGATCAAAGACCTCGTAGTTCGAATGGGTTTCGTCGATGAACCGACGTGAAAGTAGACCCGTGGGTCCACTAGTGGTGGGCTTGAACCTTAGGAAGGTTTCCTACGTACCATGCCTTGACATGGATCAAAGTCCCCGTAGTCCGAATGATGGAATACAGTTTAACGTCTTACGAGACGATAATGAACCCTGACGTGGATAGACGACGGGCGGTGGGTTTCGGCGAACTGACGTAAATGAGGGACCTTGGTCTGATGGGAGTTGTTCTTGAACCTCGGGGAGGCTTCCTACGTACCATGCCTTGACATGAATCAAAGTCCTCGTAGTTCGGATGAAAATGGGGGCTTGGCACACCGACTAGGAGATAGTTTGGGCCAATGATTGTTGGGCTTGAACCTCAGAGAGGCTTCCTACGTACCATGTCTTGACATGGATCAAAGACCTCGTAGTTCGGGTTGGGGAATACAGTTTAACGTAATGCGGGACGGGGGTGAACCGACGTGAGTGAGGTCGGAACGACTGGATGGTGGGTTTGAACCTCGTAGAGGCTTCCTACGTACCATGACATGACATGGATCAAAGACCTCGTAGTTCGGGTAAGTGTGCAGTTTAATGTCAGCGGGACAAAGGGGGCATACAGTTTAACGTCATGCTGGACGAGGGCGAAACTCGACATGAATGAATGACCGAGCAAGGTGGCTTTATCGGCGAACCGACGTGAATGATGGACCTTGGTCCAATGAGTGGTGGGCTTGAACCTCTGAAAGTCTTCCTACGTACCATGCCTTGACATGGATCAAAGACCTCGTAGTTCAGGTTAGTCACAACGGCTTTCCGTCGGACTAGAATTGCAGTTTAACGTCGTGCTGGACGTAGGTAGAACACGACGTGAATTGGATGATGGGTGGGCTTGAACCTCGTGAAGGCTTCCTACGTACCACGCCTTGAAATGGATCAAAGACCTCGTAGTTCAAATGGGATGGGTCGCAATGTCTTGCAGTTGGACCGGAATGCAGTTTAACGTCATGCTGGATGGGAATGAGACCCGACGTGAATGAGTGACGGGTGGGCTTGAACCTCATGGAGGCTTCCTACGTACCATGCCTTGACATGGATCAAAGTCCTCGTAGTTCTCTGAGGGTGGGGGGTCAGGATCGGTGCTCACTCTAATCCCACGTGAGTCATGCTCGGTGTGAGAAACAAGAGGTTGCAAGGACCTGACGATCACGTCGCGAAGGATGCGTCTGTGAGAAGCGAAGAGGGGCGTACGCGTTAGGTGGCCCATGGTGCTGGGACTTACTCCAGGATGGAGGCCCATGGCGCGACAAAGTGCGGGAAAGATAGACCTTGGTCCAATGATGGAAGGTGCCTCGTTCCCTATCACTCCCTCCACTGACCTTGGTAGTGGGGAAGTACGGAGATGCAGAGGTGCAGCCATCCATTGGGGAACTAGGGTTGCCCTTCTCCTACGAACATACGCCACTCCGACAAGGAGGGTCTCATCCCATGTGAATGGGTGATTCCATTCCCGTGGAGACGAGTGGTGTAAAGAATGTTCGAGCTGGGGGGACCCTTCGTGAGGGGCACGAGGTCGGGTCACAGTTTAACGTCATGTGTTGAGGACGTGGTGCTTGGCAGTTTAACGTCCTGCAGCTCGGACGAGGTTGGTTCACTCCGCACCCCTAGGACTTACATAACCGGTACCCTCTGGTCCTTGCGGAAGGGAAGGTACCAGTAAGGCCATGGTTAAGGGGGGTTGTGGAACGAACCACCAAGGGGTCTACGTTAGCGTGGCTATGCGAAGAAGAAATAGCCATTAGCGTGCCTATGCGAAGAAGCATTAGGCGAAGCAATGCTACGGGTGGTATTGTCCATGGGACTTTGAAATCACATCGTGCAAACCTGGAGGGTCGCACAGGAAGAGGAATCGCTAAGCAAAAGAGTGTGCTTCGCGAAGTGGAGTGCCTTGGCCTTAGCATGGGGCATAGGTGTGGGTGGAAGGTGCTTAGTGAAGTGGAACAGTGTTCGCGGAGCACTGCCTCACGAAGGAGAGGTGCCTCATGAAGCAAGGTCCTGCGAAGCAGTGTGCTTCGCGAGGTGAAGCGATCCTGCCTTAGCATAGGGATCACTAGTACAGGTTGGGTGTTTCGCGAAGCATAAACGCTCCGCGGCTGCTCGGGTTCCCTTGGGAATACCCTTCCTTCGCGAATGCCCTTGAGCTTCGCGAAGGGCATCCCTCTCGGAATAGGGGCTCAAAACGAGAAAAGCAGAGGCGTCTCATAAAGTAGAAGTACCTCACGGAGCTCATGATTCCCGGGGCAAAGAGTGCTTCGCGATTCGGGAGAGGAGAAGCCGAAAGGTCGAATTGTCTATCCTCGGGACTCAGGGGGAGTCCAGTATTTATAGGGAAGGGGCGCCGCGAAGCAGGGATCGCGTGCCTCCTCTAGTGCTTCACGGCGCACTCGCGAACGTCAATGTCGTCCGCAGAGAATTACCGCCTCTGGAGCTTCGCGGCGGCTCGCGAACGTCAAACGCGTTCGCGGAGGATTACCGCCTCTGGAGCTTCGTGGCGGCTCGCGAACGTTAAATGTGTCCGCGGAGGATGACCGCCTCTGGAGCTTCATGGCGGCTCTCGAATGTCAAATGCATCCGCGGAGAATGACCGCCTCTGGATCTTCGCGAGGCAGCAATGGTCGGGGTGCTTCGCGGCGGGGCTTGGCGTGGGTGCTTCGCGGAGGTGCTTCACGAGGCAGCGCGCCAGCCTTCTTTTTCTTTCCTTCCTTGCGGGCCTTACTTTGGCGCTAACAAATGCCCCCCCTCAGACTTGGAGCCGCGAAGGCTGAATGGTCGAAGTCTGAGGGAAAATCGCCAAAATTTTCGGTGGTTCGCGATGCGGCATCACGAAGGGGCCCCGCGGTGCTCGTCGGGGCCACGGATCCGGACGCGTCGCGATGCTCCGTGCGGGTGAGGCGCGCCGCGATGCTCCGGGGTCGCCGCCTATAAATAGGGGGTCGACCTCTTTTGTCTTCACGTGAGTTCCTTGACTTTTTGCGCTCTTGACTTCGCGAAGCTCCGCGTACTCCGCGACAGCCCTCTGCGAATCGAGCTTCGCGGAGAACCGTGGGTCTCTGACTCCGCATCCGCGCCAAGCAAACTTCTTCTTGTTGGCCTTGGCCTGACATCGCGACTTCGCCTCGCGACCGATCTTCGCGATCCGGCTTCGTGATTCATCTTCGCAGTCGAGCTTCGCGATCCAACTGAAAAAATTCTTTTCTGAGGGCCAGAGTTGAGATGGCCCATCAAGAGTCTGTATTGGGGGTGCTTGCAGATGCTGCTCGGCGGGATGAGATGGCCAATTGTCCAGGCCTGGGGGAGATGGTCCGAAGCCTCTCGGATCACACTTCTTTGACAGATCTGCTATCGGAGGGTCAGAAGGATTATCCGCAATGCAAGAAACTACCATTGTACGGCTTCGGGCTGAGGGATGACGTCTTTATCCCTGAGGCGAGTAGGGAAGAACCAGCTTGCTGGTTGAGGAGCACACCATGCCAGCATCAATGGTTCAGGGTGGCCGATGGTCACGCACAAGAGAACTTCACACCCGTTACCACTGACTGTCTCTACAACCATGTGAACAACATTGACGGGAAGCCACTGCAACCGGAGATGTCCCCTCCTCTCTATCGTACCATGCTGAAGGCGGCTTTGCAGGATTCGAAGAAGGGATGGTCCGATGAGTGGGACCTGCGCCAGGGCGACAACCTCACTGATGACTGGGCCTAGGCCTACTGGGTAGGCGCCTCATGTGAGGAGTTTGGGGTCGAGCTGAGGATAGTGGGGCTGTATGAGGCGGCATGGGCCTCCCAATTCCACATTTACCAACCCAAGCAACTGATGCCGGAACTGCTGAGCAGATGGTCGTCTAGGACCAACACTTTTCACCTGCATCACAGGGAGGTGGGCTTCAGCCTGTGGGATGTCCACCAGATTTCTGGGGTCCCGATCTTGGGGGCCATGTATGATGAATTCCTCCCCATCGCCAGCGTGTGGGGGGATATGGAGCAAATGCCGCGACTGGTGTCGGCACTGATGGCACTCATCCCTGGAGAGGACAAGGAGGTAGTGAGGGATGTCCATTTTAGGAGATGGTTCAAATGCTTCCTGAATTTCCCAAAGAATCGAGAGTTCCCTCTGAGGCCTCGAACTTGTCCAAGGGCGGCCCAACGGGGCAAGGGGAACTTGTATTGGCAGGTCCTAGAGGACAGCCAATGGAAGACTTGGGATTTCAGTGTCAGCACTGAACAACAGCCGATAGTCAGGCTGGCGGCGTTCATCGCGGCGCTCATCTGTAGTTGGATCCTACCAGTGAGAGATACAAGCATGGGGGTGCGGCCCAGCTCGTTTATCATGGCGTCGATGTTGGCCATGGGGCAGCGGATCAATCTGGGGATTCTGATGCTCACCAAACTGTACAGAATGTTGTGGCATATTAGCGAGGGAAAGAAGTCGCCAAGGATATGTGGGCCCTTCCAACTCCTGTATGGGTGGATCGCAGTGCATATCAGGGGGATTTACGAGTATCCAAACCCCATTTCGCCGCCGGGATCGAACTTCCGCCCCTCCATCCTGAACGCGGTCGGGAGCTTCCCGTTCAAATTAGCCGTGCCGATGGTGCTGAATAGGGTGTGGAGGGCAGATGAGTTTAACTTCCACCCCTTCCCATTGCCGACGGGGATGCTTACTGATGGCGGACGGGGAACAGAAGAACATCGGGCTTACCTTCTGGCCTTCCGAGGTGGAGTTTTGGTGGCACGAATAGATCGTGAGCCGCTCTGTGAACCGTACACCCCACATCGGTTTGCGAGGCAGTTCCGTTGCCTCCAACGGTTGACCCTGCAGGTCTACTGGGAGGTGCGTCAGGAGGAGAACTCATGTGTGATGAGGCAGTTGTGGCTCATGTTCACACGGGAAGATGGAAAGATGCGGATTGCATTGCCTCCATCCACCGCCGCTTTCGGATTGGTGAAGGACTACGCCATCAGTTGGGAGGCTGCTTACCTAGGGGAGTTGCTGAAGCAACCAACTATCTGGGTCGGTGACGGGGGGCCTCCTCTATCTCGAGGTCGGGGTCGGAGGGCAGCTAGGGCCGCTCGCGGTAGTGGAGCTGCCATGGCGGCGAGACCCGCACCGGCCGAGGGTATGGCAGCAGCGGTGGATCCGGTGATTCCGGAAGAGCAGGGTCATCCGGAGGGGCGGCCATTGAGGGGATTCCATAGGATATCCACTCAGGCTCCGGGGAAGCGGCTGTGTCACATTGACATGGCAGAGGATGCTGTCTTCCCAGAAGCTTGGGACATTTGGGATGTCAACCGGAAATTCCTCAGCCCACCCGAGATATGGGCTCACCTGAATCACCTCGGGATGGAATTACCGGGCATAGGCCCAGTTCGGGATGGATTCATGGCGTCTCCGGCGGAGGCAGAACAGTACCTGGACAAGCTGGAGGATTACGTCCACTCCAGTGGTGTCCCTCGCCCAATGATAGACCGAGTGAGGGTACTGTTGAATCAGACGGTCCCCCCACAGTTATCGACTGCCGATTTGAGGGAGCGCTTCCCCTTTCCGGAGGAATCAGAGGACTCCTCTCAGGAGGATGAGGCTGGAGGAGGGAGCCCGTTGGAGGAGGGCGAGGTCGGAGACCGAGGCTCAGAATCCGACGATTTCACGGAGGCTCTCGAGGCAGCATTCCGATCTTCTTTCCCTATGATCTGTTCTTGGGTCCCTATCGACTTCTCAATGATTTTTGAGCCATGCAGGAGGAACTTGTTCGCAGGCCTTGTTCTCGCTCCTTGGTGGGTGATGATTCGGGACCTTCAGAACCTGCGCCTATGGCCGGGTCCAGTTCTGCGTCTGGTGGGACCAAAGCACCCGAGGTGGATCCTCCGGAATCTCTGGGCCTTCCAACAGTATACGGAGGGCCTCGCCTCGGGGTCCTGTTAGTGCCGGCTCAAGAGAAGCACCAGGAGGTCGATCTCCGTAAGTCTCTTCTACCGGCCTCCTCATTGTCACATGTAGACCATGTCAACTAACGTTTATATCCCTCTCTATCGTACAGTTCTTCGACTGGCATGGGCTGCTGCGGCAAGACTGGTCGGGATGTCTAGTGGCATCCCTCCTAGGGGAATGTCGGTGATGGTGGCGATAGTCCCCCCATCTCCTCAATCTGCAACGCACATTATCACTGGAGGAACCACCAACAGGGCCGTACCCGAAGTAATCGAGGTGGACTCCGAGGAAGAGGATCAACCCGTCGGTCCCAGTCCTGTCGTGCCTGCTTCGGCGTCAGGTGTCGCACTGGATTCAACACCGGATGTTAATCCTGCTGATGATTTCCTACGGGCGTACCCCGCGTACAAGCCTGCCAATCGTGCAGACTGGGACGAAATGTACTCCGATGAGGAAGACAGCAACATAGTCCGCCGCCGGTCGTGGAAGCTGATCACGTGCTTTATCAAGGACACTCCCCAAGGGAAATGGCTGACCGAAATGGATAGACTCCGCTGGCGGTTGCGCGAACTGTGTGCTGGGGGAGTGGATGCCCAACGTCCTCATGAACTCATCCGCGATCTTATGGCTGAGAAGATTCGGGAGAATGATCGTGGGCTCAGTGTGGGCTGGCAGCGGAGAAAGGCGACCAACATCAGGAAGCTTCGTGAGGCTGAAAGTGAGGTCCAACAGATGCAGACCCGGGCTGATGAGGTTTCAACCTCTCTTAATGCACAATCAGAGCTAGTCGCATGGTTGAAGGCCCAGCTGGCAGAGGCAGAAGAGCATATGAGGCAGACCTCCAGAAAGATGGCTGTCGTTCAAGCTGGCGTGGAGAGGGCCAAAGCCAGAACTGACGAACTGCGCCCCGCCGCTGCTGAGTAGGAGCGAGAGCTAAATTAGCGGCAGCAAGCCTTGGATGCCACAAGCCAACGGGTGGCGGAGCTGCAACACTCTTTTGACGGGGTCAACCCGTCCGTGGGGGGAGTCGACCCCCCGAGTATTGTAACAAACCCAGAAACCTTTTATTGTTACTTTCGTGCTTTGAATTTTTTCTTCTTTGCTTTGAATGCCTTAGCACACACGACTTCCACTGTTTGAATTGCCTTGTTACATCCCTACAATGTTTGCGAGACGTTCGGCGACAATCCCCCAAGCCCACGTGGGTCGAGCCCAATGTGAGAAACATGAGATAGTTTCCCTCTCATCCCACCTAATGTAGGAGTGGGGATCATGCTCCGGGCATCCGGGATTTGGATTACCAGTCCAGATTACCGAAAGATGGGAGAGGCCTGATCGGAGAAGGAATTTCCAGGATAACCGACTTACCGCTTCTTCAGCGTGCTCTTATGCACGAACGGGGAAACGCCAGGGGCGCTGAAATCGGTCCAAACAGATGGAAATGGGAAGCGTGAATCATGATACCCAAGATTCGGAACACTGTGGGGATGGCATGACAATAAGGGATAACCGTTAACCTTAGAGGAGAAGCGGTATCCTTACTGTGTTAGCCTGTAATGGAGACAACAAATGAGGGTCGACTGTTGACCATGTTCGAAACACGGGACCATGTCACAAATGTTGTCGATCAATTCTTCGGGACGTTGGCCCAGGACAGTTGGCGGACCATAGGTCGAGCATCCATACTGTTAGGGGGTCCTTCCAAACATGACCCGTCTTCCAGGTCGTTGGCCCAGGACGGTAGGTGAGCCGATGCGGCATGAGACCAGGCCGTTAGGGTGTCCTTCCAAACATGACCAGTTTTCCGGGACGTTGGTCGAGGACGGTAGGTGAGCCGATGCGGCATGAGACCAGGCCGTTAGGGGGTCCCTTTAGACATGAAAGGGGATGAGGGTCCGAATAAGGGGCACGCAAAGCGTGGAAAATGGAGTGATGGTTTGTCCGAATAGAATCCATCACTCATGTAACTACACCACCGTGGTGGGAGTACGCCATATGGGTGCATTGGTTTGATCATGGATCATTCCTTCTTTGGGACAGGGCCTCTCTGGCAAGGGGGTCTGTCGCTTCCCAATGGGATCTTGGGGCATCCTGAACTTGTTCAAGGAAAAATTACAGCTACATAGTTCCCCCCGAGGGGTCAGTCCAGAGGGCCGAAAATGGGGAGGAACATGATTTTTCGATTACTGGGGCTGGACCCTAGGTAAAATGACTGGGTGTCTCTACGTATCCCATGATGATGGGAATCAATCCATACGTAGTTCTGGAAGCACAGTTTAACGTCATGTGGGATGATGAGAAGCCTAGCCGTGTTGGTACACATCCCGCCAGAACTACTAAGCCCACGTGAGTCGTGGTCGGTGTGGGAAACAAGAAGTAGTGGTGGGAATTTCCCGACACATAAAGGGGAAGGTTAGGGAAAAGGGACGCTCGGTAAATACCAGCCCAATGACACTAACACGATCATTCATCGCACCTAGATGCGCGAAGAGAAAGAGCCGAGTATGATGGAATTCCACTTGAACATGAGGAGGTGGAAATGTGTGAATCATGGAGCTCGAGATTCAGATCACGATAATGGCGGCGTGACGATGGATGATAACTGTTGACCGTGGCGGAAACACAGCGTCCATATCGCGTTAGCCTAGAATGGGGAAAGACAAATGACGGTCGACCGTTGACCATGTTGGAAACACGGGACCATGTCCAAAATGTTGTCAAATATCCATAGGGACGTTGGCCCGAAACGATTGGAGGGCCCTTAGGTCCAGCATTCATGGAGAGCCCTTAAGCCTGGTATCCATGTCGTCCGGGGGTCCTTTTGGATGTGGAAGAGGATGAGGATCCAAATAGCGGGCTCACGAAGCTTGGTCGTGGGACGAAGGGAATGTCCGTATGAAAGTCCCACACTTCGGGATCTTTGTCGAAACACATCTGAATACGACAACTATACGTATTAGGGGGAGGGATCAGATTCTTTTCCCATGGGGAGATCTTAGTTTATGGTCGTAGAATTTGGACCATAGTTAGGCTGGGCCCGCGGGGAAATGCTCGGGTGATCCTACATATCTCATAAGGATGAGAATCAAGCCTCACGTAGTTCTGAGGGTGACATGGTAAGGTACCAATGCCAGGGGAAAAGGGGAGTGCGAACGTGGACCTTGCACTAAAAGAAGCGGAATTTGATAAATCTTTTTTGTTCTTTAAGGGGAATTGTTTTTTTTGTGAAGCGACAAGCCTAGAATAGTAGGTCGTGGTGTCGCCACAAGAATCAAGCCGTGATGGGCGTTGACAAATGGAATGGCTCGTGACCAATACTCAACGTGATGTCCTCTACAACGAGGTCACCACAATGCAGCGCCATTTTTCGTCATGCGGCCAGGACGATCATGTCACAGTTTAGGGTCATATGACAGGACCAAGCATGCATTTTATCGTCATGCAGCGCAGACGTAGTAGAGACGATGCTAGGCGGGCAACGTGCGTAGTGTTATAAAACACAATTGATGGAGACATGATCCCACATCAAATTGTACGCCATTCGGAGAGGGAAACCTTAGGCCGAGGGGCCTATATAGAGGTAAGAGGTGAAACATAGGGGGGAGACTAGCTCCCCAAATGGGATGGACCCAACAAGGCATCCGGGCGGTCCTACATATCCCATTAGGATGGGAATAAATCTGAACGTAGTACCAGATGGATCTTAGTTTATGGTCTTAGAGCTCGGACCGTGGGAGCCCCGAAGGATGCCATATTGCAGTTTTTTCCCCCTGACATGCAAAGGTGCACTGAGGGATAGCGCCAAAAGTGCCGAGATTCCACCTGGACATGATGGGGTGCAAAATGATGTGAATCATGAAACCAACATTCGAGGATTGAAGGGGCTGGCGTGACGACAGAGGAATACTGCTGACCATGTTCGCAATACAGCATCCTGTCGCGTTAGCTTGAAATGGGGACAAACAAATGAGCATCGACCGCTGACCGTATTCGCAACGCGGGACTTTATCAATTTGTTGTCCAAAACCCTCGGGGGCGTTGGACCGTAACGGTAGGAGAGCCCTTGGGCGTAGTATCCAGGCCGTTCTTGGGGGTCCCTCCGGGTGTGAAAGGTAATGGAAGCCCGAATGGAGGGGAACACGAAGCTTGATAAGTGGAAGGAACTTGATCAAGTTGAATCTGACACTCATGGTCCTAGACTAGAGTACTCTTAACACATGGGTTGGTAGCTGCAAGGAGTCAAGGGACTCAACTTGAGGGTGATCGAGAGATGGAAGATTCCCGGGAAAAGGGGGCATGGTGCCCGAAACCTTGTATCATACCTACATATCCCCCTCCTGGAGAGGGATGGGCCAAGTGGCCCAGGTGACTGGGAGATCAGGAGATCTCTAAGAGGTGGGGCTGGACCCAAATCTTGGACATTCAGGTGGTCCTACGTATCCCATGAGGATAGGAATCAAGCCACACGTAGTTCTGAAGGGTGCCTTTTAATGTCATGCGGGACAAGGAATAAGAGGGATAACCCTCAGGACGGGGGTTCGCGTGGTGCATCCATTGCAAACCCAACGTGAATGAGGACATAATCCTGCACTACACCACGCGGTCCCGTAGTTGGGGTCCTGAAGGCAGGACCAGAGAGGTGAACTTGCTGAACTCAAGCTGGACCCAAAGACAAGGGGTCTGGGCATTCCTACATATCCCATTAGGATGGGAATAATGCTGAACGTAGTTCCAGATGAGAATCTTAGTTTATGGTCTTAGAGCTCGGACCGTGGATGGTGACAACTCCCCGAGTAAGCACAGGCGTCAACCCAATCCCTAAGACCACGTGAGATAAATTAGGTGTGGGAAACAAGGGGGGATGATCCTTATCGCAATACTTGGGGAACCCATCGAAGGGGAGTCGGCAGAGAGCCCCGAAGGACACCTTTGACACAGCTTGTTCTCCCAATGCGCAGACGTGCACGGAGGAAAAGTACCAAGAGTTCCAAGATTCTACTTGGACACGGTGAAGTGATGAAGGGTGTGAATTGTGCACCCGACATTTTGGGCCTAATGAGTTGGCGTGGCGATAGAGGAAAACCGTTAACCAAGGTGGAAACACAGTGTCCATATCGCATTATCCTGAGGTGGGAACAATAAACGACCAACGACCGCTGACCATATTCGCAAGGCGGGATTTTATCGATTTGTTGTCCAAAACCCTCGGGGGGCGTTGGCCCGTAACGGTAGGAGAGCCCTTGGGCATAGTATCCAGGCCGTTCTTGGGGGTCCCTCCAGGTGTGAAAGATGATGGAAGCCCTGGTGCAGGGATACAAAAAGCCTGGAAAGCGGGTGCGGACGTGTCCGAGTAAAGCTTGTCATTCTAGGTAATAAACCAGAGTACTCTTAAGCACATTGGTGAACCGCCGAAAAGGGATCGACGAAACAGCTCAGTAGGGGGAGGTACATGGCGTGGTCATTACGAGACCGACGTGAATGAGGACATAATCCCACACCACACCATATAATCCTCTCATGGAGGAAGGATAGGCCAAGGGGCCAATATGGGATGAGGATTCCCGAGAGATGGGGCTGGACCCGAATCTTAGACATTCAGGTGGTCCTACGTATCCCATGAGGATGTGAATCAAGCCACACGTAGTTCTCTAAATGTAGTTTAACGTCATACGGGACGGGAAGGGGAGTAATATACCCTTAAACAAGGGAGGTATACGGCATGGCGAAGAAGCCCACGTGAATGAGGACGTAGTCTTACACCACACCGTAAACTCCTATAAGAGAGGCCCTAGGTTGTGGCCCGAAAAGGCCAAGGGGCCTGATGGTTAGCATTGGTCAGGATGGCCAGACTGCAGTTTATTGTCTTGCAGTGAGGATGAGGGTCGGGGACCCGAGAAGGCCGAGGGGCCTGAGGCTGGGCCTCATAAGAGGGGGCGTACGACATGGTACATGATCCCGATTTAAATGAGGACGTAGTCCCACACCACACCGTACACTCTGGGTAAGAAGTTGGGCAGAGGGGCCCAAGAAGGCCAAGGGGCCTAAGGTCAGGTATCAGTCAGGAAGGCCTGACGGGTTTGCAGTTTAACGTCTTACATGAGGACGGGGGTTGGGGACCCAAGGAGGCCAAGGGGCCTGAGGCTGGGCCTCATAAGGGAAGGTGTACGACATGGTACATGATCCCGACGTGAATGAGAACGTAGTCCTACACCACACCGTACACTCCTGTGGGGAATCGGGGTCGTGGGCCCGACTGCTAGCACCACCAGGGGGGAAATTTGTCACCTCGAGATGGGGCAGAATGAATCACTGCACTCGATGTCTGGGACATCTCGGGGTGGACCCAAAGATCCAGGACACTGTTGACCATGTTTGAAACACAGCGTTCCTATGGTGACCTGGTATGGGAGCAACAAATGAGCGTCGACCGCTGACCAAATTTGCAACGCGGGACTTGTATCGGCTTATTGCTTGAAATCCCTCGGGGGCATTGGCCCATAACGGTAGGAGAGCCCTTGGGCGTAGTATCCAGGCCGTTCTTGGGGGTCCCTCTGGGTGTGAAAAATGATGTAATCTCAGTCAAGGAGTGGGTGAAGAATAGTTGTATCTATCCACGAAGGAGGCAAACATCTCCAGGGGGGATGTGTAGCCGGGTCGAGGCTTGCTCGATGTGAGTTGGGGAAAAAGTGTGCGCCCTGCCATGTCTTAACCCGAGGGGAAGATTTTGGCTTTTGGGCTGGGCCCACAGACGAAATGCCCGGGCATTCCTACGTATCTCATGAGGATGAGAATCAAGCCATATGTAGTTCTTGAAGGCCATGCAGTTTAGCGTCGTGCGGTGAGGACGTGGGAGGATAGAAGAACGAGAGTGGGCACATGGTGCAACCCTTACGATCCTCGTGTGAGTGGGGTTGTATGAGAGCCTACTCCCTGCTACACAAAGATCCTCCAAGGAAACTATTCCCAGGGGAAATAGTGGGAGAGAAAAGCTTGTGGCTGGGCTCAAGACGAGGCGTCCGAGCATTCCTACGTATCCCATGAGGATGGGAATCAAGGCACACGTAGTTCTTGAAATGCAGTTTAACGTCGTGCGGGATGAGGAGCATCTCATTTGGGGGATATGTACGGTACGACGAGTAAACCATATCGTACAATCCCTCAAGAGGGTAAGTCGGGGAAAATCAGGGAACCTGGGGCCGGGGGCCCGAGGAGGCCAAGGGTCCTGAGGCTGAGCCTCGGTCAGGAAGGCCTGACTGGCTTGCAGTTTAACGTCTTGCAGTGAGGACGGAGATGCAGTTTATGGTCGTGCAGGACTTCACAGTTTAGAGTCATGTTGGACCATAATGTGCAGTTTAAGGTCATGCGGGACCATTTCACAGTTTATCGTCTTGCAGGACGAAGATGCAGTTTAAGGTCATGCGGGACCATTTTGCAGTTTAGGGTCATGCTGGACCCTTTATGCCCTAGGAAAAGTATCGTTTGAGGAATTTGGAATTGGTGGGAGGGGTTATACGCTCTCCATCTGTGGTCACCAAGGAGTATGCTCCATTGGGGTAAACCTTATGGATGATATAAGGCCCTTCCCATTTGGGTTCTAATTTGGGCGGTTTCCTACCGGGAATCATTGGCGCTCGAAGGGCCAGTATTAGGTCGCCGTATAGAAAAGAGCGGAGATAAACCTTTTTGTCGAAGGCCCTCGCTATCTTATCTTGATGCCTTTCCAGATTGTGCAGGGGATGAAGCCAGTTCTCGTCTAGTGCTTCTAATTCAGCTAGATGGATCTCAGCTACCTCATCTGATGTCTGGTGATCATAAACTGCAGTGCGTAGCGACGGCAGCTGGATCGCAATGGGTAGACGGCCTCAGCTCCATACACCAAGGAATCTGAGGTCACCTGGGTAGAGTTGCGAGTCGTCGTTCGGTAAGCCCAGAGGGCATTGGGGAGCTTTTCCGTCCAACTTTTCTTATTCTGGCCAACCATCTTCTGCATAATGTTAGAGAGGGTCTTGTTGAACGCCTCGATCTATCCATTCGCCTTCGCGTAGTAGCAGGAGGTATGGTTCGACCGGATGTCGTACTTGGCATACAATTTCTTTAGTTCAGCCGCTTGGAAGTTGGTGCCGTTATCGGTGAGGACGGCGTGAGGGACTCCAAACCAGTGGATAATGTTGGAGCTCACGAAGTCAACGATGGAACGGGCCTTGACCTCTCTGAGCGGAACTGCTTCTGCCCACTTGGAGAAGAAATCTGTAGCAGTCAGGATGAATCTACACTGGCGGGCTGTTGCCGGTGGATACGGTCCCACTACATCAAGTCCCCATACTGAAAATGGCCAAGAGTACTTGGTGGGGTGAAGGGGCTCCGGCGGCCGATGCAGGAAGTTGGCGTGAACTTGGCACGCGTGGCATCTCTTGGCATACCCAATACAATCGTGGATCATAGAGGGCCAGAAGTACCCCAACCTCCGGATTTGATGGGACAGCTTCGGCCCATCTTGATGGGCGCCACAGGAACCGGCGTGAACCACTTGCATAACATGAGTTATCTCTACTCCTTGAATGCAACGGAGGAGGACACCATCGAAACTCCGCTTATAAAGAATTTGTTCAAGACTGGGGCCGCTCTGGAGGGTAAATTGCATCGCGCGGCGTCGGATTCACTCGCGCTCGGCCCGGTCATCTGGGAGGCAACCATTTTGGAGATACTCGACAAAAGGTGACCTCCAGTCGGGAGTGGCTTCAACCACTATGTCTGATGAACCCGGGACCCCTGACGTGGAGGGTCCAGCGGTGAGATGACTTACCCGCAGGCCATCATGGTCCTCTTGTGTGACGGGGGCAATGACTCTCCGGTGTGCCACATGTATGATCAAATCATCTTGCTCGAGTTCTGCGAGCGACGCAGCTAAGCTATCCAAGGCGTCTGCTTGACCGTTCTGCGACCGTGGGACATGGGTAACCTCTGGTCGAGAAGATAACTGGGCCATTAGGCGGAGGGTGTACTCCAGCAATGGTGCAAGCTCCGGCTTCCTGACGACGTAGTCACCATTAACCTATTTGATTACCAGCTCGGAATCTCCCTTCACATGTAGATGGGGCACATGGATTTCAATGGCCAATTCGAGACCGGTGATGAGGGTCTGGTACTCTGCCTCGTTGTTCGTACAGCCATCGGATAATAGAAACGAGTATGGCAGGATGGCATGCACCGGGGTAATGAAGACAATACCCAGGCCCACTCTTTTGAGCTTGGGATCGTTGAGCCTCCTACTGGTGGGGCTCCGGGAGGCGCCATCGAAATGAATTTTCCAACATGGGACAACATGATCGACTGAGAGGATCATCTCATTAGGGAAATCCAGGTCTATGGATTGATCCATGGAGGTTGGATGGGCAGCTAAAAAGTCTGTGAATGCCTGTCCCTTAATGGCCTTCTGAGGTACAAGCCTGATATCAAACTGCTGGAGAATCACTGCCCACCGCGCTGGTCGGCCAGTCAGCATGGGACGGTTCAAGATGTACTTCAATGGGTCTACCCGGGAGACCAATTGCACCTCGTGGTGCAGTAGGTAATGTCGCAACTTCTGCACGGTGAAGACGAGCGCAAGGCAGCTCTTTTCGATAGGGGAGTATCTGACCTCTGTATCGAGAAGCATACAGCTGAGATAGTAAAGACTGTTCTCTGTACCCTCGTTATTCTTCTAGGCGAGCAGCGCACCGAGGGATCTTTCCAGGGCGGTCACGTAAAGGACCAGCGGCTTTCCGGAGACAGGTGGCATCAAGACTGGAGGTTGGAGTAGATACTGCTTGATTTCCTCGAAGGCGGTCCGACAGTCCTCATCCAATTCGTAGGCATCGCCCTTCTTCATGAGCAGGGAAAAGGGATTACACTTGCCGGCCAGATTCGCGATGAATCGGCGTATATAGGCTAAGTGGCCTTGAAGGCCTCGAAGATCCCAAATGTTGCTCGGGGGAGGAATTTGGCTGATGGCCTTGATCTTCTCCGGGTCGATCTCGATACCTTGGTATCTGACAACAAAGCCCAGGAACTTCCCGGAGGTGACCCCGAAGGCACACTTCAGCGGGTTCATCTTCAGGTGATGGGAACGGAGGAAACCGAACACTTTCTCAAGGTCTTTGAGATGGTCCTGGCGCTTACATGATTTGACTACGAGGTCATCCACGTAGCATTCCACCAATGTCTCGAGAATCGGCTTGAATATGCGATGCATGGACCTCTGATAAGTGGCACCTGCATTTTTCAAACCGAATGGCATAACCTGGTAGCAAAAGGTACCTTGGGGAGCCATGAAGGCAGTGGACTCCTCGTCTTCGGGGGCCATCCAGATCTGGTTGTACCCAGAATACCCATCCATAAAAGAGAGAGCTTGGAACCCATTCGTGGTGTCAATCAACAACTCCGTTATCGGGAGTGGGAAGTCATCCTTTGGGCAGTGGCGATTAAGATCGAGGAAGTTGATGCAGACTCTGATATGCCCATTCTTCTTCCTGACTGGCACAATGCCGGCAAGCCACTTGGGGTACTGGACCTCTTTGACGAAGTTGGCTTTGATTAATTTTCAACTTCGGCCTCAACCATAGCACCATGAGAAGGGTGCATCTTCCTGGGAGGCTGCTTAAACCCACGGTGTTTTGCCGGGAGGCCCAAACAGTGAACGGATACCTGGGGATCTAGCCCTGGCATCTCGTTGTAACTCCAAGCAAACACGTCATGGTGCTTTTTGAGGAAGTCTACATACTGCTGCCGCTCTTCGGAGGACATGGATGCACTGATCAATGTGGGTTTTGGATCTGCCTCGCTACCAAGGTTCACCTGTACCAGTTCATCAATCGTGGTAGAGACGTCTTCTTCAATGGCTGGGGGAGCATCCTCCAAGTCTTCCTCCCCACCCGTGGGGGGACTTCCCGCGACGGGGGGTTCTTCTGGGAAATCAAAATCCGAGGGGCAGCTGGTGCTGGCTTGGGTAGCTGTGGTCAGCACATCGGGAGACTCACTTGCCATTGAAATCATAGCAATGAAGGCGATCGACCCTATCCCATCTGGCCTTCGGCCTAAGGGGCCGCATTTGATAATATCAAAGCAGTGGTGACGTGTCGGCCTGAGTCGGTTAATTCCAGCCCAACAGAAGAGACAAGTATGGCGCACTGCCATTGTCATGAGCTTGAAATCCCGGTACCATACAGGGGTAGGAGGTTCCGGGATGATCTGAGTCTGGTTGATGTAAGAGTACGAGGTGATTTTCCGTCGTCGCTTGGACACGGGAACATGCCTTCCCTGCGTACCCGAAACAACAAACATTGCCCCATGTCGGGGGTCGTGGCCTCCAACCGGTGGATCGGGAGGATGTAGGCATCATCCATGCTTGCCCAGGGATCACTTGTGACCGGGGCGGGTTCATCCTCGCTTACGAAGATTTTCTTATCCTTACTTTTGTAATAACCCGCGTCCAGATAGAGGGCCTCACAAGAAGTGAAAGGGGATGCATCTCCTTGGAGCAGGCCTACTCGACCGTTGAGCGAGTACTTGAGGCACTGGTGATACGACGAAGGGACCGCTGCATGCAGATGGAGCCATGGCCTACCCATCAATGCGTTGTAGGTGGTGTCCTGAGAGACAACCATGAACTCGGTGCTGGCAATTAAGCCACCGAACTGAGTCTTCAGGCGGATCTTGTCGACTGGGGTTTGCTCGGTCCTGTCGTACCCTTGGATCCTGAGGTCAGAGGGAGTTAAATCACCTTTAGACAGACCCAGCTTTCGCAACGTCCGGGTCAGAATTAGATTGATTCTGGAACCCGTGTCCACAAGGTAGCAGCGGACTTCCACGCCATTGAAGTGGCCAGTGATGTACAACGGGTGAATGTGCCCCTATATAGGAGGGTCATCATCTTCACCGGAGAACGAGATAATCGCCTGACATTCGGCATTTTCAATCGTCTTGGTATGGAAGGCTTCTGCAGCTGCTACCTCCATCTCGAACTGGAGGGGGCTCCTTAGGGCCTCGGAAAGTGCCTCGCACATTTCAGATGACAGGCGAAGGGCCTCAAGGATGGAGAGCCTCGCCGGAATGCTAGCCAGGTGCTTCAGAACATCATACTTTCGTGCCAAATGCGAACCTCTACTTACAGGAGGTCGTTCGACATTTGGGGGAATAACGGATCCTGTCGGCAGAACCGGCGATCGACTAGTACTGGGTACGTCTTTCTGCCTACTAGTAGAAGCCTGGAGAGTAGTCTCCGGACTAGGATCGGACAACGGAGGCTGGCCTGTAGCCGGGAAAGACTGATCGTGATATGAACGAGGCAGCTCCCCCCGATCCAGTAGCACGAATGGCAGTGGAGGTAGAGCTGAGGGCATTAGATGGGTTTGCGAGTGCTGAGACCTGCGCTAAGCCTGCTGCCTGGTCTCAGTATCATGCACATCTTGGAAAAAAGTGCCAGCGGACGTACCTCGATGACCGGCGCGGTTGCGATTCTGCTGTCGTTGATGTCGGCTGGAAACGTTGGGGAGGTATGCCTGGCGCTCCCCCTCGTCGGGACTCATATAGGGCTTTACCAGCTCTACGGTGTTAACCAAAGAATACCCCTGGCTATCGCTCGAGGAATCATCCACCGCTGGGAGGATTCTAGAAGGAATCCCCATTTCAGGGGGCATAAAGTCGCCGAGGGTGCGGGACGACGATGACAACGGCGGTGCGCGTTGCTTCTTCTTGCATCGCCGCTGCTTGCCCTTTTGGGAAGAGGTCGACTGTGAAGACGATGCGGAGGTGCCAACTACTTCTTCTGAAGGTTCTGGATGCTTCAAGCGCACCCAGATGATACCATGGGCACGAACGATGGTTTTTCGAGCCATACAGTCGTCGTATTTCTGGGATCCGCAGCTAGGGACCTGCTGCCACTCGCCTTCGCTGTTGCTGCCGATCTCTGATCCTGCAAAGACACCTGCCACTTGCGCTGGTGCTGGGTCCAACTTGACTATGTTGTTGTTGACCTGGTCCTGAAGCCAGTCTTTAAACACATAGCATTGATTGATGGTGTGCCCCAGGATCCGATGATAAGGGCAGTAGTTGGGGTGATCGGTGAGATGCGCCTCTACCGGCCTTCTCCACTCAGGCAGACGCACAATCCCTTGCTCTAGAGAACTTCAGAAATAGCCAGGGACCTGATTTTAGTTGAACGAATAAGTCTGGTAACTTCTTTCCGGATAGGGGGCCCTGGGGGCCTGGCCCTGACGAGGGGCCGGAGGGGCCTGCTGAGGAGGCGGCGCCTGATTGTCTCGCCTAGGTGGCAGTGGCGCGTTGCGCGGGGGAACCTGCCGGTTCTGAGGCGGCCGCTGCTGGGCAGGAGCTTGTGCTTGTGGTGGAGGACCTCTGCGGGGTTGTGGGGGTGGTGCTGCCGGCAGTAACTCTAGCTTCCTGGGGGCTTATACTTGGGCCACTGCGGCGGGATCAGCCCTGGCGGTCCTCCTGGCCGGGATCATAGGGGGCAACAAACGTGCCTGACTAGCCTGTTGCAGGGCTTCCTCAAGGCATTGTGCCTTATCTGAGAAATAACTGAACCCTCTAGGGTAGTTCTAGGTGATCAAGGAGGGTACCAGCTCCGTCTTGATGTTCCCGACACACATCGTCAGCAATTTCTCCTGAGTCAGTGGCATATCGAGGGAATATGTAAGTCCCTTCCACCGGGCGATGAAGTCTGCGACTCGCTCATCAGGCCTTTTCTTGCACTTGATGAGGTCTGCAATGCTGGTCTTCCGCGTGGTGGAGCTGAACTGGTATAAGAACTGCCGACGGAGGTCCTCCCAACTGGGCACCGATCCGATAGGGAGCTGGTTGTACCAGACGAATGTCGGACCTTCCAATGTCTGTACGAAACATCGGAGCTTGGCTGCTTCTTGCTGAGCCGGGGTCCCCAGAATGGGGCCACACCTGGAAGAAAATTGAGCCAAGTGCTATGGCGGGTCCCCTGTCCCATTTAAAGGAAAGAAGGTGGGGTTTCCAAAACCTGGAGGTGCGGGCATATCATCCACCCATGCCGGATAAGGCTTGTCATCCGGTGGGACTGCTACCTGTCGCGTTTCCAACGCTTCGAGGCGGGCTATGAGCGTCGCGATAAGATCATCCGGGTGGGGGTCCCTGTCTTGACGGGGATCCCTAACCACAAGTGCATTTCCAGGTTCTTCAACACGGTAGATGGCTTCGGCCGCTCGTGGGTCAGCTGGATGGACGACCTGCGGGGCGACTGGGGGAATCCGGGTTGGATTCTTCAGATTGCCCCGTCGTTCGGGGGGATTTGGCGAGACGTATCGCGCCCTCTTTCCATATGTTCCAGCTTCTGCCCTGTGTGTGACAGTAGCATGATCAGGGTTGGATGGAGGCATCTCACCGGGGGGAAATTGTTCATCCCCCTGCTGCCCCGGCCAGGGATTACCATAGTCGGGTCGCCGCTCTGCAGCGCGCTCAGCCAAGACATCATCCACCAGCTTCTTCTGCTCAGCAAGTAGCTGGCGTAACGTGGCCTTCTCGGGATCTTCGTCCGTTTTCTGCACAGAGGCGGACAGGTCGGAGTGCTTGACTGTTCCGACATGCTCCTTACCCTTGCCGGTGGTCCGACGGAGTACCACCGACTCAGTGGGTACGGGGAGGCCTAGCAGGTTCCTCTGCTGACGGGTAACTCTCCCTGATGGGTCGAGCAGTGGCGGTACTCCCTCGACAGGTAAGTCTCCATCAAGGAATTCGAGCTCATCTTCCTTGTCCATGACGTCATCCATGTGGACCGCGACCCCTTTCGAGGGCATGTCCTCGATGTCGCATAGCGAATCGGGCTGCCGTCGGATAGGGTCGAAGAGGAGAGCGGCATAGTGTCCCCAACCACGGACTTGCATATGGGGGGTGGCTTCCCTGACGATTCTGCGGAGTGTTTTAAAACTCTGAACGCATTTCCGTTGAAGGGCGCTCTGGCGGCCTGGCGACTCAGGGTTTTGGGCCGCAAGGTGTGCGGCCGCATCGATCTGGCAACACTGCTCGCCGATTTCTTCGAAGTGATCTCGACTCCTGGGGTACGCCACCCGTTCATAACGGAGGCGGAAGTGTGTCGCCCATAGGGTTCGACAAAAGCACCCCACTTCTTCAGGGGTAAGAAACTCCGGTACGCGAAAATTCAGCGCCGTCGTCGGCCAGAACTTCTCTGGGAAGTAATCCGTTGCAAGAATACTCCAGAAGCTCCTGGGCTCGGACTCAGGGTCTGGCCCTGTGTTGCCCCACTCGTCAACTGGGGGTGGCTGAGGGACCGGTAACGGTACCGAGGCGGACCTCTGGGATAGCAAGCTCGGTGGTGGAGAATACGGCGAATGAGCTGACTGGCCGCCGAACTACGGACCATCCTCCGAAGAGTGAGGTGACCTGGCCACGATGTCACGATACGACGGGCTGATAGACACAGCTTCCGGCACAGGAGTCACGGCTACCGGCGAAAGGTCGTGTCATCTCACTACCGCCGTTAGCCCCCAAAACAGCTCCCTGTGATCTTTGGTAGAGGTAGAGGGCGCTTCTGGTGACAAAGGCGATGATTGCGTGGTCGAGACCTGCGTAATTCCCAAGATTTCTTCCTCTTGGATGTACCTGCGGAGGGAGATGGGATTCTGGTGGACCTCAAATTCTGGGAGAACGAGACTAACGCATCTGGTTCCTGCCCCAGTCCTTGATACAGAGGAGCAGGAAGAAGGTTCCATCGTTGAATCGCATTCCGCTTCCGAGTCGGAGAAGCGGGCAGGTTTGATCTCCACTTGGGCCTTCCCAGGGTTCTTCTCGTGGCGGCGACGACCCGCTCTCCTACCCCGGGGTGGCTCTTCGGGACAGGGTTGACCCCTATCAGGCAGCCTCGGGGCGGCGCTGGCGCCATGGCGGAGAGGGACCCCAATCGAGGTAGCCGGGGTGCGAGGGGCACCGGGGCAAACGTAGAAGGGTACATGGGGAGGACCTCCATGAACAGCACCCGTATGGGCGGAGCCTCTGTTGGAACCGGCAGGAGCATGGGGAGGACCTCCATGGTCGATGCGAGTGGAGCGAGGCTGACCTTCATTCCTCGAGTTTCTGGGGTGAGGAGGACCTTCTCTGGTTACAGAAAGGACGTAGGGAGGGCCCCCACGTTGAAGAAGGACCGGATGGATGGTGCCTTCAGGTTGGTGGTCGGGGGCAGGAGGATGGACTCCATACCCTGCACAGTGGGCGCGGGAAAGGTTTCTGTGCTGAGCGTCACTGTCACGGGGCAGGTCTTCCTTCAAGATGGGGGTAGCACGAGGCATGCCTCCATGAAGAAGTTCGGAGTGGGGAAGGCCCACGCTCTATGGAGTAGTGGTACGAGGAGGACCTCCGTACGGGGTAATATTACCGCGGATTAGTTCGCGGCGATCACCACTTGGGCCTGTAACCCGGAGAGTCAACCCAGCCTGCCCGTGCGGCGGTTGGGGTCTCGAGCCTGGTTGGGTGAAGGAGTGACCCTGCTCAGTGTATGAAGAGTCTTCATGGTGCACGTCGGCGGTGGCTCGGGCCCCTGTAGTTGTCGACGCCGACGCGCCTGAGCGAGCGTCCTCAGCCTGGGCCCGGCGCTGACGTCAGGTCAGGTGGGCTGGTGCAGGTGGTGCAGGGACGTAGCCTGCCTGCTCTTCCTGCGGGGCCGGACGGCGGTGCTGACACGGCCGGACGAGAGTTTTCTCCTGGAGACCTCGGGTCGGGACCCTGAGTGGGCTGAGCCGGACGGCGCCCGCCTCTTCAGCGTAAGGCGAGGAGTCTTCAAGGCGTTCCAGAGACAGGCTCCTGGAACGGTTGAATGTCGGGGTGGGGAGCAGGGGCTCCCTGCGCGTCCTGTTAGGGTGGCGTTGACGACGGGGCCTGGAGGCCTCCAGGTCCAGGCGGGCCATATCCCGAGTTGGGATGACCCCTTCTTCCTCGTACCGTCGCACGAGGTTGTTGATCACCCTTCACTGGATGACCTCTGATGGGGAAAGGGGATGTGGGCGCCCCGTGTTCCGCGATGTGGCGGCCGTCGTGGCGGTAGCGGCACCATGTGGGGTGGATGTGGCGATGTTGCCCCTGCCCCTGCGTAGGCGAGCGGGCTGTGATCGCGTCTCTGAAATATCAACCTGGTTCTTAAGAAATGAAGGGATCAACTCATCAGCACTAAGAGGAAAAGGATCGACAGCCAGTGCCCCAGCGTCCTTCCATTCTCCACGTCTGTAAGAAGGATCCACGCCAACACGCTGCAGGACGGAGTGCCCCACGTTCTACTGCCCCAACTTCCAGTGAGTTTCACGACAGGCCCGCTATTTTCATGGCGAGACCAGGCACCAGATATCTGGATCCGGTGACATGTCAATCTACTGGCATCTCGAATGCTACTAATCTCCATATTGAGGAGAATAATTTCACGTCAGGTTCACCATTTCTGTTTCTGACGCTTTCCGCCGGGGCGTGCACGCGCATCCGTTCCGTCTGCGGAGGGGGACGTGCGGCGCTTGCTGTTGCCCCGCATTCCCACTTTCCAAATGCGGGCGGCATTCGCTCCTTATTCAGGGATGTCTGCTCCTTGATCGAAACAGGATGATGGGATGTCAGTACTTCCTTCTGGGGATTCCTCCTCAGAACTCGTCACCTAGTCCGGGTCTCCCTTATAGATTTAATACGTAGTTCGTGAAACTTTTCCCAATGCTATGTTCCCAAGGTCACCGGTTAATTACACTACTTCTATCGGGACATTCCAAAGGGTCCAGTCAGGGCAGCAACCTTCAGTCGGAGGATTAGTCACATTGAGGCATCAGTAGCGTGTCTGGATGCTGGGGAGCCTGGCATGTCTGTCTGTTATCCCTGGTCACAGGGCTTCTCGAGGGCGTGGAAACCTGAGGCATCCCACATCGAGCGCGGGGAATTATGTGTCATAGACACATATCTGAGGTTTTCCTCAGCTTCCCGTGTTTAACACAGGGTATGCCGCGAGTTTAACGTCTAGCGGAGACGGATCAACCCAACCAAAGCATTAGCTAGGATAGATCGGATTGAGGGACCCTCATTGAATGGATGTCGATACCGGGGCCAACCCATGGGCGGCTGTGAAGAAGAGAGTACCGACATGGTCTCACCAGGATAAGACGGTTCGGGCGAGAATCAGGATGGGTGATAGGTTGATGAATGGAGTGGAGGGAGAGTGAAATGGGACCATCGCAGGGGCGACAGTGAATTTGGGCTTGAGCCTTGACGAGGCTTCCTACGTATCCCTGTGGCAGGGAATCAAAGTCTGCGTAGTTCGGGATGGTGCCGGTAAACCGACGTGAAGGTGGACCATGGCCCGATGAATGTCGTCAGCGAACCAATGTGAAGGTGGACCTTGGTCCGATGGGCATCGTCAGCGTACCGACGTGGAGGTGGACCTTCGTCCGATGAATGGAGGGCTTAAGCCTCTGGAAGGCTTCCTACGTACCATGACTTGACATGGATCAAAGACCTCGTAGTTCGAATGGGTTTCGTCGATGAACCGACATGAAAGTAGACCCGTGGGTCCACTAGTGGTGGGCTTGAACCTTAGGAAGGTTTCCTACGTACCATTCCTTGACATGGATCAAAGTCCCCGTAGTTCGAATGATGGAATACATTTTAACGTCTTGCGGGACGATAATGAACCCTGACGTGGATAGACGACGGGCGGTGGGTGTCGGCGAACCGACGTAAATGAGGGACCTTGGTCCGATGGGATTTGGTCTTGAACCTCGGGGAGGCTTCCTACGTACCATGCCTTGACATGAATCAAAGTCCTCGTAGTTTGGATGAAAATGGGGGCTTGGCAAACCGACTAGGAGACGGTTTGGGCCAATGATTGTTGGGCTTGAACCTCAGAGAGGCTTCCTACGTACCATGTCTTGACATGGATCAAAGAACCCATAGTTCGGGTTGGGGAATACAGTTTAACGTCATGCGGGACGGGGGTGAACCGACGTGAGTGAGGTCGGAACGACCGGATGGTGGGTTTGAACCTCGTAGAGGCTTCCTACGTACCATGCCTTGACATGGATCAAAGACCTCGTAGTTCGGGTAAGTGTGCAGTTTAATGTCATGCGGGACAAAGGGGGCATACAGTTTAACGTCATGCTGGACGAGGGCAAAACTCGACGTGAATGAACGACCGAGCAAGGTGGCTTTGTCGGCAAACTGACGTGAATGATGGACCTTGGTCCAATGAGTGGTGGGCTTGAACCTATGAAAGGCTTCCTACGTACCATGCCTTGACATGGATCAAAGACCTCGTAGTTCAGGTTAGTCACAACGGCTTGCCGTCGGACTAGAATTGTAGTTTAACGTCGTGATGGACGTAGGTAGAACATGATGTGAATTGGATGATGGGTGGTCTTGAACCTCATGGAGGATTCCTACCTACCACGCCTTGACATGGATCAAAGACCTCGTAGTTAAAATGGGATGGGTCGCAATGGCATGCCGTTGGACCGGAATGCAGTTTAACGTCATGCTGGACAGGAATGAGACCCGACGTGAATGAGTGACGGGTGGGCTTGAACCTCATGGAGGCTTCCTAAGTACCATGCCTTGACATGGATCAAAGTCCTCGTAGTTCGCTGAGGGTGGGGGGTCAGGGTCGGTGATCACTCTATGCCCACGTGAGTCATGCTCGGTGTGAGAAACAAGTGGTTGCAAGGACCTGATGATCACGTCGTGAAGGATGCATCCATGAGAAGCGAAGAGGGGCTTACGCGTTAGGCGGCCCATGGTGCTGGGACTTACTCCAGGATGGAGGCCCATGGCACGAAAAAGCGCGGGAAAGATAGAACTTGGTCCAATGATGGAAGGTGCCTCATTCCCTATCACGCCCTCCACTGACCTTGGTAGTGGGGAAGTACGGAGATGAAGAGGTGCAACCATCCGTTGGGGAACTAGGGTCTCCCTTCTCCTACGAACATACGCCACTCCGACAAGGAGGATCTCATCCCATGTGAATGGGTGATTCCCTTCCCGTGGAGACGAGTGGTGTAAAGAATGTTCGAGCTGGGGGGACCCTCGTGAGGGGCATGAGGTCGGGTCATAGTTTAACGTCATGTGTTGAGGACGTGGTGCTTGGCAGTTTAACGTCCTGCAGCTCGGACGAGGTGGGTTCACTCCACACCCCTAGGACTTACATAACCGGTACCCTCTGGTCCTTGGGGAATGGAAGGTACCAGTAAGGCCATGGTTAAGGGGGGTTGTGGAACGAACCACCAAGGGGTCCACGTTAGCGTGGCTATGCGAAGAAGCAATATTCGTTAGCGTGCCTATGCGAAGAAGCATTAGGCGAAGCAACGCTACGAGTGGTATTGTCCATGGGACTTTGAAATCACATCGTGAAAACCTGGAGGGTCGCACGGGAAGAGGAATCAGTAAGCAAAGGAGTGTGCTTCGCGAAGTGGAGTGCCTTGGCCTTAGCATGGGGCATAGGTGTCGGTGGAAGGTTCTTCGCGAAGTGGAACAGTGTTCGCGGAGCACTGCCTCGCGAAGGAGAGGTGCCTCGCGAAGCAAGGTCCTGCGAAGCAGTGTGCTTCGCGAGGTGAAGTGATCCTACCTTAGCATAGGGATCACTAGTACAGGTTGGGTGTTTCGCGAAGCATAAACGCTCCGCGGATGCTCGGGTTCCCTTGGGAATCCCCTTCCTTCGCGAATTCCCTTGAGCTTCGCGAAGGGCATCCCTCTCGGAAGAGGGGCTCAAAACGAGACAAAGCAGAGGCGTCTCGCGAAGTAGAAGTACCTCGCCGAGCTCATGATTCCAGGGGCAAAGAGTTCTTCGCGATTCGAGAGAGGAGAAGCCGAAAGGTCGGATTGTCCATCCTCAGGACTCAGGGGGAGTCCAGTATTTATAGGGAAGGGGCGCCATGAAGAAAGGCTCGCGCGCCGCCTCTGGTGCTTCGCGGAGCGCTCACGAACGTCAACATCGTCCGCAGAGAATTACCACCTCTGGAGATTCACGGCGGCTCGCGAACGTCAAATGCGTCCGCGGAGGATGATCGCCTCTAGAGCTTTGCGGAGGCTCGTGAACGTCAAATGCGTCCACAGAGGATGACCGCCTCTGGAGGTTCGCGAGGCAGCAATGGTCGGGGCGCTTCGCGGCGGGGCTTCGCGTGGGTGCTTCGCGGCGGTGCTTCACGAGGCAGCGCGCTAGCCTTCTTTTTCTTTCCTTCCTTGCGGGCCATATTTTGGCGCCAACACCATGTCATAATTAATCTTCATAGTGCCTGGATAAATAACCCTTGAAGAACTATGATAATAAAAAAATTGAGTTCCTCCCAGATGTTGGGAAACAAACGAATATCCCAAAAAGAGAATTCCATTTGAATGGAGAGACCAACTAGAAGGGGTCTTCCCCCCACATAGAGTTTCTCGAATTCCCCTAATGTCATCATACCAGTATTGGAATTACAAAATAAACTCTTCTACATATGATTATAACTAAAAAATAGTCATAACCACACCTGAAACATCCTCTTAATTATCTATTTGAAACAAAGTGAAGAACCCCATAAGGATCCACTCCTACTTCAATTCCAAAATATCCGGTGATGATGATTTCTTACTAAGAGCATCTGTAATGAAATTTCCATTCCCTGGGGTGTAGGAGATATTTAAGTTGAGCATATGAAGGTATTCCACCCACTTTCTATATATATGATTCTAGTCTTTTGGAGAAAATATATAGATTAAACTATTATAGTCATAAAAGATCATGAAATCTTCCCTAAAAGATAGTGTCGTTAATATTTAACCGCATTCATAACTCCAAAAATATCTAAATCATGAGTTGGGTAATTATTCTCAGGTGATCAAATATGGTGTGAGATTTATGCCAGCACTTGATCGTTCTGTATAATAACACAATCTATGCCAACACCAAAATCTTCAAAGAAAATTACACACCCTTTACGGAGATCATGTAATATCAGAATTGGAGTTGATGTTAGAATTAATTTCATATCATCAAAATAATATTGACACATTGTATCCCACGTGAATTTTACCCCTTTTCTAGTAAGATTACTTAAAGGTGAAACCAACTTCGAAAAATCCTTGAAAAACAATATGTAGTTCCCAACAAGATCGAGGAAGCTCTAAATATCAAAGGCATTTTGTGGATCTTCCCATGACAAGAGAAACTTCACCTTCTTAATTGATGCAAAAAAATTACATTCCCTAAGAAATTTACTTCTTAGATATAGAAATTCCAAATCCAAATATGTCTATATAAATAGTAAAACTTCAATATTTCTAGAACCAAACTCAAATAGTTATCGTGATTGTGCTCGGATCATTAATAAACCAAAATACCATACATGAACACAGACAAAAAAAGTCAATATACTAATAGAATATTTGGTTTAGCCAAGCCAAAAAAACTACCAATGCATTAGTTAGAACAAAATGAATAAAAAATTATTCATAATGGAAATAACTATTCTGGAAATCCATATTTGGTATACCAGACACCCAAAATATGAGATAATTATAACATGACCTATGATCAATCTTCAAAACCACTATTCCCACTTTAACTGGTCAAATAAATCATCGACATAGGGAAATAGAAACTTATTCTTAAAAACTACTGAGTTAAAATTCTGATTGTCTACACAAAATCAAAGTGATCCATCTAACTTCTTGAAAAATGTTATAGGGCTCCCCATGGAAAATCACTATAGAGAATGAAACAATTCACCATCATGTCATCCAACTAAATTGTGGGCTTTTTCATCTCCTCGGGTGTCATATGACTAGATGTTATCAAGATCAAATGTGTATCTGAAACGAGATCAATAAAAAATATAACTAATTATCAAGAGAAATACTAAAGAAATAATATGGGGTAAAATTGGGAAAATACCTAATAACCAAGGGAACACTACCTACAAAATAAATGTCATTGGGTCAAACGGAAACACCAGATAACACACTACCGATCTTTGAGAAGGAAGGTCCTACATGACCAGACCTCTGATCCCACTCTCTCTAAAACTCATGAGAGATCACATCATACATAACAAATGAGACGTGATGATGATAACAATAAAACTCAATAGGATGCGCAATAACCAATCCACCTTTATGATGACATCAAATAGATTTAGATCAAGAATGAGAAAATCCTAGACTAACTATAACTTCATAGGTAATGATAGAATAATTCTTTATCATTTTTATTAATATTTATAAATTAGATAGAAAGTTTATATTAAAATGTATTCTACATACAATAGCTTACTTTTTATGAAAAAATTGGTTTCTTTGAAATATCACGTTTCACAAAAGATTGAGTTATACTGAACAATAATTAACTACTAATATTATTATTTTATATGGTAGTTTTTTCGCCTTTTAATGGAAGAATTACATTAAAACTATTTTTTTACACTTTTATTATTTTTAAATGAAAAAATACACGTAATTTTTGAAATATAAATATCAAAATTTACATTGTGTGAATGTTTTATATTTTTCTGGGAACTTTCATATTTTTATGATTACTGAATACTACTGAAGTTTAGTTCAAAACTACATTTTTGTCCAATTTATTTATATATTAAAATTATTTTTATGGTTTTAAAGTATATTTAGATCAATTTTATATCATTTAAACTAATTTATGTCTTTGGAAACAATTTCACATTGAATTTATATATAAAAATATAGAAAATGTTTTACCATTTTCACTTTAGAAACCCGCATTGTCATCCCGTCTGCATGATTAATTTTAAATTAATTTATTCCACTTATGTGACTAGAATAATGAAAAATGAATTCCATATTTGGAATAAGAATAATTTATAATTTATAATGAGGTCAAATTATTTTTTTAACAAAAATATTTTTAAAGTAATTAAAATTAATTATATCGATTAAAGTAATAATGTGGTTACTTAGTGGTTAAAATTTAATATTAACAATATAAATTACATATAAAATAACCCAAACCCATTTTATGGAAATTATTCTACCATATAAACTCTTGTTTCGGATTTTTAACATTATTGGAGGAACATTATGTAAGATATACTGCTCAATAGTGTTTACCTTTTCATATTTACAAGAATGCCACCCCTCCACTATAAAAATGAATTCAAACTCCCCACTTATTCACGACTCTCAAGATCTTTGTCTATGATTAAACCTACCCAAATAAGCTTCTAAAATATATTACTTAACCTTATGGTCCTCAATTTGGGATGAAATAAAACTAAAAAATCCCTTTGGTGAAAACCAAAAGGACTTACCCAAAACAATAAGTAACATTATTCAATATGAATTTCTGTTTTATTTCTTTATCCACCCCTTAATTACTTATTATTACATGATTATATAATACTTTAATTATCCTAAAATATGATAATAATTTATAGTGTTATGGGTTATACCTATACCTACACACACTTACATCAAATGGGCAATGAACTTACTGCTCCTGTGTACAATGTACTACCACCTCACGAAATAATGTCATTCGTGTTTCTTTTTCCACCTCTCAAGGTTGGTAATTATGATGGAAAAAATATTTTTATATGATATAAATGATAGTTATGTATTATTAATTCTTTTGGACTTTTTATATAACACATACATTTATGCTTTCCATTTTTTTATAAATATGATAACATCATTTTTGGATGTGTGGACTACTGCTTCCTCAAAGCGATGCAATACGTTCACAAATTACATGGAATTAATTAAGGATGAGTTCTATTAAAAATATGTTAAATACATAAAATATAAAATATATTAATGGAATAATTAATTTTATTTATATAGAATATATCATTTTCTTTATTACCATTTCACACACTAAAAAAGAGATAATGTCGTTCGTGGATGTTTAGGGTACCGCCTTCTCAATGAAATGTGATTCCTTTTACATCACATTAATTATATATGATGAAATAAAATACTATTTATGATATAATTATCATTATATAAAGATAACTATCACTTATCTAATTTCTATAATGGTCATTGAAAAATGAGAATGTTACTCATGCATACGTACAAAATACCATATCCATGATTGTAACATCGATTCATTTTCCATAACCATAATTTAAGATTGATTTTAAAAATATAAATGTTTTTTAAATATGATAATTATTTCAGAATTATTGTTATCCATATGTTTATATATTGACCATTTTGACGATAGTTGACCTACCAAAGTTGTTTTTGACACATAAACAGAATATGGTCAAAACAACCAATGTAAACTTAATTATTTAAGTTGTTGTATAAAACATTGTAATATGTGAAATAAAAGAAATGGTAAATATGAAAAAGTATTTTAGAAATTAAATAATTAACATAAGTTTATTATTCATTAATATAAATACACACGTGACAATTAAGAGCCAAGGTAAGGGATTTTGTCTCAAACTGATTTCATTAAGGCATTTCTCCATGATATGCATCTTTGTTCTTTTATAAGGTGTATATAAATCCAATTTGAAATTATATATCCCTATATTATCTTTTATAATGTTATTTAATGTTTTTTTTTAAATTTTAATCCTTCTTTGGGCTAATGATTTAAATGTTCAATGTTGTATGAAACACTTTGAATGTTTAAATATTCAATTTTCAAATATTTTATCCATGTCAATATTTTTGATATTATATTATATTTTTATTTTTATAAAGGGATTATAAAAAAATAACGCCTATTTTTAATTTCATTCATTTTTTTATAAAGGAATATTTTTACATGTTTTATATGAATCATTTTGAAAAACGAAAAAAAATGTTATATTCTTAACTTACATGGTGGAAATGACCTTTCTACCTCGTTGTCCATTATTTTATTTTCAAATTGAATTGCATGATTTTATGATTTCTTAAATGAAAAAATATTTTTTTTTTGTTATTTTGGTATTTGAAATTTATTTTAAAATGAAATGTGTATTTTTTATTGAATGTGGGATTTTTGGAAGAAAAATGAATTTTAATGTTTGAAATTGATTTTCATACAGGGTTAAAAGAGTTTTTAAAAATATGGAATGTTTTATTTCATATTTTTATTTTTGGACAATATCATTGATGGGTGTACCCAAATAGTGCCGGGTGATTGAATTATAGATTAAACGATGCATGCTCTAGATATCTCTCAATTTCATTGGTTAATAATTATATTCTCCAGAAAATTATTTTGTAAGATGGATGTATTTTTTTCCAAACTATACGGGATATATAAGGATTGTGTTAGGGTTCAATGTGATGATGTAAAAATGTACCTAAATTAATTTTCTATGGTTTCTAATGAGTTTCCACAGAAGTCATTTGTTTTCAAATGGTTAAATAAATGATATTTATTAAATAATGAAATTTTCCTTTTGGATAAACTGTTATAGTTTTAAGAATGGGGTTTTGATGAATTTTAATATTTATCAACGAAATAATAGTTACCTACTTTTTATATCCCTTACTTATCATTTTATTCTCGTCCCAAAATTTTAAATGTTTTTGAATGGATTTTATAATGAGTATGAGAGTGGAAGAGGTCTGTTTGAATGTTGTTAAGTGTTTTCATAAAAGAAATCATGATTTAATTTTTAAATGTTTAATATAGTGGAAAATGGATACTATTTGGAAGTGTCAACTTTTCATCATATGGTTTTTTAAGTATTAGATATGGAATAATTTTATATAAATATAAACATGAAAAGATCCTCAATGCGGAAGAAAGTAATTTATTTACTAAAACTTAATATTATGTAATGTTTATGGCCCATAACTTATACTAAATTTTCATTAACTATCGATAATGAACAAGATGGAATCAAAACCACCAAATATTTCCTCTTTTAAAGAGGTGTCGCTAACTCCATAACAAATGAAATGAGTTAACTTGTAATTTTAAGTATGTTCAAAAAATAATAATATATAAATTATTTGGAGGAAGCTTTATCAAATAATGATGTCACTAATGAAGTTGCAAAAAAGATGGAACCTATCACTATTATAGGACCCACATCTACCATTGACAAAAAAAATCAATTTCATGAAGGCGATTCACTCCTGAGGCCTTTAGATGATAACTTGTAGACTTTTTAGCATATGACTTCACCATAGTAGCCTTTGGAGGCAATAATACTCAACCATAATAAAGAATAGAAATATCCTGGCATAAATGATGAAAATAGACATAACGACTAAAACTATTACACATATTCACAGGGGAGAAACTAGAACACTGGGTGTGCCCAACATTCTCACACTGATCGCTAGTCAGGGGAACACTACTAGATGTAACATAAGTTTTAGAGAAGTTATTTTTCTGAGAACCACCCCCACTACTCTTGTGATTATCATGGAACTTCATATTCCTCCCCTGCGCACCACTGAAGCTGGCATTAGGTGGAAGAGAAGGGGAATGATAACAAACCTTTCCTTATATATCCATCTCTTATAAAATTACTATATCTATTATATGTGAATAGGTATAAAGATTTAGCATAAATATATGTGATATTATATATTTTTTAAAATTTTGTAGGTACCTTTGAGAATTCTGGTGATCATTCTTTAATACCTCTAGAAAAAAATAAACCAGCTAAATAAACAGAACAAGGTATGTTAACACAGAACACTCTCCCTTATCTATGGAGAGTAACTCCAGAGAATTCTTCATCATCAATGACCATGAGAAAAACTCTTTAAACAAGTGGGGTTTGAAACCCTTCCAGTGCAAGACCACATGTATATCCTCTTGTACCATGAAATCCCCCAATTGCTTGTTGGGAACCTTGAGTCTGAATTCCATGAACATTACCAGGATATTCTCAGGTGTATCTTGGAAGTCAAATATCTGATCAATCCTATTCATCCAGTCCTCCGCCTCATGGGGTTCATTCGTAACCTTAATGGATTGTGGATTCTCGCTTATGTTGTCTCTAGATTCATCCCTTTCTCATTCAACTCTTGGATGTACCTCAACAAAAGTGTTCTGGACTTGTGGTAAATTTTATCCTATAACATGATCTTCCCATATAATATCCTCAACAATATTATGATCTAGATATAGATTTACATGAGGAGCATTCACTACACCCTCTTGTTGAACCTTTGTAAGATATCTTAGGGGAAAACCACTGCACACTAAAATAGAAAAAATGATAAAAAAATAGAATAATGTCAGTTCAAACAAAGAAAATAAAAAAATAATATTAAGATCAAGAACTAAAAAAATGACACATATATCCCAACATCCCATAGTAAATTGAGAGATATCATGGAAAGATATGGAAAGGGGCTCACTGCAACTGCCTCTCAAGTCATGAAAAATCCTTCTTTAGTCTACCAATTTCCCAAAACTGAGCAAAAAACACTACGAGAAAACCGCCGTTTAGCGGCAGTTTTAAGAACCGCCGCAAAAAAACCACCGCTAAACGGCAAAAAAATTATTTTTTAAAAAAATTATTTTTTATTTTTTTAATTTTATTCGAGTATTAGCGGCGGTTTTTTAAAAAACCGCTGCGAAATAGCGGTGGTTTCGGTAAATCCACCGTGAAATGAAATGAAAAAAAATAAAAAATCGTGAGAAACCCCGAAATCACTAAAACGACCATAAATTTTGATCCGGGTGTCCGTTGAAGCGCCACGACCAGTCAAATCGAAGCTCATGAAGAGATCTTGAGGCACATATAATCAAAACTGTGAGACGGTCTAAGGTGTGGAAGATATTAGAGTTATAAAAAAGTTGAAAAAAGTTCTCTAACTTCAAATGGCCATAACCTTTGCTCCGGGTGTCCGTTTGGGCTCTACCACATATCAAATCGAAGCCAGTGAAGAGAGCTACGCACCAATTCAACACAAGAAAGTTTTTTTGTGTTCTTCGACCCCCAAAAACCCTCCAGAGGCCTCCAAAACCCCGTTTCCGTCACCGGTGTCCCGTCGAACTTGTCTTCAAACAGACCTAACTTTCGATCCGTGTGTCATTTCGGCCTCCTCCACCTTCCAGATCATAGATCGTTCCATGAGCTTCAGTTTGACTGGTCACGGCGCCCACATGCACTCCTAGATCATATGTTATGGCCTTTTTAGTGGGTATCGGGTTTGTTATGTTTTTCAATGCCTCGTTTCTAGCACCTGTTCCCCGTCAGCTTTTTTATAAATGGTCGTAACTTCCGATCTGCCTGTCTATTCAGACTCTTTCACCTTTTAGGTTGATGATCGTTTCAGGATCTTTGATTTGACAGGTTGCGGATCTAAAACGGACTCTCGGATCTTAAGTTATCTCCGTTAATGTGAGTCCAATATTCTCTTTATGACCGTTTTGACGGGTTTTAACGGTAGCTCCATTTATTACTGTTTATTTGGGTTTCCATGACTTGTTATCTTTATCAATGGTTTTTTGTGGGTTATTATGATGATTATGTTGAATTATAAAGGAGTTTTCCAGAGTTGACACGAGTTTTCATGCGTTCTCATTCTTTCTAATACCTCATTCTTCATATGCTTCTCCATCCCTTTTCATGCATTTTCATGATTTTTCATCCCTTATCACGTCTTTTCATACTTTTTCATGTGTTTCTTTTATTATTTATTATTTATTATTTATAATATACTTTAATTTATTTATTATATATTATTTGTAACTGGTTATTTATTATTTATTATTGATTCTTTATTCTTTATATTTATTAATTATTTATGTTTATTTATTATTTATTATTTATTATTTATTAGTTATTTTTTATTTTTTATTTTTTATTATTTTTTATTTTTTATTTATATTTATATTTAATTATTATTTTTTATTTTTTATTTGTTATTTATTATTTATTATTTATTATTTATTATTTATATTTATTTATCATTTATATTTACTTATTATTTATTATTTATTATTTATTATTTATTATTTATATTTATTTATTATTTATTATTTATATTTATTTATTATTTATTATTTATATTTATTTATTATTTATTATTTATTATTTATTATTTATTATTTATTATTTATTATTTTATTTATTTATTATTTATTATTTATTATTTATTATTTATTATTTACATTTATTTATCATTTATATTTATTTATTATTTATTATTTATTATTTATATTTATTTATTATTTATTATTTATATTTATTTATTATGTATTATTTATATTTATTTATTATTTATTATTTATTTATTATTTATTATTTATTATTTATTATTTTAATT